>OZ023266.1:75631490-76831490 GCA_964006375.1 Tillus elongatus | reverse complement strand
TTATAATTTTATAAGTAGGTTAAATCGGTATTACAATTATTTGACACGTATTTAGCAATATCACGTTTAAAGTGTTTATATAAACAACACATTGTTTCATTAGGAATTGCAAATAATAAAAATAACATTAATTAGCATTTGTTCTGCAGTATAGAAGAATGCTGATTAAGGATATTTACTTACTTTAGAAATCTAATTTACGTAAGTTTACATTAGATGTGTTGGTACATATTGACGAGACTTTTTATATTTTCATTAAAAGTTGTTACATCGTTACTTCAACGAAGTAACAAGTGCCGTTGGTCATACAGTGAGCACTAAAGTTCCTTATTTTTAAATGCATTATCCTTATTAAAAATCCTTTTATCTATCCAATTATGCTTTTTACGTTTTTAGGTACAATCAAAAGGGAAGTAAATAGCCAGGACCAAGGCAGGTAAATGGGGACACAAGCGTCCTATATTCAAGTAATCAAATAAATAAGGACACAAGCGTCCTGGATACAAGTCAATAAGGACACGAGTGTCCAGCAATACCTTTTTTTTTCTTGTGCCATTAGACGAATAGGGACACAATCGTCCACAAATCAAGTGAAAAGGCCTTTACAAGGTTAAATCAAGTAAACAAGTAAAGTCAAGTAAACAAGGACATAAGCGTCGTCAAATCAGGCAAGTATCAAGTAAATACGGACACAGGCGCCCAACGGTCAAATAGAAAGGGTCTATAGAGGGCAAAGGCCAAGTAAACAGGGACACAAGCGTCCACAAGCAGAATTTTTTAGGTACAATCAAAGGGACGTAAAAGGGCCAATATAAGGTGGAACCAAATAAATAAGTACATAAGCGTCCTGAAAATCAAGTAAATAAGGACACAAGCCTCTTAGAAATCAAGTAAACAAGGGCAAAATCTCCCTAAAGTCAAGTAAAGTCAAGGTGCTCAAATCAAGAAAATATAAAATAAATACGGGCACAAGCGCCCAAAAATCAAATAGAAATGGCCTATAAAGGGCTAAAGTTAAGTAAACGGGGAGACAAGTGTCCACAAGCACAATTATTTTAGGTAAAATTAAGGAAATATAGGGCAGAAGCGGCCACAAATACAAGTACAGAGCCAATACAGGGTCCATTGAGACACATATCATATTGTAAATCAAAGGTCAATCAATAGAGGCCCCATTGCAACATATCCAGGGACAGAAGAGTCTGCAAACTGGTTGTTCAACCTTACAAATTAAACATTCCAAATCAGGAAAATCTCAACTGTCAACATAGGTGCCACTGAGAATTATCCAGGACGGAAGAGTCCACATATTAAAAAAAAACAAGGGCTAATACAGGGTTCATTAAATAATTTCAAGCGTCAACACAGCGCCATTTAGATTTATCCAGGGCAAAAGCGCCCACCAATACAAATACAGAGCGAACACGGAGTCAAGAGAAGTAAATATGGACACAAGGGTCCACAAACCAAGTAAAATAAGAGCACGAGTGCACAGAAAACAAGTATAAAAGCTTATACAGGGTCAGCACAACTACACGGAAATAAAGTCAATAAGAATATGCAGGTCACAAACGACCAGAAGTCAAATCAGGGGACTAGAAGTCAGGGAAGGTAACTAATCAAAAATATTAATAATATAATTATCAAACTAAACATCAAAATAAAAAACAATATTTTGACAAAAAACGTGAAGATATTCAGATACTTTTTAAAAGACAGAATCTTATGGTAAAAAAAATTAATCGAATAATAAAAGAAGCAGAAATGATGGATGGAAACAATGTACTTTCCATGTATGAAAAAATTATTAAAGAATTAGACAAGCAATGGGAACCAACGAAAAATAACATAGTGGAGATAAATATGCTTACAGATTCAGAAATTCAAGATGAATCATATTTTGAGCTAAACCAAAGGTACATTAACGTCAGTAGCAAACCGTCAGAATTAAGTAAAACCGAACAAACCACAATTCGGCGCAAAATGGCAGCTAATTACCAACAATAAAAATACCAATATTCACAGACAAATATGAAGAATCGACAACATTCCAATAACTGTTCCAGAAGGTAGTAGATTCAAACAAGTCCTTATCCAAGGTCTAAAAAATGCCAGTCTTGAAAACCCAAATCAAGCGTGAAGCTAGCAGAACAATACAGCTTCTCCAGATAAGTGAAGCGAATTATGAAATAGCATGACAACAATCGAGTGAAATGTACAACAATAAAAGGCTGACAGCATCCAAGTTAATTCAGAAAATTGTAGAAACTCCAATAATAGATTATGAGTAAAATTGTAGAACTTTTGCAGTACCATTAAAGAATGCCTAGAGTCACTAAAAGGGCTAGGGATTGACACAAATTCGTGGGACCCAATTATATATATATATATATATATATATATATATATATATATATATATATATATATATATATATATATATATATATATATATATATATGTACATATATATATATATATATATATATATATATATATATATATATATATATATATATATATATATATATATATATATATATATATATAATTAATGCCCAGAAATGGGCCTGAAGAACGAACGCACGAAAATATAGAGGTATCCACAAGAGCAGGACTATACACAGGGAAAAATGAAGAAACTGGAAATAATATAAAACAAAGCACTCAGTATCAAATTTAAAAAACATCATGCAGATATTGTACGTCAGCGTACCATGCAATATTAGACTGCGGAAAATTCAAAACATTGTAGCATAATGAAAAGCAGCAATTTCTAAAAAAGAATTAGCTCTGATCAAATTACTTAAAATACAGCTCAAAATAGAGATGTTTGTTACAAAATAAATGCAAGATTTGTCAAATAAAGCATCACACACTACTACACAGAAATAACACTGATAGAAGAGATAAACATTTCTCAAGGGAAACCACTGAAAACAAAAATAACGTATATGTACAAAACGATTGCGACGGCAATGATAAAAGTAAAAACTTGGCTCTCAAGGTGCATTGGTAACAGATCAAACTGTAAAAATATTGTATTGTATTATAGGATAGTTGAGACAAAGATAGCTGGTCTAGGGGAGGAGAAAAGAAATCAAATTAAACGGTTGATATACGATGTGCTCCTCGATTTAGAAGTAAGTTTAATATTAATACTGAAGCAATATTTATCCAAAAAATCACTTCAGCAATGCCAAACAGACTTTTTGAGGTTGATTTAGAAACTTGTAAGAAATATATGTTACCTGACCCAAACTTTAATAAGACAGTGCCAATCGATATTTTATTTGGAACCAAAGAATGCAGACAGATATTACTACCAGGGTTAAGAAAAACAAGTGACGAGTAGCAAAGGAAGACTTTTTATGGATGATCTTCTATCTGGAGCTGAAGCAAAACAAGACGCATCATTGATACAGACAGAACTCAATGAAATATTCAGATGAGGTGGGTTCAATTTAAGAAAATGGTCCAGCAACAGATCACAAATTATTGCAAAGTTACCACAAGAATTGCAGAATGAAACGGCCTTGCAGCTGCCAGACAAGTATAGTTAAATCTCTTGGTATTAATTGGGCACAAGGGAAGGCAGATTAAATTAAAACTAACGTTGAAATGTACAGAGAAAGTAGCAAAAAGGGCAACATTATCTGGGATAGCCAAGTTATTTGACCCATTGGGGTGGCTTTTACCAGTTGTAACCAAAGCCAAGCTGATAATTCAAGAACTATGGATACATTGGTCAGAGGGGACGAAATAGTATCCACTAATATTCAGAAAAGATGGAATCAGTTCATTCATGAAATCAGTGAATTAAAAGAAATATCAATACCAAGGTGGGTAAAAACAACGAAGAAATCAAAAATAGAGATTGATGGTTTCTCCGATGCATCTGAAGTCGCATTGGGTGCAGTAATTTACGTCAAGGCGACTAACGAAAAAGGTAAGAGCTACATATTATTACTAACAGCTAAATTGAAAGCAGCTCTATTAAGAACAAAAACGACACTTCCAAGGTTAGAACTATGTGCAGCTCACCTATTAGCAAAATTATTGAAAAGAGCAACACAGTACTCAGGTTCTAAATCTTCAAGATCTACGCCTAGTCTGATTTGATGGTTGTAATAGGCTGGTTAAAGGGAGATCCAAGAAGATGGAAAACCTTTGTTGCAAACAGGGTATTAGAATTTGAGCAATTAGTTACCGACGACAAATGGTATCACGTAAGGTCAGAAGAGAACCCAGCGGATATTATATCCAGCGGCACAGATCCAACGAATTTAAAAAACTCAGTACTATGGTGGCATGTGCTAATATGGTTGTAAGCTTCAGACTACGCTATTAGAATAGAGAAATCACACGAAGTATTATAAGAAGGAAAAAGCCAAAGTTGATGATTTGTCTTAATATACAAACAAATGTAACGGATCTGAGTCAACAATTCTCATCGTTTACGAAAATGATCCATCTTATAGCATATTGCAAGAGGTTTGTCCATAACGCAAGAAGAGATAACAAGATAGACGGATAACTTATTACGAAAGAGATGAGTGAAGCCTAAAACAGCATCATAAGAATTGATCAAGCGACAGAATTTACAGAAGAAATCAGTGAGTTACAAAGAAAGAAACCAGTAAGCAAAAATAGCAAATTTGCATGTATTTATAGACCAGAACGGAATAACAATAGTAGAAGGAAGATTGAAAAAGCATAGATACAAATGCAATTTCAAGAATAAGATAGTACACGCAAGTGACATAGTTGTAATAAAAGATGACAATAACAGTGCACAAAAATGGCTGCTGGGTAGGATAGTAAAAACATACCCAGAAAATGCCAAGGGTAGCAGAAATTAGAAAGACAGGGCATGGAGCAATGGAAAGGCTAATACATAAGCTAATCCTATTACCCAATGATCAAGAGACAACAACAACAGAGCAGTATAAAGAACAGGCAGAGCCACAGAAATATGAAAAAGGTCACCCAAGCAAAAATGTAAGATAGTTATAATAGCAATATTGTTCATTATGGCTATGATAAGAACAGCAGCCACAACTTTGTATCACACTAAGTATCCACACCCAGGGTTTTACAATGAACATAGTGCACATGCAAAAATTGAGATGGGAACGTTTAGAATTGAAACCAGGTTCGAAAAGGAAAAACTCGCTAACGACACTGAGTCAGCGAGGTCGATTGTTGTTGAGTTAGAAGAATTTGGCAACAAAGGAAAGACATTTCCTCAGACGCTATGGCAAAAATTAATGTATACATAATAAACAGATTGAACTATCGTGGATAAAAGCAGGGTTAGATACTGCCCTTAGAAAGAGGGAGAAAAGATGAATCATTGGACAACTCCTACCAGCCGTATTTGGGGTGAATGACGACGTATACAAGGACATAGATCAATTAGGTCAAAATCAACAGGAACTAGATACAGCATATCATCATCGAACGAGGCTGATGCTTCAATCATTATCAAGGTTCAATTATACAGGGAAAAGAATATACCACACTCTAAAACAGTTCGAGCCCAAACTGAACCAAAGCATAGAAGTCATCAACAACATGAAGCCTTGGTACAAAGCAGTAGACAAGAATTCTTTAAATATTCACATACTGATAGGTGACCGATAACCAGATGAACTCACTCATCATTACAGAAGCTTGCTAAACTTACATCTGAACCAAGTCAACATTTACGACTTTCTTTCACCGACACACATTTATTAAATAGTAAGCGCCGCATCAAGAAAACTGCCACAGCATCTAGAGATCATATCATGTCCGATACTATGTTCAGAAATAAGTCACAGTGAAAAATATATTCCTCTGTACAGTTGCATCACGATCAGCGAGCTACCGCAATTTATGTTAATAAAGGCCACTCCGATTCCACATAAAGTCGAAAACGAAACATATGGGTCAATGGAAGTACCTAATCAAGTTTTAGGAGTGGATTACAACACGCAAAGATACTTTCAAATAGCCGACAATGAATTAAAGCAGAGCATTCCCTTATTCGAGAACCTATATAAGCACTGACCAGCCCTGGTAAGAAGTATAGAAAGCAGCCCGAGCTGTATTATATATGAAATATACCAGCGAGAAGACAAAATGGCATGTCCAATCAATCACCGTTCAGTAAAGTTAACAATCTGGAACCAACTTTACACAAGAAACGCATGGATGTTTATAAGCCCAAGAGAATCTAACATTGCAATCATATGTAACAGCCAAAGGAAAGAAGTTAAGATAAAGCAGTCTTGAATAATATCCATATCCCAAGATTGTATCATTAAGACAAAAACCATGGTGTTGACCCCTAAGTAGATAGAGGGTGTTGCGATTATCGGGAGATTTTTGAAGTCAGTGCCAACCAATCTAGACCTATCACTGGCACTAACAGCTTTAGCATCAATTCCACAGGAGGTAGTCGATATACCATACGATAGCCTAAACGACCTTGCGAAGCAATAAATACAAGAAGAAGCTCATCTTCACGAAACACGATTGCACATAATTACTCAGCATTCAGTTATGTCAACTCTCCTTACTACGGTAGTTATAGTCCTATTGATCAAAGCCATTATCTTCACATGCCGCAAACTGAGCATAAAAGCGAAGACAACGACAGAACAACCAATAAAAGAACGCTCTCCTAAAGAATCCGATTATTCAACTGTCGAACCGATAGAATTGGATAATTTAAGGACGTTAGAGGGTACAGCCCACGATCAAGGATAGAACCAACAGCTGACATAATGCCGGGTAGTCCGATTATTTTTGACTTCCCAGGATGTTTGAGCACAAGGGTGTGTTCATGAGAAAGGCTGTATGAGACAATAAAGACATTTAAACTTAATCAATAAGGAAATTGGTAACTGGTTATGAAGTATATTAATTATAATTTTATAAGTAGGTTATATCCGTATTGTAATTTTTTGACACATATTTAGCAATATCACGTTTGAAGTATTTATATAAACAACACAGTGTTTCATTAGGAATTTCAAATAACAGAAATAACATTAATTAGCATTTATTCTGCAGTATAGAAGAATGCTGATTAAGGATATTTACTTAGTTTAGAAATCTAATTTACGTAAGTGGATATATAGATGTGTTTGTACATATTGACGTGACTTTTCATATTTTCATCAGAAGTTGTTACATCGTTACTATATCCGTCTAGCCCATAATAATTTTTATATTCACCTATTCCCCTCATTTATCCTCCCATCCTGAAACAGTGGCTTTTATGTGCTTGGTGAAAGACTCTAAGTTGCATAGGCTTGTATAGGTCTTAGGCATATAGGTTGCTGGCATTTTAAAAATCCAATTGTCTTAGTAAATATTGTACTAGTAGGTTAAAGTTTATTTAGAGAATAAAAAAACTAAGATTCCTTCTGTCCTTCCTTGTGTTGACGTATTTTGTCCGCAGCCTTCCCAGTGTGTTAGAGAGCCACCATGACAGGCTCCATTGGTGTGAAAAGGGTCCCAGTATTCCTCCAGTAATTGTTACGCTCGACTTTTTAAGTCGGCTTACATTTTAATAATCTAACCAAATGCTTTACCAACTGTTTGAAAAATTTTATTGGCTTCTATTCAATTAGAGATGAGCGAATAAAATATCGTTATACAGAGTTATGAAAATTCGCTACGTGATAAACACCATCTGCCTTCTTATTAGAGATTTTTAAGATAAATATTACTAGCTGACCGTAAAAAGAATTTAACTGCTAACGTATTAAATACACAGAGCCATTGATTGTAGAGTAAAAACTCAGATGGGGAATATATTTTAGTTCTTTGAGAAATAAATGAGCGAGGCAAATTGATTCCTCTACAACGTATTAAAAACAAGGAACTTATTCATTTGTGAAATATAATATCGAAATGGGAATAACACTTTTTTTTTTTGCTTCTGTAAATATAAAAGTAGAACAATTCCATCGCTAAAGGTTTAAAATAAAACCCAGTTTGGTCGCCGACAGAAGCAGTTTTTCTTACTTCAATATATTCTCAAGTCCGACGTTTTACGCGTAATTCGACAAACTCGAGAATTACGTGGGTCTTCTTACGGTTTGTACTATTCCACAGCGACGTGAATATTAGGAACAAAGATTGCTTTAGCCAATGAAGAGCTGCAACCTTGACGACAAAGGCCGGCGCGGTGATGTGTGTTCAAATAGGTAGAGACGGTCGAAAGATTGTCATTCGACTAATGATAAGCTAGCCTGACTTTGCTCCCTTGGCTCAGCTACTTCAAACTCCTATATAAGTAATAGTAATAATCATATTCTAATAGTGCCCCAATAAAAGCTGATAAATTTGTGTTTGCAAACTTTGTATAAAACCTCATAGGGGATGATGACAAGTCACAAAAAGTTCATTTTTATGGATTTCAAAAATTTTAGAGTATTATTTCTTAATTACAGAGGTATTGGGCAAGTGTTGCCAAATAAAACTGTAGGGCAACAGTTGAGAAATTAAATCATTATTAGATGTGGGGCATTAATTGCCAAATTAAATTGCTAACCTTTCGTTATCCAATTTTAACTTTGGAATTTTGAGTCCCAATTTCTGGTTTTGAGTTTAGTAATTTCTGGAAAATTTTATTGGTTGTGAAATGTCGGTGTTAAGTCTAGATAAATATATAACTTCTGAATATTCCATCTCTAGCTTCAACTTTGGTAACAAATGGTAATGAAGCCGAAAGATACAAGTCAGTCTCTTTTGAACTGAATGAATCTCCTAATATTTTTTTCATCTAACTAAAATTTTTCTGGACAAAGAGGAATCAAGTAAATACCAATTATAAACCATTCATTTTTAAAATTGTTCTTTTGAAGTAATACTGTTGAAATAATTACATAAGAATAATTTCACAGTGTTTTTACTTCAGGTGTGATCTGAAATTACTTGCAGTAATTTCTGTAATTAAGTATTTCTTAGTTAACATTAACGATTAGGAAGTGCTGGCAATAAAAAAAAAATTATAAAATATTAATATTTTTTTAGAATTTCGGTATATATATATATATATATATATATATATATATATATATATATATATATATATATATATATATATATATATATATATATATATATATATAGTTGTTTTTAGTAGATTTTGGCTATGAATTTGAACTGGATTTTGTAAGGTGAAGAATTAACTTTTGAGGCGATCATGGATGTGTTCGTGAGCAGAAGCAGAAGAAAATTTAAAATTTTACCAAATTGACAGTGTGCAAGTGAATATTATTTGACATTTAACTATGTTTGGACTTTACCTCTATGCTATAAATTGTGTTGTATGCAAGTACAAGCTTCGCTTCTTTGTATTACACAATGTATAATTAGTAAGCAAATATATAATACTAATACTAATACTAATACCTATATATATATATATATATATATATATATATATATATATATATATATATATATATATATATATATATATATATAACTTTTTTCTGAGTAAAATCTATAAAACTAATTAACCTATCTGTCCAGATACATATATATTAATATATTTAAGGACCTTTGCATATAAGACTCATTGAAAAGTTAAGTAAATGATAACTGATTTATTGTCAACATTAACAGCCTAACATTTATCTAACTGTTTATGTTTTAAACAATTAATAAAAATAATTGTTGTTTTACTCTTGTTTGTTATTAAGATCATCTCCCTTACCAGGTTTTTTTAAGGTCATCAGCGATATAAACAATATATTGATATCCTGAATATCAAGATACCCAAGAAATAGTAATCGATCTAAAGTGTCAGAAATTTGTACTGAAAGTCTGAAAAATTTGAGCTTTTGGTCAAAATCAACCCAGAAAAGTAAGTGTCTACTTTAATTAAACTTTTAATATTTCGAATTGATAGTTGAGCAACCAGAAAGATATTAGGAAAAGCCTTTACAAAATCTTTACTTAAAATTGTACAATTTTAACTTAAATTTTAAATTATTAACTAAATCATAAGCAGGTTTTTTTAAATTGATTGAAGTTGGGAACTACTTTGAAAGGGGGTCAGCGCATAGTAGTTGGTATATATATATATATATATATATATATATATATATATATATATATATATATATATATATATATATATATATATATATATATATATATATATATAATATACATATGTAAGCATACATGTGGCTTTCATTTTAATACTTATTCTTAGTAAACAGGAATTTCATCGGGAAATAAAAGAAATAAGTTAAAAATAAAAAGCTTGTTAGCTTAACATTCACATCACAGGTTTTGACATTTTGCAGATCAAGGTCAAATCCATCTCTACATGTTTTGATTGACAGTGACTGAATGAGCCTGTTCTTAAAGTCAAAATTCTATTTCTAATCTTTTTCATGTTAAAAAAAATGGGAAAAGTAAAAAAAAATACCCTGCCAATAATCGAACGCGGGCCCTTCGGTTTAGCCATTCAACCCACTAACCACTAGGGTACTTAGACTACTAGCTTGTAATTTTAATAATTAAATGCTCAAATCAGTTATAATCAAAATCTGTCAATGTTAATGGAGAACCACAACACATTTGAAAATACCCTACCACAGTTTCAGTAACCTAGTTGAGAAGAATTTTCGTCCTCTGATGACGTTAACTTGGTTAGTGAAACGATTGTCCGGTCTTTTTAAAATGTGACTAGGAAAACAAATAAAGTTATAAGTTCCTACTATTTTAACATATTATTCAACTTCAAACTGGTAATGTAATGTTTACAAGTGTGGCTAATAATTCAGCCACTCATTGTCTGTATTTAAAGTAGCAAACCTAAATTTAAAGATGATAGTATGAATTGTTTAATACGTTTCTAACAGACTATTCATACAGAGACCCCTAGTTCCAATTGTTATGCTATATTCTGCCTTAACTTTTCACCAACGACGGAAGGAAGTACTTTCTATATTAACATTTTACAAGGCAGCCGGATATTAGCTTCAAAGTTCTCGTATATCTAAAGAAAATACCAATATTCTTAATCTACTTAGCGTTAACAACTTATACTGTATCACAGAGTAACTTTCAGCAGGGTATTGCAAGCAAAACAAACGAACAAGTGCTTCAAGTAGACATAGACACTTAACACTGAGTAATTAGGTACCTTCGTATCTCTTGTAATAATAACAGCGTATAGTAACGGAGACTTTGCATATGAGAACAGAATTTATATTTCACCTGGAGATTTAAAAAATTTGTAGTTTTAAAATCTAAAAGAAAGATTCTAAAAGTTATAAAAAATAAGATGTAGGTTGTGATGGCCTACTTGTTGCTACCCTTCCATAAAAAACATGAACATCTTCATCTTTGTCTTCATCAAACGTTGATTCCAATTGTGCAGGACCATTATCCTTCCTTTAGTGCATTTTAAATTGTGAAAAAAATTCTTCAAAAGAGCGCAAAGTAGGACCTCTAAAAATAACTTGTTGGTTCAATTGTGTTCAAAACAACAAGGTATGTGAAGTATAAATTTCGTCTAAAATCAGAATGGAAAACCCATTAAGTTTAGAAAACTGATTGTACAGTAAAAATAATATCTTGCACAAAACTCGGTTCGAAGTCTTGTCAGATACAATTAAAGAGACCTGTGAACACATAATGATACAACTTAAACCAGTAAGAGTCAAAATGTTTAAAGAAAAATCAATATTAATGGGGAAAATGGTCATTTTACAGTAAAAACAGTTAACATGCAACCAGTAGGAGTCAAAATTGAATAACAAATAACCACAATGGAGACTCAGGTAGCCATAATGTTGTAGAATATGTTTGTAATAAATTCCGAGCATTTCTTTGGCACTGCCCTTTTACTTTCTATAGCTCTGTTGCACTCTGTCTTTTATGCTTGATTACCTGTTATTTTAATTGCCATTGTTAGTACTGACTGACTTGTCTCGCATCTCTTTGGAAGGAAGCTTAAATGGCATTAATAATTTTGCATTACTATTTATCATAGGCCCGATATAAAAATATAAGATGATGTGACTAGCGAAATAATAATAAAAAGTGGACTAAGAACGAACAGTGATAAAATAGTAGGTCAAGGTCACCGAAAGAACATTTAACGAACCAAGTGTGATTAATGCCTCTAATAACTTTTTTAGATCATTTTATGGCAATTGCAAAAATTTCACTAATAAGCAGTGTAATATTAAAAATGTATAAATGACAAATGTTAAAAGCTAGATATCATATTTATATCTAAAACGGAATTAAAATAAATAGAATAAATAAAATTTCATGTAATAAAAATCCTCATAATTTAAGTCTCAAACAGATCGGCACTGTCAATGTCAATGATCGAACGTGTAAATTATAGGCCCGAGGGCGATAACTTATGTTAATTGGAAAGCTATGAGAAAAAAATCTGACATTTTTATGAAAAATAATAAAACAAGGGGTCGGGTTTGAAGTTTTCTCAAGAGAGGGTGCGTCTTGACGTCGCTGAAATTTAGAAAAATCTAACCAAGAAGTGCTTTCTACAAGTAGTGGAACAAGTGTAGTTTCTTTTTAGGTGCAGATATGGTACGTCTTAGCTTAGTATAATAAAAAATTGAGAAATACCTACCAACGTCACCAAGTAGAATATAAATTTTTTATGTTAAAATTGATCAAAGGGAAAATAAAAACAACGTGAATATTAAAGACACCATTTAAGACCGCATGGAACCTTAATCAAAATAGGAACACGATTTTTGAATAGGATTGCAGTTACAAAGAAATAACACAGATGTCAGCCAAGGTACCAATAAAATACGTTTTGTCAGGCATTAATTGAAGATAATTATTAGCATAGGAAATTTTTTTTATTATGAGAATAAATCCTTTATAATCATAATTGCCTAGATATTGATTATAAATAGACTTTAAATTTGGTATAAAATTTTATCAATGCCTAGCTGACTTTCTAAGGGAAAATTTAAGTTAAAATAGCATACATAACATAAAATTTTTAATAATAAGAACAATAAGAAAGAAATTTTTAAGAAATAATATCAAAGGAAAGTCAATTTAATTCCCCAATCAAAATTATATTTATTATAAAAAATATATATTTAAAAAAAGCATTCACTGAGCACAGTGAAGTAAAAGGGATTTGAGGGAAGTTTAACAGGTGAATAGAGAAATTGTGGAGTGTTGAATCAAATCTGAGATGAGAGAAAGCCAGAGCGGAAGACAATCAAGGTGTAGTACATGATTTATATTACTAAGTTTATGAAGGCATATATTTTCTTGCTTATAAGTCATATTGAATATCAAGGATGAGAGTAATAAAAATAATAATAAACATGCAATACAAAATAAATTTCAATTGACAATTCACTACTGGTTATACAACACACAATACCAATACACCCAAGCAGAAAACACAAAGAACCCATTCATTTCATATTTTATTCAAACATTAAACAACATTACAACACTCCATACATACATTTAATACATAACAGTAAAAATATAACATAACTATATATATATATATATATATATATATATATATATATATATATATATATATATATATATATATATATATATATATGTGTGTGTGTGTGTGTGTGTGTATGTGTAGACGTATGTTAAAGGCAGTAGGTTAAAAGAACAGAGTGATATCTGAACACCAATATGGCTTCTTCGACAGGGAACGCTTTACATAAGCTAGTAACTACAATATTGGGAGGATTGAATAACCAGAAAAGGGCTTTGGCGGTATTCTGGATTTACAGAAAGCATTTGACACGGTTTCCATGCATGTATGTGTATTTCTAGTTGCATATAATAATGTTTTAAATTAAATCTTACAGGCCACTGACTCCATTCTCCACGGTTTTAAAAGGGTTCCTAACTGTTTTATTAACTTTTTTTCTTTTCATTTGTCTTTAGATTTTTACTGATATTTGAATCATAAAACTTGTTAAGTTTCTCAAACTATAATAATATTTTTAACATCTTTACATATCCCACTACAAAACAGTTTATGATTAAATTTAATAGAGAGTTCTTTTTTTATCTATGCATGCTCTTTATGTTAAATAACAATACTTAACCTTATATGAAATTTTCTTAAATTTGACAGTTCTCGTGAGCAAAAAGGTTTTAGGTATTAAAATGTTAGGTACCTGTGTTTTTAACTTCAGCTGTCACTCCTTGGTTGACATTTGATTAGCAGATCTCATGCTTGACAATGAATCTGTATTGGTGGATTCCGTATTTCATATTTAATTGTAGTTTGTAGACAAAAACGCATCAATCCAGTCCCCAGAAACGAATCGTTCGTCTCCAAGCAGTCTGGTTACTATGGGAACAACCAGGTATGTAGCTTCTTCTCTGATTTGCACTTTTAATTGTTGTTTATACTGTAAAGTTTACTCACACGCCTTTGCAAATGGCCCTTCACCTAGTGATACAGTTTCCGGGTATTAATTTTCACAAATTAGCTTTTCAAATCATATTTTCGGTGAACTGACGCTGTTGTAGCGTCACAAAAATTTTATCTTTGAACTACAAACGTTTCAAATACTTTTCACATAATCGTTTACTTAAACGTTAGTTTCTATTGGCCTCTATGCTTCAATACTACATATTATTTGCTTTAATTTATTCAAAATTTTCACTGTTTTCTGGGAGCGACGCCTATAGCGCCTTCCTTCTTCAAAAACCAAAACACAAGAGTGTTTGTCAACTATTTGCATCTAATAATTACAAATTGTATTTCCAAAGCATTCTATTTACGTTGCATTTCATGTTTCTTTAACTGTCAAAACCCACTTCGCGTAAACGCCGGTCTGATTTGACATATTGTGACGTCCATGTCAAATTTATAAGTTTTCAACAAATTCCAACTTTATATGCCAATTTTTAAGTCTTTAGCTTATTGCATCTTTAAACTATGACTGTTATCAAAAAATCTAACTATTGATGAGCGGTAAGCTATTAATTAAATATTTATTTCAGTTAGATTAGGTTTAATCTGACTGTTTTTAAAAACTTCAATGCACTTGAAAGCTTTGAAAAATTATTATATTTTTATAAATTTTAAAATAAATGATTCAATCTACTGATTTTAAATGACTGAAATTACATAGAACATTACTTTAACTTGTCTTTAGTAGTGGCTTTATAACTATCACCCCTTTTATAAGCTTTGAGCAATAAATTTCACAGACATCAAAATTAGTTTACATTGAACCACCAGAAAAAATATGTATGAAACTTACATTACAACTTAACTAGATAAACATTTTGATTCTCTGTAGAGTTGAAAAACACTGTCTATTTTATTTACACTTGACTGTCATAAAACTTGTGTCACCTTATGGACTTTGAAAGTTTATATGTGTGACCTTGACCTAGTTATTTTGCACTTTCACTTTAGTGTTCAAATTTGATTAAAAGTTTTATAACTTGCTTATATTTAGATTAGAAACAGATTTGCCACTATAATTAATTTGAGAAACGCTCTTTTACATTCATTTAAACGTTAAATTATTTTAATTTTCAAGCTGCGTTCAGCTTTAATAATGCTTTTTTTTCAGGCTTATGTTTTTTCTACACATTGTTTTTAATCATCTTTTTCATTTTGTTCTCAGCTCTCCATCCTTGTGTATTAGAAACAATTCTGGAACAAACAATACTGGAACTCGTGTAGTTGTAGTCCAAAACATAGAAATTCTACTGGATACCAGATCGTGTACATATTCGTTACATTACTTTTGAATGTTAGCTTGTGTAATTTATATTAATGTATGTATATCTGTGATACTCATTTTACCTGTCCTCGAAGTAAATAACATCGTTTGACTATTTATTTAAACATGGTGTTGTAGATTTATTGTTGTTGTTGTGGTTGCCTTAATTTTTATTTTTGCTTTTCAAATTTTTCAAGACTCAATTGTCAATGCTAATACTCAAAACTTTCCTGTGAAGCACTTCTCTCCACTGGAGTCAGTATCACGCAAGGTACTACCTGCCTTTTTACAGTTTGGTTGTGCAATACCATATATAATTCAAGATATGTATATATATATATATATATATATATATATATATATATATATATATATATATATATATATATATATATATATATATATATATATATATATATATATATATACATATATACATATATACATATATATATATATATATATATATATATATATATATATATATATATATATATATATTTATCAAAAAATTGTGGGAAAGCCGTCAGTTGCAAAATAAAACTCTTTATTATACCCCGAGCTTTAGGAAAAAAAATTTTATTCCATTCTCAAGGCTACAACATGGAAAGAAAAAAGTTTACAATTCACATGGGAAAAATATAAAAGTTTAAAATACTTACATATAACGTGAGTTCTACTAAACTAATTATGAAATGACAAACATAAAAAAACCTTTTTTTTTAATTTGATTGAAGTCGAAAAGTGCCAAACTGACATATAAAGCTAACTATATCTAATTGAATTTGTTTTTGGTTTTTGTCTAGGAAATATAAATAGGGGTAGTGATTTCTAAAATTATTATCTTTCTTTAAGTTTATTAAATTGTCGTTAAAGAAAGATAATAATTTTAGAAATCACTGCCCCTATTTATATTTCCTAGACAAAAACAAAAAACAAATTCAATTATATAATAGTAAGCTTTATATGTCAGTTTGGCACTTTTCGACTTCAGTCAAATTTAAAAAAAAAAGTTTTTTTATGGTTGTCATTTAATAATTAGTTTAGTAGAACTCACGTTATATGTAAGTATTTTAAACTTTTATATTTTTCCCATGTAAATTGTAAACTTTTTTCTTTCCATGTTGTAGCCTTGAGAATGGAATAAAAAAAATCCGAAAGCTCGGCCTATAATAAAGAGTTTTATTTTGCAACTGACGGCTTTCCTACAATTTTTTGATAAATAACACTATTACCGTCACGAAAAACTTAATACTATATATATATATATATATATATATATATATATATATATATATATATATATATATATATATATATATATATATATATATATATATATATATATATATATATATATATATATATATATATATGTAAGTATGTAAGTATGATGAAATTTGTAAGTGGTGTGGATAGGTTTGTTATACAGGTATATTGGACTAGGTTTTCCGGAAAAAATCTGGGTTTCCATCGGAAAAACTTTTATCTCCGAAAATAACAAAGCCATGCTACACAAATTTGGTACACAGGCTTACGTTATAATAAGTAAACTAAGTATTAAAAATCAGATCTCTGCATGACAACAAGAAAAACATTATAAGCAATTAATTTTTAAAATCTTTGGTGCTAGATCATTTCTATGAAAACTGACTACCATAACGCACTTGCTGCGTTCAGAATTCTATTTTACTTTCTGTACCGATTTTTTCTTTCATCTTTGTAGTTTAGACTTTGCAACATCTTTTTTCTCTTTATAACTTCTGCACCATTACAAACCTGTCTCTTCGCAATTTGATTTTCAGTGGTACATTTTTTAATGGTTTTAAAATAATGGACTAAAATGAAATTTGTTCTGGCGACTTACTCGAGGATCATTTCAGACTGACACTGGGGATAACAGCTTCGTCTTTAACGGGTGTCTGTTGAATTGTATTAAAAGACAGTTTAGTAGAAAGCCTCAAGACTTCGTGCTTCAAATTTTTTGGAATTAGCAGATTTGGGAAATTAGCTCCGCTGCTTTTTTCCAGCTTTCAAGAGGAGCTAAGTCGTAGTCTTCGTCCGAAATTAATAATAATTCCAGCCTTTTTGAATCCACTTTTAAGTACTTCTGCACTTGATTCTAACCACACCTGACCTTATAATTCGGAAAAAGTCTTTTTAGGAATTTAATTTCTGCATGATCCCTCTGCCATCTTACTAAGTTGGCATCCTAAGAGCTTTTGAGAGAGCGAAACACAGATATGTCTAGCGGCTGCAGCAGGTGGGGGGAGTGTGTGGGTATCTTCAGAATGATAATTTGCTTTTCAGTGGCCATCTGAAAGACTTATATTGTGATATGGGTAAAATGCCCATCATAAATTGGGAGTACTGGCTTTTTGTCCCAAATATTTGGAATAAATGTTTTCTTGAAGTAATTCGCAAATACTTTATTTTCCATCCATCCCTTTTTGGTGGCGGCATATGCTGTACCAGGGTGACCAGTTCGCTCTGTTGCAATACATTCGTTCCATACACTCTTACCCTTAAAGATAATTAAAGGGGGAATTTTTGTTCCAGAAGCACTGCAAGCCATCAATTTCATGTCCATGCTTGAAAGGTGATGAATGGTGATATACTTTGAATATTTAAAAGTGTTTGTACTTATGAACATGAGGCTTACTCAGAATAAAATAATTAAAGATGTAATATCGATTGATTGTCGAAACAAAACCGGGACTTCATTTAGTATTAAATACCCCAAACAAAAACAACATTCTCAATCCTCTGAGAACAAAATTGGGAGTAAGGTTAGAGAAGCAGGTCATCCAAAATACCTGCATTGAAGCGGTAGAAAACAATAATCGAAAAACAGGAAACTGGATGTTCTACTAGCATATGATAAAAATCCCCCAAGTAGCATAAGCGAATAAGAGTGATCATTTAACTGTGAGTTATTACAACGTTAAAAAGTAAAAGCGGCGTCCTCACAAAGATGGCTTAATTTTGGAGCACATGGAAAAGAATATATATAAACAAGCATAATTTTGCAAAATTGTAATGAAAGAAAAACGAAATCGAAAATTTGCAAAAAAGTCATTTTTGGTGATAAAGCTAAATTTCTCCTAAAGGTCATGTAATGTCAGACTTCTCGGTATTGGACAACTGAAAATTCACATTGAATACAGTGGTATTGCAGACAATAGCCACAGTAAGTGTCTGTTTTGACCGCAATAATAGATAAGATAATTTTTGAGCGACCTTAACAGGTCCTCAATATATACAATCTCTGCAATAGCATTGGCTTTCCGAACTGAATCAACTGGCTCCCAATAAAAACTATGTATTTGTGATTTCAGCAAGATAAAGCGCCCTCATCCTATGCTATATTGATAAGAAACTATTCGGGGAACGTTGTTCATAATATGTAGAGAGGGAGAAGAAGATTTAATTAAATATCCACCAAGGTCCTCAGATTTAACAGCTCTAGATGTGTTGAGAAAATACTCAACAAGTAAAATGTGCCAAAATAGACCATAAAATCTAAGAAAATGGCGCAAAGAACCATGGAAGTTAGTACATCTATCACAGTAGGCGATACTGTCTTGACACAAATGCAAATACTATTAAACCTTAGAATGCTTAAATTAGGATATTTGTTGTAAAACAAACACGGGGTATATTTTATAAATAAATAAAGAAGGTTTTTAAATCGTAAGAATCGTTTGATCAGAAAAGTATGATCGACCATTTACTCTACAGCATTAGACATTTGTTATTGAGTAATTCTGAGTGCATACTTTCATCTCCCAATTTTAGGTAGCCCAGTGTCGGCAGGTGTGCCCGTTGACTGTGCCGTTGACGTAAAAAGCTGGTTCATCAGTAAAAAAATGTTTTCTTCGATATTTAGAATTGTAATATACATCTGATGTATCTGCTGTCAGAGAGCTGACAGTTTTTGATGGAGACTTATTATGTACCAAAATTTAATTTTCCAAGTTAGTGGAATATTTAGTTATTTTAATTTGAAATATTTGCTTAAAAATTCGAGCACACAATGCACTGTTTGTGTCCAGAGATTTTCCTAATAAAGCTCATTTATTAAGCAAAGAGTTGCATATGGCAAAATACAAAAAGTCTGGACGCAGCAAATGCGTTATAGTAGTCAATTTTCACCAAAATTTTTTTAAGAGCAAGTACGTAATTTTTAACCAAATCCCGCATCAAGTTTGGTTACCAGTATAGAATGTATAGCAGAAAAAATTTACCATATTTTATTAAAATGACTTTATTGTTTAAAACTATATAAAAATTTTCCCAAAATAAACTTAATATGTTTCCGAAAAAAACTGGTCTGGTTTTTCTAGCCAACGAACCTCTTATTCACAAAAACCATTTCGACGAAGCTTCCAAATACAGTTTTTGCAAACAAATGTTTTACGTAAATAAGAAACAAAAACTCACAATAACTAACTAAATGTTTATTTATTACCATAATTTTACAAAACTCTTTCTATTTTTATTATTTTATTATTTCTATACTGACTAAATATTTTTTATCAAATAATTTCCTGAAAGAACACAACAAAATCAAATTATGTACTTAATATGTAACTAAAAGTGAAAAAATTAAATTTAAACATTTTTGTTAACTTTTTACGAAAATTTGAATTATTAGAAGTAAAGAAAAACATAAGCGAAAAAAATCTCATATTTTCATGTCACTAGTCAGAAATAAGAACATTACTTCAATCTATCACTTTAAAGTTCTATTTGACATTTGTGAAAACAATTTATCAACTACTTATATATTATGAAAATGTAATCATAGATAGTCCTATGAAATTAATGATCTCTTACCTTTTTTTGTATCAAAGTTATTAAATATTTGAATATTTTCCTTCCAAAATTTGATAAATAATAGAATTGAAACAAAAACTGAAAAAAAATGTAAAACTGATCTCTACATGAATCATAGTATGCGATTATAAATGTAAATATTTCTAAAACTAGAGTCCGTAGGTATAGGGAGTATTATACAGAAGTTAAACAGCAGAGGGCACTCCCTTCACTTATGAAACGTAAAATACAAGTTGTTCTATTTGAAAAAAAAAGGTTTGACTTTTTTCATTACAGAGCGCCCCATATACGGCATCTCGATTTTTTCGACGAATAGTATAAATTAGAATCTCTGTGAATTCGTCTGTTTCATAGAACTCTACCATCTATTGGCAAAAACGCCGTATCATAATTTTTGATATGTGCTAAATTGTGAAAATTTGCAAGCCAATTGAAACAACTCAAAAACTATTAACGTTATCAAGTTTTATTAGAAACATGTATTATAATTTGATAGAAAATGCAACAATAATATAAGGTGTGTTCGTTAAAAAACAATTGTATCACCAACGACTTATGGTTGGCCATCCTATGATTGTCCAAATAATTTTATAAGATGCACATAGTTTCACATAGTTATGAGATGCAGCTCAAAACACATTATAATTGACGTATGCAATGGTTTCTCGTATCTTGTATAATAACAGATATAATGTATTTTACCGTAGAAATGTTCCACCTTGTATATATGTAAACAGATAAAACTAAAACTGACCCGGACATGGGTTCTAGGGGGCCTATTTCGCGTTTATGTGAGAAAATATTTTCAAAATTCAAATGTCGCGGCCTCCTCTAAACTAGTGATGGGAAAAACCGTTATTTTCTATTAACAGTTAAAGCCGTTTACGTTATTTCATAATAACCGTTAAAAATAACAGCTTCAGTTATTTCGCTGATATTTTGAACTAGATAGTCGATCGATAGTATCCTACATTCCCAAAGCTGTGAGCGAGAGTGAGCACACTAGAGTATAAATAAGGTGTTTCCTGTTAAGTAATATGTTATGAAGTAAAGTCTGCTCTATACTGCATAGCATACCCATACATATTTATTTCATTCACAGTCGCATGTCCATTCATCCCGCTTAATAGTTATATTTAACAGTTGCCGATAAAAACCGATGTTTATTCGTCGAACTAGATACAGTGGAACTTATTTGGTAAGCTGTTATTTATATAAATCCACAACTGGTGGTTACCGTTACGGCTCGACAACCGTTTAAAAATAACCGACAATTTAATAACGACCCATCACTACTCTAAACTAAAACAACCACAAAAACATCAGACAAGAGGTCTAAATTTTGAATGAATTTTTTTCAAATAATTTAGTAAAATGAAGACTTAAGACTTTGAAAAACACACTTTTTGCGATATTTCTTCTACATAACCAATATTCGTTTCAGGTTCCTTGCCTAAAGGTTGTCAATTTTGACGCTGCAAAACGCGAGTTTGAAGAAGAAAAACTATAACATTTCCAAAGTAATGTTTTTGGTATTTCTGAACCCTTTTGCGCCACAAAAGCTTAATCCTGATTTGTAATATACAATATATTTCGTTATCCACATAAAAGGTTTTCGTTTGGTGGTATTTTTTTTCTTTAAATGCCAATAGATTTTTTTCTTTCAACTTAGAGTTTTAAATTTGGGTGTTACGTATACTTTTAGGGAATTTTCATTAAGCAAAATGCGTTAATATAGAGGTCACGATGAAAAGCTTTTGAAACAATTTCTTCAGATGAGCGCGAAAGTGAGTCCCTAGAACCCGAAACCAAGGTCCGTTAAAATTTATATATATATATATATATATATATATATATATATATATATATATATATATATATATATATATATATATATATATATATGTGTGTGTGTGTGTGTGTGTGTATCCGAGCGATAACTCAAAAAATACTAAACTGATTTCCATCAAACTTGGCAGAAATCTTGTTTGGGCAAAAACCGAGGTCTAGTTGGTTAATCAGCCTTTATGCTCAAGTTTTTCCGGTGGAAAATGGGGGAAAACTTTTTGAAAACGCTACATTTTTGTAAGTATCAGAGTAACTGGAATGAGACTTTACATGTAGCTAGAAATAGTGCAAATAAACAGATGTTTTCAATTTTAAGTAATTTGGTCCACAATATTTAGAGTTTTTTGCAAATTAAAAATAAAATCCCACAGACATGCGTTGAAACGACTTAGTGGTTAAATTCGAATGCCTGACAGATAGAGTAGTTAACTACCACGCGTATATTAATTCATACAGCAGGTATAAACCATACATCAACAGTAACTAAACTAAATATATACCAGACGGAAAACATAATACCCGAACCCACAATCGTGAAATCTCGGTTGCAGTTATGGAAAATTACAGACGACATGAAATTAAAAATGTGCCAAGTGATTGTTATTTAACTGGGCGATTCAATCAATTATTAAAATACACTATATTTGTCGCTTTATTAACGGCCTCAAACACAGTTTTAGCGCAGCATAGATATATTATGCTGTCGTATAACAATGTAGCAGAAATGTAAATAAAATCAAGCCGAGTCTCTATAACAATGATTCTAAAATAGTTTCTTTTAACTTTAAACTTAAACATAAGACGTCATATAAGACCGAAACAGCCGTGGGATGTGTTTCAATGGTAATTCTAGTGCCTAATTTTCTGTAATTAATTAATTATGCATACTTTAAATATAATATCCCGGGCATGGAGCCGATCTAAAGTATGACGCAAATAAAATCTTTGTTGACGGGTGCCCAGATAGCGTAGCGGTTAGAAACTTAAGAACACAGTAGGAACAACATAAAAACCATAGATAGAATTTTTCATATATATATATATATATATATATATATATATATATATATATATATATATATATATATATATATGTTCTGTATTATATTCAAAATATGTAAACATAAACCATGGATAAATCTTTATACTAAGGAAATTGTAAAATAATATTTTTAGATGTCTAGTTTTCCCTGTTTATAGACTAAAACTTTCTTCCTAACATATTGTAATATTTTTAACCTATGAATTATGAATAAATATTTTGAAATTGAATTGAATTGCATCTCACGTAGAAGTTAACGCGATCGAATCCAGCTGGATGCATGTATCTTTTTCTTAATGTTTTATTTTCACATTTGGAGAAACAATAGTGCACATATTTCATAAGTGTTGAACAAGATCTCATTTTTGTTTAAAACGCCTAAATAAGTTTGTCAACTTTGAGTCTGAAATCATAATTTTGTTATTGTTGTAATTTTTATTGAAAAAACCGGTCCGATTAGGTTGACTAAAACGAAATTATACTGGCGATTAATAAGGAAAAATAACTGCTACGTTTGTAATTTGGCAGATACTTTACTTTTCTAAATATGAATTAAATTTCCTTCTGAGAATGTTTTGTATAACTTTAATAAAATTTGAAATATAAGTTTCTGTTAATGAGAATGACACTATCTACAGATATAGCAAAATTTAATTCTTTAGCTTCATAGAAAATTGAGTTTTGGACATTATTATCAAAATGAGTTAGAACGCAAGATTTGTTTAATAATAGAGAGATATCGGTGGTAACACTTTCGAAAGAATTCTTCAAATGTGCGCGTACCAGGACGTCTAAAATCGATCTTAAAGGTCTGTGTAAGTTTAAACTATTAACTTTACTTATATGCCGTATAATAATAATGTACAATTCTTATGAATATTCGCTACTATAACGCACTTGAGGCGTCCAGAAATTTTTTATAGTTTAAACCTGCGTACCAAACTTTTAAAGAAAACCCTGAAAAACTTGTCCGATTTTTGTGGCTGACGAACACAACCAAGCCACTTGCAGAAGAAAGGTACGTACCCAATTTCATTAAAATCAGCCCATTGTTTTTGAGTTAAAGGTATACAATACCTGGATGTGTGTTCTAGAGGGCCTAGTTCACCCAATTTGTTTTTCAAAACTGAAAATTCGCAATTAGTTAATATTTTCTAGGAACATTCTCTGAAAAAGCCTTATCCAGGTGCATGGTGATATATAAGTATACAACACATTGTAATAAATAATGTAGCTACCGAAGAATCTCTGTCTGCAACCAGGATGCAATGCAGGGACTGCAAATTGCCAGTTTTTACATACCATTACATATTTAATTGTAATATCTGTACTATCTGCAATAAAATGCGGAAATGACCGAATAATTTCCGAATAATTCCCAGTAATTCCATAAGGCTATACGTGTGGTACATGTATCTACGGTACTTTAGCAGATTTCCCTGAAATTACTCTTTTCAAGTCATATGACTGTTTCGTGCCTGTAATTTTAAACTAGCGATATTCCATCTTCCCAGACTAAAGTACACAGAATTGAAATTCCAGCTTCTGAGCTCTTTAGTGGCACTCGTATATTCATGCATAGCTCCTCTTCAAGTCGTGTCATGAATATTCAATGCTAATTGTCTAGAAATATACTTTAACTTGGTGACTAATGCGTCCCTACAGCTCATGAAATTACCCGGTTGTATAAGAAATGTGTACTTTAAGATCATCTTCCAACAAACATTGTAAAGTATATTCTCCTGCAATTCGGATCAACTTCAACTTTATCACACGTTGACGTTATTTGTACATTTTGCTTGCATTGCTCCAGTTCGTAGGTCTTATCTTGTTTCAACGAAATGAGGAGCAGCAGTAATGAGTTTTGGGACTAAGTGTGTGCCTTCCGAACGAAATTTAAAGACGTGTTATGCCGCGCTTAAGTATATGGAAACAGTAGGTAGTAGAAGTCGAGCAGAGCGTCAACACGTCTGAGCTGTATTTCCTATCTTCTAAATTATGTTCTATTCAAATGTTAAGGGTAACGAGAACAATATCCAGTGTTTGAATAACAATGCCAAGGGTAACTTGAGACAATTGTTCTAATTGCATAATCACTCAGTCAAAAGTACTCAAATTGAAATATTGTTAGGTTATCGAGATACTCAAGTGTGAAACGCATAAGCAAACAATTCTAAACGCAGTGCGTTATGGTAGCAAATTTTCATATCAATGGTCTACATTATATTTTATAGGAATTATATATATATATACAGCGTGTTAAAATTATTTGTTTTTGTCAGTTTTTCATGAATAAGTCTGAGTCAAATTAAAATTTTGGCGTGAAAGTTGGCATGCGGGAGTTTTTGAGGGCAAGAAATTTAAATATGTTATTGTTAATAACACTGCTGGTAGAGGGCGCCACCTGTAAGACTATGCTTGCATTCAATTAGCTATAACTTTTGACAAACCGTATAGCTACATTGCAGCCCTTATCAATTGTAAGCAAAAAATGTATATTTGATCCAAATCTCTCAGACACACCATTTTCAAGATATTTCAATTTTTGTATGACGATGTCACTCAAAAATTAATTTTTCTCAAGTAAATAATTGTATTGTCTGCAAATTTTAACAACAAATAAAACAACAAATAAAAAACTTTATAACATTTTATGATACCTGACTACAATAAATGTTCAAAATGGCCACCCTCCACTTCAAGACACTTTCGTATTCTGCGGAGCATACAACGTCGTACTCTGTGGAATATTTATGGTGTATTTCTAATTTGTTCGCATCCAAGTACAATTCTTTACTGCAGATCATCAAGATTTTCAACATATGCTGCATAAATAATACTTTTGAGATTCCCCCATAAATAAAAGTCGATAGGATTTTAATCAGGGGATCGAGCCGACCATGCCTGAGGTCCACCGCGTCCGATCCATCTGCGTCCAAAGGTATTGCTTAGGTAATTTCTGACATTTAGGGCGAAATGTTGGGGGGGGGGGCTACGTCATGCATAAGCCACAGGTTGTGTCTTATGTCAAGAGGTACATTTTCTAATAACCCATTTAGTTGGTTTTGCAGGAATTCAAGATAAGTTGTAGCATTAAGTGTGTGAGGTAAAAAAATTGGTCCTATCAAATTACACCCTACAATTCCAGCCCATACATTTAAGGAAAATTGCTGTTGATCATGCCTTTCAAAAACTGCGTGAGGATTTTCGTCAGCCCACATATGACTGTTACGAAAATTGACGATCCGTCGCGCCTAAATCCAGACTCTTCAGTGAACAATACACAATTCAACAAGTTCTCTACATTATTATGTTGAAAAATTCATTGGCAAAATTGTATACGAGGTATAAAATATCTTTCAGACGATAGTGCCTGCACACGTTGGATGTGATATGCACGCATTTGTTGCTCGTGAAGAACTCGCCATATCGTTGCATTGGATGCTCATTGAAGAGGTTTTCTGCGTACGTGGAACAAATAATTCAATGCCAGCTTTGATAATTTCGGTGATGTTTTGTGAGATATCAAAAGGGTCAGGATGAGAGAAGCAGACAGACGCCCATGGAAATGAGGAAAAATAATTCCGCATTTCGTCCCAGTTCGCGGAGTTGTAGTGCCAAACCATACATGGGTGTGATGACTGTGTGACCTCGGGTTGCATTGTGCAGGAAGCAGTGACCATGCCGTGGTCTGGGCGAGCAAGAGGGGCGGTGACTGATATCTTATAGCATTCAGGTTTTGTAGTAAGAAGGAGATCCAAGGGATTTGAGCTGTGTGTTGGGATGCCAGGAAAGTAAGTAGGTTGCTGAACCATATTGGCTAAAGAATTGCTCACTGCAAGGGCTTCCGCTGCTCTCCCTTGTGGATCGGTTTTTGAAGATCCTAGTCATTCCTTATTATGGACATTGAAGTCACCAAGAAGAGTGACTTCGGAGGAAGAATATTGAGAAATCAGATGGTCGTTTTTTTCAGAAAGGTAGTCGAAGAGCTGGACAAAGTTGTTGTCAGAAGGTGACCGGTAAATGCAACAGATGAATTTAGTTGCAGCCTTGAGAGAGAGTTTTATCCATAGTATGTCTGTTCTTCCAGATTCTGTATTGGGAAGTCTGGTGCAGGGTAGATTGCTACGGACTTATGCGCACACGCCTCCATGCAGTCTAAACGAAGTAAGGAGCTCATACCCCAGGAAATTAAGGTGATTAGTGGCTGTTTTGGTACTGATTTGGGTTTCGGTGAGGAAGAGGAATTGGGGCCTATTAGCGTGGGGGAAATGGTGGACGGAGGTCAGGTTAGAATTTAGGCCACATATATTCAAGAAGGATATGTTAAATCTTGATGCTGGCGCTCCCTGTATACCCCTCTCCCGGAGATCCGAATGGAGGGGTATTTTAGCTCCGGAATATTTTGTAAAGGAGGAGCCATCATCATTTTTGCTTATAAGAGAAACCGACTCATACACCAGAACCGGTAACGTCCGTTGGGACTTCATGTACGAGGTGGTACCTCCTCGGGCGTGAAAAAATCCTTTACTATCACGTAAAGGAAAATTCCACTACCACCTGCTTGATTCCGATTAGTCGCCTCGTACGACAGGCAGGAGTTACCATGGGCCTATTCTTTTAGTTAGTCCCCGAACCACAGGGGACCTATTTATGTATTATGATTCCTTATTCGTTACCGTAACGCACTTGCTGCGTCAGTACTTTTTTTCATAATACACATTAATACTTTATTCGTTATCATAATGCACTGGCTGCGTCAGTATTTGTGACATTAGTTTCCTAATTAAGTCAGGACCGTAGCAGGGGTGCGTTATGGGGGCAAATTTTCATAGAAATGAACACGTTTTTTTAAATTATATATATATATATATATATATATATATATATATATATATATATATATATATATATATATATATATATATATATATATATATAAGTGTCAGGGCGTATGTGAGTGGGATATATGAAGATCGGCAAATTAAGTGGTTACAATTTGAGTAAAAGTTTCGCATTTCCGTCCAATTATATCAGAACATGGTTTATTATCCTAAAGAAAGGAAAAAGTTTGCACAAGTTGCTATTGTAACCAGAAAATGACTTTATAAATATTTGAAATATAAAGAATTCTACAATGCCATGGTGACAAAAAACACTGTGATATTAGGAGATAATTTATTTATTATTAATACCTGTACGCCGAACGCCTTCTTGAAGATACATTAAAATAAATGGTGAAGGATGCGCCATAGTAAAATAACGAATGCAGAGATTTTCAGCACTATAACAGCTTGTAGGAAAAACTTATATGTGTGGAAAAAAATTACTCGGTGAACTCTCCCATTGCCCTGAAAAAAGTTTTAAAATTAAAAGAAGAAAAGGTATATCTCTGTAATAAGTTAGAGTTTCTGAATAGAAGAAAGAGAAGGAACAACCTTTTAATATTTGGGATTGATCACGTAGGATATGACAATGCAGAACTGGTTCCTTTTGTTATAGAAAAATTGAGAAAGTTTTATATTGAACTGGAAATCAATGACATCACTGCCGTTTATATTATAGGCCGTAACACTCAAAGTAATCTATAGGATATCAGAGTGGAGCTAACATCATTTTTTGAGAAATAAAAAATCCTGAAAAATGCTAATTAGCTGAAAGGTACTCACATGAATATCGCGACTGACTTAAAACCTCAGGAACAAAAAGAAAGTTACAACTTAAAAAGCATTTTAAATTGGCAAAAACAAGAGACTGAACACTTATATTAAAGGAAAAAGGATATAAATCGTGCTGCTTATTTTTTATTATGTTTATATACATAAACAATAAGAAGCACGTGTTTTTTGTGTGATTTTTTTATGTGCTCACAAACAAGTATATACATTCGTGGGTTATACATGCGTTTATTTATTTATTTCTGGTTTGCGCTTTGCTAAATTGTGCAATAAACGTAACCTGCATCTCGGGAATAGGCGTAGTTCTTGAAAGCGTACGTACATAGTACACTTTTTCCATACTTATTTAAGTAATTTTGCAAGGAATGTATTTTATTTTGTATTCTGTATTTTCTTTTGTTGTTGAAATAAATTATATAGGTATTATATTTTTTTTTAAGAAACGCTGAAACACGTCAATTTTAATATTGAGGGGGACATGTTTTGACATAAAAATCAACTTTGTCGCATCAACCCTTTAAGGGTGGTGATAACAATCCTTATATTTTAAATAGGGAACATGGGTCGAGTATTACATCACTAGAAAGCTATTTCTTTTCTGAATTCACCACATTAATTTTTCCGGAAGTTTTATAAACCCGTTTAAAAATTATTCACAGTTGGAGTTGTAAGAAAGTATTTCATTCATTGTGATAATAAATGCACTAATTAGTCAATTTTTCGTTAAAAAAAACCAAAAACAAAACCAAACGTTCAAAAATGTTTATTCCGTTAAGTAAGTGTTCAAATTGTTGACCACCAGCTTCCATACAAAAGTACACATTTTGTTCAAAATGGGCTCTGAGATTCTGGAGCATTTGTGGACTTCTTCAACAATGCGTCGTCGTAATTCTTCCAGAGACACCGGTTCTGTTGCTAAAGTTCTACTCTTTAAGTGGCCCTATAGAAGTCTAAAGGAGTTAAATCCGGTGATATAGGGGGGCACTCAATAGCACCTCTACGCCCAATCCATTGCTCTGGAAACTCTCTGTTCAAAAACTCCCTAACACGGTGTAAAAAATGCGGAGGAGCTCCATCTTGTTGAAACATTCATTGATTTTCTTGATAGCGATCATCATTTTCAACAATGTCAATTAGTAGAGGGTAAACAAAGAGGTTGTAAGGGATAGAGGTAACAATGGTGCAGTTTTGCAATACAAGAAGCCTGTACACTTTTCCTAACTGGGCGGAGTTCGGTGACTTAAGTGGGAGAAACGTCAGGGACGTATTTAGGAATTTTTAGTTTGGTTAGAAATAAAACTGAAATTAATCAATCATTGAAATGTAATGCTTATTCATGAATTTCTTAAGCTTTTGTATAAATAGGTAACCTAAAAAGGTTCGGAACGCAGCAAGTGCGTTATGATAGTGAATTTTCATAACAATATTAAATAATATATTTATATAAGCTGTAAGATTTAGCCTTATATTAAAAGTTATGAAAATTAATTAATTAAATTAGGAACAGTAAAACAAGGTAAAGAAGGACAAGCAAAAACATGATCTATGACATATATTTATAGAGTAATTTGGATACAAAACTCAAACAAAGCAATTGATAAACAGGAAATATACCCTAGAAAAATACACTAGAAAGCTGGAAAAAAAATCCTTTGGTTGATGCATTGAGGGTAATTGTATGCATGCAGGAGAAGAACCCCCAGGAGGAAGAGTGTTTCTGCTCCTCACCCAAAAATTCGGGGGGTTCTCCTTCCCCTTGTGCATGCTACCTTCAAAGCATAAAGCACAAGAAAAATTTCTTGTGAGCAACCCCCAAGAAGGTTGCTGGACCTGGGCGAATATGGGGTAGACAGGGTTTAAAGGAGGTATTGCTGTAAAATGTGAAAAACGCATGTTTTCAAAGTCCCTTAATTTTCTTGGGGGTTGTTTGCCAGAAAATTTGTCTTGTGGCCGAGGAAGGTTCTAAGCATGTTGCTGGAAAAAAATATCTAAAACCCTCATGCAGTCAACTGCAAATTTACCGAAATTACATTCTACTTCGTCGCCTATAATGTCTTTTTCAGATAATGTAGAATACAGGGCTAAATTAAATAGGTTCACTTGCATTTTCATTTCTTTTTTATTTTTATATTACATTTATAAGCACAATATGCGTATAATTAAGGGAACCCTTAATTAACATTGCAGCAACACAAACTTGAAAAGTGGAGAAATTATTTACAGTATGTTAACAGTTATAAACTTGATTTCATCATGTTACAGTAGTATTCTGATAATAAAAAATTACATCTAACTGTATGCACACAACAGCTGGTGTGTTACGAGATGTGATGAAACGCCAAACTGACTGTACCACAGCATTAGCATAATATTATTATGCTGCCGCATTATCATATCTCTCTAGTAATGGTATCATGTCAAAAACCTACACTAGAGGCTAAATTTCCAATTTCTTCTTTGTTTATGGTGTCTGTTTCTACTGTCCTAAATTTCCAATTTGATATTGTCAATAAATAACACTACCACACAATGACAAATGACACGTGAGCTTCAGCACAGACGCAGTCTAACAAAGTTGTCGGATAGATTAAATTATGATCGGAGGGATACCTAAGTTAAAAATCATGAGAAATGGGTAATTCGAAATTTGCAGGTATTAAATACAGTATTTTTTAACTGACTGATAAAATTAAATTTTATAAAATGTTTTCTTTATTATCAGAAGTTGTAAAAATTTCATATGTTTATACATGAAAGGTTTAACTACATGAAATTTCTGAAGATCGGGCAACCCCGGTCAGCAACATCTTGACATCTGGCAATGGTAGTGACTTCCATTATTTAGATTGTATCTACAATTTATTTAACTAGCATAACAGTACAGGTAGCTGTAGTGCTCTGCCTTTGTCCAACATTGTAGATATTGCGTTACAGAATTTGATGTGATGTCGAGGATTATTTTATTATAAATTTCGAATAACTTCATTTTTCTTTGATCAAAAGACTTGAAAATTGGTACACAACCACATCTCTGTATGTTCTTTTAAGTTGTAAATTTTCGTTCCAATCACTTAAACAATTTGAAAGCTATTGCGTTTAAAAAAATATATTTAATTTTTTGTTAGGAAAAACTATGTGTTAAGATCTGATGAACGAACTCATCCAAGCCATTAGCAAAATAAGCGTAATTCCAAAATTTTCTCCAAATCAGTGAAATATTTTTTGGGTTATTGGTTGGATAAATTGTTGGATGAATATATTGGATAAAGTTTTATATTCAAAAGGTTGGATAAATAATAGTTTTTATTTCAACAGAAGAAAATACAACATAAAGTACATTGTACTGTTTACAAATTAATGTTAACATTCCTTGTCTTTTTTAAAGAAATAGAGATTAATTTCATTGATTGCTGTTGCCCTTACTTCGTGAAACTGGTCCATACTTCATACAGACTTGGAGACTACTTCTCTGGCTTCACTGTTGGTTTTCGTTTTTGTAGGTGAAGGACGTAGCCAGCACGTAAGCTAACTGGAGCAAGTGGCCCTTCTGAATTCTAGATGTTCTTCAACGTCTCTGTTACTGGTTTTGCTGCTTGATAGTATCCTCAGACAGAAAAAATTTGAATTAATACGAAATCATGACAATTACAAATAAAGATCTGTTGCTATTTTATGATGTTATAATTTAAAAAATCTTTAAAAGTGAAAATAAAATAAAACAAATATGACGTATGACGCCTTTAAAATGTCTACGTGATGTATATCAATATTTAACATAAAGATAGAAGAAACCTATAACAGTAATAACTATAATAACAATATTGTGATAGCTCTCTTAAAAATACATTAATGTTTTCAAAATTTTCTGCATTTATTGCTTTCTTAAAATCTGAATTGTTTAAATTTCTAGAATTAAGAATGTCAAATAAATTGTTTATAAGTCGGATAAATTTCACAGTTCCCTCACATTCTTTGAACTCCTCAAGATGTAAAACTTCATTGCAATATTCCAAAGAATGTGCCACTGAGTGGCTAAAAAGTTGTGTGGCTAATTTAACCTTCATTTTTTGGTTTGTATAAAATATATGCGATTTTCTTAATTTATTTGCTAAATGAACGCCCTCCTGATCCTGTAACTCATTTAATTTTACTAAATAATCCCACTTTATATTTTCCCCATTCTCATCAATTATTAATTTTTTATCGCCTAATGTGTTTCTTATCAGTTTGATCATATGACATGGATCAAAAAAGACTGCAATTTTCCTACCTGAACTAGGATCAACAAACGTTGAGTTAATGTTCCTCCAATTCAAATCGCAGCCAAGTTCTTTTGCTAACGTTAGATTATTTGTTGCCCCATCAAAAGTTATTGAGACCACGTATATGCCCGACTCATTTAGTAGCGTTAAACACTGTAATACCAAATTTTGTTTTTGTGTACCCCTTAATGAGTCGATTAAAAAATATCCAAGAGGAAGCTTCCATGATTGATAAATGCTAACAAGCATAAAAACAAGAGCTTCTTTGGCTACAGGGTTACAATCGGTCTCAAGATTTGTACCAAAATCTACAAACCCATAATATTTTACCCCATCCCATTCTATATGTTGGCGAATTGCCATCTCATCTATGACTAAAGAACATATAAGTTTTCCATCTGTGCTTTCTGATTTTGACTTTAATAAGTTGAACACCTCTGACGTAAAACCAGCTTCCCCATTAACGCTTTGATACCATCTAGATATAGTTTTTGGATGAGGAAGAGCCGAGTTAAATGTGTTTCTGACAAAACTGTAAGCTTTGGGAGAGTAATAATGCAGCGTAAGAGAAAAAGCTTTAAGTTGATTTTCATACTTCTGTTTATGACCTAATTGTCTTTGTAAAAATTCTTCATTAGGTCCTATTTGCATTAATGTTTCTAATGTTTCGTCGGTTACTTTACCTTTTAGTTGTTTGATTATATTCGCAAGGGTTGCTGTTCTCTTCTTATAATGATGAACACTACTGCTGAGCCGTTTAATTTTTTTTCGTGCATCGAATAACTGCTTCTTCAGTTTACGTTTGCGCGGTGTAACAACCTATAAAAAATGTTCAATGATAAACCATTTATTTTCTCAAGTAAAATGAATATATAAACAAAATTTCCAACAACACATTTTGGTTAATAGTGGTTGAGATAAATTGCAAAACAGTTGTTTCTAACTTATTTAATCATGGACTATACAAACTTAAACACCACATAAAATGTGATGGAATAACATATTAGGTTTTTTAAAATTATACTGATTTCATAAACGGCAAAAACTGAATCTAACTCACCATGTCCTTCAAAGTGGGTGGCATTGAAGGTGTTTTCATTTCAGCAAATCCTAAACTACTAAACGATCTTTGCGGTACCTCTACAACAGTTTTCTCTTCATAAAAACCAGCACTTGTTGATGGCCGAGAATAATCCATTACAGGTACATTGCTACCAGACCAAGTACTAGTTGACGGGGCAGCTGCAAATGGCACATTGATAGCAGTTATATCAGTCATTGGCTGCTCGCCAAAAACGACTTGTGTTGATGGCTTGTTTGTTACCTGGATAAATAAATTTGAAACGAATACCATTAATGTAAATTTGCAGGGCTAATTAAATTACGATAAATATCATAACAATATATTACGTGAATGTAATTAGTAGCATAGTTACTAGAGATGAGCGATATATAGCTACCGGTGATTTAATCGCTTCTATTAAAAGATTGCTGTTAGCAGCTGTTATTAAAACACAAAACAACAGCGATTGTGAAAACCGAGATTTAAACAAATCATTAGAGTAATTATTTCTATGAAATTCACCTTATACTAAAAACTCCATGACAAACAGCAATTGCTGTATTCATACTACACGCAATCGCAGTTTGTGCGAGCGAGTAGAAGTATCTGTATACTTTCCTTCTCGCCAGTATTAGAATACAACATTTCTCCTTTTCTTATAGGTAGAAAACGAAAAACTCATGATACAAATAACGCGAGATATGATAATGAGACTATCTATTTTTAGAACCGTCATGCGCATGGCGTCATGTGGTGAGTCCAATGCAATAATAATATGCTGTCGTACAGTGGAGTTTGACGTTTCATCACAACCCCTTAACAAATTAGGTATTTTACTGCTATTTGAGTCCATACAGTTGGAAGTAATTTTTTAAGATCAGAATACTATACTATGATTATGTGACATGATGATCAAATCAAGTTTATGAATGTTAACGCCCCCTGTAAATGTCTACAAACGTCTTCTCTACTTTTTAAGTTTGTGTATCACCAATGCTAATTCAGGGCTCCCCTTAATTATTATACTTCACTTGTGCATATATATATATATATATATATATATATATATATATATATATATATATATATATATATATATATATATATATATATATATATGTAATATAAAAATGAAAAAGATTAAATTATGTGCTGCGTTCTATATTATCTGAAAAAGACAATATAGGCGACGAAGTGGAATGTAACTTCAACCACATTAAACTGACATATAGAAACTTTTTGATTGCGAATGACTTTGTGTTAAGTGTGTAGTTGGCCTTCTATAACGTTACTCACCATGTGATGTCATAGGAGGGGACGGGGCATATGCGCAATATCATATATCTTGTAAGTCATTATATCATGGAAAAACCTGCTGAATCTAAAATTAAAGCAGCACCGAACTGTAGCATATATATGCCTTCCAACTTTTTCATTATATTAAAATAAAAATAATATGTAGATTTCTCTCATCGTATATTCTTGTAATATGCTAATTTTATAGAACTTCTATTAATAGTAAAAATCTGAGTAGTTTTAAAATTAATATAATTTAAAAGCTATCTGAATATCATATTGTGGTTTCAATTAAGCGGTTAACACTAACACCTTGTAAGTGTTTAAAATAAAAGCATACGCACATGCAGCATTGTAAATGGCTAAACCACAATCGCAGTAGCTGTTTAAAGTCCCTGTTATTTAAAAATAGCCATCACTGATAGCAGTGCTATTGAAAAACCGCTGTTTGGCTATATATATATATATATATATATATATATATATATATATATATATATATATATATATATATATATATATCAATAGTTACATAAATTAATAACCTTGATTCAGTACTTACCAATACAGGTATAGAACTTTTTTTTAAGTGTACTGCAAAAGGTGATTTTTCTAAATCATAAGATTCCTCAGTAAAATGTAAATCGCACACATTTGAGTTCATAAAAATATCTTCATCGCTTAAATTTAATGCTCGTTTCCAAGCCTCGTATCTTTCACCAGCTTTGGGAAATCTGAAAATAATATCTCGAATTATCTACTTTATCAGTGACTGAACCTCTAGAAAGATGCAGTAATAGATAAAACGAAACTATTCTACTTTTTTTCTGCTTCTACTGGAACTACATAGGTAAATACATCTAATTCAAATAATAATTGCCAAACAAAATGCTTAATTTCATTACAAATATTCAATAAATAATGCATCATTAAGATTTTATTTCTTAAAAAAACACAATTGACAATAATAAATGCTAAAGATTTAACAAAAGCAATACAATGTGTAAATACGGACCTGTGAAAACCAATAAACATTTGGCGCCAAACAAGGAAACAGAAGACATGTAAACAACTTACCGAAATAAATGCACAGTTGCTTTATCCTTTTCATAATTGGCACTTTTATTGTACATACAGTTCTTCACAATACACCTTGGCATTTTTTAACTTTTACACTCTTAAAACACTGCTAAAAAACGGCAAAACACACAAGATAACCTCTAATCGCAAATCAACAAACACTTCAAATACTTGTTGACAGCTGACAATAACTTCAAGAGCGGTTGGGGGAACGAATCAAAACAAAACACATTAGCGCGTTATTCAAAATTTTGTTTGTGATTGGACGGTGACAAGAGTGGGAAATCGACAGGCTGCAAACTCGGCTTTGTTCCCTCTAACATATACAACCTCTTTGAGGGTAAACGATATCTTCTAGTAACTCCAAATACGCTTCGCCACTCAAATTGTCATCAAGAAATTGGTCCGATTAAACGGTCTCCAAAAATGCCAGTCCAGGCATTCAATTTCTGTGGAGTTGGAGTGTGTACTTCGTGAAAATTTATTGGAATATTATCTGCCCAATAACGACAATTATGACGATTGACTGTAGAGTTTATTAAAAACGTACACTCGTCTGAAAAACAGATATTGAAGAGAAAGTTCCCGTTATCAGCTATTCGTGCGGTCATAACTTCACAAAACTCCATCCGACGATCAAAATCATCTTCATTCAGTTGTACAAGATGAATTTTATACGGGTGAAATTTATGATGCTTCAAGATTCGCTGAAATAGTTCTTATTTTGATGTTTGAAACAGTGGCCAATTTTCTTGTGCTCAAAGTTGGGTCTGCAGCAATTTGTCCTAAAACTTCGATCTCAGTAGTCTCATTTCTAACCGGAAATTCACGTTCAGGATCCCGTTTTTTGTTGGCTACTGAACCACTTTGTCGAAACTTTGCAACTAACTCCAAAAGGTATTTTCTGTTAACATGTCTGTTCGGATGTCGTTCATTAAACAAATTTGCCGTACGGTTGGCACAGTCATCTTTTTTGAAAAAAAAAAGAGTAATTATTTCAACTCTTTCTTCTACAGAATACACCTTTGTGAATTTAATTTTCGGTAGTACTATCAAGTATCAAACCGACCGATAAACTGAAATAATAAACCGCATTTCTCTCATTCCGATAAGAAATGTTCTGATAGTCAATTTTTTATTTACAAACCAACAAAACATTGACTATCAGCACATTTCTTAACGGAATGAGTGAAATGTGTTTTTGCGTTTTCAACTGTGAATCATTTGTAAACGAGTTGATAAAACTTCAAAAAAAATGTGTGTGCTGAATTCAGAAAAGAAAGAGCTTTCAAATGATGAAACACTCGATCCATGTTCCCTATTTAAAATATAAGGGTTGTTATCACCTGACCTGAACTGACCTGACCTGACCCTGGATATGTTCTATTTTTTTAAATTCAAAAGTGCGATATCTTCATTAGTGAATTTTTTCTATGAAAATTCACTAAAAGCCAAGTAGAAATAACATATCAAATATTGTAGCATTTTGTTGTAATTTAAAAATTTTTGGACACATTTATAATTTAATTACCTAAACGTATGATATGGTTGGATAGAAAATTAAGACATTTGAAAAGAAGTAACGCCTAACCCATATTCCCATTAAAAAAAATATCGACAATTTTATCACGTTCAAACAGATGATACACGAATAAAACAAATATGTTTCGGAACGCACGTTTAAATATAAAAATAAACTTGTTTCAGGATTTTGCTCTAACTCACCGATTTACAAAATAATGATTTTATTACTTTCATTTTCACCGTATTGTATGTATAAAAAATTCTCATATATATATATATATATATATATATATATATATATATATATATATATATATATATATATATATATATATATATATATATTACTTCTTAATACAGGATTTCTCTGTGGAAAATAAAACATAAAAATACTAACGTTCTTACAGCTCTAGAGACACTATCTTCGTAAAGATTGGCCCTTGATATTTGACATAGCAAGCAAAGAAAGTTATAATAACAAGAATAGAATAAGGAAGGATGGTTCAAGGCGTTACAAGGTGTAGGGTTGTTATGGAGGAGGATGGGCCAGGTCTAGAGTGTAGTGTATCTGGAGAGCCTGTGACCAATATTCCCAGCCTTTCATCTGGCCTCGTCCTCACGTTTTCAATTTCGTAGTCTGGAGGCACTCACGTTCCATACCATGTGATTTCAGTGTGTGAATGAATAACTGAGAAAGCTTCCCGACAGAGCCGGGCTACACCCAACGGAAGATTTAATTAGTCTACGTAGATATTTTTAGAAAAAATTGTACAACGCGAAATCGATATTGTCTTGTGCCACGTGTTCTTATCGCATTGCTCTGATTACGACTGGTACCGGCTTTTCCACATAAAATGGAAACCCCTCATATTTCTTCTTTCTAGATAACATACATCCCTCGTCTAATTATTTGTGCTTTTTAGTCAGTTGAGATTCATAATTAAATATTATATAAAGGTGGTTCTAAAACATTGTTTTTAAATCAAACAATTTGTCTAATAAATATAACATACTTTTTCTTAACATTTCTTATACACATTTATACATGTACACTGATTGCTGATGCCTTTACTTAATGAAACAGTTCCATACTAAATACAGTCGTAAGCACAATTTGGAGAACCCAATTCATCACAATACAGTTTTTAGACCTGACGATGTATTTGTAAGAAAAGTATATTTTATTATCTCACGTTACATTAAACATTTTAGTCTAGTTGGGTTATTTAAATCACACAATCACAAAAACACCAACAAGAACTAATAATATTGTTTTCTAGGTAGAGAACCAAAATTACCACAACACATCTTTTAAAGACCTGACGATCGTTTCACTAACAAAGAGGGATGAATAAACTAGGCGAATAAAAACTAAAACTACTATTTATATGTTAGTTGCCAAGCAGTTGCGAACAGCGTTCTCCATAACGGTGTTCTAACAGAACCCCACTGTTGAGTCTTAAATTTCTGTAATTAAAACTGCATAACGGCTTTGGTAAAACTGTGTGTCATTATAAAATATTCCTTCTAAGAAGGGCACACTGATTATTAATAACAGTTCGAACAATGGACCACATAAAACCGGACCTACTCTATTCATCGAAACATTTTCGTTCAAATTTCTAACGATATATATATATATATATATATATATATATATATATATATATATATATATATATATATATATATATATATACTTTCGTAAGCATTTAACTGCTACTGCTTAACTTTTTCATTAACTTGAGATTTTCTTTATCTACATGATGTTTATTATCCCAAATATGCAGAGCAATACATGAATAGACAATTGCGCCATATCCTAATTGCGCTAAATGTTTTTTAAATCTAGTTTCAATAGTTCTTTTAGTTTGCCCAAGATATATATATATATATATATATATATATATATATATATATATATATATATATATATACTTTCGTAAGCATTTAACTGCTACTGCTTAACTTTTTCATTAACTTGAGATTTCCTTTATCTACATGATATTTATTATCCCAAATATGCAGAGCAATACATGAATAATCAATTGCGCCATACCTTAATTGCGCTAAATGTTTTTTAAATCTAGTTTCAATAGTTCTTTTAGTTTGCCCAACATATTTAAGTTCACAATCCTCACGATTTATTTCATAGATTCCCGACACCTCTATGTTTTTTATCTATATCCTTTGGGTTACCTAGCAAATTTTAATGTAATTTTTGTGGAAAATGTTAGCTGTAAATCGGCTTTCTTAAAAATGCTATTAAAACCTCTCGTATTTGTGGTTCAAATGGTAAACAGACAACGGTTTTGTCTGGTTTGTCTTTTTTGTCGAAATCTCGGTAGTCCAGGGGTAAGAACGTGTGCCTCTGAACCGAAGGGTACTGGGTTCGATTCCCAGCGTTTGCCTTTCAGTTTTTCAGTACAAACTGTAATAAATGAACATCAACCGAGGTTCTGGCATTGTATTTGAGCAAGTTGAATGGCTGGACGTTTCGTAAAGCCTTGTCCTCGAAAGCTGAGAAAATTTCTTCATTTCGATTTATATTAATATCCGAAGAGAACAACTCGATTTATATTATATCCGAAGAGAACAACTAAGAAAATGATGGTGTACCTAGGCAAAGTTAATTAATCCATCCTGGTAAGCTATATTTTAATTTTACCATATGTACAATATATTTAACCTAAAATTTATTTCATCCTAATTTTGCTACAGCGTTCTACATGTGCCTTTGATATGCTTATTTGTTATAAGTTGCCTTTTTAAATCTAATTGCTTTAATATAACTGCTTATTAGTTTATTTTACAACCTTATACTTTATGACAGGTGTTTGTAAATTTTCCATACTCGTTTTTAAAAAATTATTTTAACTTGTAATAACTTCATTGCAAATGCAAATTGGGCTATTTAATAAATGAACGCGTTTGCCAGAAGTATCACGCTCTCATCGTAAAACAGCGTACTTTAAAGAAGGTATGTTTGTTTAATACAGCCGTCCTGTAACGCAGGAGCCCATAGTAATGAAGAACAGGTTGCTCACGAGCCCGCAACAATGAATAACACGTTATCCAGGAGCCAATTACTTTAATCTGGAGCCCACAACTAGTGAAGACACGTAAATGTGAAGCCCGTATCTTACAATGAAGAACACCTTCCAACCAAGAGACATTGCCTAGATGCAGTTACGTCACGTTCGTAGAAGCCTTGCTAGCTCTAAACGGCCAATAATAAGTACAGCTTGTATTAGTAGATGTCCACCAGCTCTGAACGGTTATGTAATAATGAAAATTAAGTTCTGGGTTAATCACATCAATAGCATATGTTAAGTAAATCTGCTTAGTTTGAGTGATTTTCTTCATTTTCAATTTTTAAAGGTATTAATTTTAATTTCCTTTAAGTTGTCATTAATTATTGCTTTATTTTAGATTGTTAATGTAAATATTTTATTTTATGATAAATAATATAAACCTCTCTCTCTCTCTCTCTCTCTCTTCTTGTTGTTTAAGGTCGACACACAAACAAATATCAACGGCGAAAAGCCACGACCTATTGCATTTGCCTTTCATGATCTATATTTTGATTTATCTGTTGAATAATTTATTTTAATCACTTATATAAACCTGGGTTCACCTAGGTTTGTTATCGCATAAAAGAGACACAAGCTTTTTCTTAAAAATACCTAGTAAGCAAAATAATCAAGGAAATCAATCAATGAGTTTGGAGTTCGTGTAATGGCAATTGTTAATTTCTCAGTGACAATAGAGGTGATACGTCACGCTAGTGCGCAAAGCTTTTATCAATTGAAAGAGCAAGTGCAGTGTGTTATGGTATAATTAGATATAAGACTAGTAATCTACGCATGCGAAGTATGGTGCAGTACGTCAAAGACCAACATTATGAAAATTCAACGACTCCAAAATAAGGCGCTTCAATTATGAATAAACGCTTCTTGGTTTACCAAAATTACGTGGATTCATAATGAACTGGGAATAATTTCAGTCAACAAATTTAATACAAATAGATCTCACAGAACCTATAATAACATTACGATATATATATATATATATATATATATATATATATATATATATATATATATATATATATATATATATATACAGGGTGACATATTTCTATGGTAAAGCTCGACATATCCGTTATTATCAAAGATACTTAAAAAAGTTATATAAGTTAATTATAGGGTGTTAGGAGTTGCATCTCACAAAATTATTTTGACGCTCACTGGATGGCCCATAAGTTGGAAATTCGATGCATGTTTGTGGGGCAAAAAATTTTGATAGCGTCTATCGTTTTAGAGTCATTTCAATTGTTGTTGTTCAACTTTTCACTTTTTTGGCACATGGCTCACAAATTATGGTACAGCGTTTTTCCCAATAAATAGCAGAGTCTGATGAAAGCGACGCATTCAGAGAGGTTTAAGTTTATATTATTCGTCGAAAAAATTCCAGATTCCGTATTTTTTTTATTTCAACAACACACCACGAGGACTTACAGCCTAAATAATATCGTACCGTGGGTGTCGACAAGGAGGAAAGAGGAAACTTGTTAATTCTGGACTTGAAGGTTTGGAGGTTCGGAGGAGAAGGAAAACATGCGTCGGCAAGGAATTCCACAACTTGGAAGTGCTCGGGACACAAAAGCGGGCAAAACAAGATGTTCTATGTCTGGTGACCTGGACAGTAAAAGGGTGCATTCGCTCTGTTCCCCTGGTAGATCTGTTGTGGGCAGCAGGTGGAGGAACTATGGAAGAAAGCTCCTCTGAGCAGTGCCCGTGCATATATCTATAAAAGTGAGAGAGGTCACCAACGGCACGTCGGTGGGCAAGGGATGGCAGCCTTTGGGTGAGTAGGGTCACCAATGAGACGTATAGCTCTCTTCTGAATGGAGTCCAGGATAGCGAGTGTAGAAGCGGCAGCAGCACCACAGATGTAGGGGTAGTATTCGACGTTTGGCCTTATTTGTGAAGTATATAAGGTATAGATATTGGCTGGTGAAAACTATTTGCGAGCCCGGAAGAGGAAACCTAATTTCTTAGCAGCCGCTTCTGCAATTGATGTGACATGTTGGTGCCAATTGAGATTTCGATCCACAGAAATGCCAACAAGTGAAAAGGACTCATTACTTTAAATAACTTGGTTGTTTATTGTGATGGGTCTAGAACTGGTGCATCTTTTATGAGAAAGAAAGCAAAACTGAGATTTGGTGGGGTTGAATTGTACAAGATTTCTGCCTCCCCAGTCTAATATTTTTTGGAGATCCACGGAGACAGAACTCTCCATGAGTCTGCGATCCTCATCTAATTGGGCCAAAGAGACAGGCTTAGATTATTGTATATTTGATTGGAGGGTACTGTCGTCCGCGTAACTGTGAACTGGGATGGATGTGCTAGAGAGGAGGTCATTGATGTGAAGAAGAAACAAAGTAGGCGCTAAAACTGAACCTTGAGGAACTCCTGCATTAATTGGATATAGTTTAGAGGAAATGCTATCCACGACAACAGAAATGCTCCGGTTGGAGAGGAAGTTTGCTGTCCAGATACAGAGTTTTGGTGGTAGGCCATAGGCCGCAAGTTTATTAAGCAGCGTTGCGTGCCAGACCTGGTCGAATGCTTTGGATATGTTTAGAGCGACAATCTGGGATTCACCGTGTAGTTTCATAGACATGTTCGAAGAATGGGTGACAAAGGAAAGGAGGTCGGCAGTTGGTCTGCGCTGACGGAATCCATACTGCCTGTCGTGGATTAGACGGTGTTTTTCAAGAAATTTTAGTAATTCGGTGTTTATATACTTTTCCATCACTTTAGAGACGACCAAAAGGAGAGAAATAGGCATGTAGTTGCTAGGAAGCGCTTTGGATCCTTTCTTGGGGCCGGGTTGTACTCGAGCAGATTTCCAGTTACTAGGGAATATGCATCTATTGTAAAATCTATGAAACAGACGAGGCAGGACAGGAGCAGATTTTGGTGCGCATTTTTTGAGAACAATTGCTGGGATCTCGTCAAGGCCAGAGGCTTTCCTGGTATTAAGAGAAGAGAGCATAGAGCATAGCCAGTCCTAATTGTGGACATCGAAGTCACCAAGAATAATGACCTCGGAGGAAGGATATTCAGAACTCAGATGGTCGGTTTTTTCAGAAAGGTAGTCAAAGAGCTGGACAAATAATGACTGGATTTGAAAAAATTGAAACTGCCGTAACTTAATTTTTTAAATGAAAGTGCCTGTATTTTGTGTTTCAAGATGAAATGGCATGCCCTTTGTTTTAAGTTTAGTAGAACACTCCCTATACCTACAGAGTTCAGTTTTTGGAGATATCTAGGTACAGTTACAATCGCATACCATAATTCGATCAGATTATGTGATCATTTAGCAAAGTTTTGTAGAAAAATATTAAAATATTTAATTCAACTTTAATACAAACCTTTAAAAACCATTAATTCGATAGGGTTATCTACGTTTACATTTTTATAATATGTAAGTAGCTGCTAAATTATTTTTACAAACGTCAAATGAAACTTTAAAGTAGCAGACTTAAGAAATGTTCTAATATCTGACAGCTTGTGACATAAAAATATGAGTACTGCTTAGGTTTGTTTTTCGTGACAAGTAAAAACCAAATTGCATTTTCTCTTTTTTAATCCTAATTAGAGATTAGGTGTATAAGTTAAATTTTATGTACGCGTTTTCGCAGAAATTTTTTTGCGTTTCTGTAGAGATCATTGTTTGAAAGATTATGTGAAATTTTGGTAATGAATAATTAATGTTTAATAAGTTATTGTAAAGAAATATTTTCGGATTTAACTGAAAAATTGTTTACAAATTTTCATGAATTTTTTTTTGGAGTTTTGTCTAAAAGCATTCTTTTGAATAATTATATCTTGGCAGATGGGTAAATAGCTTGAATCAGTTCGTTGGCCAGAAAAGTCAGACAATTTTTTTTTCAGAAACATTTAAGTTTATTTTAGGAAAAGTTTTGTACTTTTGATTCAGTAATGAGCAGATCCCGACAGTGTGAATTTTTGAATTTCTAATATATAGGTTATACCAATTTTCATGCCTGCTTTCATTTAAAAAAATGCATATTTGCTATTAGAAACCTTTTTATAAAAATTCACTACTGTTGTGTCCTAATAGTGTTACTCCTCACCCTCAATCTCCCTGAGTCCATAGAGGTGCAGAGACGGCATTGGTTTCCAAGTGAGAGTTGTCATGGAGCATCAGAATTGTTGTGTTATCAAAAACTCTCATGTGTAAATAGAACTGTCATATCAAACATATTAGACAGATCACTAATCAAGTGTCAACAACCGGCATAATAGTTGACTATGCTGTATCCTCACCAAAGTTAACTTCGTCGTCGTTCAGTGGTCATTGAGCATCATAGGAAGATCGCCTGACCCGCGACAGGTAGTCAAGTCATCAATACCCACGGTTGCCACCACTGGCACGTGGACAGGTCAGTGAGCCTCGTTGTGCGAAGAACCAATCTTTCGACGAGCGACTGACTTAGAGATCCCTTCAACCGCGGCATCAAGACATCGCAATCCACCTCCGTCAGCTGGACACAGGCACCACATTGGCCCCCGTGGACAACGCCGCCAGGTACCATTGACATCATCAACGTGTTGGTTACGGCAAACTACCTCTCCAACCGTAAGTCACCGTTTTATTGTATTGTATTATTAGGTCACAACACCCACATCACTCTTGTATTTAAATTTCTAACTTTGTAATATTAAATTGTTATTGTTTTACCACGTGTATTTATTACAAATCTGTACCTACAAAGAACAGTTCCTCTGGTCTTTCATGCTAACCCATCTGAACCGTACAACTACCATAACGCGCATGCTGCGCCCAGACATTCATTATATTTCGCTGTTCTTCTCTGTTTAATAATGATAAATATAAAGTTTGTTTGTATGGTTTGTCAATTGATGCAAGTCAATGGCGGTTGAGGCTGATATGAATTTTCAGAAAGAACACATTTTCCGGGAAAATTTAGGTCGATTTTCCTGGATAACAAGCTTGTTCAAGCCAGTTGCAAAAGGAAGGCATTCACCAAATTTGAACACAATGGGCCCATTATTTTTTGAGTTATCGGTGGGATACACACACACACACACACACACACACACACACACACACACACACACACACACACACACACACACACATATACAAACATATATAAATTGAAGCCGACCCTGGATATAGGTTCTAGGGGGCCAAGTTCTCATTTGAATAAGTTTTTTCAAAATTCAAAAGTCGCCATCTCTTCGTTAGTGAATTTTTTAAAGAAAATTCACTAAAAATGTATAAACCGAATAAATCAAAAGCAACATTTCATAAAATGTTTCAGCTACGTACGTGAAATTATTTTTAAGCTTACGTAATCTAATGTTATAAAACGTTATTGGAAAAATTCGATGATAAAATCGATTAGCCAGAAACAGTGAGATAGATAATCCTTGCACATACGGCCCTGCCATTTCTATGGCCCAAGCCGCTACTTCAGATTCCTGCTACACTCCGATTGTCCGGATACTTTTGCAGATATGTCGCAATATAATTTCATTTTTCCGGTCGGGATTCGCACCATCATCCATTAATAATATCAATTCTGCTGTGTTGTGGCAGTTCAATCAATCAAATTATACACGATGTAAAACATCATAACTATGCTTGTAGACGGGCTCGGAAGCTCCTACCGGTACGTGTTCGTGCGTGCTGGTGCGTGCTCTGTCCTATCAAACATTCATGAATTCCGAGTTTGTAACGATATCGTGTATCATGTATCAGTGTGTGGAGATAGCGACTTTAGATGAGATATTCGGCAGACGAGATGATTGCTGCCTTGTTGCTGATAACAATCCAGTGTGGAATTTGATCGTAAAAAGAAAATAAACGACGTTTTCGAATACCTGCTTGCGAAGATGAAATCTTTTTCGATTGAGGCAGAATAGCTAAACTAATCCATTTATTTTCTTTCTATACAACAAGTTTTTTAGTGGGTAAGTCGTTTTGTCTCCTCGGATAGATGTATTTTATTGTAAAAAATCTAGACATAGCAAATGCGTTATAGTGCAAATTTTCATAAGTTTTTTAATACATAACAGAAATTACTTTATCTGCTAAGCATTACATTGAGCCTGTTTCAACTTATTTATTTTAAATTTAGTCTGTGATTGATGAACAACCTTTCAGTGTCATCTCTTTCTTTGAAACAGACACACACAAAAATGATCGATTTAAGTAGCTGATTTTCATAAATAATTCACTCCAAAGCATCAGAGCTTTGTCCACCAATTTAATAGATCACTTATGTGACATTATGTTGATTAGAACTACTACTGACAAGTAAATCATTTAATGTCTCCATCTTTATTGATTCTATTTAACTTTATACGGCACAGTAATGTCCTTTCCCAATAACAAGGAATATATTTTACAATATTGCTAAATTCTGTTAAATTTAATTTCCGAAAAACTTGGATTACAATTATTTAACAAAACTGAATTTCGGCACATTCCGTCTGTCATTTGATGGCAATATATATATATATATATATATATATATATATATATATATATATATATATATATATATATATTATATTAAATTGGTGAAGATAAATTGACGAGTTTTAAAGATAAAGCTTTTTCGAGAGGAAAATTTGCAATTCTCCATGAAAAGACTATCCTACCAGAACTAGTCAAAGAGCTTAACCTCAAGAAATAATTCTCCACTGTAAAGAAAACATATAAAGTCTGAAGCTGACCTCGGCCCTGAGTTCTAAAGGCAGCAATTCGTGCTCATTTGAAAAAAGCATGAAAATTCCAAAGTCATCACATTTTTATGAGTAAAATTAACATTATGAGAAATCGCTAACACAATTATCATCTATATTACATAATATTAATTCATGATATGCGACACTCCTCAATAAACTTTTATCATACAGATTGCCTTTGAAACTATGCCTATGAATATCTAGTCGTCTGAAGGAACGCTCCTTGCATGTTGCCTTAGGTGTTTTATCAGAAAAATTAAAAATTAATGCGGATATTCCACAGTTTTCCCGTTTGGCACCAAACTTTTTCTTTCGGGTATAAAGGACTTGCCAACAACCAACAATCGGATTCTCAGCTTCGCTAAAAGTAGTACTCTTTATAGCACGTTTCTATCTCCTTATTAATGCGAGTCAAAATAATCAACTCCCTAAATGATGACCTGTCTAAGATTCTCAACTGGCGCTCGGCAAAGCTGGTTATGTTAAATACCTCAAAGTACACAGACGTTCAGATGGCTGGCAAAATACTGCCCAAAAATCAACAATCTCTATATCGAGTTTTAATGTTTAACTGTTGCAGAGGATATTTTCTGACACTTACATGTCTTAATATTGCAAAAGCAAGCAGCAGCACGGAAATTTACAGATGATTCGACGAGGTTGATTCTCCGAGTGGCGTAACACTATGGGAAAGTATAAACGTATTTTGCAGTTTTTCTCGAAAACCGTCGATTCTATCTAAATGAAACGTAAGTACTTTTTGGTGTTATTTTTATTGCTCTTAATGGGAATTCTGATATTGGTGCTGGATTCTTGATATTTTTTTATGGATGAATGATCATCGTCCCCACCCCAAAGCTACGTCCCTATTAATTGGAGAAATTGATTTACACCGTTTCATCGCAAGACGGAACCTCAATGTGTGTGCCATATTTCCTTGACATATAATGGAGGGTTCATTGCAATTTAATACCCCGTATCTCGGAAACGAAGCTTTACTGGAAAATCTTCCAAAACCATTTTTTCTTGTTTTGTAAATTAACTCTAAGGCCTACATCTGCCACTCCCCAAAACTTACTGAGGATTATCTATAAGGTTTCAGCGCTATCAGTTTTATACTTGAGAAGAGAGAGAGACAGAGCTGAATGTCGAAACAGATTTTGGGTTATGAGTTTTAAGAAGCCTAGTTCGCGCTTGTTTGAACTTTATTTAAGAAGTCGCCATCTCCCCATTATAGATTTTTTCTACGAAAATTCGCTAAAAACTGATCCTGGAAAATTGAACACAATATGAAAAATACTTAACATCGTTGTAAAAAAAATAGATTTAAGGGCATTTTACCCGACGAAAAACTCATCTAGTTAATTCACTAAAGTTTCTTGCTTACGAAGAATTTTTTATTACTGTCGATGTAATCAAATTAAGTTTTCTAAATTAGAGACTTCCGGCACAAAACATAATAGTGAATGTGTAAACTTGCGGAAGTAGTAGCAAGGCGCATTTATACAAAACATGGAAACAATTTAGAAACAGAAGGAAAACACACAACAGAGTCAATGTAGCAGACAAATTGTCAATTTAGATCTGCATTAAGGAACGACAAAATTAACTAACGGGAAGAAATATATTGCTTTTATTAGATACTTTAGCAGAAAAGTAAGGTTTATACATCCATTTGTAAAATAAAATAACTAGAAGAATATTTTAACATGTTAGTAATAGTCTAGTGTAAAAATTATAATATAAGACTGTTTAGTTACTATACAGTGTGTCCATTGGGTTGAAAACTAAGTCATTATTTTAAAGTCCGTTGCTTTGATTTTTGCCAAAGTTTATGTAGTGGAGTCCTAAAAAATTACTAATAGGATTTTTAGTTTAGTGTTGTTGTCAGACGAATAGTTTTCTTAGAAAAGCTACCAACTTTTTTGTGAATCCCCTTTAAAAAAACACTCTTAAGTTTCAGCTTCAACCGTCATTGTTTTTCATTTTGCTAAAATATTTACAGAAATTTCATTTCAAAGAGACCCTTTCTCTAATGCTTTAGCAGTAGTTTTAGTTAAGTTTATTGTGGCTAATGGACTTTGCTTCCGAGGCCATCCCTAAACTAACACACAGTTAAGTTTATTGTTCATTTTTAGCTAATTTTCGTAGAAAAAATTCGCTAATCAGGAGACCGCTACTTTTGAATTTTAAAAAGATGTCTTCAAATGAGCCAAACCAGGCCCCCTAGAATCCATATCCGGGTTTACATTCCATTTCTGTCTGTTTACATGTATACAGGGTGACGCATTTCTACGGTAAAGCTCAATTATTACTGTACAAGATACGATAAAAAATTGTATACCTTAATTATAGGTGTCTTGGGCTGCATCTTATGAAATGATTTTGACAGTCACAGGCTGCCCCATAAGTCGATGGTAATCCCTAAAATTATTTTTTCGAACACCCTTATTTTATTGCATTTTTGCATTTTTTATTGAAATATGATGCATGTTTCTAAGAAAAAATCTAAACCCAGTAAGTGCGTTTTGGTAGCAAATTTTCATTAACTGCTTCAAATTTCAATAGCTCAATTTGCTATTAACCTAAGGTCTGTTGACTAGGAAACAGTTTTCTCGGATACATTTAAATTTTATTTTCCGAAAATTTTTGTACATTTTTGAACAATAAGTTATTTTGATTAAATATGGTACATTATTTCTACTATATAGGCTATGCCGGTAACCATATTGACGCCTGCTTGCATTAGAAAGACATATTCGCTATTAGATTTTTTTGTTTTTGAAAATTCACTTCCAGAACGCACTTGCTGCCTACAGACTATTCTAAACCGAACACACATACCTCTGCGCCATGTCTGAAAGGTAATTTTAATAAGAGTCTAACAACATAAGGGTTAATTGATCGAATAAAAATAATCTGAACACAGCAAGTGCGTTTTCGTAGTGAATTTGCATAAGAATTGTAAACAATTAGTACAGCATATTACTAAAGTTAATACTTTAAATTTAAACAGACCTTGAATTTTTAATATCCTGATACACACTCATTTGACGAAGTTTTTCGAAAGTGTTACCATCGCTATCTCTCTATTATCAAAAAATATTTTAATCTTGTGTTCTAGCTCCTTGTGAGACAAATTCCTTAAAGTCAATTTCCTATAAAGCTGGAAAAATAAACTTTGGTATATCTGGGTACGGCAAGTCTCTTTAAAAGAAACATTCAATAGAAGTACATTAAAGTAACAGTAGCTTTTACGAAAACTCACAAAACATCACCGAAATTATCCAAGCTGGTATGGAATTATTTATCCCACGTACACAGAAAACCTCTTCAGCCACTCAAAAACCCTGGTTCTCTAAATCATGTGACAAGGCCAGACTTGAAAAGGTCAAAGCTCACAAAACGCTTCTACACAATCCCAGTCAAGAAAATCGTCAAGCATTTAACGACGCAAGAAACCGCTATGTCTGCAGTCTTTCTGTGGCAAAAAACTCGTTTAATAACCACATCAAAACAAAGTCCTCTTAAGCTCCAACGGCGGCAAACCCTTCTGGACTCTTGCTAAATCTATTATGAATAATTTCTGCAAAAGCACGTTCCCACCTCTTGTCTCAGGGGATGAAATTGTTTCTACCGCCCTGGGCAAGGCTGAAGTTTTTGCTTCGTTGTTCGCCGGCAATTCTACTCTCAATCCACCTCCAAATGTTCAACCACCAACAGTCCCCAATGTCGCGCATAAAATGACGGATATCATTTTCAAAACTAAAAAGGTACGAAAGATGCTCTCTTCTCTTAATACCAGGAAAGCCTCTGGCCTTGACGAGATCCCAGCAATTGTTCTCTTCTGACCTGACCTGATCTGACCTGACTCGTCTGTTTCAGATATCTTATAATAAAGAAAAACTGCTCGAGTACAACCCATCCCCAAGAAAGGATCCAAAGCGCTTCCTAGCAACTACAGGCCTATTTCTCTCCTTTCAGTGGTCTCTAAAGTGATGGAAAAGTATATAAACACCGAATTACTAAAATTTCTTGAAAAACAGTCTAATCCACGATAGGCAGTATGGATTCCATCAGCGCAGATCGACTGCCGACCTCCTTTCCTTTGTCACCTATTCTTGGAACAAGTCTATGGAACAACACGGTGAATCCCAGATTGTTGCTCTAGACATATCCAAAGCATTCGACCAGGTCTGGCACGCAGCGCTGCTTAATAAACTTCCGGCCTATGGCCTACCACCAAAACTCTGTATGTGGACAGCAAATTTCGTCTCCAACAGGAGCATATCTGTTGTTGTGGATGGCCATTCCTCTAAACTGTATCCAATTAACGCAGGAGTTCCTCAAGGTTCAGCTTTAACCGCTACTTTGTTTCTTCTCCAGATCAATGACCTCCTCTCTAGCACATCCAACCCAGTTCACAGCTACGCGGACGACAGCACCCTCCATTCAAATATACAATATTCTAAGCCTGTCTCTTTAGCCCAATTAGATGAGGATCGAAGACTCATGGATTGTTCTGTCTCCGTGGATCTCCAAAAAATATTCGACTGGGGAAGTAGAAATCTTGTACAATTCAACCCCACCAAAACTAGAGACCTCAAATTAAATAGCTTTTGAGGGAGGCTATGATAAAAAAACATCGATTTGGGCAAAAAAGATGCTCGTTAGACAGAAAAACGCTGGAGAGATCTCTTGTTCTCAAATGAGATACAGTTTTTGGTGCGGGGGTACCGATCAAAATTCCTAAGAAAAGGTGTCGACCAAAAGTTGACTGCAGGTTATATGGTCCAGACAGTGAAACATGCAGTCAAAAAGATGTTCTGGTCTTGTTTTTCATACATGAAAACAGGGAAACTTATACCTATCGAAGGCATAATGAACAATGAAACATGTAAAGAAATGTTAGAAAAGTTCACGCAGTTGGCCAACCAATCTTCCAGCAAGAATCAGCGCTGGGTCATGTTTGGTGAAATATTTCAAGGACAGAAGATTACTCTTCTAGACTGGCCTGGAAACTCACTGGACATTAATCCTCTTGAGAACTTGTAGTATATATGCAAGGCCAGATTGCTTAAAATGGATTGTAAAGGGTGAGCCATTTAAGATTTGGAATTTGAATCGGCTATAAAACAATAACTAATGAAAATTTTTTCAAAGTTATGAGTTAATTAGAAAGATTAAACCTTTCCATTTAGGAATGGAAGACAACATCATTCAAATGACTGCCACGGCTAGCCTTACAATACCCCATTCGATCAGTCCACTTTTTCAGTACATTTTCAATTGTTTGGGCCCCTATTTCGTCAATGGCAACTTCGATGTCAGGTTTAAAGTCGTCAATCGTCTCTGGATGGTTAGCGTAACCCTTGTCCTTAACGGCTCTCCACAAAAAAAGGTCCAACAGAGTCAAATCGCAGCTCCGAGGTGGCCAATTGACATCAGCATTTCGACTGATTATGTGATTTTCGCAAACAGTGCGCAAAAAATCGATTGTTACGTTGGCTGTGTGGCACCTTGCGCCGTCCTGTTGAAACCAAATGTCGTCTATGTCATACTCTTCAATTTTGGGAAACAAAAAATCTCTTAGCATGGCGCGGTAGCGATCGCAATTCACCGTAACGGCGTTTCCTTGCTCATTTTCGAAAAAACAGTTTGAGTAGAAGACTCACCAAATAAGTTTTTAATATTTCCCAACTTTGTTCAAGCGAAAAGCGACCCATTTCATAAATGTCCAACATAAAACTTTTCTCTGACGCTCATGGTTAGTGAGATATTGACCTCGACAGATTCCTTAATAATTACAAAAGACAGCTGTATTGCACCAACGCCTCAGCATAGAACAACGAAATTTGGTAGATGGTGTTCTTTTGCCAACGTCGTTATTTGGCAACAATTTGAAGTGGATCTAAACTGAAAAAGCGGTGAATTAAAGGTGAGTCACACTTTAAATGGCATGGTTTTTTCAAACCCTAACCTAATTAAAAGTAACAGTGCATCAGTTTTATAGAAAATTAAATTTTGTACTTTTTGCCCAGCACGATCACCAGACTTGAATAAATGTGACCTTTTTTATCTTGGGGACTTTCAAAGAATCTGTGTATTTGGGATCAGTTCAAAGTAACGATGATTTGTGGAGTCGCATCAATAATAAGTGGACCACTATTAAAAGTGACATCCAATTACTTGACAGAGTCGACTTTAATTTTCGACGAAGGGAGCAGTTATATGTAGGAGAAAATGGAAGTCATGTTGAACAATATCTTGATTGTTTTTTTATTGCTTTTTTATTTATTAGATTTTAATAGCGTCTGCTAAATTTCAGACATGTTAATGTTCAATAAAGTCTTCAAGGGACATATTTTTGTTTTGATCTCAGCTCCAAAGTCTCAATTTTCTTTAAAACGGGTGGTTTGTCAAAAATTTACAAGAGGAGGAACAGGGACAAAATTCAAGTTTCTATAAAATTGATGGACTTTAGCTTTTATTTAGGTTGGGGTTAAAAAAACATGTAGTTTAAAGGGTGACCCATAGCGAATCCACCTCAGTTAGTGAATTTTCTTTAAAAAAAAATCACTAATGAGAAGATCCCGACTTTTGAATTTTGAAAAAATTTCTCCAAATGAGCGCGAACTTAGCCACCTAGAAGCCCATAACCAAGGTAGATATAATATGTAAGTAATCCAAGTGTCTTTAAAAAATTGTGTTACAAATTTCATTAAAGTTACAAAAGTTTTCCAGAAAAAAAATAATTATTTACAAAGGGAATGTACCTGTCAAATTATAAATATGGCAGGCAGTGTTCCTTATTAATTGCTTGGATGGTTTTGTTTTAGTCAACCCATCTAGTTTTTTGAAACAGTAAACAACAAAACTCTGGGCGCAGCAAGTGCGTTATGGTAATGAATTTACATTAAAATGTTTTAATAGCAAATATGTGTGTTTTTTTAAGAAAGCAGGCATCAAATTTGGTTACCAGTATAACCAATATAGTAGAAACAAGGTGCCAGGTTTCACCAAAATAACTTTATTGTTTGAAAATGTAGACAAATTTCCTAAATGAAACTTAAAGTGTTCCCGAAAAAAAACTGGTTTCTTGGTCAACCTTATAGGTTTTATATATTCACTCTCATAACGCATTTGATGCGTACCGAATTTCTTTTCTTACAAACAAGCATTATATTTAGATGGAAAATGCAACAATGCAATAACATAAGGCGTGTTGGTTAAAAAAAAAAGAAAATTTGTATCACCAACGACTTATGGGCCAGCCTGTGATTGTATAAAGATGTAGCTCAAGACACCCTATAATTAATGTATACATTTTTTTTGTATCTTGTATAATAACGGATATATTGATCTTTATTGATTTTTTTACGAAAATTTGATGAAAAATGTAGACCATTAAACGATGAACTCTATAGCTAAGACTACTGCCAAAACATCAGAGAAATTGTCTGTTTATAATAAATTTTCTGGAAACATTTTAGTAAAATGAAGGACAATGACGGTTGAAGCTAAGGCTTTATAAAACATTCTTCTTGAGACATTTTCTTTCCATAGCTCGTATTTTAAGGTTCTTTGCCTAAATATTGCCAATTTTGACGATTTAAATAGCGGCTTTGACGTTTTGAGGAAAACCCCAATTTATTTTTCTTTAAATGCCCATAACTTCTTTCTCTTTAACCAAACTCTTGTCTAGTTAAATAGCGATTAGGATTAGAGGAATTTAATTACGATATAAAATATATAAAATGCAAAGGTAACGTAATGGCTGATGCCTTATCCCGAATCGAAATTAACGCTATCGAAGACGAATTTGACTTAGAATCAATAATTAATAACGTAGACCCTGACGAAGACAGAGAAAGAGAAATAATTAACGAACTAGAAAAGGATGCATCTATTAGCACGACTAATGACCTACCTGAACGCAATGACTCCAGACAGAAGGCTCATCGGCAGAAAATCCAGTCTTCAAAATACCTATATCAGAAAATTCAGTCAATTATTTTTCTAGACAAATAATTTTAGATTACGGACCAAAATATAAGATACGCAAATTAAAAATATTAATGATTGAAATAATACATGTAAAGGTTGAACTCAATTACGAATCAAGACAAATAAATGACTTTTTGAAACAATTTATTAAGACAAAGTTCACCTACGGAATTTATTGTAAACATGATAGACTCTCCAAAAATGTTATTGCTGTTTCTTCAACGTTATTTATTAGCTCTGCCAAAATAATAATATCTAACGAATTTTTACAAGACATTGAAAAACAGGAAACCCAACAACAAATTATACAAACGAAACGTATCAATATTAATAACAAAAATATTTTTTTGCAACATGAAAAATTATATAAACGCTTTTATTATTAAATGCTCAGTTTGTCCTCAGGCAAAATACGAAAGAGACCCGTACAAACCACCATTTTCAGGTCCCGTTCTAGCTAAACGCCCTTTTGAAGGGATTCACATTGACACCTTTAGTTTCGATAATTGCAAATTCCTATCTATTATACATTTTTTCTCCAAATAGGCGCAGGCATATTATATAACTGATGGATCCGCAATAATTGTGTTAAATAAATTTCGACACTATTTTCCCATCATAATGATCCCCTAAAAATAGCAGCCGACGCGGGTAAAAATTTTCAAATACCACTCTTAAGGAACACTGTAGTTTATTTAACATTAATCTTCACATAACCACCCCTGTAATCCTAACTCACATTCACCAATAGAGCGACTGCATTCAACTCGTAGAAAAATTGAGAATTCTTTCAATTACAAAACTCACAAGAGTGACCTGCAACCCCAATGATAATAGCAATCCTAATTTACAACCAGTCTATCCATTTGACAGCTGGTTATTCAACTTTTACATTACCAATAAAGCCTTCCCTCGACATAGTATACCAAAAACAAAAAGTAAGTGGAGAAAAAAGAATTTCTAAAACAAACGCGGACCACAAACGACACCAGATTTACAAGAATCAACAAAACTAGCTATTAGAGTACCAAAAGTAAGAAAAACAAATCCTCTTTATAAATTACGATTACATCCTAAACAAAAAGAAAATATTGTTACGTTTTCTAAACCAAAAGCAAAAGCTTACTTTCTCACTTAAAAAGGGTAAGAAAGACTTTTTCGTTACAGGACCAAACTACTACTACTACTACAAACAACGATGACCATCAACTTGGTCCTTCCACTTCAAATAACGCCGATAAAAACTAACGTATATTTTAAAGGATATTCAGGCATAGCAAAAATACTCAAACATTATCATCAATTTTATTTTTATTTTAATATTACTATTATAGAAGCTAATTATACCATTTTTTTTTTAAATTCTAAATTTTTAAACACTGGACAAATGTCTGCAACTAACGAACGATATCTATTAATGTTAGATGACCATTTGTCAAGATTAAATAACGAAATACAAAAACTATCAATGCGGCCAGGAAAGTCGGCCCAAAAATTTTGTGTTTTCTTTCGGAAAAAAGTTATATATCCGGAAATAACAACGTAAGGGCAATCAAATTTGGTACGCGTGTTTATATTATAAAGCGTGTACCATGTACCAAATGTAGGTCTGTAAGTATAAAGACAAAAAATTATGGGCATTAAAAAAATGGGGGGGGGCTCCTTAAAACGTTAAAGTCGCGATTTAAAACGTCAAAATTGGCAACATTTAGGCAACGAATCTGAAACAAATACGGATTATGTAAAGAAAATGTCGCAAGATAAGTGTTCTGCAAACCCTTAAGTATCAGCTTCAACCGTCATTCTCCTTCATTTTACTGAAATATTTCCAGAAATTTTATTTTAAGTACACTATTTCTCTGATGCTTTGGCGATAGCTTTAGTTAAGTTTATGGTTTAGCGGTCTATAATTTTTAGCTAATTTTCGTAGAAAAAAATCGTCACGAGGAGACCGAAACTTTTCACGTTTAAAAAGATTTATTTAAATGAGCGCAAACTAAGCCCCCTAGAATCCATACCCGGCTTTATTTTCAGTTTTTATCTATATATATATATATATATATATATATATATATATATATATATATATATATATATATATATATATATATATATATATATATATTGCTATGAGAAAAAGGCTAAGGTAGTTTGACATTGAATTAGAAAACCAAGTTGAAAAGTTAAGATTATGTATTTCCGATAATCAAAATGAAATATTTATTTGTAACAAAACTAATTGTATTTATTAAGCTTCAATATGTAAACAAAGACAGTATTCAAGTGTTAAGCAATATGTACAATTATCTGAATAAGAATTTAAAAAGTGTAAGCAAATGTTTTTAGGTTAAGTAGAGTATAAACAGTGAATTAGAAATTTTGAACTTAGCGCCAATAAACATAGTGTATGAGTAACCTTGAATTTTAAAAGTGTAAGCAAATGTTTTTAGGTTAAGTAGAGTATAAACAGTGAATTAGAAATTTTGAACTTAGCGCCAATAAACATAGTGTATGAGTAACCTTGAATCACGCAGAAGTTATAATAAAAATTTATGCACTCCAAAGGGAAGTCGTTGTTTTGACTAAAGTGTAAATGATCTGCATTCATTTAATTAGGTGACAACCATTTTGAACTTTTGAATTGAATCCAATCAGATTGGCACAGAAGAATGGGCTGATATCTGGAATCTTGAATATCAGAGGAGAATGTTTGTAACCGGCAGCGCAACACAACGCTTAAAGAAACATCCATTGTGTAGTCTCAAAATTGATAATAAAAGTTGTGATAAATATTCAGCCATCGTATTCAAAAGGTACAGTGAAGTCGGCAGGATCGTCACAGATATGTCAACGACAAAGATTAGCAGCAATTACAATTACAGCAATGAATTTAGTGTAAACAGTAGGCATCTGATGTAGGCGCCGTCCCCGAAGTAAAAGGTATTTATAAGATACAGATTAAAATATACCTCTTTTTCTCACAAATATAAACATAAACTACTCAGACAAGTAAAACAAGTGTCAATGAGAATATTACGACATAAATGTCATATAAATCAAACTTTTATCAGAAAGAATTTCGGCCAATAAATAGGGAGATTCAAAATAGTATCAATAGAGGTCGCATATCATATCATATTACACAATTTTAATAAAACTTTACAGAACATTAGGTAACTGGTCTAAAAAATAAGAATGTTCACATGACCTCACTAAAATCCCTGAAAATAGAGTCTACATAAAGCCGAGGATCAAAAGAAGAAAACAATTAAGTAAATAAAAAGGTAAATTTATTTAATTTAATAATAAATATAAAACTGCTTAATATTGATTATAGTTCTTATAAGATAACAAAATTTTTACTTGCATACAGAGATATACAGTTGTTCTAAAAGTGTCAGAATTTGAGTTACAAATTAATTTAAATAATATTGAACCCTATAATTAATAAATAAATAAATTTAAAGGCGCCCAACTACATATATACATAATTTGAGATTCATAAGTATACATTTTATATCCGTTACAATACTAGGTATACAAATACTACAAGCACATTACACAAAATATAATTAAACTATACTCAAAATTAAACAATATACAGCTTAAAAATTTATATACACTATAAACCATTACAATTGACAACAACAAACGTAAGAACACCTTATATACATTAATAAAACCATATCAATATATATATATATATATATATATATATATATATATATATATATATATATATATATATATATATATATATATATATATATATATATATATATATATATATAGGATGACACATTTTTAGGGTAGAGCTATAATTGTTATTATACAAGATACGAGAGAAAGTTGTATACGTTAATTATAGGGTGTTTTGAGCTGCATCTTATAAAATTTATTTTGACAATCACAGGGTGCCCCATAAGTCGTTGGTGAATTTTCTTTAAATGCTTCAAATTGCAATAACTCAATTTGCTATTGACCTAAGGTTTATTGGCTAGGAAACCAATTTTCTCGGAAACATTTAAAGTTTATTTTTGCAAGTTTTGTACGTTTTCAAACAATAAGTTATGTTGATAAAATATGGTACATTGTTTCTACTATATAGGTTATACCGGTAACCAGATTGACGCCTGCTTGTCTTAGACATATTGCTATTAAAAACATGTTTATGAAAATGCACCTCCATAACGCATTTGCTACATCCAGACTGTTTTGAATTTACATCCACTTCAAATTTTTGTCAAATAGCTAGCTTGATAAAATAAAACCATCTACCAAATTTGGTGGTTCTATGTTGGGGAATCGCCCCAATACAGCTGTTTCTTATACTTATTAAATAATCTTTCGAAATAAGTATTTCACCAACCATGGGCATGAGCGAAAAATTTTATATAAATATCTGCATGTTTTGAGGTATTGAGGTCCCATTTGTATGTCAATTGCGTTACAAATCACCTATATATATATATATATATATATATATATATATATATATATATATATATATATATATATATATATAATTGAAGGGAGGAGTGACAGTCGTTACATGTTAGCGTACTAATATTTGTATACTTTTAAAGGCAGTTATGACCAAAAAACTGAGGGCTATATTTTAAAGAAAGTCACTCTGTGCTAAATACTCTATATATCTCGCTTATATTCCAGACATCCTCAGGAGCACTGAAATAATGAATAAAAGTTAACATAACACCTAAATTATGCAACAATGAACACTTACAGCACTGTAGCTAATTGAAAAGCAAGCCAGAAACATTAAAACAGAGAAATTCTGCCACAAAACACATGCAAAATGCAGGAAGTGCAACAACCATTTAAAAACTACACGTAACTTTATGCGAACATTTGTACGTTAAAAACATTCAAAGCCAGTCATGAAAAAGCAAAAAAAGAGTTAACAAGTTTAAAATATTAAAAAGGCTTTGAAAAATTCACGTGTAATAATTTGGACATCTAACCCTATTTTTATCAAGTTAGACACCGACCATAGACCATAGACATCAGTGACAACTGCAAACCAAGAAACAATTATTGTTCATAGACTATTGTTACTCTATTGCTAACAAATTTTTATACAAGTTATTTTCTTATTCTAAATCATAGAAGCGGCCAACACAGAGGCGCCATCAGACTTATCAAATAGTAATACATAACTATATATGTTACTTAATTTTTTAATATCCGATTTTGAGTTCATAGTGTCATTTTCAAGAATATGACACATTTCCAGAAGGGAACGTTTTTTATATTTGTTTCTCTATCCAAAATTTTAACATTATCAACATCTGTGTTATGACCTAATGTTGACACATGATGTGCCAAAGCACATCTATCAGGTCTGAGTCTGGAATCACTCCTATGTTGACTAATCCTTCTACCAACAGATTGTGAAGTCTGACTTACATATGAAAGAGAACAGTTTTTACAGTCCAACTTATAGACTACATCACGTTGTTTATACACCGGAATTTTGTCCTTGTTGTTAGTGAAAAAGTTTTTGTTGGTCAGAACATTGTATTTTGCCACCTTTATGTCTGTACAATATTTGAAAAGCTCAATTAAATTATTTCCTGTTCAACGGAACATATTACAGACAGTCTTTTGGGTGTCCAATGGGTAGTCACCTCAGCTCTGTGTTGGCAAATATAGTTATGTCATCCTTGTTGAAGTTTGCAATACCACGTCTGTCTTTTAGACTGCCTTTTATCTACCAATACATGGATGATTTGATCCTTGCTATTCCTATTAATACCGAGGAGGAAGTCCGAGGAATTTTTAATGGATTTGATGAACACATTAAATTTACCGTTGAGAGGGAGAGACAGATAGAAGTGTTCCCTTTCTTGATACTAGAGTATATAGAAGTATTGATAATACAATCAAGTTGGTTTGGTATGGCAAGCCTTCCAGTTCCGGAAGATACATTAACTGTGCGTCATACCATGATGAGAAGATGAAAATGAATGTTATATTGGGCATGAAGAGGCGGATTTTGGATATTGCTCACCCGTCCTTTCAGCGTGGGGCTCTATGTCGTTTTGCTGATTTGATGGTGAAAAATGGTTATAAGAAAGGCTACATGATGAAACTACTTTTCAGCGTTCCATCCGAACCTGCGCCCTACCGAGCAGCTGATAGGCCTTCTCCAACCGCTCACTTGGAGGGGGGGAGGGGGTGTGGCACCTCTGATCCAAGGTTGAATATCAAATATGCAGTGTTACCTTACATCGGTGGACTGACACAGACTTATAAAGCTTTTCAAATATTGTACAGACATAAAGGTGACAAAATACAATGTTCTGACCAACAAAAACTTTTTCACTAACAACAAGGACAAAGTTCCGGTGTATAAACAAGGTGATGTTGGACTGTAAAAAGTGCTCTCTTTCATATATAGGTCAGACTTCAAAATCTGTTGGTAGGAGGATTAGTCAACATAGGAGTGATTCCAGACTCAGACTTGATAGATATGCTTTGGCATATCATGTGTCAACATTAGGTCATAACATAGATGTTGATAATGTTAAAATTTTGGATAGAGAAACAAATATAAAAAACGTTCTCTTCTGGAAATGTGTCATACTCTTGAAAATGACACTATGAACTCAAAATCGGATATTCAAAAATTAAGTAACATATATAGTTATGTATTACTATTTGATAAGTCTGATGGCGCCTCTGTGTTGGCCGCTTCTATGATTTAGAATAAGAAAATAACTTGTATAAAAATTTGTTAGCAATAGTGTAACAATAGTCTATGATCAATGATTGTTTCTTGGTTTGCAGCTGTCACTGATGTCTATGGTCGGTGTCTAACTTGATAAAAATGGGGTTAGATATCCAAATTATTACACGTGAATTTTTCAAAGCCTTTTTAATATTTTAAACTTGTTAACTCTTCTTTATGCTTTTTCATGACTGGCTTTGAATGTTTTTAACGTCCAAATGTTCGCATAAAGTTACGTGTAGTTTTTAAATGGTTGTTGCACTTCCTGCTTTTTGCATGTGTTTTAATGTGTTTTAATGTTTATGACTTGCTTTTCAATTAGTTACAGTGCTGTAAGTGTTCATTGTTGCATAATTTAGGTGTTATGTTAACTTTTATTCATTATTTCAGTGCTTCTGAGGATGCCTGGAATACAGGCGAGATATATAGAGTATTTAGTACAGAGTGACTTTCTTTAAAATATAGCCCTCAAGTTTTTTGGTCGTAACTGCCCTTAAAAGTATATATATATATATATATATATATATATATATATATATATATATATATATATATATATATATATAATAAATTGCTAAAATTCTTTGCTGATAATAAAGAAAGTGACGCATTATGAATCTAAAAATATAAGATTGGCACATATTTTTACAAAACATTTTTCGGGTTAAAGCAGTTCTTTTTATAAAAGTTAATCCGATTGGCGCTGACCAACAAATTTCCCAAAACTGTTTACAAAAATTCACAAAATAAAAGATTTGTTGGGTATTATCACTAATTATTTTCAATACTAAATGCATACACGCAATCAAATCTCTATAGATTTGGAAGTCAATATTGAAAATATGAAGCAGCAAATTACGCAATTTTTCGTATTGTTGAAATGTGTACGCCGCTAAAAGCAATTATTCGTTAATGTGTTTCAAGCGCATGGTTAACAATTTGCGTCAATTAAACTACTAAACCTCTAAATCAAATATTAGCATTTACATGCAATAAATATTCACAAACAAGTCAATCAAAATGCATCCGATCAATTAGATAAAGTGCAATCGGAATAATCGCGAAATCAAATAACCGGTTCCAATAAAACTTCACAGACACGCTGTGTCGAAGAGAGAAATAAGGGACCAAAAAGGGGTGGAAATAGTTATGGAATGAACGCAATTTCAATAGTGACTGTCAGACCCGATTCCGTGTAATAGGCAACTTGTGAGATGTAACAAGCTTTTAATTAAATGTTTTAGATCCCCGGAGGTGTTGCCCCATGGTCAAGCAATCATGCACCAAATCCGTATCAATTTATCTCCAAATCAGTTTAACAGTGCTCGGTTCTGCTCCAGCCCTCTGTGAGATGTTAAAGTGATTGTTATTTCATTACGTACCTAACACGGTTTTATGCAGAACGATTTGCGGCCACTTGAATATGTCAGCCCCTTGCGATATCGACGAAAATGCAATTATAAATCTATGCCTCACAAACAAGTTGTCGAAATCCAATTAAAAGCTTAAAAATCGCAGTGATGTGTTTTACGGCTCTATTTTATATGATATTCCAAAGTTACCAACTATGGTTTTAGGATATCAACTTATAAACCACACTGATTTTTCTGTACAGCTCGTCAAATATAAGAAGCGACTTCAAAATAATTGGTAACTGAATGTGCACAAAACACCTAGCTCCCGGTCTGTTCTTTTTGGTGTTTCGTTTAGTATTCAGTAAGTAAACCACAGATTTAGCATATATAAGTAGGGTCCATACAATCACCCATTATCGGATAATGATGAATTAAAACGTAAAGTTTTGTTTGGAAAAACTAGAGAAGTAATAGCTATGCATTTAATGCAGTAGAAAATTAATATGTCAGCGAATTTTTGCATAAAAAAAACTTCTGAATTTTGAAAAAATGTATATATATATATATATATATATATATATATATATATATATATATATATATATATATATATATATATATATATATATATATATATATATATATATACAGGGTGGCGCATTGAAAACGAAACACATGTTTTGACACAAAACTTAACTTTGTCACATCAACCCCTTAAGGGTGGTGATAACAACCCTTATTAAATACGGAACATGGGTCGAGGTTACATCATTTGAAAGATCTTTCTTTTCTGAATTCAGCACACTAATTTATTTGGAAGTTTTATCAACTCGTTTAAAAAATATTCACAGTTGTAATGCAAGAACGTATTTCATTCATTGTGATAAGAAATGCACTAATTAGTCAGTTTTTCGTCAAAAAAAAAATAAAAAACGAAACCAAACGTTCAAAAATGTTTATTCAGTTATTCAGTGTTCAAATTGTTGACCACCAGCTTACATAAAAAAGTACAAATTTTGTTCAAAACGAGCTCTGGCATTCTGGAGCATTTGTGGAGTTATTAGACGGTATTCTTCAACAATGCGTAGTCGTGATTCTTCCAGAGACTGTTGCGTAAATTCTACTCTTTAAATGGTCTCATAGAAAGAAGTCTAAAGGAGTTAAATCCGGTAATCTAGGGGGCCACTCAATAGCACCAATCCTTTGTCCTTGAGACTCTCTGTTCAAAAACTCCCTGTAAAAAATGCGGAGGAGCTCCATCATGTTGAAACACCAATTGATTTTCTTGGTAGCGATCATCATTTTCAACAATGTCAATTAGTAGAGGCTAAACCATATCTTCTAGTAACTCCAAATACGTTTCGCCACTCAAATTGTCATCAAGAGAAATTGGTCCGATTAAACGGTCTCCAAAAATGCCAGTCCAGACATTCAATTTCTGTGGAGTTTGAGTGTGGACTTCGTAAAAATTTCTTGGATTATTATCTGCCCAATAATGAAAATTATGACGATTGACTGTAAAATCTAAAAAAAACGTACACTCGTCTGAAAAACAGATATTGAACAGAAAGTTTCCGTTATCAGCTATTCGTGCAGTCATAACTTCACAAAACTCCAGCCTACGATCAAAATCATCTTAATTCAGTTGTTGCACAAGATGAATTTTATACGAGTGAAATTTATTATGCTTCAATATTCGCTGAATATTTCTTCTTTTGATGTTTAAAACAATGGCCAATTTTCTCGTACTCATTTTTAACCGGAAATTAACGTTCAGGATCCCGTTTTTTTTGTTGGCTACTGAACCACTTTGTCGAAACTTTGCAACTAACTCCAAAATGTATTTTCTGTTAACATGTCTGTTCGGATGTCGTTCATTAAACAAATTTGTGGTACGATTGGCACAGTAATCGTTTCTGAAAAAAGAGTAATTATTTCAACTCTTTCTTCTACAGAATACACCATTGTGAAATTAATTTTGGATAGTACTATCAAGTATCAAACCGACCGATAAACTGAAATAATAAACCGCATTTCTCTCATTCCGATAGGAAATGTTCTGATAGTCAATTTTTTGTTTACAAACCAACAAAACATTGACTATCAGCACATTTATTATCGGAATGAGTGAAATGCGTTTTTGCATCTTAAACCTTGAATAATTGTTAAACAAGTTAATAAAACTTCAAAAAAATTAGTGTGCTGAATTCAGAAAAGAAAGAGCTTTCAAATGATGTAAACTCGATCCATGTTCCCCATTTAAAATATAAGGGTTGCTATCACCACCCTTAAGGGGTTGATGTAACAAAGTTGAGTTTTATGTCAAAACATGTCCCGCACAATATTAAAATTGACATGTTTCAGCGTTTCTTAAAAAAAAATTTCTCTGGACGCCAATCGGTCTGTTTCGTTTTCAATGCGCCATCCTATATATATATATATATATATATATATATATATATATATATATATATATATATATATATATATATATATATATATATATATATATATATATATATATATATATATATATATATATATATATATATATATATATATATATATATATATATATGTCACACCGAGAACTCAAAAAATAATAGGCCGATATTGCAAAAATTTGGCACGTGCCTTCCTTTTTAAATTGCTTGGATAAGTTCGTTAGTGAGGAAAATCAAACGAGGTTTTCCGGGAAAATTTTTAGTTTTCATTCAAAAAAAAATTTTATCTCAAAAAATTGAAAGCTATGTTGACCAAATTTGGTAGGTAGCTTTATGATATAAAAAGTAAACTATACACCAAAATTTAGATTTATATATTACAAGAAAAAAAAGTTATAATAAAATATTTTGTGCCAGATCATTTCTATGAAAATTCACTACCATAATGTACTTGCTGCGTCCAGGCTTTTTTTAAATATCAAAAGCATCTAATTAGAAAAGCTGTTTGAATGAAAAGTTATGCCAGATTGTTACTTTTCAAAGAAATCGGCTCACTTCTGTTTTTTTTTTTTAACTGCATGTAAATACAAAGTACTTTATAAACCAAATTCTTAATTGTTAGGAATGACTAGTATAATAACAAATGAACAAATAATATGGAGATTATTTAAATGTGCAATCACGAACCAGTACACATCGTTCAACCCGCTTGGTAAATGCTGTATAGGCGTTTTGGATTTTCTGATTTGAAACGGCTTAAATTGCATCTTTTATTCTTCGTTTCAACTGATTTAAATCGGGCTATTTCGCCCAATCCACCACCCAGGAAATTAACTATCTAACCATTATCGAACGATTCGCGTTGAATGTGCTAGGTGGCCGTCTTGTTGGAAGAAACCAGCCTGTCTATCGGAGGGGTATTATGCAAATAGTCCAAGAGAAAAGTATCCAACATTTTCAAGTAGCTGTGTTGGTTCATATTTCAAAAAAAATGAGGGCCGATAATCCCACTTCAAGAGATACCACACCACCGATGTGTGTGGATTCTTCGTGGACCAACACCATACATTCTGAGAACTGGGAACTTCATTAGTAGTAAAAATGGATTGTTTGGAGAAAATTATATTTTTACAAAAACTTTGATTTTAAAAATATCTATCATCGTACTACAAACAACAATCTAGTCGTTTTGCTTCATCATTTTCTTCAAACGTGTGTATAGATTTATACGTAAATGGTTTCACCTTATTAAAATCATAGATGGCTTTAAAATGAGACTCACTAATAAGATCAATTTCTAATGCTCTTTTTCTTAATGACATTTTCAGTAAGCGCCTTACAGAAACCATAGCAATTGCAGTTGCTGCATTGTCTTTTTCATTTAGGTTGATTTTTTCCTTTTCATATTCAAAACACTGCCAGTACTCCTAAATTTTGAAACACTTTTCTACCATATTAGTTGTCACATATGTATTAAGCCATTGTGCATGAAATTTTCTTATTACTGCACCATACGAATATTCTTCTTCCAAACCATAGAATTTCACAATAAAACCTTTTTGTTCTGTCGTTATCATTTTAGAAGCAGTAAAGTTATTGATCAAAATGATATCAAAGTTTCGTCATTCGGACATTGGTTTGACCGATGGACAAATAAATACCTACAATTTTTTGTATCCAAGGAAAGGAAATGAAAGTGAGCCCATTTGTTTGAAAAATCATAATCTGTCATAACTCTTCATTCAAAACAAATGTTCTAATTAGATATTTTTGTTATTTTTAAAAACAAAGATAGTTTGCTTTTGCCAATTTTGGATCATTTCTTCTAAAAACACCTTGTATATTAATTGATTGGCCTAATTTTTTCAACATCTTAAGACCAAATAGGGTTGATCCTCAGAAGCTCAAATCACAACTCGATTTTTTTGTTTTGTATTTACACTCCATAATGTCGACTCCACCCATGGACACACTGTATGTAAACATATAAAAACCGAATCTGAGCCCGGAAATGGGTTATTATGCGCTCATTTGAAGAAGAATGTCGCGGCTTCTTCATGAACGAATTTTTCTACAAAATTTGATAAAAATTTTAGACTATTGAACCACAAACTCTATCACTGAAATTACTGCCAAAGCATCAGAGAAAGGGTCTATTTGAAATCAATTTTCTGCAAATATTTTAGTGAAATGAAGCACAATGACGGTACTTAACGCTTTGTAAAAATCACTTCTTATGACATTTCTTCTGTATAACTTCTGTATTTCTTTCAGGTTCTTTGTCAAAGTTTGACAATTTTGACGTTTTAAATCGCGACATTGGCGTTTTAAGAAGAAGAACTATAAAATATTTTAAGTAATTGTTCTGTATTTATTGACATTTTTGCATCAAGAAAATTTAATCTTTGTCTGTAGTATTCAATAGGTCTTGGTAGCCCCACAAAATATTTTGGTCTTGTGCCGTCCACTTGTTGGTACCCAAAAATATTTTTTTTAAATGGCAATAACTATTACATCCACATCGTCAATACCTGTGGAAGTATGGCATCGGTGACAAAAATTTGAAAAAAAAAATTTTCGCTTAAACGTCCTAAAAAGTATCAAAACATATAAAAAATTATTTGGGAACGAACATTTTTTGTGTGTGTCAGTCTGTCGGTCTGTGGGTGTAACGGTCTCTATGTCTGTCTGTTTGTAGCCACGATAATTTTAGAACGAATTGATATATCGTCTTCATATTTGATATACGGTTAGCATCGGAAGAACAAACGGTTCGGGTTGTTTTTTGGTAAAATTTTTCAAAAGGGTAGGGGATTAATGGGGGATTGTTTGGTAAAAATTGACATTTTTTCGTTAAAACTCGAGTAATATAACGTTTTAGGGTTTGTTTATTAGAAAACTTTCAATTTCATCAAACATCTGATATTCTCTAAGTAAAGATTAAAACCTGCGATGAGCACTGATAAGCACACTTGGAGAACCCGAATCATCACACCACCATTTAAAAAACCTGACGATCGTTTCACTAACCACGCTAACGTTAACTCAGTTAGTGAAACGATCGTAAGGTTTTTTTAAAGTGTTTTGGTAATTTTGGTTCTCCAAGTGTGCTTATCTGATATTCTGTGCTGCAAATAAATTAGGGGTTAAATGTGTGAGGTGGAATATCGGTGACAAAAATTCTTTTTGGTAAAACGGCAAGAAAGTCTCAAAAAATATAGAAAACTCGATCCCAGAACGAGTTTTTTTGTCTGTCGGTCGGTCGATCTATTGGCCTGTACGTCTGTTTACTAGTAGGCGCAATAACTTTAGTATCCTGGTCGCACCCCACAAAAGAACGATTCAACTCGTTTTGGGTAGATCTCTTCAGGGGATTGGGGATAAATAAGGGGTGATTTGGTGATAATTGATCTTTTTTCGTTAAAACTCTAGTAATATAACGTTTCAGAAGTGTCTGGGTACAGCAATAAGAATATTTTATTTGTGGTCAACTCATGGAAACTAAATTCTTTTTTTTATATATATTTCACACACCACGAGGGTTTAGAGCCTAAATACTATCGCACCGTGGGTGTCGACAAGGAGGAAAGGGACAACTTATTAATTCTGGACTTGAAGGTTTGGAGGTTCGGAAGGAAGCTCCTCTGAGCAGTGCCCGTGCAGATATCCATAAAAGAGAGAGAGGTCACCAACGGCACGTCGGTGGGAAAGAGATAGCAGCCTTTGGGTAAGGGTAGGGTCACCGATGAGACGTATAGCCCTCTTCTGAATAGAGTCCAGGATAGTGAGTGTCGAAGCGGCAGCGGCACCCCAGATGTGGGAGCAGTATTTGAGATTTGGCCTTATTTGTGAAGTACATAAGGTATAGAGATTAGCTGGTGAAGAGTATTTGCGAGCCCGGAAGAAGAAACCTAATTACTTAGCAGCCGCTTCTGCAATTAATATGACATGTTGGTGCCAATTGAGATTTTGATCCACAGAAATGCCAACAAGTGAAAAGGGCTCATTACTTTGAATAACTTGGTTGTTCATTGTGATGGGTCTAGGGCTGGTGTATCTCTTATGAGATAGAAAGCAAGACTGAGATTTAGTGGAGTTCAATTGTACAAGATTTATACTTCCCCAGTCTAATATTTTTTGGAGATCCACAGAGACAGAACCCTCCATGAATCTGCGATCCTCATCTAATTGGGCTGAAGATACAGGCTTAGAATATTGTATATTTGAGTGGAGGGTGCTGTCGTCCACGTAACTGTGAACTGAGTTGGATGTGCTAGAGGGGAAGTCATTGATGTGGAGAAGAAACAAAGTAGAAGCTAAAGCTGAACCTTGAGAGACTCCTGCATGAATTGGATACAGTTTAGAGGAATGACCATCCACGACAACAGAAATGCTCCGGTTGGAGAGGAAATTTGCTGTCCAGGTACAGAGATTTGGTGTTAGGCCATAGGCCGGAAGTTTATGATGCAGCGCTGCATGCCAGACCTGGTCGAATGCTTTGGATATGTCTAGAGCGACAATCTGGGATTCATCGTGTAGTTCCATAGACAAGAATGGGTGACAAAGGAAAGGAGGTCGGCAGTTGATCTGCGCTGACGGAAAACATACTGCCTGTCGTGGATTAGACTGTGTTTTTCAACAAATTTTAGTAACTCGGTGTTTACATACTTTTCCATCACTTTAGAGACTACTGAAAGGAGAAAAATAGGCCTGTAGTTGCTATACAGCGCTTTGAATCCTTTCTTGGGGACGGGTTGTACTCGAGCCGTTTTCCAGTTACTAGGGAATATGCCTCTATTGTAAGATGTCAGAAACAGACGAGTCAGGACCGGAGCAAGTTCTGGTGCGCATTTTTTGAGAACAATTGCTGGGATCTCGTCAAGGCCAGAGGCTTTCTTGGTATTAAAACAAGAGAGCATCCTTCGTACCTTTTTAGTTTTGAAAATGGTATCCGTTACTATATGCGCGACATTGAGGACTATTGATGGTTGAGCATTTGGAGGTGGGTTGAGAGTAGAATTGCCGGTGAACAACGGGACAAAAAGTTTAGCCTTGCCCAGGGCGGTAGAGACAATGTCATCCTCTAAAACAAGAGGTGGGAAAGTGCTCTTGCAGAAATTATTCCCAATAGATTTAGCAAGATTCCAGAAGGGTTTGCTGCCGTTGGAGATTGAGAGGACTTTGTTTTTGATGTGTTTTTTTATCGAGTTTTTTGTATGAGAAAGAATGCGGATATAGCGGTTTCTTGCGTCGTTAAATGCTTGACGGTTTTCTTGACTAGGATTATGTAGAAGCGTTTTGTGAGCCTTGACCTTTTCAAGTCTGGCCTTGTCACAGGACTTAGAGAACCAGGGCTTTTGAGTGGCTGAAAAGGTTTTCTATGTACGTGGAATAAATAATTCCATGCCAGCTTGGATAATTTCGGTGACGTTTTGTGACATATTAGAGGGGTCAGGATGAGAGAAGCAGACAGACGCCTATGCAAATGAGGAAACGTAATCCCGCATTTCGTCCCAGTTAGCGGAGTTGTAGTGCCAAACGATACGTGGGTGTGAAGATTGTGTGACCTCGGGTTGCATTGCGCAGGAGGCCTGAGCGACCAAGGAGGGCGGTGACTGATGTCTTATAGCATTCAGGTTTTGTAGTAAGAAGAAGATAAGGGATTTGAGCTGTATGTTGGGATGTGAGGAAAGTAAGTAGGTTGCTGAATCAGATTGGCTTAAGAATTGCTGACTTCAAAGGCCTCTGTGCTCTCCCTTGTGGATCAGTTTTTGAAGATCCTAGCCATTCCTTATTATTGAAGTCACCAAGAATAGTGACCTCGGAGGAAGGATATTCAGAAATTAGATGGTCGGTTTTTCCAGAAAGGTAGTCGAAGAGCTGGACAAAGGTGTTGTTAGAAGGTGACCGGTAAATGCAACAGATGAATTTAGTTGCAGCCCTTAGAGGGAGTTTCATCCAAAGTATGTTGTTTCCTCTAGCTTCTAAATTGGTGAGTCTGGTGCATGGTAGATTGCTACAGACCTATGCGCAAACGCCTCCATGCAATCTAAAGGAAGCAAGGAGCTCATACCCCGGGAAATTAAGGTGATTAGTGGCTGTTTTGGCACTGATTTGGGTTTCGGTGAGGAAGAGGATTTGGGGCCTATTAGCCTGGAAAAAATGGTGGACGGAGTTCAGGTTAGAATTTAGGCCACATATATATGAGAAAGATATGTTGAATCTTAATGCCGGCGCCCCCTGCACACCTGTCTCCCGGAGATCCGAATCGAGGGGTATTTTATCTCTGGAATTTTTGTAGAGGGGGGAGCCAACATCATTTTTGTTTATTAGGGAAACCGACTCATACACCGGAACCGGAAACGTCCGTTGAGACTTCACCCTTTGATGTAAGGGGTTGTACCTCCTCGAGCGTGAAAAAAATCCTTTACTATCACGTAAAGGAAAAGTCCACTATCACCTGCCATTTCATGAGAATGTCTTTCTGGCGAGAGTAGATTATCACAGCTATGTGGCAGTTATGATTCAATCTCCAGTACTATTTTTATTCTAAATTAGAGATCTGAATTTTGGTACGTAGGACACATTTTGGAAACTTGCGTACCAAATTTGGTTGCCAAAGATTTGCTTTTTTTGAAGATACAAAAATTTTCCGAAAGGAAGCCTAGAATTATCTTGTAGAAACCGGTACAATTTTCCTAGCGAACAGACTTATTTAAGCCACTTATAAAAGGAAGGTACTTACAAAATTCCATAATTCCATTGGTATCGGTATATATATATATATATATATATATATATATATATATATATATATATATATATATATATATATATATATATATATATATATATACATAATTAGCGAATTTTTTCTACTAAAATTTGCTAAAGCCAATCAGTTAAGCCAATTTGTTTTACAACAATATGCTAATAATTAATACGAATATGGTAACTCTAGCATAATCTTTTTAGTTTGCTCTCAACGGAAACCGCGCTTACATTAGAAACGTTCATACGATTATATTTTTAGTACCGGTATCACCAAAACTTAACAATTAGCTATCACACAATGGATTCTAACAGTCCTAATTCCTAGTGGGTATATGCGAAAACCATTGCCGTTACACTATTGAAAATTTTGTTAGATCCGTATAAAGCTGCTTTTGTCAACATGTGGTTTAAGTTTGCAGCCATTAGCAACATGTGTTCCTTCACGGTATCTAACCACGTTCAAAGGATTATTATTAGAGGTAAACTTAATTGTTACTGAAGCAGTATTATTCAATGATTAGTGCAGAACAATGCCTCCTGCTTTCTCCCTCCCGTGCCTTCTGAATATCCAACTGTAAGTTAAGTTGGCTTTGATTGTTTGAATGGTGTATGTTTGGGGTAGAGCTAATTAATGAATAGGCCTAATAGACCACCTATAACAAATATCAGCGTCTAAGTATTGGGATTTGTGTAAAGTGGCTTAATAATTCTTAAAGGTTACAAATGTGCTGGTAATTAGAAGCAGACAAATTATGTAATAATTAATAATTCCAAGTTTTAATATAAGTTGTGTAAATTGTGATAACCAACAGAAAGTAAACTATAAACATTTATTATGACCAAAATTTGCAATTATCGATAGCCTTGCTAGCTGGACGCACTATTAAAGTTTGAATAGAACTCAAATTTAAATTAATCTTTTCCTGCGGGGTCTTTTATGGTTTTCTTGTTTCAGACACAAAGTATTAAGTATGCAAACGAAATTTTTTTTGACCCTCATTTTGTACGTTATAATTTGTGTTTTAAATTAGAATCTAAAGAATCATGCGATATTAATATCTAGCTAGCCTGAAAATTTTCCAGTGGAAGAAATTGTGTTTAGTTGCTATGTCAACAACCATAATGTTTATTAAATAAGCTCTCAAAGTTTAACATCTGCAGATTGAATAGTAACAAACAGAAATGAGAAAAATAGTTGAAGAAGTCATAAAAAGAGATAAACAAACCAGAAAAAGAAACGAAAAAGCAAAAAGAACAAATGAGAAAAGGGTATGGAAAACCAAGAGGAACTGATAAAAAGAGTTGAAAAAATAAGAGAGGAACTGAGGGAAAAAATACGAAGAGACCAATAAAATTCTGCAAGAAGAAGCCAGCAGAATTGGCAATATTACTTTGTGAATAAATCAGGTACAAGTTTGGGACGCAGCAAGTGCGTTATGGTAGCGAATTTTCATTTCATGCTTCAAATTTTAATCTCAATTTTCTATCAATCTAGAAAGTTTAATTTTGGTGTTTGGTAAGGTCTTTCACCGGGCAACATATCGAGCAAATTTAAACAAAATAACTTTGTAATTTTGGGAGATACAAATTTTTTTCGAAAGAATCCCGGAAAACCTTGTTCGATTTTCCTGGATAACAAACTTATCCAAGACACTTACAAAAGGGATGCTTCTGCCAATTTTCATCAAAATCGGTGTGATATATATATATATATATATATATATATATATATATATATATATATATATATATATATATATATATATATATATATATATATATATATATATATATATATATATATACAGGATGGTCCATTGAAAAAAAGCTGGCAGCCATTACTGCCACGAGAAGATTATGTCGAAAAAAACCTTAAACATTTCATGTTTGCTTCGAAGTCGGACAACTTTTGACGCAAAAATATAGCCCAAACTTTACCCTCCTGAACGGGTGTGTCGTCCCTCAAATTTTTCAAATGGGGCTGGGGGTAGTGTGATAGCTCGTTGAAAGCAGCTTTGGATTCCCTATACATTGCTTTTTTATTTTGAAATTCGGTATTTGCCGAGTTTCATCAAAATCGGTTAACTACTTTTTGAATTATCGGCTGGATACATATATATATATATATATATATATATATATATATATATATATATATATATATATATATATATATATATATATATATATATATATATATATGCTGACCCCGGATATGGGTTCTAGGTCTAGGAGAGACCCGTCGTAAAAATTTAGGTCCCCAAATTAAATGGCTCTGTCCCATGAGGTACCTATCTACGCCAGGTCAAAGTCGCTGCTACAACAAATGGCTGTGTCTAGAGAGAAAAAGCAACTTCGTTAATTGTAGCTTTCAGGGGAAATGCTCTAGATGTGTTACAAGGTGTTCCCAGAGAGGAACAGTTCAGTTTTGACAGCATGAGACATCAACTAGAGATCAGATTTGGTGACCAGCATTTACAACAGCTTAAACATAGTTGTCAGGAACTAAGCACAAGTCTTTAACATTCCCAAGCCGGCGTTGTAAGACTGACAATTAGCCTACCACATAACTCCGATGGAATTTTTAAGCCAGTTGTCTCTGCAAATCTTCTTTGACGGCATCATGGATACCGACACCTAACAGGCTCTGAGGATGGCGAGACACAAAAACTTAATGCTTTGGCACATTCCTTGGTGTTTGAAGAGGCACAGCAACATCAGAAATTGATGATCTTAAAGTCCAAGAAGAAGAAAAAAACAAATTTATCCGAGGAGCTAGTTAAGAAACTAGTATAACAGATTAAGCCTACGTCTGTCTCATGGGGACCCAATAAGAGTTGACAATGCAAATGGCTTGCGTTGTTGAAACTGCGGCAAGGTGGGCATATAAGGGGCGAATATTAGGCTCTAAAACTGCCGCTATCCAACGCATGGCACAAAGTAATGGTTTCTCAGATTAGAGATTCTGGCAACTCTCTCATCGTAGACGGATAAGTAAGCACCTATAACACCCGGATGGTCATCGACATGATACACCTAGGTCGATTTGACACGATATGCCACCAAGATGACGAGTAAGAGAATCAGATAGAGTATACAAAGTAAATGCAGCAAGTGTTGATCATATCCAGGTAATTAGCGAGACGGACGTTGTGCTGAAAATTGGATCATGGGAGGCAAAGCAAAGAGCCATAGTCGCCGCTCTATCAGAGCCGATTATAATTAACAACATCCTGACTGTCGCCAGTCAAGAAATAATAACGCGTTTTGGCAATAACCTGGTAGAACTTCAAGTTGCCGTGAAAGAGCGTATATAGGCCATGTACGTGTGAAGCAAACCCGGAAAAAGATCAATGAACACATTTGTTGTTACAGAGCGGTTGTCGATTATAAGTTTAGGGCCCACAGAGATTTTGATTCAAGTAGAGGCACCAGGACAAAAACAATCGGGGGGAAGAACTAGTGCAACAGAAGAGATTCGCTTAAAGAGAGTTCCAATATAATGAAGAGAAAGGAGGCCACCCATTCGGCTGTCAGAATGCATATGCGAATAGAAAGCGACCGCAGAAAGACCAGTTGTAACGTGCGAGCTAATTCAGCTGGTTTAAAAAATAGATCTGTTGTGTTTGCAGAATCCAATACGACGGTCACCGAAACTTCAGCAATTATGAAAAGGTCTATACAAGGTGATCAAATGAATCAATAACATTGTCTATCGCATTCAAATGAGCCTAAGGAGCAATATAAAGGTGGTCCGTGTGCACAAACTTGCGCAATACCAAGAAATGGCAAAATTCGACCGGGACAATCGAATGTAAGAAGGGCGGTAGTGTTACATCATTCTATATGAGAGTCCAGCTCATAGAGCAATATTTCCTCTATGGCCACAGGCAGGTTGTAGATTGTGTTGGCAGGAGCGAACACTCCAGAGTTATATTCAAGAAAAAACTAGAAATGACAGGGTGAAGGATGTGGAACAGTAGTTCTACTAGTACCGTTTATAGTAATAAACGGTATAAATAAGCGAGCAGCGGGTGGAGTAATCAATAAGTAAATCAATGTTTGTGCGGAATAAGCGATAATCGAGGGCCAAAAGTGTACTATAGTACTATAGACATTTGCTAATAGAGAAATATAATAGTTGGTGTGTTTATTGTCAGAAAATAGTTATTTATAAGAAATTAGTAATTTAAAAAGCTGTGTTCCGTTAGTCAACAAAGAGAATCCTGAAGAGCATAACAAAGTTATGTTATTTTTTTCGAGTGGGAAAGACAGTATTCTAAACTGTCCTATCTGAAAGCTGGGAACGCATTAAATTATGTGCGAGATATACAACTGAATCAGGCAAATGTATCGCCATGTTTTCTCTCATTTCGCTATAAAACAAAAACATATTCAAAATCCAACAAGAAAACTGTTTGCGAAGGATCCAGCAATAAATCTTTTGTGCATGAAACTTGATGAGATTACACAACTCCTTATGAGAAAAGTAAAGTTATATAGAAACGCTGAAATATTTTCCTTTATGTTACACTCGAAAGCGTTCAATTTTACAATGAATTATGAACAGCTGACGTGGCGACTTCAAAAGAATAGGCAGTCGCGACCGCTCTTCACTTGTCTTACTTGAGTGGTAGAATCCTGCTAGCAGGATTCACAGGACTATACACAAAACAGTTGCTCCATTGTTGTCAAATCATATTATTTTTCTATACATTTGACCTTTGTTATTTCTGAATACAAGTTTGTTATAAATTGCATAAAGCGTCTTATAAGTAGGTATACAATTTATAATTAAAAAAGTCTGGACGCAGCTAGTACGTTATGGTAGCGAATTTTCATAGAACTGTTTTTAAATTTTAAACATATTTTTTTAAAGAAAGACATTCAATTTAGTAGATAGTATACTACATACAGACTTGTAAACTTATGCTCTGGCTTTAGTGAGGCCAGAGAAGTAGTCTCAAAGTCTGTATGTAGTATGGACCAGTTTCACTAAGTAAGGGCAACAACAATCAATGAATTGAAGATAGTATAATCTTTATAGTAGAAACAATGTACCGATTTAATCAGTGACTTTTTGTTTGAAAAAGTACAAAAATTTCCCGAACATATATTTAAAATTGTTCCAAAAAGAACTGGTTTGACTTTCCTGGCCCACGAACCTATCCAAGAAATTTACACAAAAACTACACCAGTCAAGATATATTTATTCACAGAAAGCTTTTTGACAGAAATGGAGAAAAATGTCTTCATGAAAATTTTCAAATAATTTGATTCATGCAAATATGCCATTCTCTTTACGAAATTGGGTAAGTAATCTTACACAAAAATTACATAAAAATCTTTTTACAAAAACTGCTAAAAAAAATTACACACAAATTTGCTGAACAATTTTTTGTCACGTAAATTCGTAAACATTCTTTCTCGTGAAATTCCAAAGATTTTTTTACAATAACTTTTTATACAAAAATTTGCTGAAAAGAATATATAGAATTGAAATTATACACCTGATCGGTAATTTATTATTATTATTATTATTATTATTATTATTATTATTATTATTATTATTATTATTATTATTATTATTATTATTATTATTATTATTATTATTATTATTATTATTATTATTATTATTATTATTATTATTATTATTATTATTATTATTATTATTATTATTATTATTATTATTATTATTATTATTATTATTATTATTATTATTATTATTATTATTATTATTATTATTATTATTATTATTATTATTATTATTATTATTATTATTATTATTATTATTATTATTATTATTATTATTATTATTATAAGAGATTCCACTTAGTTTATTCTAAGGATATTTCTGCATGAGTTGGGCAACACCGAGTGCACTCCGTTCACCTAGGGTGTTGCTTCTGCGTCTGGATGTCAGGTAAGTATTATAGTACTTTTCGTACTATATGCGCTGTACCCAGGACCACTGCCTTTTGCATTAGCAGGAGATTGTGTTTTCCTGGAACTTCCTTCATGAAATTGGTGGTGGCATTGGAAATAAGTCCTGTGTCTCTGATGATGACGGGGATTATTTTGGCCTTCAAGTTCCACATGCGCTGTATCTCAATTTGCAAATCTTTATATTTAAGCATCTTTTCTGCTTCCTTCTGTGTGATGTTGTAGTCAGAAGGTATGGCCACGTCTATGATTAGGCAATGTTTTTTTTTCTTATCCTTAACTATGAGGTCTGGCTTGCTTGCAACTATTTTCCTATCTGTATGCACCTGTGTGTCCCAGATGATTGTCACATATTCAGTATCTATTACAGGGTCCGGGGTGTGTTGGTACCACTTTTCATTTACATCTATCTTGTAGTATTTGCAGATGTTCCAGTGAAGCTGCCTGGCTACTGTGTTGTGTCGCTCCAGATACGAATGTTTTGCTAGTATGGGGCAGCCCGCAACAATATGATGGATCGTTTCATTGAAAGACCGACAGAGTCTGCATTTCGGGTCTGTGTCGGTTTTCATTATTTTAGCTTTCATATAATTTGTTGCGATAGCTTGATCTTGGCAGGCAGTTATCAGAGCTTCCGTCTCGGTCTTGAGATTTGCATGGGTGAGCCACGCCCATGAGTTATTTTGATGGATGGTTTCCTTGACGGCCTCATTTGCTATTTGTCCATGAAGTTGCTTGGTTTTCCATTTTATAATTCGTTCTTCTTTCATCTGTTGTTTCATTTTCTGTTTCATTTCTCTTACTTTCTTTGTTTCAGGCATATTATGGCTGTTGTGTTCTGGTTTTTTTTTCTTCTCCGTTATATTCGTCTTCCTCTGTGCTGTCATATTCTTCAGGGGCACCTTGTTGTTGTCTGTACACCATTCCCAGGTATTTATCTTCTTGTTTTAGTTGTAGGTAACTGCTGATTCCTTCCTTGGCGATGTTGTTAGTATCCTCAATGCTAATTAATCCTCTGCCTCCTTCTTTTCTAGGGATGTACAATCGGTCAATGTCGGCACGTGGATGGAGAGCACTGTACATTGTGAGGAGCTTGCATGTCTGGGTGTCCAGCTTCCGAATCTCTGCCTGGGTCCACTTGATGATCCCTATACTGTATTGAATGACAGGAACAGCTAGAGAGGTTATGGCCATCATTGTGTTTTTGGCATTGATCTCGGTTTTAAGTTATTATTATTATTATTATTATTATTATTATTATTATTATTATTATTATTATTATTATTATTATTATTATTATTATTATTATTATTGTTGTTGTTATTATTATTAAGGACTTTAGCCTGAACGGCTTTCATACTCCCTCAAAGAGGAACGTTTACTCATCCCAGTTATCTCACATACCGAAGATACTGAGCTAAGATGGAGCCCTTTCAAAGTCATTGGGCCCTAAACGGCAACGCGAAACATCCTAATTTCCCAGAAATCTCCAGACGGTGTGGGCAGTTGCAAGTATTACCACCTTCTGCATAACCTTATAAAGGTGCTACCAAGACCCAGTCTTTTAGTGTTCTATCGTAGATTCTTAGAAACCACACCAGTTGGCGACGTGACTATTGGAATCAATCAGGTACTATCTGACCAGCACTGTCTCTTTACTTGCATCACGAGCTCTCGGCACTTAATGATCTCGTTATACTTTATCTCAATGTAATTAGCATTCGGAATGGATACATCAATCAGCGTCACTTGCTTGCAGGACTTATGCACTATTGTTATATCTGGCCTGTTGTGAGCAACTCGTTGGTCTGTGAGCACGATCCGATCAGAGTACAACCTGCATTTCTAGTTTTCTAGAACGGGCTCTGGAGTGTATCTATAGTAGGGTACCTTACTAAGGTTTAGAGGTCCCAGTTTCAGAACCAGTTCATGATGACGTATTCTCGCAACTGCGTCGTGCCTCTCTTTATACTCTGTTGCAGCAAACGCTTGACATCCTCCAGTGACGTGCTGGATATTCTCTGACGGCTGCAACACAAATCTACATTTGTCATCTTGGACCCAATTGTCTCCAACTATACACTTCAGATAGTTTCTTGTTGGGATGACCGGATCTTGTGTGGCCAGCAAAAACCCCTCTGTCTCTGAAAACATCCGTCCGAACACCAACCAAGTAGTTCGACGCTGCTTTGTCGACATGTGCCTAGGAGGTCTCATTCAGATAGCCCCCAAGGAGAGGCTTCTGCATCCAATATTGCAGCTTGTCCTGATCATTCCGACGGTGACCTTTCTCTCTTAATTGTAGCGGTGTTGAATCATCTGCCTTGCATATGGCACGCTGATGGAAATATGTCCGTAGGTTCAATATCTGCTGGTCTAACTCCTTACCAATATCCAACACTCCTCTTTTACCTTGGCACTACGGGGGTGATGTTTTTTGGATTTTGTTAGAAGTGTATGCACCTTCCGTTGCAGATGTTTTATGTCCGTTTTGCTCAAGTTTACGATCCCAAATGAATAGTTAATTGCAGGTTATTATTATTATTATTATTATTATTATTATTATTTTTTAAATGCTTATAACTTTTTTCTTTTAATGCAGAAATCAGAATTTTGGCATGTAGGGTAACTTGAATGCGAAATTTGGTTGCCCTAGCTTTGGTATTTTAAGAGACAAAAATTTTCGGGAAAAAAATGTTCTAGCTTCGAATTAAATTCATATGAAAAAGTTAACATTGTTGAGGTAAGCTTTAAAAATGACAGCTATTGTGTTGAATAAGTGTCATTTCTTTAACGAAATAATTAAAATTGTTTACAGTGAGGAAGGAAAAGTCCATATATTTATACAAAATAGATAACAAAAATTTATTTTGGAAATTAGAATATAAATAAATGATCTCATAAAAGATGTTCAATGTGTCCACCATTATTGTCAATCCATAATTGATAACGTCTTCTTATATTTATAACTGCACCGGAAATGGCTTCATCATTGGCATTGAGATGGTTTATTTCAAGTCTAATCCTGCCTTTAATTATTTGAATATTATTATTATTATTATTATTATTATTATTATTATTATTATTATTATTATTATTATTATTATTATTATTATTATTATTATTATTATTATTATTATTATTATTATTATTGACAATGTTTTTAAGATTACCCAAATAAAGGGATATGGGTCAAATCCGGACTGTTAGGTGTCCATTTAATAGTTACATTATTCCCTATCCATATTGGGAATACATCATCCAAATGATCTTGAGCCAGGTAGGATACTATGGAGAATTGCCCCATCCTGCATCCAAATCATATGTTCAAGTTCGGCTTTCGGAAAATTCGGCAAAACCATATTTTCTACTTCTAGGGCAAGTATTCCAAATATGTCGCTCCAGTTACATTTTTACATACAATTTTGTTTCTGAAAATTCCACACCAAACGCCAGCACTTTTTCTTCCTAACTTTTTATTTGTTGTACTAGTTGTTTTCGGTTGTGCTTGGTTTCCCACGACCTTCGATTTTTTCTATTAAAAACTCCTGCTGTAGAAAAGGATGATTCATCAGTCGATAATATTTAAAGAAAATGATGGGGATCATCATGCCAATTTTCAATCATTTGGCGGCAAAAGTCCAGCTTTTTTCTTTTATGAGCCTTTGTTAAAACTTGTACGGGTAAAATTTGATATGGTATGTAGTTGTTCTTTTTAAACGTGCGTTGGATTTTGGAATAACGGTTACCTAATTCATGGACTGCATTATTTTTATGCATTCAGGATTCTCTGAAAAATAATACAATTTTTCAAAAAAGTCTATTCGTGAATAAATATGGATGGGATTACCTTCGAAATGAAGCAGTATGTCTAGCTGTTCTTCCTGGTTTGGTTGAACTACACGCTTTTTCTACTAAAATTGGAGCTTTTGTTCACCTCACGGTAAATATTTTTGAACGTGTTTTCTGATGGTGTTATGGACGATTTGAATACAACACACTTTAGGTTCTTTTTGCCGCACGTTTATTTTCCTTATTTCTTATATAACAAGTAAATATTTGAACTTCTTCTTCCTCACTGTAAACCATTTCGAAGCTTACTTTCATAAAGTAACTTTTCCACATTTACAGTAACTAGTTTTACCAAGATATTTGACGTTTAATAATCTTGAAAGAGGTATGAGTGACTGGTAACATATGGTATATTTTTTAAATCAGAAAGAAAAGATCGATCCAGAAATTTATTAATATAAAGAGTATACCATTTAAAAAATATTATTTTTTTGTATCCCCTGAAATCTGCACGCCACTGTACCTTTGATAGCATTTGAACAAAATTCTGTGATAACCACACAACTTCTTTTTAAACTTTTTTTTATATAGGCAATAATAACGATGATAAGGTGTGGGTAATTTATAATGAATAACCCTGTACCATATTTCATAAAGATAATTTAATCATTTGTGTATGTGTGTGTATGTGTGCGTGTGCATGCGTGTGTGTGTGACAAACAAGAAAGACCACTAAAGACACACGAAAACCCTTAAGGGTTAGAGACATGGGGATTTTTGTTAATAATACAATAAGTAATGATATATATATATATATATATATATATATATATATATATATATATATATATATATATATATATATATATATATATATATATAAATTTGAAATAACATCGTAAAACTTCAATGATTTTTGTTGCTATGTGAAAAAATCTTAATTTCAACCTATTATTAAATGTTTAATCTTGTTATAAGTTAAAAAAGAAGATAACTTTGAAAAGACGAACCTAAAACTACCCGATGATTTCACTAGATTTAAATTGGGATACATGTGACATATTCCCGTTTCACTCTTTGATTGGTCGGGAATTAGCAAGCAGGCTCTTTAATCTATAAACCTTGAGACAAATACTGGTGTTTTATGTTAAAAACTGTCAGAAAAAAGAAGGTTATATAAGTCAGCCACTTCAAGTTCCATTTAAGATTTGTAAAAGCAATTTATCGATTACTTATATATTATGAAACTGTCAACATAAATAACCCTATCAAATTATTTCTTACTTTTTTTGTACCATAGTTAGTTTTAATATTTTAGTATTTTGAGTATGAATCACATAGTCTGATGGATTATTAAAATTAAATAAAAACTGAAAAAAAAAATTAAGCTGGTCCCGTACAGAGATTGGAACCAACAACTTTGACGATGAAAAAATTCAAATATAGTATGTAGTTCAAAACACCCTATAAGAACCTCGGTGGTTCAGGGGTAAGAACGTGTACCTCTAAACTAAAGGGTACTGGGTTCGATCCCAGGGTACTCCTTTCACTTTTTCAGTACAAACTGTAATATTAAAATCAACCGAGATTCTGGCATTGTATTTTAGAAAGTTGATTGTCTGCACGTTCCGCCCTTCGGAGGGGGCGTAAATCCATCGGTTCCATGTCCATGCGATGTTGGACACGTTACAGATCCCTACCCTCCTTACAGAAAGGCTGGGGTTCGGCAAAATTTCCAGGATAGTGAGGTGAAACTGCTACCTGGCGTCGGTGATTGGCCATAGTCGCGGAAATAGGCCGACGTTGAAGAAACAAAAGACACACACACACACACACAAAACACCCTATTAACACATATAATGTGTTCTTCTATCTTGTATAAGAAACGGATATATTGAGCTTTACCGTAAAAATGCATCAATCTTTTAAAAAGTCAAAAGGCGTGGTCTCCTCATTAACGATTTTTTTTACGAAAGTTCACTAAAAATCATAAACTATTAAACCACAAACTGTACAACTGAAACTACTGACAAGGCATCAGAAAAAGGGTATATTTGAAAAGAATTTGCTGCAAATATTTTCAATAAAATAAAAGACAATGTCGGTTGAAGCAAATACCTAAGGCTTTGTAAAACACACTTTATACGACATTTCTGTTACATACCCGGCATTCGTTTCAGAATCGTTGTCTAAAAATCAGAAATTTAGACGTTTCAAATCAAGACACGTTTTAAGAAGAAAAACCATAAAAATTTCAATGTAATTTTTCTACTATTTCTTGACCTTTTTGCGCCAAGAAAACTTAATATTTGCCCCTAATATGCAATAGACTTTATTTAATACATAAAATATTTTGCAGTTGTGCTATTCTGAACACCAGTGGCTCACTTTTTTTTTCTTCTTTAAATGATTGTATTTTTTTTAACTTAGAGTTCTGAGTTTTGGTACGCAACTACGTATGTATAAGAAACGTACCAACTTTGGTTGCCATAGTTCTGTTATTTTTTGAGATAAAACATTTTCCGAACGAAAAGCCAAAATTTTACTGTATCCAGTTCCTGGATAACGAACTCAAGCCAATTACAAAAGGAACCCACTTACCGAATTTTATCAAAATCGGCCATATTTTTCGAGTTATCGGTGCGACCTCAGATATGTGTCCTACGGGGCTAGTTCGCGCTCATTTGAAGAAATTTTTCCAAAATCAAAAGCCGCAATATCTTCATTAGTGAATTTTTTCTGCGAAAATTCACAAAAAGTAAAGGAATAATGAAATCAGTTAAGTGATGTACATGTGTGTGTGTGGAAGGAATTGGCTTCGGACATTACGTCCATTGGCCACATACTCTGCAGTGAATTTGTACCATTATATCTACACATTTTTATAAAAAGCGATTCTCCTTCAAATATATTTATAATTTGCTGCATAGATATCAATACTTACAGCAATAGGGAGGATTAAAGCGATAGACGTAGCTTTATGTGTAAGCTCGTACAGAGTATGACTTTTTCTAAATGGCTATACCATAAGCAATATTTATATCCTAACATATCAATTTTGTCAAATCATAAATGTTTGTGTTATTACTTATTATTAAGGATAGAAACAAAGGATACTCGCTTCTCGCCCAGGTGTCCTTCAGGGCATTTTTTTAACAAACAACACTGGACAGCTAATGACATGGGATAAAAAACAATAGGTGAGACAGTAGGAAAACTAAATTTATATTAATATTATTCTTAACTAAGGCTAACACTAAAATACACATATAGAGAAACAGCAAACCTAAATTTTGGATTTTGTATGCCGAATGAATTTTATAAGTATATTATAGATTTTCAAGCTATGTGTACAAATAATGTTACTAAGTTCACAGGAAACTCTACCCCTGCATCTTTGAGTTCTTTCCAGAGTTGTTTACGTGGCGGGTTATACAAACTGCACTGAAACATGAGGTGTTCTAAAGTTCCTAGGTAACTGTTGTCACATGTACAATAAGGATTGTTACTAATGCCTATTTTATGTAGGTGTTGTGGAAAGTAGCTGTGATTCAGCTTCATTCTGGTAATTATAGTAGTATAGTACCTTGCCATAATAAATTCGTCAATATGTGGAATTTTTTTAGGCAACATTGGATAAATAAGTGTAAATCGGTTAGTTGTTTTGTTAACAAATTCATGATAAACACTTTCCCAAGTTTCCGTTATTTCAAATTTAATTTTTGATTTACCTCGTCAGCAGTAATCCAGTTTATTATTTTGTTTGGACTTTCTATAGATTCTGTAGCTAGTTTGTCAGCAATGATGTACATATTACATACTTACTACATATTACTACTAAATTCACTAAAATTAACGGCTTCATGAAACCAGTTAAGTGATGTACATATTACATACTTGGCAACCGTGTCACAAGCAGAAGTAAGCGAGGGAGTTTCAAGAAACCTGCTACACTCCTTTGTGCACCCCAATTACGGAACTGTGATAAAGAGACCAAAGCATCACAAAGAGCCCATATAATATTTCACGAAATTAGATTTTATTAAGTTTGTAATGCCACTCTATTTGGTCTTTTGTGCTTGGATCTTTTATTTCTGGAAGCAGAGTGAGTTGCTGTTTGTGTTTCTAAAAACAAACTTGACCCTCTGTGAAGGAAGGATTTCGGGAATCTTGATTAACGTTAGACTCAAACAGTGTAAGAGTATTTTATTAAATTTGCCGTCAGCATTTAATTGTTCGTTTGTTTGGTCTTTCTAAAATGCATCAAGAGGGCTGTGAAACGTTCCTGGTCCCGGATGCAGAAACAAAGGTACCTTTTAAGACCCTCGGTTTACTTCCCAAAGTTGAAAAATGTGTTTGCCTAAGCTGTGAAGAAAATGGAAGTCTGCTTAAAGCATTGTTTCGTAGAATTTAAATAATTTTCAACCAGAGGTTTCGATTACTTTTAAAAAGATCCCACTCAATACAAATTACTAATACCTAAATAGAACGTCAGCTAAGCTACCATTATTTATTTCAACGCACTTTTGGAAACGATAAACAAGACTAAATTCAATTCGTTGATTGTTGTTACCCTTACTTAGTAAACACAGATATAGAGGCTTCTTCTCTGGCATTACAAGTGTTGGTTTACTTCTCTGTAACCAGTTTCGCTGCTTGACAGCATCATCATGCAGAAAGATTGAATTTATTTATACGCATTTATGACAACTATAAATTAAAACTCGTTTCTATGTTATGGTGTTTTGTTCAAATAATTCTTTAGTAGAAAACAAATATAATAAAAATGACAGATGCTGTCTATGTGATTTAGGTTAATATTTGGCATGAAAAAAGTATCAACCTATAACAATAACAATTCTAACACCGATGGTAATAATAAAATAAGTAATTAAAAATAATACCCATAAATCAGGTCCTATCGAACGAAAATATCGACATACATCAACCAGTTACATTATTACAACTATTACCAATATATAGCTTGTACACACTGTAATGCAATCTACATCGATCGAACTTGTAGAAGTTTTAATACCAGACACAAGGAACATATTTCTGCACTTAGAAATGAGCACACTCTGACAAATCTGCATTTGCAAGACGTATTATCGATACGATAGACCCACCTAATCTCATAGTGCCACTTCATTTTTGTAGTGACAAACGAAAACTTGACTTTTTTGAAGGTCTGGAAGTAAATAGCTACATACACGACAATAACTAATAAATTAAAAACTGATTTGAGAGAATCCCGTTTCTTCGAAACTCTTTATTTTTGAAACAAATATATTTAAAAAAATATGCTAAACTATATCGAAAGTTCTAGAAGCAAATGCGTTATGGTAGCCAAATTTCATTAAGTGTTTGAAATTTAAATAACTCAATTTTCTATAAACCTAGAAAGCTGAATTTTAATCCGTATATATATATATATATATATATATATATATATATATATATATATATATATATATATATATATATATATTGTGCTGGGAAATTGCACATTATAAACCGTTAGTACATCAGAGTGTACATAATGCAAAGGCCATATAAATTTCAATATAAAACAAAAAAAAAATGAGAACCCTTACGGAAAGCTAGTTTGGTGACGTTAAGCTCCGATTATTAGTTCATTGTAAATCGTCAGACCTACATATTGGGGGGGTCAGCTTAGCAATGGGGTTGAAATAGTAGGACCACTGGTCAGTAGTAAGTACAATACTTACGGTTTACACGTGATGTATATGGGCTCTCTGTAGATTGTGTACATATCCACATCGTTCGACATTTATTTTCTTTACACTAAAACATAAAAACAAAATAAAAACATTAATCAACAAGCATATTCTCTATTATTGTTAGTCAGTGTTATTTGGATAAGCAATGACAGATATAAAGCCATAGTTTGTTAAAATAATCATTAACTAAACTTTTGAAATTTATAACTAGCAAATTTGGAAAGTATCAGTTTAAATGGATTTAAGAGAGCCAAAAATCTATATGCAAATAGCTTAAACTCTTAATCATGACACACAAACCAAAGAATTATGCTCTAAAACAATTACCTAAATGTAATAAAATAAACAAACACTTTTTATAATGTATATGTAAGTTTTTTTATGTAAACAATGGACTGGAGTTTGTCAAGGACAGTGTTTTAGTGTTGTGAGACTTTTGAAATAAAGATTGCAGCATAGACTTATTTTAGTTTTAAATTTATTATTGGTTATTGTCTAAGAAGTAAGGTTAGGCTAAATGTCATTTTAATAATAACGATCTAGAATAATAAGAATCAAACTTACCGGGATTTTTGTTTCAAAGATGAATAGCTGTCAAAAAGGTATTAATTAATTTCAAGAGAGATTGCTTTGAAACAGGAAACAACATTGGAGCTGAAATTGGAGAAGATTTTCGCTTTTTAGAAGTTGGTGGTTGCTTGTTAAATAAATTGAGATGCGAGAACAGCGTCATTTTTGCTTCCCAAAGAATTTAAATATTTTAAAGTATATTTTGTGTAAAGAAGACCCATAGTATTCCTAAAACAAACAGAATGTGTTAAATGAAGTTTTAAAGTAATAACTACAATTGAAACAGTTATATATATCAAGAATAACCACATACAGAAATACCTACCACAACGAGTCAGGAATCAAGGTTTGAAATCCATTTTACTTTGTTTAAATCAGAACAAGGGGGCAAATTACTTCAACTAAAGACAGTCAATACTGTCAAACATACATCAATCAGCAAAAGTATTCATGGGAAAATAAGATTTTTCTACATAAACAGAAATCTTAATAGCATTTTACAACAGTTCAAAGTTACAAACTTAGAGGACGTGAGGATCGCAGTATAAAAGTTCGGAAAGCCATTTTAAATATTGTTTATAAACATTTGCAAACCAACCAAAATTCTGTCAATAATTTTAACCATTTAATTTGTTAATAAGGGTAAGATTTGTACTAGCGGATCCGATTAAGTTTAAATTTAAAATTCTGTCAAATAAAAATTTTACTCAAGACATAATTCTTTGCGAAAATAATAAGACCTAAAATAGGATTAATTGCATATTAGCAGGCTATTTCTTTTCCCCTATTTAGCATAATCCACTACTGAGAGAAAGAAGAAAAAGCTAGGGCACAGCAGTAAGTAAATTAATAAAAGGTAAATTTAACTTCAATAAATTGTCATAATTATCTATAATATTTGAGTAACGAATAGGAGGGATATGCAACCCATAGTACACTGAAGTTAATATTCAATATAACATATATTTACATGTCTGATTTAAAGAATTGAAACACCACGATCATTAAACATTTATTCAGCAAACAAATACATTATAAAATCTACAGGGTCATCCATAAACATTGCGTAAACTGTCAATATAAAAAAAAATCTATTTACATTTAAAAATACAACCAATAAAAGTAATATCATCCTAAATTGTACCCATTAAAATTTAAAAAATTAAAAAATTAAAACTATATAAAAATACAAAGTCAAATACATTTATACAGGGTGATCCTTTTACTATATATATATATATATATATATATATATATATATATATATATATATATATATATATATATATATATATATATATATATACATATATATATATATATATATATATATATATATATATATATATATATATATATATACATATACATATATATATATATATATATATATATATATATATATATATATATATATATATATATATATATATATATATACATATACATATATATATATATATATATATATATATATATATATATATATATATATATATATATATATATAGTAGAACAAGTAACAAGAGTAATTGTGGATAAGTTAAAAAGATTTAAAGATGAGACTGAAATAAGATTAAATTTAGAGTGTCAGAATGAGTAAAGATATGAAAGAAATTTTTAAACAAAAATGCGACAGAAGGGAACGACAAATAAGACAGATTATGGGAAATGAAGCAAACATACACCAAGTGACAAACGATACAAGAATAAAATTTGACAGACGCATAGAAAAATTACATCCCAAAATATTTATGACGAGCCTGAGAAATAAGCTTTAAAATGTGTACGATCTACTAGATATGAGAGAGATTATTAAGCAAAGCTTAACAGAAAATGCTTTAATATGGTTTACGAGCAAAAAAGAAAGAATGGGGGATATACAAGATTTTAGTAATCAATTTTGGGGAGAAATGCAACAAACAATCGTAAGGGTGAAGTTATACTCTGAAAAATATAATCGAAATGACTCGACAGACCTATCGAGCTATGCATTACATATACACGTACGAAAACTCGACCAGTTAATTAATTACGTGCAAAGGCTCCCGAGAAGTATGAACCGAGAAGGAAACCGACCAGAAAGCAAGGATTGGGGAGACGATAATCATAATTATAATAATCGACATGACGAAAGCAAAGAAAATTATTGGAGAGATGATAGATATCAATGAGAAAACAAGTATGATAACGGTGGCAGAAACAAGTATAAATATAACAGAAACGGGGATAATTACAATGATAATGTTACCATAGAATATGATGCCAGACGAGGGGAAGGATCTGATGAATACAATGAGCAACGGAAATGGCAAGAAAACGCGTATGGAAGAGATTAAGGAAGAAAAATGGATTATTGTATAAGACAAATGGCAGTGAACACTATGAAAATGAAAGACAACGAAAATACAAAGACGCAGACCATATTAGAAGGTAAAATAAGGGTGGATGATTATGTCAATGGTATACGAAGCCAAGACAGGTGAAATATGCATCCACGAAGCCAATAGAAAAATTAAAAACAAAAACTAAATCTGGATCAAGTCTTAAAACTGAACCGAAGATATTTCGACAAACAATAATCATCAAAATTCAAACTTTAAAACAAATGATAATAGGAAAAGACAAATTAAGTAAAAGAAATGAGAATGCCATTAATAGTTATGAGATAATCAACCCAGAAACAAAAACTATCAGGGGTATATTTAACATAAACAACTTATATGAATTCAAACAAGAAAAATAAAATTAATCCGGTTCAATAAAAAAAAGCCTGGACGCAGCAAGTGCGTTATGGTGGTGAATTTTCATAGAAATGATCTGGCACAAAATATTTTATTATAACTTTTTTTCTTGTAACATAGAAATCTAAATTTTGGTGTATAGTTTACTTTTTATATCATAAACCTACCTACCAAATTTGGTTATCATATATTTTTAAGATAAAAATTTTTTTCAAATGAAAACTCAAAATTTATCCGGAAAACCTCGTCCGATTTTTTCCATTAACGAATTTGTCAAAGCATTTTACAAAGGGAAGGTACATGCCAAATCTTATCAAAATCGGCCCATTATTCTTTGAGATAAAAAAAATTTTCGAATAGAAACTCAACATTTTCTCGGAAAACCTCGTCCCTTTTTTCTGACTAACAAACTTATCAAAGCCATTTACAAAATCAAGGTACATGCCAAAGTTTATTAAAATCGGCCCATTATTTTTTGAGATAAGAATTTTTTTCGAATGAAAACTCAAAAATTTCCCGGAAAACCTCGTCCTATTTTCCTGACTAACGAACTTATCCAAGCCATTTACAAAAGAAAGGTACATGCCAAATTTTATCAAAACCGGCCCATTATTTTTTGAGTTATCGGTGTGATACATATATATATATATATATATATATATATATATATATATATATATATATATATATATATATATATATATATATACATATAAAAATTGAAACTGACCCCGGATATGAGTTCTAGGGGTGCTAGTTCGCGCTTATTTGCAAAAATTTTTTCAAAATTCAAAAGTCGGGATCTCCCCATTAGTGAATTTTTTCTACGAAAATTCACTAAAAGGGAAAAGGAGAGCAAGCGTTTTAAATTAAACTTGCCGAACTGTGAGAAAGGGAGGCAATTTAATTTCGAAAACTATGGCCAGAGGCAAACAGATGGACAAGATCAGGGAAAAGTAAACGTATGCGAAAAACTCGAGGCACGTGAAGAGAAATATGGAGAATATGACAATGACAAAGACAATGAACGCAGAGGATGGAATAAAGCAAACCAAAATAGAAAATATAAGAAAATGGTTAAGAAAATAAAAGTTTAAAGATCTCTAAAAATGTATGGTGATGAATGAGGGAAAGAATTAGTAGTTGGAGTAGCGAAACCAGTGAATAAGGAGAGAATATGCCTAAAAGAGGTTCTGATGTATAAAAATGAATAATGATATATGTATATGAAAATTAAATGATATAGAAATTAGGTATTGAGATGAAGAAGTATTGAGGTGAATAAGTATATAAGGGAATGTATATTGATTGAAAGAGAAGGAAACTTAAAACGAAGTTTAGCCTTGACATAGTCAATTAACAACATTTTCATTAGATGTTGATGGCATTTTATAGCATGCAGCATGCAAACTTAATAACTAAGTCGAACGTTGCTTAGGCAAACGTGACATAAAAAAGGCATATATATTGAAGAAATCCCAGACAAACGACGCACTAACTTGACACATATTTTTTAAAGCACTTAAACGAACGAAGCACTAATTTAAATAAAGGCCTTAAACATTTCACGACACAACATTTTTGAACTGGACCTCGTACAAGTTGACTGACACCAATAATCGTAGATCCTGTATGTAATGAGCAGTGTAAAACCAGTGACAGCCATCAATGGGTTGATCATGGGAAAAGGAAATGACATCTGAATAAATCTTAAAGGTAGATTACCTAAAAACAAATTAAAATTATTGAATAATATTGTAAATAAATTATTGATATTATGAGATAAATCTCCTTATAACAATAAATTATTTGGGGAAATTGAAGTGAGAGAATATTTCAAATATTCGTTAAAGTTTGTACAAGATATGAATGTATTATTTTTGTAAATTGTGTTTCCTGTCATTGAATATAAAAAGTCATTTCAATACAAATTGTCTATAGTATACGACACTAGACACATAAAAACCATAAATAATAACACAATGTTACAGGACATATTCTTTACTGCTGTTAAATTTGGTACTGGATGCATGAAATATCCATAAGCGAAAAATAAATGTTTCGTTTAGATCATTGTTGGAAATTAAAATATAACCGATCTAATATGGAACAATATTAATAGATAGTAATAAAATACATACCATAATATATGTATGTATGTATAGCTTGATGCTTAAAGACAGGTAAAAATTTATATTGTCAAAGAATTTTTACTTACAATTTAAAAAGGAAACAAAATGTATTAAAAACACTGTATAGTAATAAGAAGCGAAATGAACATTTACAATGAAAACAGTGGTTTTTAATATTTTTAAACAGACTTCCAAAGAAAGAATCAATGATTAGAAGTGTTTTTAGTTAAGTGAAAATTTATTGTTTACATGTAATTATTTATAGGTTATCCAAATGTCATATTTTATATCTAGGAATTTTCTGTTTGTAATTGACGTTAAGTGAAGGATTTGAATTTAGCGGGCATTAAAAATGGCACTCACTTGGCAGATTGAAGAACAATGATAATTTCCATACTTGATTCTGGCTAACTAGCAAAATCCATATGAGGAATAAAATGAAATTTCCAAGGTAGCTGGCGATGGTTTTTAGAACAGGAAATAAATCTACACGATTTCCGTTTTTAAAATAGAATGTTGGAGAAGGTTTTGTTGGCCCATCAAAAATGAGAGCGCGTCATATTTAGCTCCGAGAGATATTGTCGAATGTTTAACTCAATTTGTGAATAAGTGGTGTAAAATGTGTCTAACACTTAAATAGGCAATCCCATAGATGTTTTATACAGAAGAAATCACAACAAGCAGCCGACGTACGGTAACATAAATCTTATTTACCAGGACCAGAAATCGACAAGACGAAAAAGGTATCAAACAATTAAATTACATAATATATGACAGTGAAAGGAAGTTTTTTAGGAGCATTAATATATGATAAACATTCCATCTAGTATTGTGAAGTAAATATTTCAAACTTAAAATAGATTTCGTCAATACATAGCAAAAGTTTGAACCAACTTGAATTGGTGTTTTGCAAACAATCTTACAGAGGACGTATGCTGCGTAAAACTTAAAACTGAATAACTGATTCTGGCCATTTTATTAGAAAACACAAACACAAACAAATCCTGTGACTATGAAAATAAAACTTTGTCAATAGTATTAAATTAGAGGATCCAATAGGTGAAATTCTAGAATTTTGATAAAATTTAAATAAAAGCTTTGTTAAAAATTTTAAATCTCTTTGACGTAATTATTTAGGGAGAACAATTATAAATATATAAAAATTAAGGGCATGGGCACTCTTTAGCAACTGGAAACGACTAACTGGGAGAGAGTCACATGTAGAGCAGCCGATGGAACATCAATTAAAAAGTTAAGTATAACATTTTGTGTAGCTATTTCTATGTTCATTGCTAATTTAACAGGGGGAAAGAGTAGACCACCCAAAATACATACTATATATATATATATATATATATATATATATATATATATATATATATATATATATATATATATATATATATATATATATATATATATCACACAGAAACCCACAAGGACTTGATAATAGAAAACAAACATGAGGCTCAAATTTTTATTATTAAACACATCATTACACAAAATTAAACATAATATTTACACAATTTGGGCATAAATATTGAATGAAAACTGTGTGTATTATTGTTCAATTTAAAATAATATACAATATAAACATATTATCACTTTAAAATAAATTATAAACAAAATTTACATACAGGATGACCCTAAAAACAAAAATAAAAATTTACAACTTAAAAAGTATATTAAAAACTAAATAATATAAAAATTGTTGCACAATCGAGTGGCATATATATATTAGTCATATAATATTACAGAATTCATAAATTGATAAGGGTAATAACTATATATATATATATATATATATATATATATATATATATATATATATATATATATATATATATATATATATATATATATAATTTTGATGGAACTAGGCAAGTACATTTCTCTTATTAATAGCTTGAATGGGTTCGTTAGTCAGCCCGTACGGACTAGTTTTTCTATAAAAAAATTGTATCTCAAAAAATTACAAAGCTACTTTGATAAAATTTGGTAGATATGTTACCCTGAGAAAGACCCTACTACGTATACTATATATATATATATATATATATATATATATATATATATATATATATATATATATATATATATAATTTTGATGGAACTCAGCAAGTACATTTCTCTTATTATTAGCTTGAATAGGTTCATTAGTCAGCCCGATCGGACTAGTGTTTCTAAAAAAAAATTGTATCTCAAAAAATTACAAAGCTACTTTGATAAAATTTGGTAGATATGTTACCCTGAGAAAGACCCTACTACGTATACTATATATATATATATATATATATATATATATATATATATATATATATATATATATATATATATATATATATATATATGTATATATATATATATATAAAATTGAAACTGACCCCGGATATGGGTTCTAGGGTTCCTAGTTTGCGCACACATGAAAAAAATTTTGCAATGTCTCACCATCGATACCTCTCTATTAGCATTTTTTTAATATACAAATTTTTTTATAAAAATTCGCCAATAATGTCGATATTTTCGTTGTAGAACCTGTTTTATTGCTTTTAATGTTAATTAGTTATTTTATTATAACGATTGTTGTTATGTTTATTATTGTTATAAGATGATTCTATTTTATATTAAACATTGAGATACACGATATAGATATTTTTAAACTCGTCATCTGTAACTTTTTAGTGAATTTTCATCACGAAAAATCACTAAGTGAGAGGTAACGATGGTGAGACTCTCAGAAAAAATTTTCAAGTGAGCGAGAATGAAGGACGCGAGAACCTATATCCAAGGTTCACTTAAATTTATATATATATTTATATATATATATATATATATATATATATATATATATATATATATATATAAACAGTGATTCAAAAAATACTCAACTGATTTGAACGAAACTTGAACATATATTCATTGTGTTAAAACCGCGGATGGGTTCGTAAATCAGCTATAACGGACATTTTTGCCCTCAAAAAATATACACTATATTTTTGACAGTATTAGAGTAAGTGAAATGAAGCTTCGCATGTAGCTATAAATCACATAAATAAACATCTGTTGTGAATTTTGAGTAATTTGGTTAAGTTGTTAAAGTTCAATGCCTGACAAACAGAGTAGTTAGCGGTCATGCGTAGATTGATTTATACTACAGGCATAAACCATACGTCAACGATAACCAAACAATGCAAATAACACGCTCAAAATATTCTAACTGAACTACCAATCGAGAAATTTCGATCACAAACATTCCAAGAACCGTTTAAATCGGTTTTCAGCAACTACGACGTTAGGATGACAGATGGCATGAAATTTAAAGTTGACCAAGTGACTGTTTTTTAAGGGGGGATTCAATAAATTTTTGAAATACACTTTATCTGTGACTTGATAAACGGCCACAATTAAAGTTTTAGACCTAAAATGTAGCATAATTTGGTGAAAGATCAAAGTTTAAGGAAGGCGATAAAGAAATGTTTAAGGAACTGTTGCTTTTTTAGAGAAAATATGACGTTTTTGCCAAACCATGATTTGGTACGTTTCATATTAAAATATGGGAAGATAGGTACGAAAGCATGAAATAAACATTGTAAACAAAATCGACCCACGTCTTCATAAGATGATGTTAAAACAGTTTGCTCTTTTATATTTAAACTGAAATGAAAGACGTCATCTAAGATCGAAACAGTCGTCGAATGTGTTTCAAGTCAAAATTCAATTCTGCAATTAGCTATTTGCCCAACCATTTATTCACATAATCACCTTCCTCTATATTCCTTTATATATGATAGTTTTAAATAGCGATAACATCTGACTATGGACATCATATGTGTGTCTCAGAAGACAAAAAATTCGGGACACAGCAAGTGCGTTATGGCAGCGAATTTTCAATAATTGTTTCAAATTGGAATAACTTAATTTGCTATAAACCTAGCAAATTGAATATTGGTATATGGTAAGGTCTCTACCAGTGCAACATACCTACCACATTTCATCAAAATATCTTTGTTATTTTTTGAGATACAATTTTTTTCAGAAACATCAGATTTTTCTAAAAAAAATCTGGTTCGATAAGACTGGCTACCGAACCTGCTCGCGGCCTTAACAAAATGAAGATATGTTCCAAGTTTTGTTTAAATCAGTTTAGTATTTTTTGAGTTATCGATCGGATACATACATAACCCTATATATATTTATACATATATATATATATATATATATATATATATATATATATATATATATATATATATATATATATATATATATATATATATATATATATATATATATATATATATATATATATATATATATATATATATATATACTTAAACTGATCTGGGTTTCGGGCTCTAGGTGACCAAGTGGGCGTTCATTTGAAGAAATTTTTGCAGTCTCACCATGGATACATCTGTATTAGCGAGTTTTTTTAAATACAAAAATCGCTAATAAAGCTAAAATAGTTTTAAAAATAGACAAAAGTTAATGAATTTATTGAATAAAATCTTTGTAGAGCTAAATGCTCAAAAATTACTAAAAATGAAAAATAAGTTTTTCTCCAAAAAAAATGCAAATTAGTTTAGTAAAAAAAATATTACAGATAACAATTAAAATTTGAAGATTAATATACAGTACAACAAATTTTGAAAACTCTTCAAAGTGCAGATAGCCGTAGGTGTAATTGATGTAATTTCTTTTGTCGAAGATAACTTTTCCACTCAAATCTCTAGGTCTGATTTGACTCTAAGTCTGGCTTGCTCTCCTTTTATCTGGGCCCAGTTAAAGTTTTCTTCCCAGTTTAAATCCAATGTGCAGGTCTCGAGATGCATAGATTATCGGGCTATGTTGCCAAACCTGATCTATAAATTATCGCTGCCTATTTGGATGAATGGGCTCTTGTTTGGAAATGCATGATTTGCAGAAGAAATGCTGAATTTAAATTGTGGGAGCAAATGAGTCCTGTTTTAACTTAAGTGAATGTATCAGAATTTATTGCAACACATTTCAAGTTGTTTTCAAACAAAATAGAAAGAAGTCAGGTAAAGGCCAGTTAAAAGTCGACCATTTTTTTGTATATATAATTCTTTAAGGTGACATTTCTACTAGTATTATTTTTCTACCTAAATTATAAGCCGCAGTTGTGTATTAATAGGTCTCGACAATTAGTGCCATATTTAAAAAAAGATAAACATTGTTAATTAAAAAGCTGATAACGTCGTTTTCTTTGTAAATTGATTTATTCTTAGAATTTCATAATAAATATATACATATACTTTGCCTTCTCAAGTTAACGTCTAGATATACATGTTTGCTTTTTTCGTTGGAAACATGCAAATTTGAAAAGATATTGGAGTGAAAACAAGGAGCAGTAGGCTCAGATTTAAATTATCTTGCCACAGGGCACGCAACTTGACGATTATGCTTGTCAATCTGGCCAGAGAAAGCAATGAAATATTTATATTTTCTAGATTTAAGAACCACCCCTTTTTATAGATAATACTTCCTTTTCTGCTGGTAATTGACTTATTTTAATTGAACAGAACCACCTATACATACATCAAACTTTTTATCCTAGTGATTAATAAAAACCTATAATTGCGTTTTACTCTTGTTCTTAACTTTATATAACAAACTTCAGAACCAAGTTCTTCCAAGTGCAACAACATTATAATACTAAGATTACCTAGATATCTGATTTATAACTGCCTCTACTGAACACAAAAGTTTTGAACTGAAGACCTAATGAATATGAGATTTTGGTCAATACTACCCCAGAATGAGTAAGTATTCACATTAATTGTTATATATATTGACACCGGTAATATCTTTGTCTTGTCTTTGCCTAGTGAATAAAATTAATCTTGTCTTTGCTGAGTTAATAAAATTTCTCTTGTCATTCTCGAGTTAATTACAAAAAAAAATTTTGATTGTCAAACTAAGACTAAGTAATTTCGCTCTGACTTTCTTCTAAGTTACTAAGGTGGGACCTTAAGCTTACTACTACAAAGGGGTCTCGTGTGTTTCAATACACACACACACACATATACATATATATATATATATATATATATATATATATATATATATATATATATATATATATATATAATCACACTGACACCGGATATTGGTTCTATGGGGCCTCGTTTGCGCTTATTTGATGAAATTTTATCAAAATTCAAAAGGCGAGATCTCCTCGTTAGTTAACTTTTTTGAAGAAAATTCCCTAAAAGTGCAGCTTGGGGTATAGTTGTGAGCTTGGTGTAGTTAAATCCGCAGCATATGAAAACCTATAAATAAATAAACAGCCTTTTTGACTGGAAATATGAAAATCAATGCTTCAGGAAATTCAAAAAGCTTAAACATTTTTAAAATGACTTCTTTGAATAATATCCAGTAATATTTAGTTCAAAGTCTTAAGAAGTAACAATATTGTTTTGCAAGCAAAATCTCCAATGAATACCTATAATTAAAAAGAAAAAGTTATGTCAATAGCATTGAGATTTTTTTTCAGCGTTAAGAGCGGTTATTGTTTAAAATCTTAAAATTTTTAATTAAGTTTTTGTGTGAGAAACACGTTCGTGTTATATTTAATTTTTAAAACTGATCTCTTTTGCAGCGACTAATTTTTATAATCAGTTAATTAGGACTTCTTTGGCTGAATTGTCTGAAAGTAAGTATAAAACGCTACAAAGTTTCTTGTGTTTTGTGTTGTAAATTGTTTGTTGCGTAAACCTTTAAATTAAATTCCAGTATGCGCTAGTTAGTCTTCTAGCTAATTAAAATGTTTTTTCTACCAGTGAGCTTATTCTATATTTTATATATCATTTCTTATTTAGCCACAAATCATTGTTTTGGCACATTTAACGCTAATACCACATTTGAGTGTAGAGTGGTAAAGAGGTACTACCAGGGACGTGTATAAACCATTGATTAAAACGAAAGCTTTGCATGTATTCGTAGATATTCTATATATATATATATATATATATATATATATATATATATATATATATATATATATATATATATATATATATATATATATATATATAAACATATAAAAATCACATTGTCAGATCACTACACTTTACATATGGTTTTGTAAAATCTACAATAGCTCAGCTATTTAACGCTAATACCACATTTGAGTGTAGAGTGGTAAAGAGGTACTACCAGGGACGTGTATAAACCATTGATTAAAACGAAAGCTTTGCATGGATTCGTAGATGGTTATTATATATATATATATATATATATATATATATATATATATATATATATATATATATATATATATAAACATATGAAAATCACATTGTCAGATCACTACACTTTACATATGGTTTTGTAAAATCTACAATAGCTCAGCTATATAAACAATACTCAATTTATCTATCTATATATATATATATATATATATATATATATATATATATATATATATATATAAACATTCCCATGGGGAGAAACGTCAAAGGTAATTCCTTTCTATACAGTAGCAAAGTTTTAAAAGTATCTGTAGAACTTTTATTCTTGCTGCCTTGTTCATAAATTAACATGGATTAGTGTAATTTCAAAACACTCAACTTTTTCAATTCAACTTTGAATTAGGAGTAATTTTCACCTACACAAGTAGAAGAACTTCTCTTAAATTCGTTAATTTTTTCTTAACACACTATATAAGAAAACTTGCCGAAGCGGAGACTGGAAGAAAGAAAATTCTGTTACGCAAAGGAGATTACAAATATCTTGGGCGATGTACAATCGGATTAAAAGTTTCAGAGTTGACTTACTGGATTTGTACAAGTCGGCTGCCAATGATGAAGTCGGAGTTCCAATTTCACATTCTTACTCTCTGCCGGGGTTTCTCCATTCTTCGCGCAAGGTTTATCTGACATCTCGATCTGATCATTTGAAAACTCTATCTCAGTTATGCTCTAATTTATATGCGATAGATCAGATCGAGGATCTAGCATCAGCAGACGCTGCATTTATCCAAGGAAGTCGCAAAATCTTATGTACTTAGTAGTTGGCCAAGAAAATACTCTAAATAAAATACGGACGCTGGAAATGTGTTATGGTAGCAAATTTTCATAAACATTGGTTCCCATAAAAAAATGTTAGTTAATAATTAGTAAAAGTTGAGAAACTAATAACAAAAAGTTTGTGGCATAAAAGTAAATATAAATATAAGAAGAAGAGCATGCACTTTAAAGTTAAAGAATGTCAGAATATCTTAGGTTATTAAAAAGAAAGTCTGAACGCAGCAAGTGCGTTATGGTAGCAAATTTTCATAAACATTGGTTCCCAAAAAAAATGTTAGTTAACAATTAGTAAAAGTTGAGAAACTAATAACAAAATGTTTGTGGTATACAAGTAAATATAAATATAAGAAGAAGAGCATGCATTTTAAAGTTAACAGAATGTCAGAATATCTTAGGTTATTAAAAAGAAAGTCTGAACGCAGCAAGTGCGTTCTGGTAGCAAATTTTGATAAAAATGCTTTTAATGCCAAATATGTATTTTTGTAATAGAAGGTATACATTTGATTGATATTATAACCTTTATAGTAGAAACAATGTAGGTTTCCAAAAGGACTGGTCCAAAATTCCTGGCCAACGAACCCGTTTAAGCTATTAACACGCCTGTCAAGATATAACTATCCTCAAAAAAGCTTTCTGACAAAAATTTTAAAAGATTTTCTCATGAAAATTTTCAAACAGTTGCATTCACGAAACTTCGTCATTTTCTTTACAAAAATTGGCTTAAGTAATGTTGTACAAAAATTGCTAAGTAATGGTTTTTCACGGAAATGTGAAATAATTATTCCTGCCATTAACTTAATAAAGATTTAATTACCAACAGTTCACAATAAACTTACAAAAAATGATTTCTACAAAAGCACTAAAAAAATCTAACTTATCTACTATTTTTTACACGAAACTTTGTTAGAAAATTCATCAAATTCAAATTAGGTACCCAATCTGTAATTAAAATTGAAAAAAAGCAAATATGAAAAAGTTATTTTTTAAATACACGTAAATTTAAACCAGTGGTCAGTTGAAGTAAAGAAAATAGTCTGGACGCAACAAGTGCGTTATGGTAGTCAATTTTCATAAAAATGTTTTTAAGGGCAAATATGTGTGTGTTTTTTTAAGAAAGCAGGCATCAAATTTGGTTACCAGTATAACCTATATAGTAGAAACAATGTGGGGGGGGGGGGGATTGATCTCGGAACCGTGTGCATACGAGACAAGCATACGATCACTGGGCTAGCTAGCATACGTCAAAAAAAAACCTTTGTTTAACTTCACGCCGACTATATGCCGCGGATTATTTTATATTCTATTAAAAGTAAACGTAACAACTTATTACAGCATTAATAGAATTGTTGGTATGAAACACATTTAACGAGTGTTTCGATTTATATAACGTCTTATATTTCAGTTTAATGGTAAAAGAACAAACTGTTTTAAATCAATCATCTTTATAGAGACTTGACTTGATTTTGTTTACATTTTCCACTATGTTATGCTACGCTTCCAGTCTAAAACTGTCATTAGGCCCCTTAATCAAGCTACAAATATAGTGTACTTTAAAAATTTATTGAATCCCCAGTTAAAAAACAATCATTTGGCAAATTTTTGATTTCATGTCGTTTGCCATATTTGTGACCGAGATTTCACAATTGTTGGTTCGGGTAATATATTTTATGCCTGCTATTTATATGGTTTGTTTACTGTTGACGTATGATTTATTCCTGTTGTATGAATCAATATACGCATTGAAGTTAACTAGTGTGTCTGTTGGGCTTTAACCACTGAGTCGTTTCAACGCATGACTTTCAGATTTTACTTTTAATTTGGAAAAAGCTCTAAATGTTGTTAACCAAATTACTTAAAATTCACAACATGGGTTTATTTACACTATTTCTAGCCACACGTAAAGTCTCATTCCAGTTGCTATAGTACTTTCAAAAATATCTTTGTATGCTTTTGGGAAAAAAAATATCCGTTATAGCTGATTAGCGAATTCGTCCGCGATCTTATTACAATGAAGATATGTGCCAAGTTTCATTCAAATGAGTTGAGTATTATATATATATATATATATATATATATATATATATATATATATATATATATATATATATATATATATATATATATATATATATATATATATATATATTCAAACGGACCTTGGATGTGGGTTTTAGAGGCCCTAATTCCCGCTCATTTAAAAAAAAATTCCGAAAGTTTCACCACCGTTACCTCTCTATTAGTCAATTTTCTTAATGAAAATTCACTAAAAAACAGTATTTATTTACATATTTATTATGTACATACCTACAGTCTACATTATATTATGTACTCCTTTTCAGTGAATTTTTATTTAAAAAAGTCACTAATAGAGAGTTAAAGATGGTGAGATTTTGCAAAAATTTTTTCAAATGATCGCGAACTAGAACCTCCAGAACCAATATCCGTTTCAATTTATATATATATATATATATATATATATATATATATATATATATATATATATATATACATATATATATATATATATATATATATATATATATATATATATATATATATATATATATATATATATATATATATATATATATATAGGTATCCAACCGATAACAAAAAAAATAATTAACCGATTTGGAAGATGAAACTCGGCAAGGACCTTTTTTTATTGATGGCTTGGATGAGTTCGTTAGCGTGGAAAATGGGACACGGTTTTCCGGAAAAATTTTGAGTTATATTTTGAAAAAAAAAATTTCTTCGAAAATTACAAAGCTATTTTAATGGAAGTTGGTTGCCTTGAGAAAGATCTTACGACACACCTAAATTCAACTTTCTAAGCTTATAGAAAATTGAGCTATTCAAATTTGAAGCATTTAACGAAAATTCACTACCACGTTATGGTAGTGAATTTTCGTTAAATGCACTTGCTGCGTCCCGTACTTTTTACCTACTATTTTATACTTTCTTAGAATAACAACGTTATAACGACTTAGTTTCAATGTTAAACGATACCTTGATCTACAACAAACTGCGGCGCTATAATGAAACAACGTTAAATGAGACGATGTTATGCGAGGACTTACTGTACGCACAAGAAAATTTTTGCGCCTGATCAGGGCTACCAGAAGATATAGATTGTTATATGCAAACAGAAGGCAACCGAAACATAAAACTTTTGCAAACCTATATCGTCGTTTTGGTGAAACAGTGTAATTCCGCAATTAAAATTAGGGAGGTCATCGGAAACAAATAACACCAAATCAAGAAGATGTAGAAGACTTATTCTATTCTTATCATTTCCTTCCAGTACAAAACTTACTTTAAAGAGATATTCCACGACGATTACAGTCCTGTCCACTTATTTTCAACAAGCATAACACTGACGGAAATTTTATTAAGAATACTTTTTTCACTGATGAAACTATTTTTACCAGAAGAGGGGTTTTTGATTGGAGAAAGAATCAATACTGGGAAGTAGAAAATCCACATTCTATTAAAGCATTATATGTCATTTTCAGCATTAATTCAAATGTTATATTTGGTGTGGTATTATAGGCGACCGACTACTTGGATCATGTGTTCTTCGTCCAAACTTAAATGTAGAATCATATTAATCTTCTTTACAAAATACTCCTGCTAACATTTTCGATGATCTCTCACTAGATCTAACAAGAACAATGTGGTTTATGCAAGACGGAGCACCACCTCATTACCCAGTAATGGTGAGAAACTATCTTAATGAGACATTTCCTCAACGATGAATCGGCAGAGAAAGTGCCCACACAGCACACGACATCCAATGGATCCATTGGATATTCATTTCTTTTTTTACTTTTTTTATTTAAAAAAAATGGCACAAGTATAAAAAAATATTTAAATAATTTGAGAACACAATAAAATATTTATTAGCTTACATTAGTGTTTCATTGGGGACACGGGGTTAAAAAGAGAGGGGTGGTGGGTTAGCATCGAATATCCATTTCATGTAAAAATTATATCCACTTTGTATATCCATACAATATCCATTAGATGTATATTGAATGTTCATTTCGTGACTACATGTATATCCATACAACATCCAATATATATATATATATATATATATATATATATATATATATATATATATATATATATATATATATATATATATATATATATATATATATATATATATATATATATATATATCCACATGGATATCCAGCTTGATGGATATTAGTAGGACATTTGTATGTCCATTGGTTGTCCTTTGGATACCCATGTACTCATTGGATGTCCTGGATAACCATCGTGGATATCCGTTGCATATCTAATGGATGTCCGTGTGCTGTGTGGGTGACTTCCCATGGCCAAAGAAGTCCTGATTAGAACCCAATGGATTTATATTTTTGAGATATGAAGTCCTTAGTGTATGCTAATGAAATTCCTTTACGAAATGAACTCTGGAAAAAATACAAGATGCGGCTAATTTTATTAGGGGGCAGAATAATATTTTCTACTGTCAGAAAGTTCCTCATCAAAAGAATTAGAAAAGGCGTAGAAGTAGAAGGAGACCACATAGAACAGTTAATACGCTGAGGAACAGGGAGGTGGCGCTGGGGGGTCTTCCTAAACAAAGATGGGGCCTTCATCAACACCTCATTCGGATCGATTCTGGCAGCTGTCAACGAGTGTGGAATAGAGGAGACCTGCTGCAGGTGGATCAGTTCCATGCTCAGGGACAGGGCGGTGGTCACCTCACTCGCGGGAGGGACTGTACTGGCGGGAGTCGCGGCGGGGTGTCCTCAGGGGAGCGTTCTGTCTCCCCTGCTCCTAGTCGTGGACGGCCTGCTAGGGAAGCGCTCGGGAGGGGGTACGAGGTACAGGGCTCTGCGGACGACATTGTGATCATAGTCCGAGGAAAAGTTACACAGTCAGTGTGGGAGCGCATACAGACAGCACTGAAAGTGGTGGAAAGGTGGACTGTTGGCCAAGGGCTCGGGGTGAACCTCGAAAAAGCAACCGTCATGCCGTTTACGAGGAGGAGGAAGTGGGAGAGCAACAGAATTCTCACTCTATACGTTAGAAACATCCCAATGGCCAGAGAGGCAAAATATCTTGGGGTCGTATTGGACTCTAATCTAACCTGGAATGGTCATGTTGAAAAAATACTCCATAAGGCAGTTATGACCCTAGGCGTCACTTGGCGGCTATATCGAAGAACGTGGGGACTAAGACCTAGTGTGGCTCACTGGCTGTACACAAGGGTGGTCAGACCATCGTTAACATACGCGGTACTGGTCTGGTGCCCTAAGGTGACACAATCCAGTGCCAAACAAAAACTAGGCAAGATCCGAAGGTTGGCTTCCATAGGCATTACAGGCGCCATGACTTCAACCCCAACAGCTGCCATGGAGGTGTTGCTGGGTCTGCCCCCCCTACATTTAGTTATCATGGGGGAGGTCAGGCTACGACTATACAGTCTAGCCTGCAATGGTAGACTGAAGATCAACCCAGGCTTCAGGGGCTACTCCAAAATTCAGGAGATCGTGAAAGAGTCCATGCTTGAAATGAGGTCAGACCTCGCGAATCTGCAGGGAAAACAATTTTACAGTGGAAATAACCGACCGCGAGGCATGGCGGGAGAAGACGCCGGGCTTATACCACGGGACGCGCTCGTCTGGTTCACGGACGGATCCGACGGGGAGCGTGGCACGGTGCAGGTGTTTATTCGGAAGGACCGAGGATAAGTCTAAGTATTTGCCTCAGAGTCCATGCAACGGTCTTTCAGGCCGAAATGTACGCCATCCTACACTGTGTGCGGGAGAACGAGAGGAGGGGCTACACCAACAATCAGATCCTCATAGCCACAGACAGCCAGGCAGCACTTAAGGCCCTAGGTAGCCCACGAGTAAATTCCAGGCTGGTAAGTGAGGGCCGATACGAGACGTGCGGCCTGGCTGGGCAGAATGAGGTCACCCTCATCTGGGTGCCAGGTCACTCGGGGGTCAAAGGCAATGAAGAAGCTGACAGTCTCGTGAACAGAGAGTCAGCCGAACCATTTATGGGACCAGAACCGGTTTTGGGCGTGACAAAGAGCACGACCAGGGGACCCATTAAGTCCTGGGTCAGAAACAAACACAGGGTGTACTGGGCAGACTGTCCAGGGCTTAGACATGGAAAGTCAATAATTGACGAACCCAGTTTAAAGAGAGCTGTGGAGCTGCTAAATATTAGCAGGGGCTAGCTCAGAAACATAACAGATCTCTTGACAAGACACATGGCCGTCAAGAAACCCCTCCATAAAATGGGGCGGTTCGAGGGGGACCTCGCATGCAGACTCTACGGCGAGAGGTAAGAATCAGCCCAGCACATTTTGTGCGAGTGTAAAGCTCTGGACCGCAAAAGACAACTGATCTACGGTCAGTCTAGACCGGAGACAGGGCAATACAAAACTTTACCCTACCAATCGCTGTGCAGACTAGTTCATGGTACAGTGATTTTGGAATGGCTGGAGTATAAAAGACTAAGGGCATGCACCATAAGCCAAAAGCTGTAGGGCTATCGGGGCGGCAAAGACGCGGACGAGCCCTGAGGGAGAAAAAAAATTGGATATGCATTTCTTTTTTTTTACTTTTTGTACTAAAAAAATTGGGCAAGTATAAAAAATTTATTTAAATGATTTGAGAACACAATAAAAATATTTATTAGCTTATATTAGTGTTTCGTTTGGGACACGGGGTTCAAAAGAGAGGAGTGGAGGGTTAACATCGAAAATCCATTTCATGTAAAAGTGATATCCATTTTATGACCACATGTATATCCATACAACATCCTATATATATATATATATATATATATATATATATATATATATATATATATATATATATATATATATATATATATCCACATGGATATTTAGCTTGATGGATATTAATCATTTGTATGTCCATTATATGTCTATTGGATACCCATGTACTCATTGGACGTCCTGGATAACCATTGTGGATATCCGTTGCATATCTAATTGATGTCCGTGTGCTGTGTGAGTGACTTCCCATGGCCACCAAGATGCCCTGATTAGAACCCAATGGATTTATATTTTTGAGGACATATGAAGTCCCTAGTGTAGGCTAATGAAATTCATTCACGAAGTGAACTCTGGGAAAAAATACAAGTTGCGGCTAATTTTATTAAGGGGCAGAATAATATTTTTTAATGTCAGCAAGTTCTTCATCAAAAGAATTATAAAAGGCATAGAAGTAGGAGGAGGCCACATAGAACAGATAATTTGAGTTTGTTATTTATATTAAGGTATTTTGTTTATTGTTCCGAATAACAAATTTTTCCACTGTATCTTATTTGAAAATTCTTTCAGAGGCCTGGAATGTTTAATTGCTTTTTTCTAGAAATTGATTGAAATTATCAAGTTGAAACAAGTATAACCATTTTACATAAAAATGATGTTTATATCACGTTTTATAAAGAAAATTATTAAAAGTTTCGTCAAAAAAGGTATAACCCAATTTCATCACCAAGGATAGCTCATGTGCCCTTTAACAAAAAGTAAAATAATATTTCTTGCTTAAAGTTATACATCTGTGCCAATTTTGATTACAATTTATGGATATGTTGTGAAATTATTATTTTCCGCTGCAACATTTTAGAAAGACATGTTTGGTCCAACCCTCATATTTTGGTCAAAATAACCTGCGCTTGCTCTATAAGTCAATAGTTATGAGTCACGCTGTATATAAGAAAAGGCCGTTTTTCTAAAAAGAAGTTTTATGAAAATTCGCTACCACAATGCACTTTTTCTAGCAGGAATTTTTAAGTTATTTAAAAGTTAATTACTGCACAACAATGAGAAATGATATTCTATTTGCTTTAAAGACAAACCAATCATCCAAGTTTGGTCACAGGATGTAGTGTATTATTTCTGACGATGCTGGAGTTAAAAGCTTAAGACGTAGTTTATATGCAAAAGTAAAATATTAAAGTGTGTGATTTTTCAGACTGGTACTGAAGACAGCAGCATATTTTTCATATCTTATTTTATGTTCACATTTTTGCTAAATTATAAAAATCAAATCTATTTATAGCAGCTTAATCCTTTAAGCTTTATTGGCAATACCTCACTGTATTTTTCCCTCCTCCAAGAATTTATCAGCTCGATCCTTTTAGCTTTAAGGGAATTAGAGTGATTTATCACTATCTTATACCATGTCTCTATTTCAGTTACTAAACTTAGTTTAATCAGAAGTAATATTATTATGACTACACTGACACTTCCTCTTGTGGTTCTGAGTCCAGTTAACTTGTTGAATATTGGAGTAGAAGTTGTGCAGTCAGTGTGGCTAATCTGAGGAGGCGGTGTAATAATTTATGGGGTGGCGTAGTGCTAGGTGTGGGTTGGACAGCCGGATCCGGACTTGAGATGGATCAGGACAGGGTCCGGTTACTCCAGGACCATCAAACATCAGCTCTGGGTGATGGTGGCTCTTATGTATGACCCTACTGAATGACCCCACTTTAGAAATTAATACTCGGAAATGTATGAGTAGTTTAGTGCGAGAGGTGTCTTTCGGAATGTACCCAAAATGTAATGTAAACTACTATGTTTACTGAAAGTGTAATACTAACATATACATGTTATATCATACTCAAATATTTGTTTAGTTAATTAAATCATCTACTCCCCTAAAACGTTGCCAATGTAAGATCATTGGTGGTGTTGTTTAAGCGACCTTATTAAAAAATACTAGGCTTTGTAGTTACTATATATGATAATTTTAATTAAATCAATTCGTAGATGAAAATTTTCGTGTGAACTTACAGCTAAATTCATTTTTTTGCATTATATATCTAATATACTTATTAAAGCGTTATAAACTAAATACAGATGTAGAGATTTTTTCTCTGGCTTTTCAGTGAAGAAAACCAACACTTGTGAAGCCAGAAAAGAAGTTTCTATATCTGCATTTAATAATAGACTATAAAGCAATTGAACTTATATTTATAATATATATATATATATATATATATATATATATATATATATATATATATATATATATATATATATATATATATATATCTGTTTCAGACATCTTACAATAGAGGCATATTCCCTAGTAACTGGAAAACTGTTCGAGAACAACCCATCCCCAAGAAAGGATCCAAAGCAGTTCCAAGGAACTACAGGCCTATTTCTCTCCTTTCAGTCGTCTCTAAAGTGATGGAAAAGTATATAAACACCGAATTACCAAAATTTCTTGAAAAACACAGTCTAATCCACGACAGGCAGTATGGATTCCGTCAGCGCAGATCAACTGCCGACCTCCTTTCCTTTGTCACCCATTCTTGGAGCATGTCTATGGAACTACACTGAATCCCAAGTTGTCACTCTAGACATATCCAAAGCATTCGACCAGGTCTGGCACGCAGCGCTGCTTAATAAAATTCCGGCCTATGGCATACCACCAAAACTATATACCTGGACAGAAAACTTCCTCGCCAACAGGAGCATTTCTGTTCTGTTGGATGGCCATTCCTCTAAACTGTATCCAATTAATGCAGGAGTCCCTCAAGGTTCAGCTTTAGCCCCTACGTTGTTTCGTCTCTACATCAATGACCTCCTGTCTATCACATCCAACCCAGTTCACAGTTACGCGGACGACAGCACCCGACTCCACTCAAATATACAATATCCTAAGCCTGTCTCTTTAGCCCAGTTAGATGAGGATCGCAGACTCATGGAGGGTTCTGTCTCTGTGGATTTCTAAAAAATATTAGACTGGGGAAGTAGAAATATTGTACAATTCAATTCCACCAAATCTCAGTCTTGCTTTCTATCTCATAAGAGATACACCAGCCCTAGACCCATCACAATGAACAGTTATTCAAGGTAATGAGTCCTTTTCACTTGTTGGCATTTTTGTGAATCGAAATTTCAATTGGCACCAACATGTGACATAAATTGCAGAAGCGGCTACTATGAAAGTATACGTTACCTATAGGGTGTTTTGAGCTGCATCTTATAAAATTATTTTGACAACCACAGGATGGCCTATAAGTCGTTAGTGATACCTACTTTTTTTTACATTCCTCATTGCATTTTTGCATTTTGAAACGAAATATGGTGCATGTTTGTAAAAAAAAAATCGAGACGCAGTAAGTGCGTTTTAGTAGCGAATTTTCATTAAAGGCTTCAAAATTCAATAGCGCATTTTGCTATACCTACGGTTCGTCAGCTAGGAAACGAGTTTTCTCGGAAACGTTTTAAGTTTATTTTCGGAAAATTTTTGTACATTTTCAAACAAGTTATGTTGGTAAAATATGGTACATTGTCCTACTATATAGGTTACACCGGTGACCAAATTTATTCCTGCTTGCATTAAAAAGACATATTTTCTATAAAAAACATGTTTATGAAAATTCACTTCCATAACGCACTTGCTGCGTCCAGACTTTTTTTTGTTTTATTTTGACATTTGGAGAAACAATAGTGAACATACGTTTTGAAGATCTCATTTTTTGTTAAAATGCCTGAATAACTTTCTTACCTTTGAATCTGAAATTATAATTTTCGGGAGAAATTTTGTTATTGTCGATATTACGGTTTCCTCTTCCGGGCTCGCATATACTTTTCACCAGCTAATCTCTATACCTTATATACCTCACAAATAAGGCCAAACCTCGAATACTGGTCCCACATATGGGGTGCCGCTGCCGCTTCTACACTCGCTATCCTGGACTCCATTCAGAAGAGAGCTATACGTTTCATCGGTGACCCTACCCTCACCAAAAGGCTGCCATCGCTTGCCCACCGACGTGCTGTTGGTGACCTCTCTCTCTCTCTCTCTCTCTCTCTCTCTCTCTCATAAATATCTGCACGGGCACTGCTCAGAGGAGCTTTCTTCCATAGTTCATCCACCTGCCCCGACAGATCTACCAGGAGAACAAAGCGAATGCATCCTTTTACTCTCCAGATCATTAGACATAGAATATATTGTTATGCCCGCTCGTTTGTCCCGAGGACTTCCAAGTTGTAGAACTCCTTGCCGGCACATGTTTTTCCTTCTCCTCCGAACCTCCAACCCTTCAAGTCCAGAATTAACAAGCTGCCTCTTTCCTCTTTGTCGACACCCACGGTGCGATAGTATTTAGGCAGTGAGCCCTCGTGATGTGTTGTTGAAATAATAAAAAAAAGAGCCAAAGGGCCTAACCTGACCTTAACCCACCACATTTTTGTTTTCACCAACTTACGAATTTGAGCAGCACCATGTTAAAGAGCATTAAAAAATATTCAGAAAAGTATGTCTTCTTGGGATACGATAAAATGAACCTATTCTGAGAAAAACGACTTCAAATATTTACATGCTTTAACGCTGCTTTAAACTTTTTTTCACAGCCTCAACTCAATAAAAAATGTACTCACTAACCACATTATTAAGTAACATTTTTGCTATTCACTACAAAATGCATACAGTGTTAAACGTACAATTCGTCCTTACTCTTACAATAAGTTCTCGAAATGCTGTACTTCCATTTCTACTCATAATTTCATTCTTCTCAGAAAGTTGCGACGCACCCTGAAGAATATGCCCTCCTTAGTCATTATTATTACGAAGCTGTCAAAAATTCGTTGCCCTAGCTCTTGCACGTTATTCACAGGCGTTATGTATACCAATGACTTAACATAGCCCCAAAGAATAAAAGTCGATCGGGTTTCAGTCGAGCGATATGGCAGCCCAATCTATGAATCCACCGCGTCCTATCCACCTCTTAGGGAAAATTTCATTAAAGTACTCTTTCACCGATAAACTGTAATGAGGCGGTGCACCGTCATGCTGTAGCCACATTGCACGTCGCACTCGAATAGGAAGGTTCTCCAACAAAACGGGCAGATCACTTTGTAAACGGTGTAGGTAAGCCTCGCCATCAAGCCTTTGTGGAAAGAAATCTGGCCTAACTAAATGACCTCCCGCGATGCCGGCCCATACATTTACAGAAAAGGTATTCTCGAACCCACGTTTCACGACTAAATGAAGTTGCTCATCACACCAATAATGTTTATTATGGAGATTTATTATATTATATTATTATTAATCCGTGCAAAGAATGGAATTGAAAAAATGTATGTTGCCATTGGAGAGTCATAATTGTCCTGCAAAAATTCAATCGTTTAAGAGGAGCTACAGGAAGTTGGGCTTGCACCTTTTGATAGTGGAATGAATGTAGGAGCTGTTCATACAAGAATTCATGGACTGAGGTTTCTGGAATATTTTCCTACGATGCAATTAACCTGACGCTTATATCGACAAAACACGCACTTCAGCCCCGGGAGTTCAAGTCCTTCGTTGGCGACCAACATCAAACCGCTTGATCTTAAAAGAGCCAAACTCACCTAATCGCTGATGGATAGTACTGAACAACTGCGATCTTGGAATCCTTCTATATGGAAATGCATCTCGGCACAACCGTCTTGCTCTTGATGCATTTCCGGAGCTAAGTCGTAATAATAATGCATGTCACACAGCTCAGCATTCAAATATTGATTATAATTATTATTATTATTCATTTTATTAGTTTTAATCACGATACTTATTACACACAAATGATCACAACAGAATAATTCACATGAACACAGCTAAACCAACTTCAAGCTTTTGTTTTCAAAGCATTCTTTGTAAATCGTACAAATCAGTTTAGCGCTTTAGCGTTTAAGCATGAAAATTATTAATGAGGTTTTTCTCAGAATCGGTTCACTTTATCGTATTGCAATAAAGATACTTTTTTTAATACATTTAGGAAAAGGAAATATGTAGGGACATGAACTCTAAGACCTCAATCTGCCTACTCCTTAGAGCGGTTGACAAAGGTGGGTTGGGTTGCTGTAGCTCTATTACGGGGCCTTAATCTGCTTATTCCCTAAATCTCGCCGGAGTGCGTCTCTAAGGTCTCAGTGTGTTCAACCCCAGGCCTAAGAGAGAGCTGGTAGTTAGTTGCAAGTCTTGTATTGTATGTACCATTTCGTCCACCTGCTTCGTTATCAGTATAATTAGTCGAGTCATGGTCAATTAAGTCAGTGGTTTTGGTCACGGTACTTAAAGGATTAAGAGGATTGCAGGTATTTGTTGATGCAGGGACTTTTGTCAGGTTACGTAAAGGATTAAGAGGATTTCAGGTATTCGTTGGGTCAGGTAATTGGGCAATAAATCTGTGTTTTGAGTTTATTGTCTTTTTGTGTGTTTGTAATAAATATTTAATAGGTTTCAAAGTAATTGGAAGGCAAAGACCATCATCTTTCTTATTTAAACAATCGATACGTTTTTGGATCTCGATTGCTTCGCGGATAATTCTGATTTTGAAGTTGTAAACCGGGGCTATTTGTTTTTGCATTGTCGAAGTCGATTTTGTGTCCTGTATGAATATGGCGAGCGCCGATGTAGGGTCGTATTTTCTAATTACGAAGGTGTGTTCATATATTCTATTGTGGATGCGTCTATTTGTTTGTCCTACATAAGTTCGGGAACAGTCGGAACAAGGAATTTCGTAAGCTCCGTGGTATTCGTTTGTAATCGTATCCTTGGGAGTTTTTATCAGATTTGACAGTTTTTGCTCTGTTGTGAATATGGTTTTGATATTATGGGTTCTAAAAATTTGGCTGATTTTGTCGGTGACACCTTTAATGTATGGTAAAACACTGTGTGTTATTGTGTGGACTCTGTCTGTTCTTGTTGTGGTGTATTGGTTTGTTGTTGTGCGTTTCTAATGTTTCGTAGTATGTGATTCTTGTCGTATCCGTTTTCTAGCAATGTCTGTCTTAAAAAGTTTAATTCTGTCTGTTTATTGTTGTCGTCTGTTAGCGTAAGGGATCGTGTTACTAGTGTTCGACCACGGAATTTAGTTGCGATGGGTGATGGTGAGATTGGGCGTTAAGATAACGATCATTATCCCAAGAACCAAGTATGTCTTCTCACATTAGAGACCGCGGAAATCTTTCCGAATACATACACACACACACACACACACACACATATATATATATATATATATATATATATATATATATATATATATATATATATATATATATATATATATATATATATATATATATGTATGTATCTTAAAAATAGAATGCTGCAATTGAAACTGCACATCTAGCCATATTATGATAAACAGTACACTTATAATTTACCTATCCACAAAATTAGTTCTCTGAATTAATCACTATACATTATCAAAGTAACTGAGATCAACATAAATTATATTGTACAACATGATATCACAGGTGTCTGCTTGTGTTAAAGGCATCAAATTCTGTGTTTGGGTATAATTTATCATGATTAACACAAGCATGACGTGTAATGTTATGTTCTAGTTACTGACGCCACAGCTTATGTGATCCTTTCATACCGTATTATGAGATCTAGTCGTGTGTAAGCAAAATGCATGTGCGCTATGTAGCTGTGTGTGTTTGAGTGTGTTTCAAGAAATATGCCCTGTCTAGAGCTTAAAGTAAATTCATGAAATGTTTTTAACGTTTTGCTGAAATGAATTAAACTTGAAAACAGAAAATGTATTCTTTTTCATTTCTTTTTTCTGAAAAATCTCAAATTTATTACATGCCATTACTGTTAAGGTTGGAGAACAAAATTAACTTGCAAGGCTAATTAAAATTGACTGAAAACTGACATTTCTGGTACCTTCAAACATATCCATGTTTTATGGCATTGTAAAAAAAATGTATTTCTGTACCCATAAACTTTTGAAACGTTACTACTCGAGCTTCCCCTACACCCTAAAGCGATCTTTCCTAAAAACAATTCGAAGCGTTCCTTTTTCGGGTGGATGCCAAATTTGAAGATGATATCTCAATTCGTTCGAAAGTTATTGCGCCGATTAACAGAAAGACGTACATGTCGACAGAGCGACAGACAGACTGACCGACAGACAGACTGACCGACAGACAGACTGAGTGACAGACCGACAGACAAAAAAAATTCGTTCCAGAATCAAGTTTTCTATGTTTCGAGACTTTCTTCGTCGTTTTGGCAACAATATTCCGCATATTCAACCCCTTATTTAATTTCAGCACAGAATACCAGTTGTATGATGAAATTAAAAGCTTTCTAATAGATAACCCTAAAACGTTATATTACTAGAGTTTTAAAAAAATGTGAATTTTCACCAAATCACCCACTAAAGCAATTTTACCCAAAAACCATCCGAACCGTTCGATTGTCAAGTGCTAACTGTATACCAAATTTGAAGACGATATCTCAATTCATTCTAAACTTATCGTGGCTGCAGACAGGCATACAGACCGACAGAGTGACAGACAAAAAAATTGTCGTTCCCAACTGATGTTTTATATGTTTTGATACTTTTTAGGACGTTTCAGCGAAAAAAATTTTTAAATTTTTTCGCCGATGCGATACTTCCACACATGGTGACGATGTGGCAGTAATATACTTGCAGTGACAGTTATCAGTATATAGTACATAATAACAATCCACACAGACAAAATATAATTATCAAACCACCTGTGTGTATATGTGTTTTGTTTCTTTAACGTTAGTCTATTTCCGCTACTATGGCCAATCACCGACGCCAAGAAGCAGCTTCACCTCACTATCCTGAAAATTTTGCCGAACCCCTGCCTTTGTTTAAGCAGAATAAGGATCTTTAACGTGCCCAACATCGCATGGACACGGCACCGACCACTTTACGCCCCCTCCGAAGGGCGGGGCGAGCAGACATTCAACTTGCTCAAATACCATGCCGCAACCTCCGTTGGTGTTAATTCTACAATATGTACTGAAGAAGTGAAAGAAGAACCCTGGGATCAAACCCAGTACCCTTCGGCTAAGAAGAGCAAACCACCTAATGACATAATTATTTATCTTCAGATATAAAAACCTCAATTAAGTCATATGGGTCTTTGGCTTCCTGCGACCCCAATGGGTCTGTTGCGCGTGACTCTGTTTCGCAATAGTTGCCTAAAAAGTTCAGATCTTTTATATAGTCCACTATCTTCTTGGGGGCTATTTCACCTATTTTCTGGGATAGAAGGCTCACCAGTCCAAGGTCTTTGAGCCTTCTGCGGAACTGTGCCATGCATTCGCATAACAAGTATTCTGTTGTTTCTGCTGCTTCAGTGCAGTATCTGCAGTTTTTACTGTCCGCCTTGCTTATCTTCATATATGATACTTTACTGGGGGGATTGTCCCGTGATTATTCTCAAGTCGATTCTGTTCAATCCAAGAAACAGTTCAGTCTTCTGTGTTAATACGGTGATGAACCGTTTTGCCGGCATTAAGCCTGGCGTTTTCCTCCAATAAGACAGCATTTGGTCTCTCTCCCAAGTATCAAGTTTATTTCTTACGTAGTTTTTTGTCCACAATAGGACTCTCCAACATAGCATGGTGTTGTTACTGCCGTTTTTGCTTGGCTACCTGCTTCCTCCTTTACTTCAATGCCTTGATGTCCTAGTACCCACATAAAGGTTACTTTGTTGTCGTATCCAGTTGCTTCCAGGATTTTTTGCAGTACCAAGCCAGTTTAGACTCTATTTTAAAAGAGTCTCTAGTGCTTCCTGACTGTCTGACTCTTTATACGTAGTCCTCTACACACAGATTAAAGTAAGCATTTCTCGTTGGAAGTTGGTGGATTTTTTTCTTAGAGGCTTAGCTAGTCTAAAGTTAGATTCTCTTATTCTAAGTCCTGCCCCCTCCGTTTGTTTAGACCCATTTGTGTACCATACAGATGAGTTATCAGTCTTGCATTGTCTCTGCCCCATGCTTGGAGGTCACTTATAACCTCGTCGAATGGAATTATCAGGTCCAATTTGGCTCGCATGTGGTCTGTTGGTGTGGCGAGTGACTCCAAGGGACTAATTTCCAGGATTCCCACGTGGCCAACCAAGTCCCCTGGTGTAAAGTTGTCGCTTTCAATAGTCTTAAGGCACTTAGTGCTGCTTCGCTCCGCAGGCATATGTGCAGTGGAGTAAGATTCAGCAGTGGCTCTGTTGCAGCTGTAAGGCATGATGCCATAGCTAGATCAACCATTAACAAATAATTCTGACTTCAGTACACAACAAAGAGTTATTACCACAAATACCAAATAGGTTAGACCTAGAAAATAATAGACAAGCAAACAAACTATGAAAAATCCTAGAAGAAAACTACTTTTTCAAATAGGAGCAGCAAATATACAATGGCAATAACCGCCCTCTTTGCCAAGGAAAATATTAACAAAATTCACAACGTAAGGTTGGATCAAGTGTAGTCAGTGCACAAGGTTGTGTTACTAGACATGCTCAGACTATAAAAGTCTGGACGCAGGCAGTACGTTATGGTAGTAAATTTTTCTATAAATGATCTGGCACCAAACATTTTTTTAACTTAAATGCTTATTTATATACTTTTTCCTTATAAGAGTGGGATCTAAATTTCTGTATGTAGTTTACTTTTCATAACGTTAATTTACGTATCAAATTTGGTTACCATAGCTTTACAAATATATATATATATATATATATATATATATATATATATATATATATATATATATATATATATATATATATATATGGTTTTTATTGTCGCAGACATTTCTAATAACCTTGCATAAAACATGATGTTTCATTCTCTTTTGATGTACAATAATTACTGTTAGTTTTAGTTTAGTTATAATCTAGGATCCTTACTGTTAACACCTAAAGAATAAAGTTATCTCTTATTAGATATTGATTTGGTTAAAAAAGGGGTTATCGGTAATCGATAATATTAGTGGAGCACTCAGTAGGATAGCTAATCGAATATATTGATAATATTTGATTCGTTTTTACGATTAATTAGCTATCGAACTTTCAACACAGTTGATGGATCGAGTAGCTAAGTGAAGTGTCAGAGACTCAGTAACAAGTGTTCCAGTGCATCGAGCAACAAAGGAACCTGTCCTGGGAAGAGACTCCTCTGCGTGCTGAAAGAATATCGGGACCTATGGCAGTATTGATTATTTTACTGTCAGTACCTCTATGTCTTATTGAGAGCCTAATTCTCATTCTAACTCTGATGGTTCGGATTTTGATTCTAGCTTATCAACTATAAGAAACAATCAAAGTAAAATAATTATAAATTCTAATAAATCACAAATAACCAATCAAGTAAATATAATTAAAATGGCAGTAAACCAAAATGAAACTCCTGCTTTACGGTCAGAGTATCTTAACATATTAACCGACTTTAGCGGAGAAACAGAACTATTACCGCGATTTATATATCGCAGAAAAAATTGTTAATATATTTTATAATTTAGAAAATGTTGAGGACTTTCAAAATGAATATTTGATGTCTAGCATTTTGACAAAAACAAAGGAGAAGCTGCTGTAAATGTCTTCTCCTGTGCTGTCGAAAATTGGGCAGATTTAAAAGGTGCTCTGTCATAAACATACGCAGATAAAAAGAGACTGTTATAATTTAAATATTGAAATAACTGAATGCAAACAGAGGCACACGCCGTTTGATTTCTATAACCGTTTACAGCATTGACTTAATTTACAAACTGCATATTCAACTACACATTGTACTGAAATAGCGGCAAACATCTTAGTAGGTTATTTCCGTAAATTTGCACTTCGCATATTATTACGTGGTTTAAGAGAACAGATTGGATCTCTTATGAGGACTAAAACTCCTATAGATTTAAATATGGCTTTAAATATGTTAACAAATGATTTTCAATTAGAAATTAACAAGGATGAAAAACCGAATATACGTCCAAAATTTAGATATCAAAATAATCAAAATACTAATTACAAACCAAGGATGCAAAATTCGCCACCTCAATTAACAAATCATCCTTATAACTTTCAAGCGCCTTTGAATCAAAGGCAACATTTTAATAACATGTCGAATTTTTATAAAAGAAACAAATTTCTAAATCAAAATCCAAATGTTTTTAGGGGTAATGAAAATATGAATTATTGTAAACCTACACCAATGAATATTTCAACAAGAAGTGTCTTCAAAAATCCCAATTATCGGCAAAATCAGCCAGGAGCAAACATACAAGGGCTGCACAATATCGAAGAACCTGACACAGCAGGGCCTTTGATCGAGTTTCCAGAAGAAAATGATTTTTTGGGAAACAGTGCCTCGGAAAATCAAATTTCTCAATAATGAATTTAAGAGATAATGCTAGCGAACTGTCTTACGTCATCTTGACCGAAAATAATTTAAGGGTGCTCGTTGATTCACAGAGCACGAGGTCATTTATAAAAACAGAAATTGCAATGCATGCTACTCAGGGTCAATTAAAAATGGCCGTTTTCAGGTGTCCACGGTACATGGAACATCTGTAGGGAAATATATCACGTTAGTGCCTTGTTCAAAAATGTTGGCACAAAAAAGGCACATCACTAAAATTCTATTTATTTGATTTTCATAATTTTGATTGCCTCGTAGGCTTAGATAATTTTAAAATATTGAACGCGTTGATAGATTTAAAAATTAATACGCTAATATTGCCAAATGGAAAAATAAATCTTTATTATCATAAAATAGGAAACAATGCTCGTTGTACGAATTGTATAGTAGTACATCCGAGATCCAAACATGTAATAAAAAGTGCGTTATGGTAGTGAATTTTCATTAAAATGTTTTAAATAGCAAAAATATGTTTCTTTTAAAACAGCAGGCGTCCAATGTGGTTACCAGTATGACCTATATAGTAGAAACAATATCCCATATTTCATCAAAACAACTTTATTGTTTGAAAATGTACAAAAATTTCTCGAAAATAAATGTTCCCGAAAAAAATATTTTCCTGGCCACCGAACGTTACAGGTGAATAGCAAATTGAGCTATATAAATTTGAAGCATTTAATAAAAATTCGCTACCATAACGCACTTGCTGCGTCCTGAACTTCTTTTCTAACAAGCATGCATTATAATTTCGTGGCCGAAATTCGATACAGTAAAGGTCAGCTCAAAACCGGCACGGACAGGCGAATCCGACTATCTGATTAAAACAAAGCATTGTTTAATCTATTTGAACTGAGCAGATTATCCTGGATAACGAACTTATCCAAGCCACTTGCAAAGGAAAGGTACTGACGTAACTTCATTAAAATAGGCGTCTTTTTTTTAGTTATATATATATATATATATATATATATATATATATATATATATATATATATATATATATATATATATATATAAATTGAAACCGACCGACAATGCGTTACTAAGGTACGTAATTATAAGGCAATTTGTACTATTCTTAGTCCATCGGAAGATGCGGTGACTTTCAAATTAACTGAACCAATATCTGTATAAATGTTCAATGGATACGACAAGAGACACAGTTCTAATTAAAACTCGTATAATGTAGATAATTATAAGTTCGGTTTATGAAAAATTCGCACTAATCACATGAATTAATGAAAATAAACCCCTAATTTTTACTAATGAAATAAAACATAGAATTCGAACAGAAGATGAAATCCCCGTTTACACAAAGTCATATCGTTATCCAAAAGTGCATAGACAAGAAGTGTAAAAGCAAATAAAAAAATGTTGGAGAAAAAACTAATAAGAGCATATTTCTCTCCGTGGTCCTCTCCTATCTGGTTTGTTCCCAAGAAACAAGATGCCTCGGGTGAGCGTAAATGGCGTAAAGTGATTGACTATAGAAAGCTTAACGAAAAAACTGTTGCTGACAAATATCCGTTGCCAAATATTACAGAATTATTAGACAAATTACGTAGCTGCCAATACTTTCCCACATTAGATCTTGCATCTGGATTTCATCAGATCGAAATGTTCGAATATGACATCCCAAAAACTGCCTTTAACGTAGAGAATGGCTATTATGAATTTATCAGAATGCCAGTGGGCTTGAAATGTAGTCCAAGTACCTTCCAGCGGGTACTCGATAATATTTTACGTCGAATACACAACGACAAATGTCTAGTTTATCTGGACATTATAATTTTTAGCACTAGTTTACAAGAACATATATCTCGGTTACGAGACGTGTTCGAGAGGTTGAGCAAAGCAAAATTTAAAATACAATTAAAGCGTTTAAAAATTTCCCTATACCAAAAAATACGAAACAATGAAAAGCGTTCTTGGGACTTCAGGGTTATTACAGAAGGTTCATTAAAGACTTTGCAAAAGTTACAGAACCCCTTAATAAATGTTTAAAGAATAATAGATATAGATATAAAGGATCCCGATGATCTAAATTGTTTTAACACATGTGAAGAATTACTCATTAATGAACAAATTCTTCAATACCCCGATTTCACAAAGCATTTTGTACTCACTACAGACACCAGTAATTTTGCTATTGGTGCTGTGTTGTCTTAAGGAAAAATTGGTGTCGAGTTACCTTGCGCTTACGCGCCAAGAACTTTAAATACCTCAGAAAGAAACTACTCAACGATCGAGAAAGAATTATTGGCAATTGTGTGAGCTGTAAAATACTTTCATCCATATCTTTATGGCAGAAAATTTCAAATAGTAACGGACCCTAAGTCACTTCAATGGCTATGCTCGTTAAAAGAGCCAAATTCTAAATTGCTTAGATGGCGCCTTAAGCTTGAGGAGTACGAATACGCAATTATTCATAAAAAATGAACATTAAACTAAAATGCAGACGCTTTATTCCGTATAAAATGAAATATATAAAATGAAAATACTGCACAAGATTCAAATGCTATATTTAAATATATAGAAAATTTTAATAAAGAAATTCAGGCTAAAAATACTGATAATTAAGAAACGCAATCTTTAATTGTAGAAGTCGAAGATATAGATAATAATTTCGACGATGATATAACTATCCATCCAAAGCACGAAAACCCTAGTCGAGTGTCCAGTTAATTTTGGTGCAAATCACATAATTATTTCAGAAGTAACCTTTTCACCATCAGTACCGGTAATTGTAAAATTATTTAAGGACAAGCAAAGAGTGTGTACAGTTTTCAAAGAATAATGCTGAGAAAGAAATTATTAAATTTTTGAAAGATTATATAGTGCCAAAAGTAAAATATTACTTATATTTTGAAGATCCATATATATATATATATATATATATATATATATATATATATATATATATATATATATATATATATATATATATATATATATATATATATATATATATATATATATATATATATATATATATATATATATATATATATATATATATATATATATATATATATATATATATATATATAGTAAACGAAGATAAAATTGTATATACGATTCAAAATTACCACGAAGGCAAAACAAATCACAGAGGCATGGATGAAACTGAAAATCGAATTAAAAATAAATAGTATTGGCCTAATCAAAGGAAGTCTGTTCAAACCTATATTAATAATGGCGAAATTTGTCAGATAACAAAATATGACCGACGACCGTTAAATATAAAATTTAATGTCACGTCTACTGCAATCAGGCATTTTCAAATATTACATATTGATTGCATATCACTCGAAAATGTAAAATTTTTAACTATAATTGATTCTTTTTCAAAATATGCACCAGCTTACCAATTAAATTATGCACAAGCTATGAAATGTAAATAATTTAATAAAGTAATTTACAACCACAGTATACCAGAACAAATTATACTGGATAATGCAGGGGAATTTAAAAGCTGTTTACTTAGAGAATTATTTGAGCTCCATAAAGTAAATTTGCATTTTATTAGCTCACAGCATCCAGAATCAAATAGACCAATTGAACGATTTCATTCTACTCTAATTGGGCATATACGGCTTTTTAATAACCAAAATGAATAAAAAAAAGTCTGGACGCAGCAAGTGCGTTATGGTAGAGAATTTTCATAGAAATGATCTGGCATCAAATATTTTATTATAACTTTTTTTTCTTGTAAATCAAAATCAGCCCGTAATTTTTTGAGTTAACGGTGTGATATATATATATATATATATATATATATCTATATATATATATATATATATATATATATATATATATATATATAAGAATTGAAACTGACCTCGGATATGGGTTCTAGGGGTCCTAGTTTGCGCTCATTTGCAAAATTTTTTTCAAAATTCAAAAGTCGGGATCTCCCCATTAGTGAATTTTTTCTACGAAAATTACTAAAATATAGCATAGAAATAAAAGTAAATTAAGCATTGTTAGCCTACAATAATATTATACATTTTATAACAAATCTTAAACCCTATGAAATGATAACTGATCATTTGGGAACAGTTTCCCCTTTTAATTTAGAAATAGATAAACAACTTGTTAATAACTATATATAAAACCACAAAGAAAAAATTAAACTTCTCTATAAAAATTTAAATAGTGAAATACTTGAGAAAAAGCCAACAGTAATTGATAAGTATTACATGAGTAGGAAATAACTACACGAAATTCCGGAACAATTATTTGTTAAAAATAAGCAAAAGCAATCAAAAACCAAAAATAAATTTAAACCGGAAAAATAACTACAGTAAATACCGATCTAAAAACTGCAAAAATTAATCCTAAGCATCACAATACTGATGAAAAAATTAATTTATTAAACATCAAAAGGCCGAGAGAAAAAACTTATTAGTTTAAAAATCTTCCAGGTCCCCCTCAATTGGACAAGGAACAGAAATAAGAGATATCAGCCATAACTTTGGCTTAGTGCTAATTAATTTAGGTCCCGCAAAGTTGCGATGGACAGAACACACGTTCGTACATTTTTATGATTTAAAACCTTTATACGATGAGTATAATAATTTAAACACGCAGTATAATATTAGAATTAGCGTAAATAATAGTGTTTATAATCTAGAATTAGAAAACGATGAAAAAATAGTTCAATATAGCCGCAGAGATATTAACGTTAAGATAAAAAATATTTTGACTCATGCCAGTATTATTAGAAATAAGAGGTCTTGTGAATGGATTTGGTACATTAGTCAAATACGTGACCGGTAACGTAGACGCCGCAGACGGCAAAAGAATTAATGATATCTTATTACATTTACGTACAAACCAGCTACGATTACAGGAACAGTTAAACATGCAGTATAGCGTTAGTCATAACATTACAAAAAAATCCAATAGTACACTTCGAAATATTAAGCGTAATCAAATTTTATTAAAATGAAGAATACTCCAGTTAAATAACATGATTAAAGATGTGGCTACGCATCAAAATGTTCTGTTTGCTAAAGACTCTTATAATCAATTAATCGTGCTGTACAACATTATATTTAATTTTCTACAAGACATTGAAAATTCTCTCACTTTTTGTAAGCTGAATACTATTCATCCTAGCGTAATGAAACCTAATGATTTATTTTTAGAATTACAAAAGATATCCTCATTTTATAACGAAATTTTCCTTATGAATTAAAATACGAAAACATATTAAATTTTGAAGCTATTATGAAAATTACTTGTAAATTAGAAGATGATATAATACACCATTTTCTTTCTGTACCTATTGACCATGAGGAAATATTTGAACTTCATTATTTACTTCCAATTCCAACAAAATACGAATCAGAATTCGTAACAGTAATTGCCGATGTCAAATATTTATTGAAATCAATTAAAAACTCTAACAATAAAATTGTAAAGGCTCTCAGCGACAAATGTACCGAAGGTAAAATATTGCATTACTCGAATAAAATACAAACTAACCACATGGCTTTATGCGAAGAACAAGTGCTCACCAGAGGAAACTCTTCTCAATGTCAATTAATTAAACTTGACATAAAGAGCAACAACATAGAAATCATTCCTGAAATTAACCAATATTTAGCAATATTTCTCACAGAAGAAACTCTAGAAATTAATTGCCAAAAAGAAACACTCACCAGGAAACTTAAGGGGATCTACTTGTTGAAGGAAATGGTTGCCAGATATACTTCAGACAACAAGAATTGTCGTTTCTGGAGAAAACGTTTAGCAAACCATTACTGTTCAACGAGTTGTCACTAAAATTAAACGAAGAAAATATACCAATAGTCAAGATTTATAATTAAACACCCTCAACCTAAAAGACATTTCGGTACATCCCATCATACCAATTTTAGGAGAGTTGAACCCAAATTATTACACCTTTAGTTTATAAACAATTGTGCTTTAGATTGTGTTTTTAATCTTGATTATCTATTTTTTAATGAAGTGGTTTAACGTTCACAAAAATAAACAGCTGTCAGCTGACGAACCCGGAATTCAACCTGTACCCGGCAAGGTCAACAACTCAGCTTCCAGGAGGAGCTTCATTTTAAGGATGCGGGAGTTATATGACCAACTGTAATATTCCGTTATATAAAAACTGTACTAATCAGCAGTCCCACGACATGGTTATTATTGTCGCAAACATTTCTAGTGATCTTGCATAAAATATTATGTTTCATTCTCTTTTGATGTACAATAATTATTGTAAGTTTTAGTTTAGTTAGAATCTAGGATCTTTACTGTTAACACCTGAAGAATAAATTTATCTTTTATTAGATATTGATTTGTTTAAAAAAGGGCTTATCGGTAATCGATAATATTAGTTATATATATATATATATATATATATATATATATATATATATATATATATATATATATATATATATATATATATATATATATATATATATATATATATATATATATATATATATATATATATATATATATATATATATATATATATATATAACATATAAAAATCGAAACTGACCCCGGATATGGGTTCTAGGGATCCTAGTTCGCGCTCATTTCAAAAAATTTTTCAAAATTCAAAAGTCGGGATCTTCCTATTAGTGAATTTTTTCTACGAAAATTCACTAAAAGCAACTTACATGGCTCTGGTAAGAGTGTTTTTCAGGCATACAGTACAAGTCAAAAAAAAAAAGAAACTTATGTTCTTTATAGTGAATCGGTACGGTCGGCGGTATTGCAAACCAATAAAATAGTATTTAAATGAATCCGCGCTCGTTTGAAAAAAAAATCCGAAAGTCTCACCATCGATACCTCTCTATTGCTGAATTTTTTGTAATGAATGTGTCAACTAATTTTAAAATATTGTCACTTTGGATAAAATATAATCTATTAACAGTAAACTCAAACAAAACATATTTCTTGCCGTTTTGTTCCCACGCAAATAGTCATTTAGGTTTCAACCAGCTTTAAGTAAACTCTATGATGAAGAGCACTAAATTAGTAATGCTGTTAATAGATTGAGTACTTTGCGGTGTGTATAAATCCACGCGTAAAAAAAAATTGCCATATTAGATCACCAGTTAAAAAACCAAGGAGCCAATACATTAGTTCAGAATGCTTAAATAAATATTGGATATTGAGTGGTGAAAAACTCTTTATTCACAACATCTGCGCTATAGGTTAATTATATATAAAACAATGCATCTAATTGTATAATTAAAAGAAAAAAAAACAACTCAGCAATTCATAAAAGTCTGGACGCAGCTAGTGCGTTATGGTAGTGAATTTCCATAAAAATGTTTTTAATAGCAAATATGTTTTTTTAAGAAAGCAGGCATCAAATTTGGTTACCAGTATAATCTATATAGTAGAAACAATGTGCCATGTTTCATCAAAATAACTTTATTGTTTGAGAATGTACAAAAATTTCCGAAAGTAAACTTAAATTGTTCCCGAAAAAACTGGTTTCCTGATTAACCTTATAGTTAATAGCAAATTGAGCCATTCAAATTTGAAGCATTGTATTATATTTCGATCAAAAATGCAAAAATGCAATAACATAGGGCGTGTTCGATTAAAAAGAAAAAAGAATATTTGAATCACCAACGACTTATGGGCCACCCTGTAATTGTGAAAATATTTTTTAAGATGTAGCTTAAAATACCCTATAATTAATGTATACAATATTTTTTTCGTAACTTGGCCAATAACGGATATATTGAGCTTTAAGGATTTTTTACAAAAATTCGACAAAAATTATATACCATTAAACGATAAACTTAATAGCCAACACTACTGCCAAAGCATCAGAGAAAGGGTCTATTTGAAATGATATTTCTGGGAATATATAAGTAAAATGAAGGACAATGACGATTGAAACTAAGAGTTCAGGCTTTGTAAAACATTCTTCTTGAGACATTTTCTTTCCGTAGTTCATATTAGTTTCAGGTTCATTGCCTAAATATTACCAATTTTGACGTTTTAAATCGCGACTTTGACGTTTTGAGGAAAACCCAAATTTATTTGTCTTTAAATACCTGTAACTTTTTTGTCCTTTAATCTACAGAGCTACATTTTAGTATGTGGATTACCTATAGTGGTGTAAACCCGAATACCAAATTTGGTTGCCCATACTTTGTTAATTCCAGAGATATAAAATTTTTTCTAATGAAAATTCACTAATAAAGGTAACATGCTATTTTATAAACGTGAGACAAAAAGTAAAGTCACAAATGGCAACTACATAAACTTATTACTAGAAAATAGTAATATTACGTAACACTGTGGAAACCCTATTTAGAAGAATAATATTACGCCAGAAAAACTAATTATAATGAAGAACATAGTGAAGTAGCAAGGTAATATGTGGCCGCCCATTTCAAGCGCAGAATCCAAAAAAAGCTTTTAAATAACTTGCAAGAGCAAAGGCAACATATTTTATCAAACTTTTGCTAATATATATATATATATATATATATATATATATATATATATATATATATATATATATATATATATATATATATATATATATATATATGTTGAAAATCGAAGTTTTCTAAACAGAAAAATTTAATAACCACCTTTAGCATCTATTAGCGGATAATTATTTTATTAGTCTATAATTCAATAGTTCAATAGTTCAAAGTTGATTCATATTACATTAATTACCAGTAAGGTTGAAATCTAACAAACATAATCTACCGCATTTTATACCATTTTGCGCAAACTAAAACCATTAAAAAACATGTAAATATATTACATACAGTACACACAAGTCTCTAGTGACTAGCTTACAATGTGGTTAAACTTAAATATATATAAAAATTGAAACTGAACCCGGATATGGGTTCTAGGGGTCATAGATCGCGCTCATTTGAAGAAATTTTTTCAAAATTCAAAAGTCGAGATCTCTTCATTAGTGAATTTTTTCTAAGAAAATTCACTAAAAATTTAAATCTTAAAGAGATAGGAAACCTTACGTTATAGAAAATAATATCAACAATACGGATAATAAAAACGCGGGGCAAGTATTATGCAATAAATCTATACGCAACATTACTTTTATTTATCAGATTCAAGAGTTATCTTTGCATTAATATAAAAATAATTAATTTAGTTATAATCCGTCATAAAGATATAATTAAATAAGCAACCACACGCCCTCAATAAGTTTTGACGCCAGTCATCAAACGCTTGAGCGGGCGACAGTCTTGAATCATCCAGGAGAGGGCGCTATTATCGCCCCGGGCTTCCCCGCTTCTGAGCGACGACGACACAGTCGCGGGACTGTTTCATCTGTATGCTAATACACCGCAAATTGCATAGGCCCTCTACGCTTATTACTGCAATAGCTGGCACAGTCCTGGTATATCCTACACGCTGATAGTTCCTACTGCAAAGTTGCCAAAGCAATAGCAGAATACCTGAACGCAGGGAACTTTTTGTAACCTTGTAAAGAACGGAAGAAGTAAAATATTAGCGGTACTAACATCTATCACGGGTATTAAAAAAAGCCCTAGATGAAGCATAGAATTTGAATTGAAATGGTATTTATATTCTCGTTAGTCTGATGTCGGCATATTGCTGCAGCTAAAGCCAGGTTATACAGTTTCTTTGAATTGTCATCATCGTGATCTAAAGTCGATGTCGCCTTCTCGTCACATTCATGACTTTCTGTCTCCAACAGTTTTTTATTTCATTCCATTGTAGCTTTCTCACTTCATCAATTCGGGCAGCTTTCCAGAAGGTCTCCTCTTGTTCTACATTTTCTCTTTATTCCAAGAAGTAAGTGTCCTTCAAATATTGTTGTTAAAAGTTACGGTGTCTCTGGATATATTCAACAAATTTTGCGTTTCTGTCCAACTTTTTCTTTCACATTATTTGGTGACTGTCGACTTTACCGCAACTACATTTTAACGTGATTATAATAGAATATGGCCTAAAAACAGTTGTACATACCTTAATAAAGTTAAACAATGTGGTATATTTCGTTTTTAATAACCTTTCAGTGATAAAAGCAATTAAAACGTTTAGATTTACAATAAAAACGTATATTTTTGTACCAGAGGTTATGACTGTTGTTTTGTTGACATATTTCATGCAGATAGGCGTTGTTGTCAGTTTCGGATCTATTTCCTTATTACAGGGTAGTATTTGTCTTCTTTTTTCTTAAGGGAAATTTTATATGGTAACTATGGCACAATGACTTATAAAACTTAAAACGGTTTCAGCTTTTATTTTGACAAGGTGGTGTCTTGTCAGGTCCAAAAAGTCAGGTCGGCAGGAGTGTGTGTAAAAAGCATTTAAGATCTTTTGTTGCGTTCAAGCGGCAAAACACTCTTGGAATTTAATATTAAATGTGGCAACGCTGTTGAAAAGTGACAGTTCGAAACTTGAATATAGTGCATTTTTCATAACCTTAATTATCATTTATTCTGCTATTTATGGTTTTTCCGTAAATTTTTTTGCTGATTATTTATCTACGTTACGTACCCTTTCTTGTGGTGTGCGCCGTTTTGCTTGATTCCAGTTGCGGTAAAGTCGACAGTCCCCCATTATTTTTCCTCTTTAAATTGATTACCTTGTCATTGCCACTTTTCTTTATGTCTACATTTCGAAAGCCTCTATTCCCTATCAACTCCAGCTTTGCACCCTATGCATTATACTATTCATACCTATGACTTGATTAGCTTCTTCTTCAGGTCAAAGGTTTTATGTTCATTAGTGAGACGAGTCTTTTGTCTGCTGAAACTTGTTCTGTAATATAAGTACATTTTTTTTACTATTTGGAGAACCCTGTTTATCACAATAGAGTTTTTTATACCTGGTGATCGTTTCGCTAACAAAGTTACAAACTAGAACTACTATTTACATGTTAGTTGCCAACCAGTTGCGAACAGCGTGCTCCACGAAAATTACGTACCTGTTACATACAGTTCTGCATGTCGTTATCATATATTCCGTCTAAGAAGGGCACCGTGTGTATTAAGATAGCAGTTCGAAACATTTTTGTTCAAATTTCTAACGATATATATATATATATATATATATATATATATATATATATATATATATATATATATATATATATATATATATATATATATATACTTTTCTAAGCATCAAACTGTCGCAACTGCTTTTTATTACCTATAGATTTTCTTTATCTACATGATGATTATTATTCCAAATAAGCTGAGCAATACATGATTTATCAACAGTGCCGAACCTCAGTTGCGCTAAATGTTCTTTAAACCTAGTTTCGATAGTTCTTTTCGTTTGCCCAATATATTTTAGTTCACAATCCTTACAAACTATTTCATAGATGCCCGACCTTTCTGTGTTTTATCTTTATCCTTTGGGTTGCCCAGCAATTTTCTTAATGTAGTTTTCGTACAAAATGTTAGCTGTGAATTTGCTTTATTAAAAATGTATTAAAGCCTTTCGTGATTAGCGGTTAAATTGGAAACAAGGCAACGTTTTGTCTGAATATCTTTTCTGAAAGTCGTACATTCCGCTAACATTTTCTTTGTTTTAGGTTTATTGGCTAATTTTTCACTAAGCAGACAGAGTAACCATTATACTTAGCTACATTTTTAATATATTCAAGTTCTCTGATGTATCTTTCTTTATTTAAAGGAAACTGTATTAGCCTATGAACCAGAAGATTCAAAGTAGCAGTTTTTTTGTGTAGAAAATTATGGTGTGAGTCAATCGAAATGTAACTCACAGTACGGGTTTCTATTCTGTGAATGTCAAATTCTATAGTGCCTTTATTTTTGATGACTAATATATCAAGAAAAAGTAATTTGTTATTAATTTCTATTTCATAGGTGAATTTAATGGAGTCAATTTTACAGTTTTATTTGGCAATAAAATCATCTACTATGCATACATTTGTATTAAATACCGCAAAAGCATCGTCCACATAACGAAACCATACTCTAGAAAAATAGTCATTTTTATTTGCTAGGTCTGTTTCAAATATACTCATAAAAAGGTCTGCAGGGAATGGGAATAGGGGTCGCCCATTGCTGTGCCATGGGTTTGTTCAAAAAATGCATTATTACATTGAAAAAGATTCTGATTCAGGCAAATATTTGTAAGATTTATATATTCTTTACAGGCCTTTTTATGTATGTTGTTCATTTTTAACAAGTGGTCTAAATACGTTACTGTTTCATCTAGGGAAACACTGGAAAACAGCGAGGTCAGATCAAACGATATTTAAACCTCGCCTTCAACTAATTTAATATTTTTAACTTTATTAATAAATTCAAGTGAATTTAACACTGAAAAACTTTATCGTTAAATAGGCTAGCCTTGAAATTCGTTTGTTAACCATTTCCCTATACTGTATGTGGGAGGATCTATAGCTGAAACAGTAGGTTTCACTGATTTTCCGGATTTAATGATTTTCGGTAAACAATACTTTTTTGGAACTTTAGGATTTGAAACTTGTAACTTTTTTCCTAAATCTTTTGTAATAAGGTTATGACATCTCTTTAAATGTTTTTTAACTTTGGAAATTATTTTTGAGAGAGTCTTTCTATTTAGTTTTGTACGGTCCTGTTTTTATTGGGTTTCATACTCTATCTTTATAATCGGTTTTGTCTGAAATCACAATCTTTATTACCTTTGTCCGCTTTAACATAAAAACATTCTTTCTCTCGTAGTCGTTTAACTATATTTATTTGATTAACATTTTTGGTATTAATGGGCTTATTTTCATTTAAATTTTTAGTTATTTTGTCTTTACGTGCTTGTCTAATAAAGTTTTTTAAAGGCTCAGGTAATTGATTAATAGCTGTTTCAATACCTGCAAAAACATCTAACAGATTGTCCCTTTGTGATTTCAAACTTAATTTTAGCCCTATACTTAAAAGGTTGATCTTATTTTTTATTAAACGTCTGCGAAGAAAGGCTTTCTACGAGGTCAACGTTCTGGGGAGATGGTTTTTAATTTTTAATTTGATATTTTACATGCTGCTTTAATTTATTGTTATGTATATTGATCTTTTTAACTAACTTTGCGTTGATGACTACAAACATGTTCCTCTAAAATTAGATAATATTGAATATCAAGAAGGGTGCAATCTTTTTCATTAGTAAGGCCAGAGAAATAGTCGCCACGTCTGTATTCCATATAATATTTCATTTAACCAACAATACCTTTTAGCTGACTTGGATTAACCCATATTTTAGTAGGCATCGAAAAAAAGAGAACTAAGCCTTTAAAATAATAAAAAAATAATGATATTCTTTAGCCTCCTTCTTGTCAAAAAAGAAATAAAAAAACTCTGGACGCAGCAAGTGCGTTATGGTAGTGAATTTTCATAAAAATATTTTTTAATAGCAAATATGTGTTTTTTTTTTTAAAGCAGGCATCAAATTTGGTTACCAGTATAACCTATATAGTAAAAACAATGTGCCATGTTTCATCAAAATAACTTTATTGTTTGAAAATATACAAAAATTTCCGAAAGTAAACTCAAAGTGTTCCCGAAAAAAACTCGTTTCTTGGTCAACCTTATAGGTTAATAGCAATTTAAGCTATTCAAATATGAAGCATTGATCAAAATTCGCTACCATAACGCACTTACAGCGTCCAGAATTTCTTTTCTTACAAACATGCATTATATTTCGATGGAAAATGCAATAACATAAGGCGTGTTTGATTAAAACAAAAGAAAATTTGTACCACCAACGACTTAAGGGCCACTCTGTGATTGTAGAAATAATTTTTTAAGATGTAGCTCAAGACACCCTATAATTAGTATATACAATTTTTTTTCTTATGTTGTATAATAACAGATATATTGAGCTTTATTGATTTTTTACGAAAATTCTACAAAAATTATATACCATTACACGATAAACACTATAGCTAAGGCTACTGCCAAGCATCAGAGAAAGGGTCTATTTGAAATGAATTTTCTGGAAATATTTTATTAAAATGAAGGACAATGACGGTTGAAACTAAGCCTTCATGTTTGTAAAACATTCTTCTTGATACATTTTATTTCCATGGCTCGTATTAGATTCAAGTTCTTTGCCTAAATGTTGCCAATTTTGACATTTTAAATCGCAACTTTGATGTTTTAAGGAAAACCCCAATTTATTTTTCTTTAAATGACTATAACTTTTTGTCTTTTGCCCTACAGACCTAGATTTTGGTAAGTAACTTACCTATCATGTAAACCCGTGTACCAAATTTGGTTGCCCTTACTTTGTTAACTCCGGAGATATAAATTTGTTTAGAAAGAAAACACAAAATTTTCCGGGAAAACCTGGGCCGATTTTCCTGGCTAACGAACTTATCCAAGCCATTTACAAAAGGAAGGTATGCACCAAATTTAATTAAAATCGGCCCATTATATATATATATATATATATATATATATATATATATATATATATATATATATATATATATATATATATATATATATATATATAATTGAAACTGACCCTGGATATGTGTTCTGGGGAGCCTAATTAGCGCTCATTTGCAGAAATTTTTTCAAAATTCAAAAGTCGAGATCTCCTCATTAGTGATTTTTTTTAAAGAAAATTCACTAATACAATACTTAAATAATACATTTAAAATATCTTTAGAGATTCTCCGCCAAAACGCACTTGCTGCGTCAGTACGTTTACTGATTCTAGATACCCTTGCTATATTTTTTGGAAATAGCACTTTATAGTCAATCATTAACTGGTTCACTATATTTAATTAGGTCAGAAATTCAGAGAACATGTATTAATTAATACAAAGTTTCAACATGTTTAAAAAATGGATCTGGCAGCACTGCCGTGCTATACTTAAACAAGATGACAAACCTGGATGTGACGCCTCTGCCGCTAATACGTATAAATACTGGATCATCACGCGCTTCCACCAATATCCGCTCTCTTGTTCACTGCTGAGATACTTAAACCGGGAGTACAGGCACTGTTATTTTAATTTATTAAGTTATTTATTAACGTAATGGTGAAAGAGGAGAGCCGAAAAAATGTAGCTGAGTTATTTATCGGTTTCGTAATGAAGTAGAAAATGTAGATACCAGTCTCTCTTTTTTTAATGTCAAAATGACGAAGCGATTTTCTTGCTTGCTGTTTTTTTAATTTTTTATATTTTATATTTAGTATATTTATTAGTACATAATTTTACAATGTGTTTTACAAATAAGCCTAATGCTTGTGCTTGCAATAAACACAATTTTGATTTCTGACTTGCCTAAAGGGAACTGCCAAATCTTGCTACTGTCACATTTACAATTTTGTTAAATATTCAATAATTTTGAACTTCCTTTCTGCCACTAACAATTGGACTACCACTCTAAATGTTCATCGCTCATTTTACAATAACTCCGCCTCTTAAACCAGAAAATTCTTCCAAAATACTGATATTAATTACAACACAAAAATTTTGACATTTTCATTTGACATATATATATATGGAGTTAAGTCATTATTCTCTAATTAGTTTATTAATTTATATCCTTATTAAGTGGCTATTCTATGTTTTACGAATAGCTCGGAAACTTCGGTATAAACGAAATAACTTCAAGAACCAAAAATATTTTAAATATAACTCTCCTAACTGTATTAGGAAAGAGAACACTATTACTATCTGCTCTGTGGCTGACAATATAAACATCGCTGATGAGTTGTAAACAGTAAAAAGGCAGTTACTTTTAATTTAGTTGTGAAAGGGAAACATTATTGGACACACAAATACAGATATTGCCTTTTTAGTGAATGGTAGAAAAAAAATTTACAGATAAGAAGATCGCGACTTTAGAATTTTGAAAATATTTTGTCAAGCGAGTGTAAACTAGGACCCCTATACCACATATATGGGGTCAGTTTTAATTTCAATTTGTTTAATATATATATATATATATATATATATATATATATATATATATATATATATATATATATATATATATATATGTATATATATATACATACAGCACAAGATATCCTTCGAATGTTCTCACAATGTGAGAACATTCTTTTTTCAGAATATGTGTTTCGGAATGTTCTAATAACATTTATGGAATTACAAACTTCAATCTTGAATATTCTGAGTACATTCATTCAATCACATCCTAAGAAAATTCTTCATCAATATACTGAGAATATTTGAATAGATGATTATACCGAATATTCGCTCAGAATGTGCTTGAGATGTCCTTATAATATTATATAACTTTAAAATTTAATGGAAAAGATAGATGATGATTACGGTATAGTGGTGACAATTATAATTGTAACTATTTTGCATGTTTGATTCTGTCACCTGTCTATGGTAAACACATCCGAAATTGTATATTTAGGCAATCCATTCTTTAGGCATAGAGCGCATGTCCATGCCGCCGGGAAGGAAGATGGCAAGATGGCCGCTATACGTAAATAAAAATAATGTCAAAATGAACGGTCTGTAGTCAACATTGTATAAGGTTATATTCTAACATAATTGAAAATAATAATGTAAGGTGAAAACGGAGAACTGTGCAATTGCAAACAACATAGATCCAGAGTACAGAAGCAACTAAAACATAGTGTTAGGTTATCAAGAACAAAGAGGCACCTAGTAAAGAAAACAAGTTTTAAAGCATCTCCTGTAGTTCACACTCATGATGGGTTCGTCAATTTTGCTTGAGACTGTATCATCGTACTAATTAGGTACACCTACATTGTATAATATATAATTTAAAAATTGTGTTATTTTCAATAGTACCTAAGTGATGCAATATGAGCCACCACAGTTTGATGTGGATGGACTGGAAAAGTGCAAGAATAATTGTCTAAACCAACCTCTCAGGCTTTTTATTCCTATGGAAGAAGTTAATGCTGTAAGAAGTATCACTATACAGTGCAGAAAATGTGGACCTGGACATAGGGTAGGAACATGAATATACAATAAAACATGCAATTTATCAGATACGGAATCACTTTGCCAAAGTATGCCTTTACAATAAGTGAGTGGTGATACGGTTCTAATTGTTGCGAGAATGCATCTAGTCTTACATGCCTTTACAACCAAAATATCCATGCTGCTGGTGACAAACATTGGGCATTGGGATATTGAAATAGCTTTAAAAGTCAAAATCAAGTCTGCGGAAGCAGAGTAGAAAGCAACCATACAAGGGAAGGGTCAAAAGGTCTGATAGATGACAGTTGTAGTTTTGTGTAAGTGCAAGTTAGTGTGATTTTGTGACATGTTCTGTCCAATTTAGTTGTATTCTGTAAAGGTGTAAGTACTATTGTGTAATGCAATTCCTTTAATGCCACACTGAAAGCCTGTAGGATCAATAATCTAACCAAATTTCAAGTTACTTCAGTGGGGCTAACCGTGATTATTCATCTCGGAAACTTTATATTTGGCTATTACATTTTTTGGCAACTCCTAGAGCTGTATCTTTATTTATTTGATTTTTATGTTACTGAAATTTTAATTGTTTTATTAATATTTTATACAGACATTTCTTTGTATTCGTTATAAGTACATACTTAATCTGAATAAACGTGCAATACTCAAATTGTTGATTTATTACGTATCTGAACTTGAGTTTACAGGTGTGTGTAGTCACTGGAACAATATGGTAACTTAAACAATGGTGAGTGATTGAAGTTCAAATTCTAGCCTCTCGGGCTTGCTTATACGAAAATATATAAAAGGCCAGTTAAATGGTGGTAAATCTGTAAATTTTGAAGAGAAATCCAAAATTTCATATTTTTGCATTTTCTTAATTTCTGTATCATTCAAAAAATGTATACAGTGTGTTTCGCATAAGAACCGACACAGGGCAGGGGCATGTAGGTAAACTTAAAATATGGTGATTTAACGCAACTTACCCCTATATTAAGTTGCACCCCTGAGAAGTTATGGGCCTTCAGTGGGGTTTAAAATTTCGAAAAAAATCAATATCTCTATAATACTTTAACTTAGAAAAACCAAGTTTAGTACCGGTTTTGAGTGTACCAAGAGCATTAATCAATGGTAAGTAGAGTTCAATTAAGATATTTTAAAGGGTTTATTAGGGGTGATGCACCCTTAAAATGTCACAATTTTTTAACAGATTGGTGGATTTAGGAACATATTTCATATCATGAGGAATTTTACTCTAAAACTTTGTTACTCCTGTTATTTTCAAAAAACTTTGTTGTTTTCAAAAAAAAAACACGAATAAGTAAAGAAACATATTTTATCAATCTTACTGAAAATCATCGAAAATTAAATATTTGCCAATAAACTTATGTGTAGGTCAAATTTGACAATCAGGAAAAAAGTGTGAATAAGTATAATTTATTAGAAAACAGACAACTCAAGCAACAGAAATAAAAAAATTGCTATCGATAAGTTATAGAAATTCTTCAACATGATAATTTCACAGGCATCTATTGAATTTTGATGATTTTACGGAACAATTAATAATATATGTGTCTTTAGTTATTCGGGTTTTTCTTGAAAACGACAAACGTTTTTTGAAAAATGACTTGAGTAAATAAGGTTTTTAATTTACTTCCCCATTAAATGAAATAATAATTTTTTAGATCCGCCAATAGGTTAAGAAATTGTGTCACATTTTATGTGTGCATCACCACTATTTAACCCTTTGAAATGCTTCTACTGAACTCTACTCACCAACGAATAATACTCTTGGTACACCCAAAACGTATACCAAATTTGGTTTTTCTAAGTTGAAGTATTACTGAGATATTGATTTTTTTTCGAAATTTAAAACCCTACTTTGAAGGCCTATAACTTCTTAGGGATGCACCTTAGTATTGGAGTAAGTTACTTTAAATCACCATATTTTAGGTTTCCCTACATGCCCCTGCTCTGTGTCGTTTCTTATGCGAAACACCCTGTATATCTTTTGAAAAAACACAATGTTCCCATGAGTATATGTATGAACATTTTGAGAAGATTCATTGAATGTTCGTAGAACATTTTCAGAAGATACTGGGAGCTCCTAAGAATATTATAAATAACATTCTAAGAACCTTATTAGTATGGCAGAATCTGTCCAATTCTCATGTTCACTTCACAGAATGTTCTATGAATATTCATTGTACCTTGTGAGAATGTTCTGGGGATGTTTGAATATTCTTTCCAAACATTCTTGGTATATTCTCAGAGTTTGTCTGTGCTGTCTGGGTATATATATATATATATATATATATATATATATATATATATATATATATATATATATATATATATATGTATGTATGTATGTGTGTGTGTGTGTGTGTGTGTGTGTGTGTGTGTGGTGTGTGTGTGTGTGTGTGTATCTGTATAGGCTGACTTCAAAAAATCCGAAAACCCAGTAAGAGTTGATTAATTTTAATTAAATGTATGCATAATGTGTGTTAAATCAAACTTATAAAATTATTGTATTTTCAAAGTAAATTAAAAAAAAAGTTGAGTGGGCCCGCAGTTTCTTATGCATTCGATAACTCCTCGAGGCATAAGTACGCTTGGAGAACCGAAATCACCACAACAGATCTTTTAAATACCTGACGATTGTTTCACCAGCAAAGTGAGTCTCACCAGAGGATGAAATTTCTAAACTGCTTAACTAGAATTTTTCGTCACCTGCTGACGCTAACTTTGTTAATAAAACGATCGTCAGGCCGTCAGGTTCCAATCTTCACTTAGTGTCTTCGAGGCATACTTGAAATTAAATGATTATTGTAACGTGAGGAATGTTATCCAAGGCTTCTTGAATTCGATGACGAAGGTCAACTAGGTTATTTGGTGGTTGGAGTAAGTTACTTAGTCCATTGCTAATCATATCCCACACGTGTTCGATTGGTGAAAAATCTGGGGAGCGAGAACGCTATGGGAGCAGGGTCATGTTATTTTCTTGTAATAACCTTGTACTAACCCTTGCTGTATGAATACGCCCGTTGTCTTGTTGGAAAACGGGTTGGATCAACCCTCGTATGCTGCAGTACGTTTCGTATATAACATTTTTGTCAACAAAAATTAGAGATGACCTGTTACCATATCTTATAGCACCCCATACCATCACCCCTAGTGTATGTCGTATGCCGTTTCACGGCAACTTCTAGATTTCTGCGTTCTCCACGTAATCGTCTTAGTTTTCTGCGACCATCGGGGACCCTAAGACAGTATTAGAACTCGTCAAAGAACACAGCAAGGAAAAACTTTGAGTTTTTTAGGGAACATTTTGTTTTCCGGAAATAACCAAGCTACGTCAACCAAATTTGCTTCGCAACTTTATGTTATAAAATAAAACGTAAACTCTGCGCCAAGATTTAGATCTACATGTTATAATAAAAAAGTTATAAGCATTATAAGAGAAATTGGGTGTCACTGGTGATCAGAGAAAGGCAAGGGACCAAAATATTTTGTATGGGTAACAAAATCGGTTGAGTTACAGTTACAGACAAAGGTTGAGTTTTGTTGGCACAAAAAGGTCAAGAAATACCAAAAAAATTGTTTGTAAATTTTATAGTTTTCTTCCTAAGACATCAAAGTCGTGACTTGTAGCGTCAAAATTGGATATTAATATATGTTGGTAAGAACAAAAAACTTTAATATAGTTCATCGTCTTCAAGTTATTTCAATTGCTTTAAGTTTTTACGTTTTTGGCACATATCACAAAAAGTCTGGACGCAACATGTGCGTTATGGTAGCGAATTTTCGGATAAATGTTTTTAATGTCAAATGTGTCTTGTTTTTAAAAGGACATTTGGTTGGCAGTATAACCTATATAGTAGTAACAATTTACTACATTTCATTCATAGCTTTGTTGTTTCCAAAAGTACAAACATTTTCTGAAAATAAACTTTAAAAGTTTCAGAAAAAACTGGTCCGATTTTCCTGTTCAACGAACAACGAAACAAGCTATTTAGACACCTGCCAAGATATAATTATTGACAAATAGCTTTATGACCCAAGTTGAAAAAAAAATTATGAAAATTTGCGAAAATTCCTTTTACAAAAATTCACTATTTTTTTTTCGTTTTTTCAGTAATGTTACACTATATTATATTTTTCACAAAAAATTGACAGTTTTTTTACGATAACTTACTAAACATATATTATTAATTAGCAAGATTTCACAAAAATGTTACAAAAAATGATTTCTACGGAAACAATAAAAACATTTCTGGGAAAACTTTTCAAATTCAGCCACTATTTGAGGGCGCCTGTATACGGCAGCTCGATTTTTTCGACCAGTAATACAAACAAAAAGCTCTCTGAATGCGTCATTTCCATTGAGCTTAGCTAGATATTGGTAAAAACGCCCTTTCACAATTTGTGATATGTGTTTGTGCAATGTGCCAAAAAGGTGAAAAACAATTGAAATAACTCAAAAACTATGAACGATATCATTTTTTTCCTTGCAAACATGCATTATAATTCAATGGAAAATGCAAAAATGCAAAAATACAATAACATTAGGGGTGTTCTATTAAAAAAAGAAAACGTGTATCACCAACCACTTATGTGCCACCCTGTGATTATCAAATTGATTTTAAAGGATGCAACTTAAAACACCCCATAATTAACGTATAAAATTTTTGCTCGAATCTTGTATATAAAGGAAGATATTGAGTTTAACCGTAGAAATGCATCACCCCGTATATGTGTAAACAGACAAAAACTAAAACTTACCCCGCATATGGGTTTTAGGGGTTCTAGTTAGCGCTGATTTGAAGAAATATTTTCAAAATTCATAAGTCGCTGTCTTCTCAATAACGATTTTTTTCTACGAAAATTTGCTAAAATATAGACTATAAAACAATAAACATAAGCGGAAACTACTGCCAAAACATCAGAAAGGGGATCTATTTGAAATGGATTTTTTGAAAATATTTGAGTAAAATGAAGGTCAATAATGGTTGAAACTGAAACTTAAGGCTTTGTAAAACACACTTATTACGACATTTCTTCTACACAATCAGTTTTGTTTTAGATTGCCTGAATGTTGACGTTTCAAATCGCTACTTTGACGTTTTAAAAAGAAAAATTATAAAGTTTTCAAAACACTTTTTCTGCTACTTGACTATTTTGCGTCAAGAAAACTTAACCGTTGTATGTAGTATTCAATTGGTTTTGTTAGTCACACAAAATACTTCGTTCTTGTGCTTTCTTATCTGATCATCAGTGGCACTCAAAAATTTTTCTTCAAATGCCTATAACTTTTTTCCTTTAAGCGTAGAGATCTGAATTTCGGCATGTAGGGTAAGAAACGTATATGCCAAATTTTGGAGTCATAGCGTTATTTTCGGAGATACAAAAATGTTCCGAAAGGAAACTCAAATTTTTTCCGGAAAAACTAGGTCAATTTTCCTGGATAACGAACCTATCCCACTTACAAAGGAAACTTCCCTACCCAATTTCATCTCCTTCAGCACACATCTCCTCATTAGTGAATTTTTCCTTTTACGAAAAATTCGCAAAAAATGTGATACGACGTTTTTACCAATAGAATGCGAAATCCCATGAAAACGACGCATTTAGAGCATTTCTCGTTTCGAGTATTCGTCTAAAAAATCTAGATGCCATATACACGGCGCTTTCAAATTGTAGCTGAATTTTGAAAAATTCAGAGTACCGTAACCCAATTTTTTCAAACGGGAAAGTTTGTTTTTTATGTCGAAGACGTAAAAGACATGCGATCTGCTTAAACTTTTATATAACACCCGCTATAGCTAAAGGCTCTGATTTTGGAAGTATTTACATTTATAATCGAATACGCTTCCGGTATTCTCTATTAAATTATTTCCAACAATAATAGAGTTAGAGATTTGGTACGCAAGTATCCTATCTAGACACCAGCACGTCCCGAATTTTATGTTCGTTTCTTTATGGAAACCGAATCTCCAACATTAAAAAAAAGTGCTAGAGATTTCAGCTGTAACCCATAAATTAAACAACAATTTTAAACGTTCGTGGTAGCGCATTAGGTTACAGTTAAACTCTCATCTTCAAAGTTGTTAGTTCGAATTACCATAGAAGATCAATTAAAATAGATAATGCTTTTACTCAATTCTAGTAATCGATCAGATTAGGTGATTATTTAGTGAATTTTCGAAAAAAATGTTCAAATACTTAAATTAATTTTGGTACGAAAAAAGGTCAAAAATAATTTATTTGATAGGAATCAGATGCTGCCAATACGCTAGTGTGTGGCAGTTCGGTTTCTAAAGCTGCCCGTGGAGACTTGGTGGTCCAGCGGTAAGTACGAGTGCCTATGAACAAAACAGAACTGGGTTAGATTCCCACCCCCTTCACTTTTTTAGTACATACTGTAAATTAACATCAACCGAAGCTGTGGCATTGTGCTTGAGCAACTTGCATGTTTGTACGTTCCGCTTATCGAAGGGAGCGTAAAGCCGTCAGCCCCGTGTGCCAGGCGATGTTGGGCACGTTAAACATCCCTACCCCCCTTACCTAAAGGAAGGGGTTCGGCATAGTCGCGGAATTAGGCCGAAGTTAAAGAAATAAAAATGTCTGTACGCAACCACTGCGGTATGGTAGTAAATTTTCATAGAAATGATCTGGCAAAAAATATTTTTTATAACGTTTTTTCTTGTAACAGAAATCAACATTTTGGTATATAGTCTACATTTTATATCATAAACGTACGTACCAAATTTGGTTATCATAGCTTTTAGTGAATTTTCGTAGAAAAAATTCACTAATGGGGAGATCCCGACTTTTGAATTTTAAAAAAATTTTTGCAAATGAGCGCGAACTAGGACTCCTAGAACCCATATCCGGGGTCAGTTTCAATTTTTATATGTTTATATATATATATATATATATATATATATATATATATATATATATATATATATATATATATATATATATATATATATATATATATATATATATATATATATATATATATATATATATATATTATATATATATATATATATATATATATATATATATATATATATATATATATATATATATATATATATATATATATATATATATATATATGTATCACACCGATAACTCAAAAAATAATGGGCCGATTTTGATAAAATTTGGCATGTACCTTTCTTTTGTTAATAGCTTGGATAAGTTCGTTAGTCAGGAAAATCGGACGAGGTTTTCCGGGAAAATTTTGAGTTTTCATTCGAAAAAAATTCATATCTCAAAAAGTAATAAGCCGATTTTAATAAAATTTGGCACATACCTTCCTTTTGTAAATGGCTTTGACATGTTTGTTAGTCAGGAAAATCAGACGAGGTTTTCCGGAAAAATTTTGAGTTTTCATTCGAAAAAAATTCATATCTCAAAAAGTAATAAGCCGATTTTAATAAAATTTGGCACATACCTTCCTTTTGTAAATGGCTTTGACATATTTGTTAGTCAAGAAAATCGGACGAGGTTTTCCGGGAAAATTTTGAGTTTTCATTTGAAAAAAATTCATATCTCAAAAAGTAATAAGCCGATTTTAATAAAATTTAGCATGTGCCTTCCTTTTGTAAATGGCTTTGACAAGTTTGTTAGTAAAGAAAATCGGACGAGGTTTTCCGGGAAAATTTTAAGTTTTCATTTGAAAAAAATTCATATCTCAAAAAGTAATAAGCCGATTTTAATAAAATTTGGCATGTACCTTCCTTTTGTAAATAGCTTTGACAAGTTCGTTATTTATAAAAATTGGACGAGGTTTTCCGGGAAAATTTTGAGTTTTAATTTGAAAAATTTTTTTATCTTAAAAAATATAAAACCTATGATAACCAAATTTGGTAGGTAGGTTTTTTTATTTCTGGAGATCAAATTTTTTTCCTAAAGAAAACCTAAAATTTTCCCGGAAAACCTGGTCCGATTTCTCTGGACAACAAACTAATCCACCGGAAAACCTGCTCCGATTTTTCTGGATAACAAACTAGTCCAGGCCGCTTACAAAAGGAAGTTACGCGCCAAATTTAATCATAATCGTTGGGATATATATATATATATATATATATATATATATATATATATATATATATATATATATATATATATATTTCAAATTCGAGCCTCACCATTAGGATCTTCTAAACCGTAAGATATATGAGAATGGTTAAATTAGGGCAAAGTTGCGCGTTTCTATGTTGATCAGCTACCTGAAAGAAAATTTGAGATATCATTTTTAGTTTTTTAATTATTCGAAAAAACGGAAACTTTAAATATTTTTTTTTTAGTTTTAAAGAGAATACCGAAAGAACTAGACTTTTTTAACTATTACACTGTTAGGACACTTTTTTGTGGGCAATCTAAATATGTCATATCTCCCAAGGCGTTCTTGATGCAACCGTTACAATAGTGAACTTTTTTTTCTTATAGGCGCTATATTGGATTTTGGCATTGTTAAGAAGTCTACTTTTTTCTGATTACAATGCTATATCACACTATACGATCACATCTAACCGCTATCAAAATTTGGAAAAAATTGTTTCTGCGAAGAGTGCTTTGGAAGGGACGCCAATAAATTTGTTTAACGATCTAAATATTGACAGTTCAGCCAAACTCTGATGTATATAGTATTTCCTGTACATTGTCTTTGTGTGATTTATTGAAAAATAATTTGTTTTAGAAACGAAGGAAAGGGAGACATGATAAAAATGCATTACTAAAATAACTAGTGAAAACTATTTAAATTAATATCCAGAAAGGCGGCAAACACACTATACTTGTTTTAATTTACTAGAATTTTTTTAATCTCACTTATTCTACTACTATACTTATTTTTGGGTTTTTCAAAAGAACCATACTCTTGCAGATTACGATCTAGTCCATTAAAATCAAAATAGTGTGGTTACCGCCTTTCCGAATATTCATTTAAATAGTTTTCACTAGTAACTCTAGCGTTTCTATTATATAGGTAGGTAATACATTTTTATCATGTCCCTCTTTTCTTAATACTCATGGTTTTTGAATATATGACGCAGACACAATGTACAGAAATTCTATAAACATCAGAGTTTGACTGAACTGTCAATATTTAGATCGTTAAACAAACTAATGGCGCCCGTTCCAAATCACTCTTCGCAGAAACTATTTTCTCCTAATTCTGGTAGCAGGTAAGATGTGATCGCATCGTATGATATATCATTGCAATCATAAAAATAAGACTTTTCAAAAATGGAAAAATCCAATATGGCGCCCATAAGAAAAATTAAAGTTAAGTATTGTAACTCTTGCTTCAAGAACGCCTTCGAAAATGGGATGACATATTTAGATTGCCCATAAAAAAGTGTCCTAACAATGTCAGAGTTAAAAAAGTCTGGTTCTTTCGGTATTTTCTTCAAAACGAAAAAAAAAAAACAAAATTATATATATATATATATATATATATATATATATATATATATATATATATATATATATATATATATATAAACTGATCCCGGATATGAGTCGTAAGGGTCCTTGTTTTCTCTCATTTGAAATTATTTTTTTATTCAAAAGTCGCGATCTCTCCATTAGTAATTTTTTTCTACAAAAGTTCACTAAAAATCTTGTCAAAAATAAAACCTATAAGGCCATCAATGACGGTCATCGTTGACTTCCGTTTTAGACATCTAGTCCCCCAATGCTTCTAGAAGAATAATGTTTAAATAACGATTCAGCCTTGTCACGAGTAGTAGGTTTAAATTGGTTAAGATCCTAATACTGCTAATCATAAAATATACGCATATAAAGTTTCATATGAAACTAGTCACAAATAAGACAAAAACATTGCATGCATACCTAAATTGATTTATGGTGATGCTGGCTTGATTAAGGCTAACTAAAAAGTTTTACTGCGAAATAAATGACCCCGTGGTTGTCACCATAGCGTATCGTGGGGACAGTATATTAATATTTTAGTGAGACGGGAGATCCAGAAACAATTTACTATTAGGGGTCTCATCTTCCAAAAAACGGGACGTTAGAAATATTGCACTTTCAAACGCACATTTTTTGTCCAATATCTATATGGATTATTTCACAAATTAAAAAAATTCTGACGCAGCAGGTGAGTTACGATAGCCAGTTTTCATTGAAATTTGACATCCTGTTAAGAAAATAATTACCACACTATTATTTAACTTTATTGCTTTTTAATATTTTCCAGTGGCTCTACGATTAGTTCCAATTTAGGGCAACTTCTCGATGCTAGAATATAGACATAATATATAAACAATTACCTATGACGACCAAATGTTTCTCTAGATTTAGTTGATGAAGTTTGAGATAATTTTAGATTTCCCCAGGTTTTTCCTTTATGTTTCCCCTACATTTTGTTAATAATTTTGACCTCTTGACCTTGGAAATGCTCTAAGAAAATATTTTTGTATGTTCACAACTAAATTTTCTAGTACCACGGGGATTTAAATTTCAGCAAATCATGTGGTCGTTACAAGAGAAATTTAGAAAAAAGTAAGCAGTGCAACTCAACCTCATTATCGCTGTTTCCCAAAGGAAACTTTATTGGCAAATATGCTCGGTATATATGTATATATGTATATATGTATGTATGTATGTATGTATGTATGTATGTATGTATATATATATATATATATATATATATATATATATATATATATATATATATATATATATACATATATATATATATATATATATATATATATATATATATATATATATATATGTGTGTCATTACATTGTATTAATTATTGTATATATCAAAATGATGTATACACACCATTTCATCAAAATAACTTTATAATTGTCAAAGTATTATTCTAAAGAGGACTTAGCAAACTCACCAGATGAAAAAGGCCCCAAATCATGTGATACTATTGATTTTTTAATGTATACTAATACATAACTAAATTTGTAATGCTCGATATAAAGAACTTAGTCAGTTAAAAGCTCCTGGTGTATGCGAATTAACAACTTAACATTAAAATGTTCTGGAGAAAAATAAATACGCAAAAGTAGAATATATCTCCATCGCCAAACCAAAACCACCTTGACACGAATCTATGGTGCCTATTACAAATAAATTTTGTCTATGGAGACAAGATAATTGTATGTAGAATAATTCGCTTATAAAGAGGTAACGACAATATAATTCTTGAAAAATGCGATTAAATGAGTGCGCCTTCGAGCTCCTAGTCCTAGTCATAGCTAGGGGCTGGTCAGCCGGGAGGCTACCAGGTGCGCAACCCTCTGGGGAGCGCACTATGCAACACACAGCCTGGGGACGACAAAAACACTGCACTTGATTATGATAGACGCCACCACAGATTAGGAACGGCGCGGCGCCCCTAACTCAATAGACAAAATTTGTACCAAATCCTAAATAAAGGATTAGAAAAAGCTTTACAAAAGATGGTCTTATACTATCAGACTGTAGGGGTCAGTCGTATGACAATGGCGCTAACATAGAGTGGGAAATAACAAGGTGTTCAAGCGCGAAACTTACAGCTGAATGGATATGCCAGATTTTTACCAAGTAGTGATCACGCAGTAAATATCGTTGAAGTTTATGCATCTTGTGTAACACCAGAAATGATTACGTTTTTCGGCACAGTGCAAAATAGTTTTATTTATTTTTTCAGATCGATTGAACGTTGACAAGCTTTATCAAGTTTTAAATTTACTTTGGAGGCTCATTCCGATACGAGATGGCCATTAAAATATAATTCAATTCACGCATGACATACTCAACTACGGCAAATAATATAAACATTACAGGTACCATTGCAGAAGAAACTAATAAGATTGTGAGATGTACGACAGGGTCGCCATCTTGGTGCGGAACCAGGTAGAAAGTTGTCACGACAGCTCCAAATAACTGTTATAAAATAGAGATTATGTGCAACCAACTAACATTTTTGTAAATTGTCAACCCTGGCCCAGTTCTTCCCTAATATATGGACAAAACAACAACAATTTACTCAATTATTATTTGGTTGTACACAGTCTCTCTTTTATAACATTTTGTGTTACTTTTTGCTGTCGTGACAAGATACTACCTGGTTCTGCACCGAGATGGCGACCCTGTCGCACATCTCACAATGTTCTAGGAGGCTGGCTACCATAGCTGTATTACTTTATAGGTGTGTTCTCGCTGAATTTATGTACCGTACTGATGAGCTCTAATTAGAGATATTCGTTCAGTGCTCCGACACGCAGCAGCAAGTAACTATCGTCACTATCACTTAAGTCAGTCGTCCGACCTCGCACCGAGCAGAGGTCCGTCAAGAGCCAGCAGAGCCAGCCCAGCAGATAGCCAGCGTAGTTCAACGTGCAGCCGCAGTAAAGCCAGCGCCGAGGTGAGTCTCCGCCTACTTTGTTCCGGGTGTCGTGTTCTATACACGGTGCTTGTAACAAACGTTGGGTCGTGAGCAACGATTCGGTGGTAAGTTTCTCCGCAGACGTTACTGCCATTTTCACGGCGGTGCGTTTATTAATAGGTTACCGACCGTAAACTTCACGGTCGTTTTTTCTCGTCTCCTTTGGATCCAGTATTCGCACTACCCTGGTTAACGTTGCTGGACACCCAATAGAGATAAGACCACCTCCTTCGGGTATATCCCGGTGGAGGGGTACATCGAGCACCCCTGCTTCAGCCCTAATAGCCATGGCCGACATGGCTACCATTGATAGGCTCCCAAAGCAACTCCGGGAGCTTATCGTACCTTTCCGCTCCCTGTCATCAGACCTCAGAGCGGCTTTTCTAGCCGCTTTGACGGCTGAACCCAGCCCATCCCCGTCCCCGATCCCTCCCCCATTTCCACAGTCCGTTCCCGCTGCTCAGCCTGAGTGAGCCGGCCCTTCCCAGCCGGCCGCAATAGCTGGAAAGCGTAAGGCGTCACCGCCCTCATCTCCTGGAAACAGGAAAAATCGTCAACGGAATGTCCCATCCGATGACGAATCCATGTCTTGCGAGTCTGACTCCGAGGCAAGCCAAGACCAGGAGCGGGCCGCAAGTACTGCTCCAAAACCTACCCATCCTACCCATCCTCCTCCGATATACCTCCACAACAAGGATAAGTGGACCTATCTTTCTTGCCACTTTTCCCGTCATAAGATCAGCTGTGTCAAGGCCAAGAATCTCACAGATTCCGTGAGAATTGACTGACAACAGCGGACGACTTCAGACAGGCTACCAGAATCATGGATAGCCTGCAGCTACAATACCACTCCTACCAGCTCCAGGAGGACAAACTTCTAAAGATTGTCTTCCGGGGGGTCTGTGAAACCATCCCCATAGAAGAGGTCGAACAAGACTTCATTAAACAGGGTTTCCATCCGGTTGTCGTCCACCGCATGTGTCGCGCAGAGGTAGGGGCAACAAAAAAATCCCCAGGCCCCTCATCATGACCAACCTCCCTAAGTCCGAAAGGTCCATTTTCGGCATCAAAACTGTGTGCGAACTCCGCGTCAAGGTGGAGTCGCTACACAAAAAGAACCTTCCGAACCAGTGCCATCGCTGCCAAAGGTTTGGTCACTCCCAACAGTCTTGTAGGGGAGCCCCCCGCTGCGTGAAATGCAGCGGCCCCCATTTGTCTGTGGAGTGTAAAAAGCCCCTATCCGTTGACCCAACTTGCTGCAACTGCGAGAAGGGTCACACAGCCAACTATAAAGGCTGCCCGAAATGCCCCAAACCCAACAAACAGACCTCCCAACGGAAGCCGCAAATTTCCTATGCGGCTGCCACTGGATCTTCCCGCCCCGTCCAACCCACAACAACCCCAAAACCGGCGGCACCCAAGCCGAACCCAGCTCCCCCTGCAAAAGCAGCTTCCACTGCAAAGGCAGCTCCCGCCATAGACCTGTCCAGTGCACTCTCCCTTATTACCACGATCAATTTCACACAGCTGAAGTTGGTCGCGGGGAAAGTCCTGAATATCCTCCAAACTTCCCCTGATCTGCTGACGTTGATCACCTCCGCCATCCCGCTAATCCCCGAAATCGTGTCAATCTTCAAGAAGTAAATGATTTTTCGAAGAAAGCCACAATCCCTGCAGGTTGCATCATGGAATGCAAACGGACTAGCCTGCAAAAGAAATGAGCTCCAAGAATTCGCCCAACGATTAAAACTGGACGTTATTCTAGTCCAGGAAACCAAAATGCGTCTTCCAACCAATCCGAAACTCCCTAACTATACACTGTACCGCAATGACCGCACCACTTCCAGAGGTGGCGGCACGGCAGTGTATGTTAAGACAAATATTGACCACCACCCTCTCAGCAAGAGAATTTTAGACGCCGACCTAGACCTCTTATTCGATACCAACCAGCCCATAATAATTGCTGGCCATTTAAATTCCAAACATCCCAATTGGCATTCTCGCAATCCCAACACAAATAGGAGATTCCTCCAAACCTACGTCGACAGCCGTGCAAATTGCACGGTTGACGCTCCCCAAATACCTACACACTTCAGCAGTGCAGGTCGACTCGACGTGCTTGACATAGTAATCATGTCGAACACCACCCTTCTCCATGAAATAACAACACACAACTGCTAATCAGGTCATACCTGCAACAGAGGAAGTACCAGGTCAAACACCTTGAAGCCAGATCTAGAACGTACCCAGCAACGGCTGGTCTCCCGCAGGGTTCTGCTATCTCCCCTCTGCTGTACAATATATTTGTCGCAGACATTCCGACAGCCCCCCTAAATGTGACATACGCACTGTACGCAGACGACACTACCATCCTCAGCAGCTCCACTCAGCCGAGGATAATAACCGAACGACTCCAGACCGCCGTAGTCGAGCTGCAATAGTATGTAGCTGTATAGGAAATCCCTTCTAGCCATAAACCCCGATAAATGTTCAGCTGTCCTCATTTCCAAGAGGAGACACACACCTCACGAACACGTTTCATTGGACAACCATCTAATCCCCTGGCAAGATTCCGCCAAATACCTCGGGGTTTTCCTCGACAAACACTTAACATGGCGCCCCCATGTCGATCACGCTCGAAAAAAAGCCTCGATGTTCATCTCGAAGCTGTTCCCACTTCTAAATAGAAATTCCAAATTGTCCATGAATAATAAGTTGCTCATGTACAAAGTCATTATCCGGCCAGCCTTGACCTATGCATCACCTGCATGGGCCACCGCGGCCACAACACACATCAAGGCCCTTCAAATGATCCAGAACAAAATTCTGAGAATGGTTGCCGGAGCGCCATGGTTTGTCCGAAACAGTCAGATTTACTCTGATCTGGAAATGCCTTCGATACTTGAGTTTATAACTCAGCTATCCACAACCCAGTTCGCAAAAGCCGCTTCTCACCCAAATGCTCTCCTCCGTAGTGCCACCGACTACGACGAGCAACTTCCACACAAGCATAAGCGTCCAAAGCTTATACTTACCCGCTAACGCCCCCGCGGCAAAAACAGAATGGAAACATTCATACCCCAAAAAAGTCATTGTGTGTAATTCTTTCCGACGGAGGTATGGACTAAGGTCCGGTACTCCCAGGGAGGGGGTTTTAGTGAATACAGGCCGTGAAGGGGGTCTGCATGGGCATTTACCCCTCCTGCATCCAACAAAAAAAAGCTCTAATTAGAGCAAAACCGGTCTGTGGTTCTAATTCTGCTAAGAATACATATAGCCTTAGAAGGAACTAATGAAGGTGGGACAGATACAGCTGACTCTGTACAGCTAAAATCATTTAAAAAATTATTTATTTTGAATTTATTTGTTTATTGGTCGTATATAATCACCTTTTAAGAATTATTGACAAGGTCAGTCGGATTTTACAGGAAGAAGAAGTTTTAATTAATGTCTCATAAAAACACTTTCAGGGCCTTGTGAATTTTGTGAATGATTTTACAAAAAAACATTTCGAGCTGATTTGAATCAGCAAAAAATCTAGTAAACGAGCTATCGATAGAACCGGGATTTTCTGAAAAGGATAAATGAAAGGTTATAATAATGTTCGACAAAAAGGCCGAGGATGACTGCGACTATAATTTCAGCTTTACTGAGCACTAGACACACCTATTCAACAAATGGGATGGGGATTTTAGCCGCCGTAGCTTCTGACTTTGGTTTCCTAATCAGGACTTTCGTTACAACCCCCATTGAAGAAATCCGCTGCTGATCTCGCATTAAAATACAAAGATGATTCAAATGCCAACGAGTTGTCTTTAGAGATTGAAAACTACAAACACTCGATAAAACAATAATGGCCTGATTTGAAAAATACAGATCACATTGCACTTCTGAATTGCCATGAAGAATATGGCTCCGTGACCAGTTATCCGAATATGGGGATTGCATTTCACCTTGCATTGGCGCTATCTGTGATTTCTGCAAGCTATGAATGATCTTTCAGTGAATTAAAGTTAATAAAACATTATTTACGGTCGGAGATTGGTCAAGAACAGATTGAAACAAATTGTAGAAACATATTGAAACAGATTATGAAAACCCTACCAGATAGGGAGAGTTGTGATGATGTGTCTACATGGTTTGTTTTTGGCTCCGTTGAAATTGTGGGGAACAGATTTCTTGATATTATGAACTGCTCTCTAAACTACGGCGTATTCCTAGATAAATTGAAATTAGAAATCATCATTCATATGAGGCAGTAGTAGTTGACCTTTGTGATGAATGGATGAGGGAAATGCATAAAGAAAATTGTGTCCTGGCTGTATGATTTAAATCGGACATTTGAAGAAGGTAATAGAGATTGATAGCTACGATAAATGGAGAAGATAAGATTTGGAGAAACCGTTATATCTTGGTTCAAGTCATATTTAACCAAAAGGAACCAGAGAGTGAAATATGGGAATCCTGTGTACACAACATTAGGGGCTGAGTGAGGGGTAGAGCAGGGTACAACTCTTGCTGCATATTTGTTTATAATTTATATAAATGACGTCGTAATTTCGAATATGCACTGCTGTGCTAAGAAACAATTAACTAGCTAATCTCGCTTTACTATGAATTGAGTATAACATTGCAAAAAGTAATCATGTAGACCATATTATTGGCAAATTGGCGTCGACAAAATCATAAAAGTAAACTTTTAAGAGATTTTATAATGCCTACATGAACCAACTCGTATTGTTTTGTTACCCTTCCTACATAATAGTAAGTAAGAACTAATTTTAAGCTTCAATGTTCACATAAGTTAATTTGCCCCTTCAAAGTTATTGTGTTGTTTCTCTTCACAGAAAATACATTTTGGGGGGCGTAAAATTCAAATTTTGCCAGGGGCGCTTATGACCTTAGCTACGACGCTGCTCCTATTTACCATATTCTAAGTCAGTTTCAATTTTTATTAGTTTATGTATATATATATATATATATATATATATATATATATATATATATATATATATATGCGAGTGTGTGGGTTCAGAAAGTTCGGTCATAGTGTAAAAAATACTTCTTGGGTTGAATCGCGTCCAGAATTTGTTGAAACTCGACGTTTCGGCACTTGCTTTAAAGCCATTTTCAAGATGTTAAGAATAGATTAATGAACTCCGCCGTCGCCGGTCCCAAGCCGGGTGAAAAAGGAGGAGGGGGTGGAGTAACAACCACGTTAAAAAACCAGGATCCGTCTGGCCCGGACGGCAGCACCCTGTAAGGGTCCCTGGCTAGGGATACAGCATCTAGCAGGTGGTAATGGAATTTTCCTTTACGTGATAGTAGAGGAGATACCACCCCATGCATTAAGGCCGGTGATGTCCCAACGGACGTTTCCGGTTCTGGTGTATGAGTCGGTTTCCCTTATAAACAAAAATGATGATGGCTCCTCCTTGTACAAAAGATTTCGCAAGTAAAATATCCCTCCATTCGGATCTCCGGGAGGTGGGGTGTACAGGGGGCGCCAGCATCAAGATTTAACATATCCTTCTCCAATATATGTGGCCTAAATTCTAACCTGATCTCCGTCCACCATTTCCTCCAGGCTAATAGGCCCCAACTCCTCTTTCTCACCGAAACCCAAATCAGTGCCAAAACAGCCACTAATCACCTTAATTTCCCGGGGTATGAGCTCCTTACTTCCTTTAGATTGCATGGAGGCGTGTGCGCATACGTCCGTAGCAATTAACCCTGCACCAGACTTCCCAATTTAGAAGCTGGAAGAAAAGACATACTATGGATAAAACTCTCTCTCAGGGCTGCAACTAAATTCATCTGTTACATTTACCGGTCACCTTCTGACAACAACTTTGCCCAGCTCTTCGACTACCTTTCTGAAGAAATCGACCATCTGATTTCTGAATATCCTTCCCCCGAGGTCACTATTCTTGGTGACTTCAGTGTCCATAATAAGGAATTGTTGGGATCTTCCAAAACCGATCCACAAGGGAGAGCAGCGGAGGCCTTTGCAGTCAGAAATTCTTTAGCCAATATGGTTCAGCAACCCACTTACTTTTCTCGCATCCCAACACACAGCTCAAATCCCTTGGATCTCCTTCTTACTACAAAACCTGAATGCTACAAGATATCAGTCACCGCCCCCCTTGGTCGTTCAGACCACGGCATGGTCACTGCTACCTGCACAATGCAACCCGAGGTCACACAGTCATCGCACCCACGTATCGTTTGGCACTACAACTCAGCATACTGGGACCAAATGCGGAATTACTTTTCCTCATTTCCATGGGCGTCTGTCTGCTTCTCTCATCCTGACCCCTCTGATATCTCACAAAACGTCACCGAAATTATCCAATCTGGCATGGAATTATTTATTCCACGTACACAGAAAACCTCTTCAGCCACTCAAAAGCCATGGTTCTCTAAATCCTGCGACAAGGCCAGACTTTAAAAGTTCAAAGCTCACAAAACGCTTCTACACAATCCCAGTCAAGAAAATCGTCAAGCATTTAACGACGCAAGAAACCGATATGTCGGCATTCTTTCCGAGGCAAAAAACTCGTTTAATAACCACATCAAAAACAAAGTCCTCTTAAGCTCCAACGGCAGCAAACCCTTCTGGACTAAATCTATTGGGAATAATTTCTGCAAGAGCACGTTCCCTCCTCTTGTCTCAGGGGACGAAATTGTTTTTACTATCCTGGGCAAGGCTGAACTTTTTGCCTCGTTATTCGCCGCCAATTCTACTCTCAACCCACCTCCAAATGTTCAACCACCATCAGTCCCCAATGTCGCGCATAAAATGACGGATATCATTTTCAAAGCGAAAAAAATAGGAAAGATGCTCTCTTCTCTTAATACCAGCAAAGCCTCTGGCCTTGACGATATCCCAGCAATTGTTCTCAAAAAATGCGCACCAGAACTTGCTCCTGTCCTGACTCGTCTGTTTCAGACATCTTACAATAGCGGCATATTCCCTAGTAACTGGAAAACTGCTCGAGTACAACCCGTCCCCAAGAAAGGATCCAAAGCGCTTCCTATCAACTACAGGCCTATTTGCCTCCTTTCAGTCGTCTCAAAAGTGATGGAAAAGTATATAAACACCGAATTACTAAAATTTCTTGAAAAACACAGTCTAATCCACGATAGGCAGTATGGATTCCGCCAGCGCAGATCAACTCCCGACCTCCTTTTCTCTGTCACCCATTCTTGGTACAAGTCTATGGAACTACATGGTGAATCCCAGATTGTTGCTCTAGATATATCCAAAGCATTCGACCAGGTCTGGCACGCAGCGCTGCTTAATAAACTCCCGGCCTATGGCCTACCATCAAAACTCTGTACCTGGACAGCAAATTTCCTTTCCAACCGGAGCATTTCTGTTCTCGTGGATGGCCATTCCTATAAACTATATCCAATTAATGCAGGAGTTCCTCAAGGTTCAGCTTTAGCCCCTACTTTGTTTCTTCTCCACATCAATGACCTCCTCTCTAGCACATCCAACCCAGTTCACAGTTACGCGGACGACAGCACCCTCCACTCAAATATGCAATATCCTAAGCCTGCCTTATTAGCCCAACTAGATGTGGATCGCAGACCCATGGAGGATTCTGTCTCCGTGGATCTTCAAAGATTATTAGACTGGGGAAGTAGAAATATTGTACAATTCAACCCCACCAAAACTCCGTCTTGCTGTCTTACTCATAAGAGATACACCAGCCCTAGACCCATCACAATGAACAACCAAGTTATCCAAAGTAATGAGTCCTTTTCACTTGTTGGCATTTCTGTAGATCGAAGTCTCAATTGGCACCAACATGTAACTTCAATTGCAGAATCGGCTGCTAAGAAATTACGCTTACTCCGGGCTCGCAAATACTTTTCACCAGCTAATCTCTATACCTTATATACTTCACAAATAAGGCCAAACCTCGAATACTGCTCCCACATCTGGGGTGCCGCTGCCGCTTCTACACTCGCTATCCTGGACTCCATTCAGAAGAGAGCTATACGTCTTATCGGTGACCCTACACTCATTCAAAGGCTGCCATCCCTTGCCCACCGACGTGTCGTTGGTGACCTCTCTCTCTCTCTCTTTGATAGATATCTGCACGAGCACTGCTCAGAGGAGCTTTCTTCCATAGTTCCTCCACCTGCTGCCCCCAACAGATCTACCAGGGGAACAGAGCGAATGCACCCTTTTACTGTCAGGTCTCCAGATATAGAACATCTTGTTATGCCCGCTCTTTTGTCCCGAGGACTTCCAAGTTGTGGAATTTTTTGCCGGCACATGTTTTTCCTTCTCCTCCGAACCTCCAAACCTTCAAGTCCAGAATTAACAAGTTGCCGCTTTCCTCCTTGTCGACACCCACGGTACGATAGTATTTAGGCTGTAAGCCCTCGTGGTATGTTGTCGAAATAAAATAAAATAAAATAGGCATCAGTCTGCTCAGCCCTTAAACAGCAATTGTGGGTAGGTTGGGTTATTGTAATTCAATTCTGGGGCTTCAGTCTGCCTACTTCCCAATGCGCACTGGAAATCCTCTCTAACGTCGAAATGTGTTGGTGTCTAGATTTCATAAATATCTGGCTACTGCTTAAAGGTGCTGTTGTATAAGACTAGCTCGGTCATTAGTCAGGTTGCTAAGGTTATTGTGTCACGTATGGGGAACAATAATAGAATAAAAGTAGTTGTTGCGTCAGATAATAGGACAGTAAATTGGTCTATCGGTTTCATTGCCACCTTGTTTGTTTGTAATAAAGATATAAGATGTATCTAAAAGCCATTGACCACATGTGCGTCCTTAAAATTTTTCACAAGGCACCACTAGTTATATTCAAAGCATTTCCAATATTTTAGTGGAACTACTTGAATCCTCCTCATTATTTCTAAACGTCATAACGTCTGGGTTTGACATGATTAAAGGAAATTAAAAGGCTTTCACTGCCAGACAACTGATTTTTATTCTTAAAACCCTACGCGTTTCGGCCCATTATTTAAGCGGTCCTCGGGGGTTTAGACGATGCCTGTCTCAATTACAGAAAATGCCATATAAAATGTTGCCAAATTTGGCTTTTGATCCATTGTCTTCAGGATCCCAAACAAAGATCCCAAACAAAAACTGCATAAAACAAGAAGGCAGGAACATCACAAGACTTGAAGAAATCAGAGGATGAATGCAAGTGACGCTTACTTTTTAGTCTAATTTTACCAGACGAACAAAATGGCCAACGTATATCTTTGGAGATTTAACTTTAAAAAAATGTAAATCTCCAAGGATCCACGTTGACCATTTTGTTCGTCTGATAAAATTAGGCTAAAAAATAAGCGTCACTTGCATTCATCCTCTGATTTCTTCAAGTCTTGTGATGTTCCTGCCTTCTTGTTTTATGCAGTTTTTGTTTGGGATCATGAAGACAATGGATGAAAATTCAAACTTTGGCAACATTTCATTTAGCATTTTCTGTAATTGAGACAGGAATAGTCTAAACCCCTGAGAATGGCTCAATAATGGGCCGAAACGCGTAGGGTTTTAAGAATAAAAATCTGTTGTCTGGTAGTGAAAGCCTTTTAATTTGCCTTAATCATAAATCTTCCTCTACTGGGTTCAGCACAGTTCTTCAGATACTACCGTTGTTACTCTCATTGGCCTTCCTTGTCCTCCATTGTTTTTTCATGTAGGCCCATACATGGTTATTGTGAATATTCCTTATTATATTTCCTGGAAAATTCACTCGATTGGTAAGAATCAGCGACAATAGTTGACGAACCAATGTATCTAAAAGCCATGGGTCACATACGTCCTCAAATAAGATGAAATCGAGTCGGTTTTTGTAAGCAAAATTCAATGTTCTTTAGAATATGTTTGTATGTTTCAAAACAAGACAGTTATTTTAATATGACGCCCAATAGCATTTAAATTAACTCGACGTACCTGCCATATTTCAGGTTTTTAACTTTATGGGAAATGAAAAAGTTATATAAAAAAACTTCATGAATAGTCGCTACCATAATGCACTTGCTACAGTCGCACTTTTATCTAATCAGTAGCTAAATAGGATGCATTTTTGTATAATATGGTCAGGGTAAAAATAAGGCTGACTGGCTTATTTTCTTTGTGTAGTGCCATCTGTTACCGAGAAGCTTCACCACATCAATAGTATGTCCGATAGACTAACACTGTAGGATGCAGCTATGCGCCTTCATAATGTAGTAACTACCTATCTCTTACCAGAGATAATTGCCTTGATAATATACTATACATTTTTAGTCCGATATTTCAGTTTGTCTTAACATTACAGGTAACCTTTTATATTCAAAAACAACGGTTCCTCATAATATTGACTCCGGTTTACTTTATCTCTATAGAAACTTACCGCAAAACCTTAATCTCGAAAAAAAAAGGTGCAAAGGCAGGTACATGGCCCTGGCCCTAGTCATGGGCCGTATCTCTACCTGCTTCTGTTCCAGAATATCATTTTTAGGTGGAAACTAATACAACAAACAACAACTTTTTCACCCATTTCATTCCAAAAAAATTCATCACGCATTGGAACAGGATTTCTACCACGTGTAAAATATTGCGAGTGGTTGCAAAATCAAGGGCAAAATTTTCTGCCATTAAGTTGTTTGCCGCTGAAGCTAGTTTTAGTCGCGCTGATATTTTCAACATAATATATAACATGCATATTGGAGCGATGAAAGTCCTCATTATATCGTAATACGGAATCACCAATATAGGTTTTCTATTAATTTGTGGGCAGGAATAATCGACAATTATCCTAATTGATTCATTTTGATTGCCCAGTCGATTGACAGGTGAACTGTATCGAAATTTTTTGGAAAATAAACTGAACGCTTTATGAGAAGATGCCCCATTGGGTATTAATAAAAGAACTTACTATATGCATGACAGCGCGCGAGCTCACGTTTCTAAAAGAGCAATAGTACAGGCAATAGAGAATATTTTTCTGCATTAAACTACAGGAGTTATTTTTTTTAAGATAGGTTCAGAATTAGGTATTTAATGTAAAAACACAAAATCCTTACAAATTAGGAGGGCGGAAGTGCCGCCATTTTGATAAAAACCGTTTCGGCCTATATCTCCATAACCGTGCACTTTAGGCCAAAAATGGTATTATTGTAGATAATTGCATTTCTCATCTTTTTTGTTAAATAGTTTTTTTGTATCACTCACCGTTTATAACTTATACGACTATTAGCATTCATTTATTCACTTTTTTACCTATATCTCTGTTAATAATTGTTTAAAAAATAAAATGCTTATAACTTAACTTTTCAATCGACAAATTTTCTAGAACTCTTACTTAAAACTTTTTTTTCTAAAATTATTATTAGTGCATTTTCTTTAAAAAAATTAAGTAATGAGACCGCGAATGAATTGAATTTTGAAAAAAAAAAATGAAATAGGCGCTAATTATGCCCCCTAGATCACATATACGTGGTCAGTTTCAATATATATATATATATATATATATATATATATATATATATATATATATATATATATATATATATGTGTGTGTGTGTGTGTGTGTGTGTGTGTGTGTGTGTGTGTGTGTGTGTGTGTGTGTGTGTGTGTATGACACCAATAACTCAAAAACTAATGGGCCGATTTTAATTAAATTTGGTGAATACCTTCCTCTTGTAAGTGGCTTGGATAAGTTCGTTAGTCAAGAAAATCGGCCCAGGTTTTCCCGGAAAGTTTTGTGTTTTCTTTCGAAAAAAAAATCATATCTCTGGAAATAACAAAGTAAGGGCAACTAAATTTGGTACACCGTTTTACGTCATTAAAGTAAATTACCTACCAAACCTTAGGTCTGTAGGTTCAAAGACAAAAAAGTTATAGGCATTTAAAATAAATAAATTGGGGTTTTCCTCACATTTTTATGGTCGAGGTCAATATATCGGTTATTATGCAAGATCCGAGAAAAAATAAGTTCATTATAGGGTGGTCTGAGCTGCATCTTACAAAATTATTTTGAGAATCACCGGCTAGCCCATAAGTCTTTTGTGATACAGTTTCTTGTTTTAAATAGAGCACACCTTATATTATTGCATATTTGCATTTTCCATCTAATCATAATGCAGAAAAAAATTGATATTGTTCAGTGTCTTCGAGTTATTTCAATTGTTTTGTAACTTTTCACGTTTTTAGCACCTATCAAAAATTGTGAGACGACTTTTTTATAGAAATCGAAGTTCCAAGTAAATGATGTATACACGAAGGTTTTCATTTATATTATTCCTCGAAAAAATCTAGATGACATATACAGGGCGCTCTCGAATAATGCCTGAATTTAAAAAAAATCAAACTTCCGTAACTAATTTTTTTTTCAAATGGAACAGCCTGTAAAAGTGCCATCTGCTTTAAATCTTGTATAACACATCCTATACCTTAAAACTCTAGTTTTGTAAATCTTTACATTTATAATCGCATTCCTGTAGGATGAGTTAAAAAATTGTTATTCCAATTTTTCATTTTATTCTACAATCGGTCATATTATGGGATTGTTTAACGAATTATTCAAGAAAAATATCAAACTATTTATATTAACTTTGGTACACAGAAGTTAAATAATAAATTTTATATAATTATCTATATGTGTTTCCATTTTCATAGTAAGTATAAGTAGTTGATAAATTGTTTTCACAAATGTCAAATGAAACTTTTAAGTTACAGACTTAAATAACGGTCTTAGTTCTGACAGCTTGTGACATAAAAATATAAGTCTTTTTCTCCTTATATTTTTAATAAATTTTCATTCTCTGGTTTGGTGGAATATAGGGAGATCCCGACTTTGAATTTTGAAAAATTTTCGTCAAATGAGCGTAAACTAGACCCCTAGAACACACATCCGAGGTCAGTTTTAATTTATATGTATATATATATATATATATATATATATATATATATATATATATATATATATATATATATATATATATATATATATATATATATCACACCGACAACTCAAAAAATAATGGGCCGACTTTAATCAAATTTGGTGAGTACCTGCCTTTTGCAAGTGGTTTGGGTAGCGAGGAAAATCGGCCTGGTTTTTATCGGAGAGTTTTGTATTTTCTTTCGGTAAATTTTTATACCTCCGGAAATAACAATGTTATGGCAACCAAATTTCATACGCGTGATTTTGTCGAAAAACTGTTGTTGATAATTATTTATCAGTATGAGGGTAGCTAGCTTGAAGAAGTTCGTTGGTCAGGAAAATCGGACCAGTTTTTTGGGAAAATTTGAAGTTTACTTTCGCAATTTTTTTTTACTTTTTCAAACAATAAAGTTATTTTGATGAAATATTGTTTTTACTATATAGGTTATATTGGCAACCAAATATAATGACTGCTTTCATTTAAAAAATACGTATTTGCTATTAAAATCATTTTTACGAAAATTCACTACTATAACGCACTTGCTGCGTCCAGAATTTTCTTTACTTCCACTGGTTTAATTATTTTTTCAATTGTCATTACAAATTATATACAATTTGAATTTGATGTATTTTTTCAGCCAACCTTCGTATGAAAAGTTATTGTAAAAAAATCTTTGCCAATTCACGTAAAAAAATGTTTTCGAACTTTGCTGGAAAAAATTTGTGTAGCAACTTTTCGTGGAAAAAAGCGTTTACAAATTTTCTTATAAGGTTATATAAGTTTTTTTCTCAGACAATATCTGTAAAAAAATGGTGAACTTACTAGTAAACACATTTTTTATTATGTCAAAAAACTTTCGGTGAAAAATTGTATCTTGGCTGGTGTTGTTTTTGTTTGAAGTGCTTGGATAGGTTCCTTGGCCAGAGCAGTTTTTTCGGGAAAATTTAGAATTTATGTTCAAGAAATGTTTGTACTTTTTCTAACAAAAAGTTATTTTGATGAAATATCGTACATTTGTTTTTATAAAAGTTATATTATCTACTAAATTTGATGCCCCTTGAAAATAACAGATTTAACATTAAAATACTTCTATGAAAATTCTCTACCATGCATCCAACCTTTTAAGCTAACTGTTTCTTCGTATTACATTTCTAAGAAATGTCGTCTTAAGAAAACAAGAGATTAGAGCAGCTCACCTGAATCCGTGAGCCTGTAAACACAGGAAAGTCTGTTGTATTGATATTTCCACACAACATATAGGTATTAGTTCTCCTAGCACAAACTAAATTACTTCGCAAAGCACAAATTTTGATAACAGAGTTAACTTCTTTACTTTAGTTAGCAATATTACTTGCTTACTATAACTGGATAACTTTGTTTTCGGGTTACGTATCTGGCTAGTAAAGTTAGCTAATTCGTCGATACAAGAACCAATAATATAGTCATTTTAAAGGGTTTGCAAGTATTATTTGTATCATAGAGTGCAGGTGATTTTGGGGGCAACACCATTGAAATTTGGAGACTATAAGAAGCACAGAGTTTGGTTAAAGTTAGTCAAAAGTTGTACATTTATAGAGGCATATCAGAGGTTTTTCAGATCTCAAAAATTATCCATAATCGCTAGATGCAGACCACAAAATACTAAAAACTGACGTTTTGTTCCTTCTTTAATATTTCAACAACCAGGTATTCTTTATAGGCTAATTGTATAAAGCGGGGGTGGCCAACAAGTCTATCGAGATCCACCGGCCCATCGCAGAGCCAATTTTGGTCGATCGCTTGCGATGTCTTTATTTAACGTGTTACAATTGTAACTGAATTCATTGCGTGAGTTGTCTATACCGCCGTATCTCAGCTGTGCCAGATGTTCCTTAAATCTGATTTCAGCTGAGCTGATTTAGCTAAGATAAGGTATTATAGACAAGTCATGGGTGGCGCAACATATTTGGGAGAATAATCACCTTAAAGCTAAAGAGAACCTGATGCTTATCAGAAATGTTAGAGAACTGGCAAAATTAGACGCCTATGAGAGTATTTATATCTCCAAAGCCACAAACAGCAAAATTTTCCTAAATCGATCTCCGCCACTGATAATAGTTCGGTGTTCACGCTGCATCTTTCATATAAAAGTACAGCATAGGAAAGAATGTGTATTATGCTGTGATTAAATACATGCCAAAACTCGGCAGGTACAGCTATAATGGGATTCTAGAAAGGACGTCCGGCAATTAAAATATAAATTGCAGAAAATGTGCCTTTGGTTCTTCCCTCTCTGTTTCGGTATTTACCTAACACGTAGTATAAATAAAATGTGAAGTAGTTGAGTGGTTTGGAGTATTTCATCCTCTGATGATGCTAAATATGTTAGTGAAACGATCGTCAGATCTCTAAAAGATGTGTTGTGGTGATTTGGGTTTTCCAAGTGCTCACATTTATTGAACATAATATCAAAATTTTCCCGAAAAAACTGCTCTGGCCAACAAATATATCCAAGCACTTCACACAAAAACTACACCAGCAAAGATACAAGTTTTCACTGAAAGTTTTTTGACATAATAAAAAATTTGTTTACTAGTAAGTTCACCATCTCAGTGCTCGTCACGGGTTCCAATCTTCACTTAGACTCATTTTTATTTTTGTCAGGGTACACACCTAATTTTGATTCCTTAGCTAAAAACATGCAAATTCACTCCTTCCATTAATTTTAAGGCAATAAAATAAATTATAAATTTGTTTTTATAGTGATTTTTAATTCTATTATATTCTATTCTACTAACTATTGTTAATAATTACTCACGCAGGGGTCCCTAAGGATCCATACTGGGACCTACGTTATATAATTTGTTTGTGGGCGATATACCATGCGAACACTGCCAATGGTGTATGCGGATGATACAGCGATAGCAACTCAACATATAAACATAGTCGAACCCAGGAATCTTTTGCAAAATTGTCTAAATAAAGTTACAACATGGTACAAGGTCTGGAGAATTACCATTAACTCTTTAAAGAGTCAAACTAAAGTCTTCATGCTTTTAAGAGAACCAAACCTGTCGCGGTTGGAAATAAATAATGGAGCAAACTCTTTGAATGACAAAAAGGAATCCGTTAAAAATTTGGGCCTATATTTCGATCGCACCTTGACTTGGAGGCATCATATTAAGAATTACACGAAACAGGCTTATCGAGGTCTAAAAATGCTATATCCCATTATAAATAGAATCATTGAAGATTGAATGCGGAACTTTTCTCTACAAAAATATCATTAGATCAGTCCTTACATACGGCTGTCCAATATGGGGAACAGCATCAGCATAGTCCACAATAAATATGGCACAAACCTTTTAGAACAAAGTGTTAAGAATTATAACCGATGCAGCGTGATTCATTAGTAACAGGCAAATACATCGTGAATTAAAAATTCCAGTGATCAGTGACTTTATAAGAACAAGTGCAGTCAACATAACAGAATGTCCTGGAGCAAGACATTACAAACTAGGTGCAAGACTACAACAAAGAAAATTTATAAAAATACTTCCACAAGATGTTTTTAATAGACTATGATTGAATCAAAAATATTATTTATGTATTTATGGATATCTGTGTGTGTGTGTGCGTGTGTATGTATATATGGATGTGGGCATGTGAATGAAAACCTTTTAATAATGCTGCGAATCAAGCGATCAAACTGATTTGAACTTGTGTCACCAACAACAGTATAGTTTCCTTTTTTTATTGTTTCTTATCTTAGACTATAGCTAATGACTGTTAAAAGAACCATGAATAGCATACTTGTTGCTGAACTGGTTGAATCTATTAAAGAATAATAATAATAATTACTCACATTATATAAATTCACCTATACCTGTGTTTTTTGGCCCGTTAAATAATTAGATTTTTTTTATGGGGGTGTAGGGTAGTACGAAGTACACGTCCACGAGCAATTGACAGATAACCAAAAATAAGTCTAAATATCTTATGTTATTACCCCATTGTAAATTTTCTCACCCAAAAAAAAATAATCGCGAAATTGAAATCTTAAAATCAAATTATCAGCCATACTGTACATACTGTACATTTTTATAACAACTTTTTCATCAACACAATTTGGAGAACCCGATTCATCACAATACAGTTTTTAGACTTGACGATCGTTTTGCTAACAAAGTTAGCGTCATCGGAGGGATGAATAAACTAAGTGAATAAAGATTAGAACTACTATCTATATGTTAGTTGGCAAGCAGTTGCGAACAGCGTCCCCTAGGAAGGTATACAGACAGATCCCCACGGTTGAGTCTTAAATCCCTGTGAGTAAAACTGTATATCTGCCTTTGTTATACTGTGTGTCGTTATCAAATATTCCTTCTAAGAGGGACACGCTGGTTACTAAGGTAACAGTTCGAACAGTGGACTACATAGATTGGACCTACTCTATTCGTCGAAACATTTTTCCTCAAATTTCTAACGATATATATATATATATATATATATATATATATATATATATATATATATATATATATATATATATATATATATATATATATATATATACTTTCGTAAGCACCTAGCTGGCGCGACTGCCTGACATTTTTTATTTGCATGGGATTATCCCAAATGTGCTGAGCAATACATGATTTGTCAATAGTGCCATATCTCAATTGCGCTAAATGTTCTTCAAATCTAGTTTCAATTGTTCTTTTAGTTTGCCCAAAATAATTAAGTTCACAATCCTTACAACCTATTCCATAGATTCCCGACACTTCTGTGGTTTTAGCTTTATCTTTTTTTTAATAACTATTTTTGTTGCTCTTTAACATGGTGCTATTTAAGTTGATAAATTTGTGAATACAAAAAAGTTGTGTGCCATAGATCGAAGGTTAAGGTCACGTTAGTCCTTTGGCACTGAAGTATTTGCATCATATTTGGAATATAAATCTACAAGGCCACAAGTAATACATGTCGCAGATTTGAAAATAATCAAATCACTAATAAAAAAGTTATCTGAGAAAAACTAAAAAAATATATTTTTTGACAGCTGTATCTCCGTTAAAAAAAGTCTTACCATCGTTATATCTTAATTGGTAAATTTTCATGAAAAAAATTCTTAATGAAAATTCACTAAAAGCTGCTGCAAACAAAAAGCCATCGTTACGACAATAAGGTGCATGCACACATACGGGTTCTAGAGACTCTAGTTTGCACTGATTTTAGGAACATGTTTTAAAAATGTGAAAATCGTTATTTTTCTATAGGCCGAATTATTCTACGAAAATGTATTTAAATTGAAGTTAAAACCAAATGTTAAACGAAACTCAAAACTGTTTGACAACCACTGATGTTTACATTTGTGATTAAACTGGGGAGGTTCTTATCTACCTGTCTATCCGATTCTTTACAGTTATAATCTGGATAGTGAACAATTGGCTTTCATTCTAGTTGCACTTTAACCACAAGACAGGTAGCACAATGGATTTAAACTTTAACTTTAGTCAGTCTTCTTTAAACCCCCAAAGTGGATGCTAGTAGAGATTCATTAGCCTCTACATTTGTATTTCGTCAAAAGTTAAGTTTAGTGTTGAAGAGTTCAATTATGTGTAAAACGCAAGCAAAAAAGTTTAAACACACCACATGGATAATCATTGCTGTATCTTTAATGGTGAGTTTAATTTAAACTGAACAAAAAGCCCTAATTTGAATGTATTTTCGGTCAATTTATACATAAAGTATTAATTTAGTGACTTAATAACCAATGCTCACTCTGATAACTATTTGTAATTTGGAAAAGTTTTATTGACAAGGGGCAAAACATAAAATGTTGGATGTTATTTTGTGTTGTTTGAGGGAAGTGATTTCTAAAAATTTCATTTTAAATTTTGCCCTACATTTTACCACTCCAGCGAAAAATATTTAATACTTGCCGTTTCGATTATAATATTGAGCCGGATAAGCCTACTCGGATTCTGAATAAATTGTTTACAATTTAAATTTAGTCTGTGTCATTTCGCCTCTAAAAGTTAAAGATACTCAGTTTTACCTTTTTATATAGAATTTCCACATGCCTGAAAATTTACTTTTATGTGAGCTTTACATCATTTGACGCGCGTAAACTTTTTTTATACGTTTCCATAAATGTCACACATAAAATTATATTTGCATTTATCTCCACGTGATTAAAATAAAAAAGTATTCCTATGAGGAAAGACGTAGTACTTTTATGGCACTTTTACAACAGAAATGTGTAATTCAGAGTTATTCGAAGTATCTTAAAATCGTGTCATATCTTTTTCAGGTTCATAATTCAGATCAATTTAATGTTGAGCGCGTAGGCGAACAAACACAGGGTGAGTATTCTGTAACTTTTACAAAGTGGCGCAGCGAAAACGAAACAGACCCGATTTAGCATATTTCCTGTTATTTAAAAAAATCGCTGGCACACGTCAATTTTTATTTTCGAATATTGTCAACCCTGTCAGTTCATCCTCACGCAGGGTGAGTTTCACCCCTGAAATTTTAAATAGAGAGACGTATCGAGTAAGAGCTCATTTTGAAGCTAATCAAATTATCTTTTTGAAAAGCATCAGTTTTTAAAAATCGGTTAAGTAGCTTTTGAGAAAATCAATTTCTAAATGCTGTATGCTAAACAAAAGAAACAAATTTCTTACATTATTTTTTATTACCTTAACAGTATGCTAATGTATTAAAAGTTTGAAATGTTGACCTCCAGCTTCCATGCAATAATACAAAGCGGACGTTGGAAAGCATTTCGGGTAAAATTTATTGACATTTGGCGATGATGTGGGCGTAAATCACCTACGCATTCTGGCAGTGTAGCGTATGTCTTATTGTTCAGGTGTTCCCACAAAATAAAGTCTAAAGGGTTAAAATCTGGCGGCCTTTGAGGTCATTCTGTTGTTCGTCTTCGCCCAATTCATCTCCAAAAATATATTTGGGCCAGATACCGACGAACAACAACGGAATGGTGTGGAGGTGCTCCGTCTTACTAAACTATTGATTGACTTTTATTATGACGGTAAGTTTGTTTACAAATTTCTGTTAACGCTGGATCAACGGCATCTTCCAATAACAATAATCACATTTCTCCTGGAAGATGAATTGGGCAAAGACGTGCAATAGAATAGCCTGAAGGGCCGCCAGATTAAACCTTTCAGGCTTGTTTGTTAAGCCTCCTGAAAAATGAGATTTACAATACACTGCCGGAATGCGCAGATGATTAACAACCACGTATGATCGCAGACTTTCGCCCGAAATGCTTCGCAACGTTTAAAGCCGCTTTGAACAAAAACTTGTATTATTGCTTGGAAGCTGGAGGTCAATATTTCGAAGATTGCATACATTAATATACTGGTAAGGTATAAAAAAAATTGTTGCAAATTTAAGTATAATTGCCACATAGCTCTCCTCAGAAAGACATTATTATGAAATGAATTTAGTGTCCATGACTTTACCACAAAGAAAATATTAGTATTCCTTTACCTATATACTTCCGAAACGTTATATTACTCAAATTTTAACGAAAAAATGTAAATTTTTACCAAATCAACCCTCACATATCCTCTACCCCCTGAAGCGATCTTACCCAAAACCATCGAAGCGTTGCTTTGTCGGGTGCCAGCTAGATACCAAATTTAAAGATGATATCTGAATTCGTTCGAAAATTATTGCGCCTACTAACAGATACATGCTGACAGATCGACCGACCGACAGACAAAAAATTTTCGTTCCAAAATCAAATTTTCTATATGTTTTTAGACTTTTTACGCAGTTTTATCAATTCTACAACCTCTAATTTAAAGGAGGGTAGGGGATAAATGGTGGGTGATTTGGTGAAAATTTACATTTTTTCGTTAAAACTTGAGTAATATAACGTTTTAAGATTTGTTTATTAAAACAGACCCTACCCCCTGAAGGGTTTTTACCCAAAAACTATTCGAACCGTTCGTTTGTCGGATGCTAAACTGTATGTTAAATTTGAAGCCGACATCCCAATTTGTTCTAAAGTTATCGTGGGTACAAACAGACAGTCATACAGACAAAAAATATCGTTCCAATTTCATGTTTTTTATCTTTTTACACTTTTGCGACGTTCAAGCGAAGAAAAAATTCTAAAATTATTGGCGCTGGTGCCATACTTCCACACGTATTGACGATGTGGAAGTCATAATGTAAGAAAGTTGTTTGTTCTATTTATCAGACAACAATTTGACATGTGTTTTCTCAAAAACTATTGAACCGATTTTACAAAACTGATACTTTGAAAAAGATAATTTGGTTAGATTTAAAATGAGGTATCAGTGAATACCACTACTTGCCGCTTACGATTCCAGGGGTGAGACTCGCCCCTCCTAGAGGAGGGGTTGACAGGGTTGGTTGAAAATATCGCGAAAACGTTTCCCCCTCGAAATTAAAATTGACCGAGCGATTTTTTTTAAATAATAGGGAATATGAAACATCGAGTTTGTTTCGTTATCGCTGCGCCACTGTATATCCTTATAACATAGGTACTTAATAGTATGTTTATATATATATATATATATATATATATATATATATATATATATATATATATATATATATATATATATATATATATATATAAATAATAATTACTCTCATTTTATTGAAATACCTACAGTCCTAGCGCCGCTAAATTATTGTCAACATTTTTGAAGTAAAACAGCCAACGCTAAAATTTTGTGAACACATGGTGTTTCCTTATCAACAGAAGAGACACTATAGAGTGTGGTACAGCCAAATTGAATAAATTCAGTATCTCAATTATTGTAGAGCCTCGGTGGTTCAGTGTGAGAACGTGTGCCTCTCAACCGAAGGGTACCGGGTGCGATCACAGGGTTCTCTTTACACTTTTTCAGTACACACTATACAATTACAATCTACCGTGGTTTTGGGCATATATTTGAGCCAGTTGAATGTCTGCACGTTCCGCCCTCCGGAGGGGGCATAAATCCATCGGTCCCGTGTCCATGTGATGTTGGGCACGTTAACGATTAATACCCCCCTGACAGAAATACAGGGGTTCGGCAAAATTTCCAGGATACTGAGGTGAAACTGCTCCCTGACGTCGATGATTGGCCACAGTCGCGGAGATAGACCGACGTTAAAGAAAAAATATTGTAGTATATTTATATTAGATCCCGATTAAAAATGACATACTGAAACGTTAAACCTTCACCCCTACATTCAACCCTCTTCGAGTGACAATTGCAACCCCAAAATCCTTAAGTTGGTAGTAGCGGCTTTTGATACTGCATTTAAAAGGTATTTTCATTCTCCAATCAAAAAATTACATGGTTTTCAAATTTATTGTAAAAACTATCAATAAAAAAAGAAATTCATCTGGTCGACGAACACACTAAAAAAGTAATAGTGCTGAAAATTAAATCATAACTTCCACAAAGCTGTGATAATCTACTCTTCTCAGAAATACATTCTTATTAAATAAATTCAGGGTCCATGACTTGATCACAAAGAAAATATTCATATTCCTGTACCAATAAACTTCTGAAACGTTATATGGCCCGAGTTTTAACGAAAAATTGTCAATTTTCACCAAATCACCCCCATTTATTCCCAACCCCCTGTAGCGATATTACCCAAAAACAATTGTCAGGTGCTAACTGGCAGTAGTAGTAGTAAAGTTTGAAGATTGAATCTCACTGTGTTCGAAAGTTATTACGCCTACTAACAGACATGCATACAGACCGACAGACCGACCAACTAACCGACAGCCAAAAAAAAAATGTCTTTCCAGTATCAGATTTTCTATATTATGTTTTGAGGCTTTTTACCCGTTTTAGCGAAAAAACATGCAATATTTGTGTCACCGATATTCCACGCCACACATTCAAACCCTAATTTTATTTGAGCACAGAATACCAGATGTTTGATGAAATTGTTTTGTACGTGTGTGCGTGGGTGTGTGTGTGTGTAAGCGCCCCTCGTACAAATTTAAAATTTTACGGTGCAGAGTTTGTCTACTGTGATTTAGTATTATTATTGAATGGTTTTCTAGGAGCTCAATTAGTTAGGTCAGGTCAGATGCGTATAAAAGATGTATTGCCATGATCTTATAAAAATTGTAAATTACTAGTGCTAGCTACGTAGTTATTTCCATAAATTTTCAAAGTGTTGACAATTAATTTAATTCAATACCAACCAACCAAATTGTTAAAGGTCGTCTAACTTGGAAAAGTATTTTTCCTTGGTCATTTCGGATAACATCGGCTGATTCTTAGATTTTAATCAATGGTTTATCTGTATGGTGTATTAGTTTGTTTCACATAGAGTATGAGTATTAAATGCCTATGACTTTTCTTCTTGTAACGTAGATATCTAAATTTTGGTATGTAGTTTACTTTCCATACCGTAAACCTACGTGCTAAACTTGGACACCATAACTACTTTATTTTCGAATATATAATTTTTTTCGAAAGAAACCCACATTTTGCCGGAAAACGTGGTCCGATTTTCCTGGCTAACGAACTTATCCAAGACACTTACAAAAGGAATGCTCCGCCAATTTTTATCAAAATCGTTGTAATATATATATATATATATATATATATATATATATATATATATATATATATATATATATATATATATATATATATATATATATATATATATATATATATATATATATATATATATTTGTGTGTGTGTGTGTGTGTGTGTGTGTGTACAGGATGTGCCACTGAAAACAAGCTGGCAGCCAAAACTGCCGCGAGAAGATTTTGTCGAAAAAAAACTGAAACATGTCATGTTTGCTTCTGAGTGGGACAGTAGTAGTAGTAGTAGTAGCAGTGGTGGGGAGGCCAACGCCAAGCAAGTAGGCCACAATGGGCCCTTTTTGCCAACCCCAGCAACCCAGCAACCATGCTCTACTCTTCCTCGGTTCCGTCGCCAAACCGCCTCGACCTCGAGATGAAGGCCATGACGGTCTTCAATTGGACGGTACTTACCTGATTCCTCTGCAGAGTCCTTGATCCGAACAATTCTGCTCGAAGACTCCCAAAAGCCTCGCATTCACACAGGTAGGGGTAGGACGTTTCTTCATCCTCGCCACATTCCTGGCAAATGGTATCCCTCTCTACGCCTATCAATGTGAGGTGTCTTCTAAGGGCGCAGTGGCCTCTCAGCCACCAACCGACCCCCAGTGCCTCTCCATTGTTTCCTCGGTCCACCTGTCTAAGACGACAGAGGCTGTCTTCCTACTTATGCCTATCGCAGGCTCCGGGCCACAGAACGGCCGCCGGGAACCGTGTTTTGCGAGATTATTCGCCACTTCATTCCCCGCTACGCCACAGTGTCCCGGAACCCACACCAGTTGCACCTCCTTCGCCCTGGCTAGCCCTCTGAGGGCGTCAGCGCACTCCTGAACCAGGGGTGACCTGATTCTGGCCGCGCAGACTGCCCGGAGGACCGCCTGGCTATCCGAGCAAATGCACACACATTTCTCGGGACTCATCTTCACATCCTGTCTATTGGCCACAGACAGGATAGCATACGCCTCTGTTTCGAATGCCGTGGTGTATGCGCCAAGAGCATAGCTCTCGCGCACCCCCAGACCCTCGATGTATATTCCTGCCCCGGAGGATTGCTGGTCCTCCAGCCGCGATCCGTCGGTGAAACAGACCAGGCTTGCGGGCTGGAATGCAACCTCATTTTCCCTCCACTGATCCCTACTGGGGATCCTGAGGGTGTATGGCCTAGTCAACCTAATATCGTCCTCGGCATCCCTCACCTTTATGGCGGAAATCGGAATTTCCTTTTCCACCTCCTTGGCGACTCTTGCATGCCCTATTACTGCTCCCTCTCCGCACCAGTTACCTGAGTCCCGAATTCTAAGATGCGACGCCATAGCCTCCCTTTTGATACAGATGGGAAGCGGTGGCAGCATCAACAGGACCTCTAGCGCGGCTGAGGGTGTCGTCCTCATAGCGCCTGTGATACCCAGGATAGCCAGCCTTTGGAGTTTGGCCAGCTTCCTGCTGGTTGTTTGGTTCCCACCACACCACCAGACCAACGCCCCATAGAGGATTCTCGGCCTGACGATCGCAGTGTAGATCCAATGGAGGATCCGGGGATTAACTCCCCAGGTCCTCCCTATCACACGACGCAGCTGCCAGAGGGTCGCTACTCCCTTCCTCACAACTCGTTCTATTTGCGACCCCTATGTTAGTTTCGGGTCCAGGATCACCCCCAGATATTTGACCTCCCGCACTAAAGCTAAAGGTTTTCCAAACATCACGGGCGCCCTGAACCCCTCTACCTTCCTCTTTTTGATAAATAGGATCATCTCCGTCTTAGCCGGGTTTACGGAGAGTCCCTGCTCACCACACCACCTTTCGATTATGCTACAGGCAGCTTGCATGCACTCACAGACGACGCCGAGGAATTTGCCGGTGACTATGACCAGCCCATCATCAGCGTACGCCTGGGCGTAGAAGCCATTCTCAGAGAGCCGCTCCAAGAGGCCGTCCATGACCAGACACCATAGATGAGGCGAAAGGCAGCTGCCCTGAGGACAGCCGCCCGTCACCCCAACGTCCAGCCCTCGGCCCCTCAAGGTCAGCGACACTCTCCTGTCCTCCAGCATGCTCGCCACCCAGCTTATTATGGACCTCGGCGTTCCCCTCTCCTGTAGGGCGTTACAGACCGTATCCGTCCTTGCCTTATCAAAGGCCCCCTCCACATCGAAGAACACAGCTAATGTGCTCTCCCCGTAGTGTAGGGCCCTTTCCACCTTCCGCGTCACAGCGTGGAGCGCCATCTCCATCGATTTCCCCCGCTGGTACGCGTGCTGACCTTTGTGGAAGGGATGATCCTTGAGGATCTCTCCCAACATAAACCTATCTACTAACTTTTCCAATGCCTTAAGTAGGAAGGATGTTAGGCTGATTAGCCTGTACGCCTTGGCCAGCGTGTAGTCCTCCCTTCCCGGTTTGGGAATGAAGACCCCCCTAACCCGGCGCCAGGCCTTTGGGACGTAGCCCCACGCCAGGCTGGCCCGAAAAACCTCCCTTATGTTGGGAAGCAGTATATCCAGGCCCCTCTGGAGCAGGGCTGGAAAAATCCCATCGCAGCCTGCGGATTTGAATGGAGCGAATTCGCTCACCGCCCAGGTTATAGAGCCATCTGTGACCACCTCCTCCGCCAGCTGCCAGTCCGCATTCGGGACTGTCCACCGGCCCGGTTCGGCAGCCTCCGTGACGGCTCCACCGCCCTCAAGGTGAACTTCGGCGAGATGACGCAGGGTCTCCTCACCGGTGCTTGTCCAGCTCCCGTCCTGTTTCCTTAAAGATCCTACATTACTACCTGACTCTTGTTTGAGTACTCTTACCAGCCTGGCTGCGTCAGGCAGGAAATTGACTTCCCCGCAGTACGCGCGCCAACCAGCTCGCTTACTCCGGCGTAATTTCTTCTTAAACTCCCTTCTGGCAGTCCTAAACTCGTCCCAGGCCGCTTCACCCGATTCTCGGACGGCTCGGTTTAAGGCCCTCCGAGTCCGCCCGCGTAGTACGGCGAGATCCTTGTTCCACCATCTAACTTTGATAGACGGTTCCCCCCTAAGTGGTGACGCGGCCTCGTAGGCTGCCATTATTTTCCCTTCTAGGGCCTCGACCTCGCTATCTAATGCCTCTATAGAGAGTCTACTCCCGTCTGGGCTCCTTGGCGACCCACCGAAGCCAATTAGATAGGCATCCCAGTCGGTCTTCTTTGGATTTCTCCTCGGGGGACTGAGTGGGACAACTTTTGATGCAAAATATAGCCCAAACTTTACCCTGCTGAGCGGAGGTGTCATCCCTCAAATTTTTCAAATTGGACTGGGGATAGTGTGATCGCTCGTTAAAAACAGCTTTGGATTCCCTATACATTGCTTGTTTATTTTTGAAATTCGGTCTATTCGTTTAAAATATATAGATTGTTGAAGTATCACTAATTCATTTCCCGAGAAATTCTTAATGCTTGAGTTGGGCCTCGCCAGCGTCCATTACAAGATAAAAATTTTGTTAAAGGTTTGTGTAGGTAATAAAAAGTCATTTATATTAAAGCGCTCCCAAAAAAACCTCAGCAAAATATGTCTTGTAATAACGCATTCTTAATAGCAACTTTTTGTACCTACATCTGAATTGAAGTAACTCGATCCATGAAAAATTCACATTCACATTGTTGAGTGGATTTTTATAATCAGCCATAATGGTGTATTCAATTTTCCAAAGAGTTGAAATGGTGGGTATTTTCTTTTAAATCGTGAAAACGCAAACGAAACAGCACGCGTGTTCAATAACCTGCATCCTGATATGCGTGTTCGTCATGAGTACGTGCTAGAGTTGCTACACAAGTTCCATGAAACGGGATCTGTGGCTAATAAGAAACAAAACCTGGACGTGAATTTCCTTTGTTGAATAAAGCCACAAGCTTGTAAGTGATAGGTCAAGTCAAGTGCAGATCCAACATTAAGTACACGAAATTTAGTTGAGATTACTAATCTACGTAGAACGACAATTCAACGAATTCTGAAAAAAAATCATCCATATAAAATCCAGCAAGTTCAGGAATTAAATGAAGATAATTATGACTGGCGCTGGTAATTTTGCGAAAATATTTCTGAAAGAATAATTGGCTACAGGCAATTTCTTTTTAACACTTGTTTTTCCTACGAAAGTTCTTTCTTTCTGAATGGCACTGTAAATCGTCTTAATTGCCGGTCCTTGTCAGATGAAAACCCACGTGTTTTCCATGAAGTCCACATTCAAACTCCACAAAAAATCAACGTTTTGGCAGGTATTTTTGGTGGTCATATCGTTGAACCAATCTTTGTAGCCGACAGTTTGGCAGGAGAAGGCTATCTTGAAATATTGCAAGACTTGGTTTACCTTATGCTAATTGACATTGTTGAGAACGATGGTAGATACTCGGAACAACATTTATTTTTCCAACAAGATGGTGCTCCACAGCATTATGCCGTTACGGTTAGGGAGTTCTGGGATAGATAATTTCCCTGTCAATGGGTAGGTCGAAGAGGTATCATAGAATGGCCACCCGATCGCCAGACCTGCCCCCTTTAGACTTTTTTTATGGGGGGCATTTAAAACTAAAAGTTTATGCTACCGAGTCTGATTCATTGGAAGAGTTACGTCAGCGCAATATTGAGGACTGCCGGAGATTTACTCCTGAAATGCTTGCAAATTTTAGGCAAAAATTTGAACTAAATGTGTACAACTGTATGGAACTTTGTGATGTTCAATTTGAACATTTATTGGACTAAAGTTTAGTTCGTTGGTATATTGGTTTAATAGTATGATTGGTCTTAATTATTTTCAACATTTACTTTAACACTATGCTAAGTTTTTGAGTGAAACGATTTAGTTTTTAGTGAATTTTATTTTTAAAAATTCACTAATGAGGAGATCCCGACTTTTGAATTTTGAAAAAATCCTTCAAATGAGCGCGAACTAGGCCCGCCGCTAGAACCCATATCCAGGGTTAGTTTAAAGTTTTATATGTATATATATATATATATATATATATATATATATATATATATATATATATATATATATATATATATATATATATATATATATATATATATATGGATCCCACCGATACCTCAAAAAATTTTAGCCGATTTTGATAAAATTTGGTGAGTACCTTCCTTTTGCAAGTTCCAGGAAAATCGGCGCAGGTTTTCCCTGAAAATTTTGTATTTTATTTCGGAAAAAAAAATTATATCTAAGGAAATAACAAAGTAAGGGCAACCAAATTTGGTATGCTTGTTTGCATTATAAAGGATGAACCACGTACTAAGATATAAATCTGTAAGTTTGAAGACCAAAAAGTTAAGGGCAGTTAAAGAAAAAAAATTTGAGTTTTCCTCAAAACGTCAAAGTCGCGATTTGAAACGTCAAAATTCGCAACATTTAGGCACATAATCTAAAACAAATACGGATTATGAAAAGAAAATGCCGCAAGAACAGTGTTTTCCAAACCTTTAAGTTTAAGCTTCAACCGTCACTGTCGTTCAGTTTACTAAAATGTTTCCAGAAATTTCATTTCATATAGACTTTTTCTTTGATGCTTTGGCGATAGTTCTAGTTCAGTTAATGGTTTAACGGTCTATAGTTGTTAGTAATAATCGTATCGTTGGGAGTTTTTATCAGATTTGACAGTTTTTGCTCTGCTGTGAACATGGTTTTGATATTATGGCTTCTAAAAATTCGGCTGTCGGTGACACCTTTAATGTATGGTAAAAACGCTGTATGTTGTTGTGTGCACTCTGTCTGTTCTTGTTGTGGTGTAGTGGTTTGTTGTTGTGCGTTTCTAATGTTTTGTAGTATGTGATTGTTGCCGTATCCGTTTTCTAGCAATGACTGTCTTTAAAAATATAATTGTATATGTTTATTTTATTTGTCCGTTAGCCTGAGGGATCGTGTTACTAGTGTTCAAGCCACGGAATTAAGTTGCGGTGGGTGATGGTGAGATTGTGCATTAAGATAACGATACATACTATGAAAGATTAGAAACGCACAACAACAAACCACTACACCGCAACAAGAACAGCCAGAGTCCACACAACAACACACAGCGTTTTTGCCATACATTAAAGGTGTCACCGACAAAATCAGCCAAATTTTTAGGACCCATAATATCTAAACCATATTCACAGCAGAGCAAAAGCTGTCAAATCTGATAAAAACTCACAAGGATACGATTCCAAACGAACCCACTAAGTTTGCGAAATTCCTTGTTCGGACTGTTCCCGAACTTACGTAGGACAAACAAATAGACGCATCCACAATAGAAGAATATATGAACATACACTATCAGTTAGAAAATCCGACCCCTAATCGGTGCTGGCCATGCATCATATTCATACAGGACACAAAATAGACTTCGATGATCCCAAAACAATAGCCCCGATTTACAACTTTAAAATCAGAATTATCCGCGAAGCAATCAGATCAAAAAAAGTCCCGATTGTTGAAATAAGAGAGATGGTGGTCTTCGTCTTCCGATTACTTGAAAACCTATTATATCTTCATTGCAAACACACAATAAGACAATAAATTCAATAGACGATTCTATTTCGCCATTATCTAACTCAACAAATATCTGCAATCCTCTTAATCCTTTAAGTACCGTGACGAAAGCCCCTGACTGAACAAATACCTCCAATCCTCTTAATCGTTTAAGTACCGTGACGAAAGCCCCTGAGTTAAGTGGCCGTGACCCGACTCATTACACTGATAATAAAGCAGGTAGATGAAACGATACATACAATACAAGACTTGCAATGTCCTCACATATTTCCTATACCTCTTGAAAATGGCTCCAGAACAAGAGCCGAAACGTGGAGTTTTAATAAATTCTCGACGCGATTCAACCCGAGAACCAAGTATGTCATATATATATATATATATATATATATATATATATATATATATATATATATATATATATATATATATATATATATATATATATATATATGTATATATATATATATACATATATATATATATATATATATATATATATATATACATATATATATATATATATATATATATATATATATATATATATATATATATATATATATATATAATATAAAAATTGAAACTGGCCGCGGATATGGGTTCGAAGGGTCCCAATTCACGCTCATTTGAAAAAATTGTTTCAAAGTTCGAAAGTAGCGATCTCCCTATTAGTGAATTTTTCTACGAAAGTTCACTAAAATCATGTTATGATTATGAGATACGATGGCTCTACTATTATAAAATTTAGTGTCTTTAGTTTAATATCAATTTATTGAGGTGTCGTCTGGTACTGCCGGCCTTTATGGTAATAGATCAAAGACATTTTGAGTCAAGTACGGAGTCGCACAAGGTTCTAAATTGGGCCCTCTGTTGTGTAATGATCTGACCGCCATACCGAAAGTCCTTATGTATGCCGACGACACTACCATTTTTTACTGCTACTCTAGATGAAATTGAAGCCCAGTCCAATGCTGCCTTGCGTAGTCTGTCACGCTGGTTTTTTCAGAACAGACTTACTGTTAATATTGACAAGACAGGCTAGGAAAGATTTCATGCTGGGCTTAGAGGATCTGTCCTGCTCGTGGTTTTGGTGATGGGAGGCGAAACCTTGCAACCCTTTGCCACCCTAAAATTTTTTGGCATTCATTTGCAGAACAACCTTCGCTGGGACTTTCACTGCGGTTATGTAACGAGTGTTCTTGATTCCGGGTTTCACGTCATTTTAATTTACGGTCTATCGTAGCCTTGAGCCGATCAAAAATATCTACTACGCATACCTCTTTCCAGGTTGTATTTTGGAGTGATCTTTTGCGCTTCATCGCCGATGCTGGTGTATTATCTCATTATTAAAAAAAAAAAGTTAGGTGACTGCTCTGGGCGTCGCCTTCAAGTTCTGCAGGCCTCCCTTCAGGAAGTTTCGCATTATGACGCTGCTTTGTTGCTCTGTTTTGTTCTAATTATAGAATTGAGCACACACTAACAACAAATCGTGAGGTTGACACTTATAATACACGCAGTACTGATTTGGTGATACCGTTACCAAGATTTGATGTATACAAAAGATCTCCATATTATCTAGGAATAAAACTGCATAATATGCTACCAGACAAGATAAAAAATATACAAGCCTTTAAGCAGTTTAGGAGAACCATTAGGAAATTGGGGCTAGGTCATGATTTCTACTCATTAGAAGATTTTTCTTGTTTTTGTAGGAGTGTAAACTCACTTGTAAGTAGATACTGTTTTCATATTGTACCACACACCTTATGTTTTATATTTTGTATTTTATGTTTTTTCGTTACAGTTCGCCTCTTGCCTTGTTGACTTTGTATTCATTTGTTTTGTACCGTTGTTGTGTATTTGTTTGTATTTACTTTATTTGGAGTATTATATGCTATGTATCAAAAAAGTTATTATTATTATCATAATACAATTAAAATTATTAACTAAATTAATAAACGCTAACCACACAATTTCCATTTATTATTTAGGTGGGGAAGTGCCCTATGGATTCAAATATTTTAACAGCAATCCAGAAGAAATGGTTTTCACTCCCAGAATACTCAATATTCCCAATACCAGTTACTACGAAAGTTTTATTGCCGGTTACCCGTTCCAAAGGATGGCACAATTAGTGCTGGAATACCGACTTCCCAAAGAATTTTTTGTGAAAGAAAGTTTCGAATTGGAGCCGAATATTAGAGACGTTGGAGAAGAGGAAGTGCCATGTAAATCAGTAACCAGAATAATATACCCAACGATTGCTCTCAACAAACTAAATCAATGGCGTTTTATTTTCAATGATCCAAAACAGAAGGAATATTCCCAGAGTGTACTTATAGAGTTATGTGGCGGAAAGTAAGTATACAGTTTGACCAATTTGTAGTTTTAGTGAATTTTCATTAAGAAAATTCACTAATAGAGAGGTATCGATGGTGAGTATTTCGGAAAATTTCTCCAGATGAGCGCGAATTAGGGCCTCTGGAACCCATTTCCATGGTCAGTGAAAATGTTTATATATATATATATATATATATATATATATATATATATATATATATATATATATATATATATATATATATATATATATATATATATATATATATATATATATCCAACCGATAACTCAAAAATAGTTCATTGATTTGGACCAAATTTGACAATTACCCTTGTTTTGCTAATGGCTTGGATCAGTTCGTTCATCAATCTTAGCGGCCAATTTTTCTTAAACAAAAATTAAAAAATATTTTTTTAAACGCAATGTCTCTCAAATTTTCTAAGTGATTGAAACAAAAATTTACAACTCAAAAGAACATAGACAGCCGTGGTTGTGTTCCAACTTTTAAGTCGTTTGATCAAAGGAAAATAAAGTTATTCGAATTTAGTAATAAAATAATCTTCGACATCACTGCAGACTCTGTAATGCAATATCTACAATGTTGGACAAAGGCAGATGACGTTATCTGTACTACTATGCTATTTAAATAAATCGCAGATAAAAATCTAAACAATGGAAGTTATTGCAAAAAGTCAGACATTGTGAGCGATACGACAGGGACGCCATCTCGGTGCAGGACCAGGTAATATGTTGTCACGACATTTCTCTTGTTTACACAAAATTTTATAAATAGAGCTCTGTACAATGTACAACCAACTAGTAAAATGTCAGCCTTGGACCTCTTTCGTAATACCGGGACAAAGCTTGCGTCCAAAAGTGCCAAATTTTAGCATTCGAATGTATACTAATAAATAAAAATTTTTAAAGAAAGTGATACAATTTGTTTAAAAACAATCTAGAACAACGTTTCATTATGTATAAATAATAAGCTTCCCATTTTTCACGTTCACGGTACTTAAAATATTGTATGTATTACCTGTGAACTCTATACAGAATTCACTGGTAGGTATTACGAAAGTGAAACAAATATTATTTTAAGAAAAAATATACCTTCTCAAGCTAATACAGTAAGTACTTTAATATCTAGGTAGGTACTACTATTTTTACATATATGCCTAGTTTAAATTACATAAACAGATGTTTAGGTTAAATTATTGAGATTTTAATTTCAAAATGTTTCATTGTTTATATTTATTTCATTTTCAAAAAGTATGGATACAGCAATAGTAGATAAGTGTTGAAAAGAGTTCGAGTGCGTTATGTAAGCCCAATTTACATCAAAATATTTCAAATGCTGCTAACCCAATTTCCCATTAAACTAGAATCTTCAGTTTTGATACATAATAAAACCTATATAAAAGCAGCGTGGATACTAATTTTTAAAAATAACACAATCAGTGTCACAGATAATTACAAAAAAAAACTTTCTTTGTTATTTTGCTCGCAGAAGCTGGTTCTATTGAGTTGACTAAAACGGATCATTGAAGCGATTAATATGAAAAAATACTTACCTGCCCCCTATAATTTCATAGATGCATTCAGTTTGTAAATAAAAATAAATTTATGGTAAATTTGCAGATTAGCACATGGAGGGTGTTTAGAAAAATCTTTTCAGAAATATGCTTAGGACCCCTTCTGAATGCCCAAATCACAAGAAGAATTTCTTGCAAACAGCTCACAAGAAAGTAACGGGACCAAGAGTGAATATGAGTGCTCGGCGGAGGAGAATACAAAAAGTAAGCGTGAGCGGAAAATGCGAAACAAACAGCTTAGTTGGGCCTCCTTAAGCTGCCTTTATCCCATTTTCCAGCTATACCACAGCCTAATCAATATTAAGCTGCGGCTATACCTCCTTAGAATACCGTTTACCGCGCGCAGAGCCTTTATATTCACCACAGGTCCCGTAACTTTCTTAGAGGTTGTTCCAAAGGAATTTTTATTGTTTACCTTGTTCTTGTTTGTGCATTGAGATAATTGGAGGCATGCAGAATGGGCAGGAACACCCCCGCAACGAAGCAGCGAACTAAGATTTTTAATTTATGTTTAAATTGTTGTCATTCCATTTTTTTTTAATTTTTCCAAGAATAATTTTGAAGTTGCCAATTTTTTTAAAGACACTTGCAGTACTTACATATTATATCTAAGACCAAATTTTAATTTTTTAGCTCCATATAAAATATAATTTTTTTCAAATAATCGCTAACTGGGACTCTAAAACCGATCTCCCAGGACCATTTAAATTTAAAGAATTAGTTTTCGTATTATATCTTACTAATAGTGTACAATTCTTATGAAAATTCACTACTATAACGCACTTGCTGCTTTCCAAAATTTTATTAGTGTTTAGTTTAGTATCGGGTTGTTAAAATTAAACCGACGTAACAAATTTGGTTGCCGTAGCTTTGTTACTTTCGGAGATACAAAAATGGTCCTAAAGGAAACTCAAAATGTTTCCAGAAAAATTGTTGTGCTTTCCCCACTTGCAAAAAGAAGGTACCTGCCAAATTTAATCAAAATCGGGCCAGATTTTTGTTATTGGTACGATACAGATATATATATATATATATATATATATATATATATATATATATATATATATATATATATATATATATATATATTTATATATTAGGTATAACATAGAGTATAAGTAATACTGTTTTGTGTTTTGTTTCTTAACGTCGGCCTATTTCCGCGACTATGGCCAATCACCGACGCCAGGGAGCAGTTTCACCTCACTATCCTGGAATTTTTTCCGAACCCCTGTCTTTCTGTAAGGAGGGTAGGGATCTTTAACATGCCCAACATCACATGGACACGGGACCGACGGCTTTACGCCCTCTCCGAAGGGCGGAACGTGCAGATATTCAACTTGCTCAAATACAATGCCAGAACCTTGGTTGATGTTAATTTTACAGTATGTACTGAAAAAGTGAAAGGAGTACCCCGGGATTGAACCCAGTACCCTTCGGTTCAAAGGCACACATTCTTACCTCTAAACCACCGAGGTTCTTATAAGTAATACTAGAATTATAAGTATAGTTCTAGACAGCTGTAACTTGTGTGATATGGCAATTTTACATGAAAGTGCGATCTTCCCACTTAAATTGGAAATTCAAAGTAACTGAAAAAGTCAGTGGACAATGAAACTACAAGCTCGAGGCCACACCACTCTTCACGCACACACACAAATATATATATATATATATATATATATATATATATATATATATATATATATATATATATATATATTATTTATTTATTTGTGTGTGTGTGTGTGTGTTCGGAAAGATGGGTGGCAATTAGTGTGAGAAATACTTCTCGGGTTCAACCGCGTCTAGCATTTATTAAAACGCGACGTTTCGGCTCCTGTTTGGGAGACGTTTTAAGAGGCCGAAAAAGGAGATGCGCCCAAGGGCCTTGATCTGTCTACTCATGAAAGTGGTAAATAAGGGTAGATTTGGTTGTTGTAGTTCTGCTTTCCTTTCGTGAAAGGCCAAAGGTAGTTATGAGTTACGCTCCAAACTTTATCATCATGGTGTTTATATATATATATATATATATATATATATATATATATATATATATATATATATATATATAAATCAAATATGGCGGCCATAAGAAAAATGAACGTTGAGGCGGGTTGCTGGATAACAAAAGATAGACATGTCATACACGCCATCTTATTTGACTTAAAAAAGTGTCCAAATAATGTCACATTTTGACAGCTGTCAATCTAACCGTTTCGGATTTACTGGCGAAAAACTAAATCTGCCATTTTCGTTTTTTCGGCGATAGTTCCAAAACCAATTGACCAATCGTAGACCTGAAGCCGGATATTGAATGCACTAAACTTCCTCTAAAACTTTACCCATTTAACCTTTGCTGTAGGTATAATAGGAGCCGAGATCCCTGTATAGAGAAACGAATCTGGGACATATTGTATATATATATATATATATATATATATATATATATATATATATATATATATATATATATATATATATATATATATATATATATATATATATATATATATATATATATTTGTGTGTGTGTGTGTGTGTGTCTGTGTGTTTTGTTTCTTTAACGTCGGCTTATTTCCGCCTTTTGCCAAAGCCCTACCTGTCTGTAAGGAGGGTAGGGATTTTTAACGTGCCCAACATCGCATGGACACGGGACCGACGGATTTACGCCCCCTCCGAAGGGCGGAACGTGCAGACATTCAACTTGCTCAAATGCAATGCTAGAACCTCGGTTGATGTTAATGTTACAGTTTGTACTGAAAAAGTGAAAGGAGTACCCTTGGATTGAACCCAGTACCCTTCGGTTCAGAGGCACACGTTCGTATCCCTGAACCACCGAGGTTCTATATATATATATATATATATATATATATATATATATATATATATATATATATATATATATATATATATATATATATATATATATATATATATATATCGTATACATTTATATGAAACTTTAACATCTTCTTGGAAACTGACTCTGATGGGCTGACCCCAGGCATGTCTATCTTTGCGACAAGTACCACCACATCTGAATTATCAATGTCAGCATTTCATGGCATCATTTGATTTGATGGCAAATCTTCGTGAATTTTAGCTGGACTTAATTACTATCTGATTTACAAATGTCATACTGTGGCAAAAATTTCAATACATACTAGCATTGCAATGCCAGGATGTGTGTTAACACATACTTATATGGAGAACAGATAAATAGGTTGATAGGGGCAGAGCATAAGTATGCCTCCTCGTATAGATTTTAATAACCTCCCTAAAAAACATGAAACAACCATTTTTTAAATGTTTTTCTTTGCAGACCAAATGAACCTTGTTCTGTCGTTGGTGAAGAACTTCCATACATTACCAGCTGCAAACAAAAATTTATGTTCAGAAGATTAATCGCTCTTAACGAAAAAGGAAAACCTGAAATCGACATCTTTAAATTACCATCAGCTTGCGTGTGTACCTTCAAAAAGAAGCAATATAATCGAATTGTTTTGGATAAACGTGTGAATTGGCTTCCTCAAAGGTGAGTAACAAGCAGACCGGAATTAAATTGTTCCCTATATGGGTTTCTTATCATGGTAAATAAAAACCGTGTGTTCTAATAAAAGTGGATGTTCATGTTCACTTCTGCAGTAGTTATATTCTCAAAACCAATTGAAAAGGTGTAAATGCTCCTTTATAATGCCATTAAAATTTTATTTACCTTTATATGACCAAATTACCTAATGTAGTTCTCGCATTTAGAGCGCTAGTAAAAAACTACTTCTGTAGTAGATATATTAACATATTATTTGATAAATTGGCTACAATTTTTACATGCACAATATGTACATACATACACACACACACAAATATATATATATATATATATATATATATATATATATATATATATATATATATATATATATATATATATATATATATATATATATATATACCCTTTCGGAATCTTGAAATTGGATGGTGGGTAGTATGATACATCTTTTTAAAGCTAATCAAATTGTCTACTCAGCAACACCACTTTTTTTGTAGGAATAAAATAAAACGAGTAATAACATTTTATTGTTAGTAATAACTGACACAAGTGAAGCCTATAAAAAATTACATATTTCAGTCTCATCTAATCAAGTGCTCAAAATGTCCACTTCTTGTGCCTGACGATATCCCAAACAGTCAACAAATTATTTTTGGACTCTATTTATAATGTTAGTACATTCACTTCTGATTTTTGTTTTTAATTCGTCGATAGTATCTGGTTCACTGTTGAATACCACATTCTTGAAATGACCTCAGAGAAAAAATCTAAGGGAGTCATATCAGGTGATCTTGCTGGCCACTTGATTGACCACGACTGCCAATCCATATGTTGGCAAATTGCTGATCCAGATACTGTCGAAAATTAGCGTCATAATGGGCGGGGGTAACATCTTGTTTATGCTACAAGTTATGATTTATCACACCAGCATTGTGTCCATCAGGAAATAAGTTAAATAACGTCGGAATGAGATATTGCTGTACAAATTTTAGATATCGTGGCCCATTTATAGTTCCATCAGAAAAGTAGGGACCAATAATGCTCCTCCTAACAATTACCCTCCAAACATTTATATTTGTGTATGTTGTGTGTGATTCTGTCGCATCCATCTTAGATTTTCCCTTGTTTAATATTTGCAGTTTTGACGGTTAACGTCTCCATGTAGCGTAAAAGTAGATTCGTCCGAAAACAGAACATTTGGTACTTGAAACGCATTATCACATTACATTTATACATTAATGTTGCACATAACTGCACCCTTCTGCCTGCATTCGCCATCGGATAACTCTAGCAAGCTGTATTTTATAAGAATGAAGCTTTTCAAGTTTTGATACATTATGTGCCGCCTGAAATGGAATTCCATTGTCTCGGCCAATTTGCTGAACACTACTGTGGGGATTCTCTTTCACTGCCAGTGAGACGTTTAATTTCACTTTTTCACTTATAAAGCGGAGACCTGTTTTTGGCAAATATTCCACGCTAGACGTTTCTTAGAATTTACTATTTATTTGGCTCAGTGCCGATTGGTTGGTAGACATGTCCGGATATTAGTACTAAACAAAATACAGACCTCTGTCTGAGTTCTAATCTTGTCACCATAACTAATCAGCATTAAAACTTCAATTCTTTGAGCTATTGATGAACAAATTTTACCACCAATTTAATAATTCAGTTGAAAAAGCAAAAGTTGAAAATTTTAGGTCTTGTTTCCACGACAACCAAAACGTAAATTACTACTATTCTCTGTAGATTGTATCGCACACAAATATCAAACTTATGCTTGATTAGTTTTTATGACATATCACGCAGCAGTTAATTGCGATCATCAGTCGATTGTTACAGATATGATATAGTATACAACACAACCTCTAGAGTTCTTTTCGTACAAGAAGTCCAACATTTTCGACATTGTTTACAGACTTATTAAAGATATTAAAGTATTATATCAGTATCATAAGACTGGACTATGTAATTCTTTACAGGCTTTACTTGTGTGAGGTTTTACTGATAATAAATATATTATTACTAACTGTATTTTATTTTTATTAAAATAATTGTGTTGCTTAATAGACAATTCGATTAGCTTTAAAAAGATGTATCCACTACCCACCATCCAATTTCAAAATTTCGAAGCGGTGACTGCCCTTTGAAGAGATATGACGATAGGAATGAGCTTTTTGTATTAAAACGTTAGTTTTTAAATATAAAAATCGACCTGTTTCTGAATTTTCCTTAATAATGGGCACTTTCAATTTTATTGAATTTGTGCGTGGCTTTATACCCACAGTATATATATATATATATATTTATATATATATATATATATATATATATATATATATATATATATATATATATATATATATATATATATATATATATATATATATATATATATATATATAATGATATAAACTCGTGACAGTCAGCTATTTACCAATAGAAATAAACTCTTTTTTCTTTTGAAAGCTTATACAATATCTTTATTGCTTCCTCAGTCGCTAAAATGAATACGAAAGTATATACAATATTTAATGTAGAAAGGTACAAAATACTTGCAAGAAATTGGGAAAAAGCATGGTCTATAAAATTGTGTTGAAAAATTACAGTTACAATTTTGACAAATAGGTAAATACTTTTATTATTATTATTATTACTATTATTTTTATTAGTGTAACTTTCTTGCCTAAAATTATTTCTCAGTGTGTCTTATACAATAAATTATATAACAAGATAATATCAGAGTACACACTTTGATTTATTTTGAAAGTATTTCTCAAATACATATCACTGAGCCTAGGTAATTCAGTGGTAAGAATGTGCGCCTCTGAACCGAAGGGTACTGGGTTCGATCCCAGGATTCGCCGTTCACTTTTTCAGTACATATTGTAATATGAACATCAACCGAGGTTCTGGCATTGTTGAATGACTGCACGTTTCGTCCTTCAGATGGGGCGTAAAGCCGTCGGTGCCATGTCCATACGATGTGGGGCACGTTAGGTATCCCTACTCTCCTTACATAAAGACAGGGGTTCGGCTAAATTTCCAAGATAGTGAGGTGAAACTATTCCCTGGCTTCTGTGATTGGTCATAGTCCCGGAAATAGGCCGACGTTAAAGAAACGAAACACAGACACACACAAATACATATTATAATTGGGTTACTGTGTCAATTTAGATTTTAGTAAATCCAATTGCAATATTTGTTCAATATTTTCAAAATAAATCAGTGTCTACTCTGGCATTATCTCGTCATATAAATTATATTTATTTGTCAAAACTGTAAGTGTAATTTTTCAAGAAATTTTAATATCAACCATATATTTACTCAATTTCTTGAAAGTATTTTGTAGATTCTTACATAAATTATTGTAAATTCACTTTAGTAATGATTTTAGTAACTGATAAATCAATAAAGGTATTGCGAAAACTTTCTATAGAAAAGTCTTGTCGCAACAAGTACGTTATGGTGGTAAATTTTCATAAAAATATTTAAAAAGACAGATTTTTTTCTTTTTTTTTTTTTGGTGTGATATGATTGGCCTCGAGAATTTTTTCATTTGGCCATTTTTTATTAAATGCTTTTTCTTCCTATTAAGAGGTCTGAAATTTGGAATATAGTATACATTTTACAATGGGATCTTCGGTACTAAAGCTGGTTGCCATAGCTTTGTTTCTTACAGAGATATAAAATCTTTCGCAAGAAAACCCAAAATTTTCACAGAAAAACTGGCCAGATTTGGGTAATGAACTTTTTCAAGCCATTTACGAAAGGAAGCTACTTACAAAATTTCATCAAAACGGGTCCATTAGTTTTTCATTTTTCAGTTATCGGTGTAACTATATATATATATATATATATATATATATATATATATATATATATATATATATATATATATATATATATATATATATATATTTTTTGTAAGTGTGTGTGTTCGGAAAGGTTTCCGTGGTCATTAGTGTGCGATATACTACGATATACTAGGTTCTCGGGTTGAACCGCCTCCAGTATCTGTTAAAATTCAACGTTTTAGCTCCTGTTTTGGAGCCATTTTAAAGAGGTCAAGATGATATTAAAGGAAATGAACTTCAAATGCTAAAGGAAATATGTAATGTGTAAGGACATGACCTCTAAAGCCTCAATCTGCCTACTTCTAAGAGCGGTGTATAAGGATAGGTTTGGTTGTTGTAGCTCAATTACGGGGCCCTAAGGTGTCTACTCCACAAATCTAGCTGGAGATTGTCTCTAAGGTCTCAGTGTGTTCAGCCCTAGATATAGATCCCCTTAGGTCTAGGGTTGAACACACTAAGCTCTTAGAGGCTCCATATTGTCGTAACGTTAATTATTTAATAAAACTGTAATCACATTACGTAAATATTTTGACGGGAACGGGAAACACTGAAATTCCCAGTTAACTTCTATATATGATTTATTGACATTTGCTATAGTGAATTTTTATTTAGAAAAATTCTAGGTATCGATGGTGAGCACGAATTTGGGCCCCTAGAGCCAGAGACCATGGCCTGTTTGAATATATATATATATATATATATATATATATATATATATATATATATATATAAATATATATATATTATATATATATATATATATATATATATATATATATATATATATATATATATATATATATATATATATATATATATATATATATATATATATGTATGTATGTATGTATCCGAACTCGAAAGGTAATCAACCGATTTTGATTAAACTCAGGACAAACCTCTCCTTTATTAATAGCTTGGATATTCAGTTAGCTAGCCTGATCGGACCCTTTTTTAAAATTTTATCTCCAAAAATAACAAAATTATTCTAATGAAATTCGGAGGACTAGCAGGAAACTTGCATATCTATATATTGTTATTTTACTGATCTCCAAACATGTTTGCTAATATTGTGCTGATCTGATAAGGGTTATGCGATGTAGCACCTCATTTTATAAAAGTCTGGATGTAGCAAGTGCGTTATGATAGTGAAGTTTGATAGAAATGATCTGGCACGAAATATTTTTTATATATTTTTTTTATGTTAACATAGAATACATAACTTTTGGTATATAGTTTCCTTTTAATATCGTAAATTTACGTACCAAATTTGGTTATCATAGCTTTTCTATTTTTTGAGATAAAATATTTTTTTCGGAAAGAAACCCAACATTTTTGCGGAAAACCTGGCTGGATTTTCCTGGATAACGAACTTATCCAAGCCACTTACAAAAGGAAGGCACATGCTAATTTTTATTAAAATCGGTCCATTATTTTTTGAGTTATCGGTGTGATACATATATATATATATATATATATATATATATATATATATATATATATATATATATATATATATATATATATATATATATATATATATATGAATGACTTCCTCAATTATCTTACTTTTTGTTGTACAATCCATTTGTAGCAATCTGGCCTTGCATATAGACCACAAGCTTTTAGTAGGATTAATGTCCGGTGAGTTTCCAGGCCAATCTAGAAAGGTAATCTTTTTGTTTTTGAATTATTTCAACATCTTCTTGGCAACATAACACGGTGCTTATTCTTGCTGGAAGATGGGTTTGCCAACTGCTTGAACTTTTCCCAGTTCTCTAGACAAACACGCTTGTAGCATCTCTTTATATTTTGCATTGTTCATTATGCCTTCAATATGTATAAGTTTTCCTGTTGCGATATATAAAAACCAGCCACAAAACACTTTTATGACTGTATTTTCACTGTTCGAGCCAAGGGAGCTACAGTTCTTTTCGTCCAGACCTTTCCGCATGATTTTGATTGGTACCCCTGCACCAAAAACTTTGTATCATCTGAAAACAAGACATTTCTCCGGTGTTTTCTCTCCAGTAAGCATATTTTTTTGTCCAAATCAGTCTTTTTGTCATCATAGCCTCCGTCAGAAGCTGTTTACTTTGAGGTTCCGCAGGTTTTATTCCTCCCTCTAAAAGACGCATGCGGATTTTAGAGTTGTGAATTTTTACTCCATCCTCTCCCAAGTCGTCCTGAAGGTCATAGCTTTATGTGGTTTATATTGCTACTTCCCAAAACATACGATTCGTCTTGGGAAGTTATCTTCTGTTTTCGCCCACATTTCCGCTTCCGCTGAGCTTCAACTGATCCACTCTCCCCTCTTTGTTTAATCAATTTATTTACAGCTTCCAATCTCACGGAACTTTCACTAGCACTGTCGCTTTGCGTCATGGACCTATGCTCACTAAGTGTAATTATTCTGATGTCACAAAACGGAAAACTAACTAAAACGTGCTATTTCTCCCAAACCACAAAAGCACGCGTAACTTAATCACATTAACCGGCAAAATGACTAAAGTAGAAAACAACTTAATGCAGAATGACAAGCTGCTGGATACATCGTGAAACACCTGCCAGAATTGTCACAGCAATGTTGCCCTGTTGAAAGAATTCAGAAATTCCCAATTTTCACATTAATTTGTACAATACTGTAACTAAGGCTGTACAAAAATACTGTTATCGATTTACTTATAGATTGATGTTATTGCAATTAAACAAACATTTTTGTTGTCATCGACATATATTTTACTGACATATTTTTAACATTATTTTCTTTTGCAGAATTGTCAACCCGAAGACTCAAGGTGCTTTCATGTTATTTGTACCCTCTTAAATAAGAGCATGGGCATGAAAATAGCAATGAAATAGTTCAAGATCAAAGCATACCTGTGGCCGCATTGAAATATATTTTGCCTCTACTAGGATGTTTACAAACTCGCACTAAATAACAACAAAGAACACAAACTTTGAAAAAAACCTTGCATTGCAGACTGCCTAACTACTATTTAGTTATGTAAATGAAACCTGATAGAAAAAATTGTACATATTGTATATAAATTGTAAAATATTCATTTATATGTTTGTTTGTTCATTAACGAACTTTACCCGTAGCACACATGTAAGATAAAGCTAATGAAATTATCGAAAATAACAAGAACACAAGAAAAAAGTAGCTCTGGTTGTATACTTTTTTTCCAATCAGAAACTCCATTTTTATTATATTTTTAGTCAATAAACTCTTCTAGTCAATTATTTTGCTTTTCATTTTCACATTGTTACAACTCCCATAAAAAATAAAACATTAAAACACGCTAAAAGAAAGAAAATTATTTACGAATTTTAAAGGTACTGAGTAGATTGTGGATTGTTTAATGAGTCGTATAGGCCTTTGGCCTCTCGGCACTGCGACCCCAATACGTCTTTTGGGGATGACTCTTTTTTCCTAATAGTTGTTAGTGTCACTCCTGGGAGGTATTTGAGCCTTTTGCAAAACGGACCCATGCAGTCGCATAGGAAGTGTTTTGTTGTTTCTGCTGCTTCAGTGCATTATTTTCAAATTTCACTGTTCGCGTTGCCCGTCTTCATACTGTGATACCTTACTAATAAGTGACCTGTAAAAAGTCCTGAGACTATTCTCAAGTCGTGCGTGTTCAATCCAAGAAACAGTTCAGACTTCTCTATTGATATTATGTGATGAACGTGGCGTTTTCCTTCAGTATGACAGTGGGGCTCTGGATCATAGAATGGTGTTTTTGCTGCCTTTTTTCAAGGCTATTTGCTTCCTCATTTCCTTAAATGCCTTGATGCCCTGGTACCCACATCGAAGTTACTTTGTTGTTCGTAGCCAGTTGCTTCAAGGATTTCTTGCGTTCCCAGCTCAGTTTAGATTCGGTTTCAGACTCTTTAGTACTGTATGACAGGATTTAGATCTTTCTATTTCTGAGTCTTCTTTGTATGCACTTTTGTACATAGAGATTTAGCTTTTCTGTTTGGAAGATGGTGGAAGTTTTTCTTAGCGACTTGCTGAGACCCGTCTGTATAGCATACCCCACACAGCACAGGATATCCAATGGATATCCATTGAATATACATAATATCCATTTTACGTCCATCGCCATGATGGATATCATATGGACACCCAATGGATATTATTGTTAGAGCAGAAAAATGTTAATAAAACTTAAATAATATGAACATATGAGCATTTCTTATTCAATAACATCTAATCAAGAATTCATTCGAATTTCTGGATTTCCCTTAAAAGCAAATATGATGATGGCTCCTCCTTGTACAAAAGATTCCGAAAGTAAAATACCCCACCATTCGGATGTCCGGGAGAGGGGTGTACAGGGGGCGCCAACATCAAGATTTAACATATCCTTTTCAAATATATGTGGCCTAAATTCTAACCTGAACTCCGTCCACCATTTCCTCCAGGCTAACAGGCCCCAACTCCTCTTCCTCACCGAAACCCAAATCAGTGCCAAAACAGCCACTAATCACCTTAATTTCCCGGGGTATGAGCTCCTTACTTCCTTTAGATTGCATGGATGCGTGTGCGCATACATCCGTAGCAATCTACCCTGCACCAGACTCTCTAATTTAGAAGCTGGAAGAAAAGACATACTATGGATAAAACTCACTCTCAGGGCTGCAACTAAATTCATCTGTTGCATTTACCGGTCACCTTCTGACAACAACTTTGTCCAGCTCTTTGACTACCTTTCTGAAAAAACAGACTATCTGATTTCTGAATATCCTTCCTCCGAGGTCACTGTTCTTGGTGACTTCAATGTCCATATTAAGGAATGGCTAGGATCTTCAAAAACCGATCCACAAGGGAGAGCAGCGGAGGCCTTTGCTGTCAGCAATTCTTGAGCCAATATGGTCCAGCAACCTACTTACTTTCCTCGTATCCCAACACACAGCTCAAATCCCTTGGATCTCCTTCTTACTACAAAACCTGAATGCCATAAGATATCAGTCACCGCCCCCCTTGGCCGCTCAGACCACGGCATGATCACTGCTTCCTGCGCAACGCAACCCGAGGTCACACAGTCATCACACCCATGTATCGTTTGGCACTACAACTCCGCAAACTGGGACAAAATGCGGGATTACTTTTCCTCATTTCCATGGGCGTCTGTCTGCTTCTCTCATCCTGACCCCTCTGATATCTCACAAAACGTCACCGAAATTATCCAAGCCGGCATGGAGTTATTTATTCCACGTACACAGAAAACCTTTTCAGTCACTCAAAAGCCCTGGTTCTCCAAATCCTGTGACAAGGCCAGACTTTAAAAGGTCAAAGCTCACAAAACGCTTCTACACAATCCCAGTCAAGAAAACCGTCAAGCATTTAACGACGCAAGAAACCGCTATGTCCGCATTCTTTCTGAGGCAAAAAACTCGTTTAATAACCACATCAAAAACAAAGTCCTCTTAAGCTCCAACGGTGGCAAACCCTTCTAGACTCTTGCTAAATCTATTGGGAATAATTTCTGCAAAAGCACGTTCCCACCTCTTGTCTCAGATAAAATTGTTTCTACCGCCCTGGGCAAGGCTCAACTTTTTGCTTCGTTGTTCGCCAGCAATTCTACTCTCAACCCACCTCCAAATGTTCAACCACCAACAGTCCCCAATGTCGCACATAAAATGACGGATATCATTTTCAAAACTAAAAAGGTACGAAAGATGCTCTCTTCTCTTAATACCAGGAAAGCCTCTGGCCTTGACGAGATCCCAGCAATTGTTCTTAAAAAATGCGCACCAGAACTTGCTCGTATCCTGACTCGTCTATTTCAGATATCTTACAATAAAGGCATATTCCCTAGTAACTGGAAAACTGCTCGAGTACAACCCATCCCCAAGAGAGGATCCAAAGCACTTCCTAGCAACTACAGGCCTATTTATCTCCTTTCAATCGTCTCTATAGTGATGGAAAAGTATATAAACACCGAATTACTAAAATTTTTTGAAAAACACAGTCTAATCCATGACAGGCGGTATGGATTCCGTCAGCGCAGATCGACTGCCGACCACCTTTCTTTTGTCACCCATTCTTGGAACAAGTCTATGGAACTACACGGTGAATCCCAGATTGTCGCTCTAGACATATCCAAAGCATTCGACCAGGTCTGGCACGCAGCGCTGCTTAATAAACTGCCGGCCTATGGCCTACCATTAAAACTTTGTACCTGGACAGCAAATTTCCTCTTCAACAGGAGCATTTCTGTTGTTGTGGATGGCCATTCCTCTAAACTGTATCCAATGAATGCAGGAGTTCATCAAGGTTCAGCTTTAGCCCCTACTTTGTTTCTTCTCCACATCAATGACCTCCTCTCTACGCGGACGACAGCACCCTCCACTCAAATATACAATATTCTAAGCCTGTCTCTTTAGCCCAATTAGATGAGGATCGCAGACTCATGGAGGGTTCTGTCTCCGTGGATCTCCAAAAAATATCAGACTGGGGAAGTAGAAATCTTGTACAATTCAACCCCACGAAATCTCGGTCTTGCTTTCTTTCTCATAAGAGATACACCAGCCCTAGACCCATCACAATGAACAACCAAGTTATTCAAAGTAATGAGTCCTTTTCTCTTGTTGGCATTTGTGTGGATCGAAATCTTAATTGGCACCAACATGTCACATCAATTGCAGAAGCGGCTGCTAAGAAATTAGGTTTCCTCTTCCGGGCTCGCAAATACTTTTCACCAGCTAATCTTTATACCTTATATACTGCACAAATAAGGCCAAACTTCGAATACTGCTCCCACATCTGGGGTGCAGCTGCCGCTTCTACACTCGCTATCCTGGACTCCATTCAAAAGAGAGTCATACGTCTCATCGGTCACCCTACCCTCACCCAAAGGCTGCTATCCCTTGCCCACCGACGTGCCGTTGGTGACCTCTCTCTTTTTTATAGATACCTGCACGGGCACTGCTCAGAGGAGCTTTCCTCCATAGTTCCCCCACCTGCTGCCCCCAACAGACCTACCAGGGGAACAGAGCGAATGCACCCTTTTACTGTCCAGGTCACCAGACATAGAACATCTTGTTATGCCCGCTCTTTTGTCCCGAGGACTTCCAAGTTGTGGAATTCCTTGCCGGCACATGTTTTTCCTTCTCCTCCGAACCTCCAAACCTTCAAGTCCAGAATTAACAAGTTGCCTCTTTCCTCCTTATCAACACCCACGGTACGATAGTATTTAGGCTGTAAGCCCTCGTGGTGTGTTGTTGAAATTAAATTTTTTAAATGTATATACTTTATTCAAGTATGTATATAACCATCAGACATCCAATGGATGTCCATTGGATATCCCATGGATATACAGAAGACATCTATTAGATGTCCACTGGACATCCAGTTAGTGTTCCCTTAATATGTTCACACCAGCAGGAAGCAAGATTAATAAATCATAGGAACCGTTATACGTCTGTAAAAGACAAGGGAAGAAAAATAACCCGTTCTAGTACAAGAATTACTGAAAAGAGTTAAAACTAGCGCCAACAATAAATTTCCATCCAAATTCTCATTGTGATTAAAAGATTACAATAAAATTATTTTTATTTCAATACAGAAAGTATTTTATTGTTTATGCCTGTTATTTCGTGAGAAGAATCTATTATCACATTGTTATTCGTTAATGCTCTCCCGAACAATAAATTACCTTGGGGCATTATATGCCTGAACTGTTGGCTACAATGACGAAGATCCGTTCGCATTTGTTTGGTTTGAAATAGTTTGGGCCAAAGTTGAGGTTACAAAATTTACAATTGCATCTTGCCATTTTGCCATTTTGCCATTTTGCATCAACTGCTAAGCTAAATAAAGGGTGAACAACAACCTACAACTACCCACACAGTTGATTAAATCTACCTGATTGACTGACTTAACTTTTCTCAAGTCACGTCAAATATTTATGAAGATTCGCTGCATAACAAACCTGCCTCTTCTTACTCATAATACGGTAGAAATAATACGCTTGCCTCGTCTGCCTAATATACAAAAGAAGCTTCTGTTTATGTACCAAAGTTACCAGTATGATAACATAGTTTCTGTTTTAAGGATATTGTAAGATTCGTATGTATCGTAAATACGTATCTAATTACGTCTCAATAAGTTTTTAAGTATTAGAGTCAGAAGTAAATTTAGATATCGACAAACATAATATTTAACTTGCTTAAAATATTTAAAAAAAGGCTTTCCCCTTAAAAAGACACGTGAAATTGAATGATGAGGTTTAGAAAAAAACAAGGTAACAATCGTCCGGGTACAACTGAGAATGACACTGCGAAATAAACCTCACCATTCGTTTTCGACTGTCTTTTTAAGGGGAAAACCTTTTTGTTGAAAGAACATGGACGGAAAATGACCGAAATATGAAGGATTCAAGAAAATGATGATTTTTTGTTTCTTACGTATAACAACGGAACCATTTGGAGTTTTCCATGTTTGAAAGCAGGCCTCAAGTTACACTGATAATAAGTAAGAGGTCTGTACTGGACCATGAAATAGTTGTATATATGTATATATATATATATATATATATATATATATATATATATATATATATATATATATATATATATATATATATATTTATATATATATCCCAGCCATAACTCAAAAAATAATAAGTCGAGTTTGATGAAATTTAGAAGGTAAGTTCCTTTTGTACTTGACTTGGGTAAGTTAGATAGCTTGAAAAATCTTACTTGTTTGCTGAGAAAATTTTGTCTTTTCTTTCAAAATATTATTGTTTGTTTTTTATTTAAAAATAACTTTTTTGTCAAATGTTTTGTGAAACATCGTTAACTAATAATTAATAATTTTTAAGTTATTTGTGAATTTTCATTAGGAAAATTTACTGATAGAGAGGTATCGATGGTGAGACTTTCGGAAAAGTTATATATATATATATATATATATATATATATATATATATATATATATATATATATATATATATATATATATATATATATATATATATATATATATATATATATATATATATATATATATATATATATATATATATATATATATATATATATACAGTGTGAAACACACTTATGGAATTTATTTATTATTCAGCAAAAAATAGTTTTTGTGGAAAACACTGAGACACTTGAAGTTTAATTTGTCGAACATTATCTTATAATCATAGTTAAAAAAATTAAACTCCCACCATTTTATTCCCCCCCCCCACTTTATACTTCTTTTTTAAATAGCAACCCTACATTTTTTTCATCACGACTTAATGGATCACATTTTTCTGAATGCGGAGATACCCCATATGTATGGTCTAATATTACAGTTTTCAATACAGGCTGGAAATTTAATAGCAGAATATTAAAACTAAACAGTTTACCCTGAAATTTTAAATTTCGAAAATAAACTTAATAAAAACGTTCCTTTCTTATAATAAATGTTCAAAATGTTCTCCATTTAGTTGCACACAACGAAATAATCTGCTCTGGAATTCTTCACTGACTCTTATCTTATATTTCTTTTATCTAAAACGTACTTGGCATCATTAATCGTTTCTTATTAACCACCAATTTTTGCAGGGTGAAAGGTGAAATTTAACAGTTTTGTTTCATCTTGTGGTGTATTGTGTTGAATGCACGGTCTCCTAATAAGTTAGTCGTAATTTTGTTTCGATAATTTCAATTAATTTTTGGTCTAATAATGCGATACTTAACTGAAACTCTGCGAACAGAATTATTAATGATGATTGGGTATGGTGATATGTGTAAGACAGGCACAAGTTGAGAGAAACATCCAGATTTGCCCCCACTAACATAGGGAACTGTGTCTAAGATACATTCGCAGTTTCGTGATTATGGACACGTTAAACCACTGCCTAGGAGACCCAAGTTTGTTGAAGAAGATGTAAAACTAGATATTTTATTGGCTTTTCAAGAAAAACCAACAACTTCTACCCGTCATGTTGCACGTGAAAATGATATTAGTCAATCAACAGTTTTAAGGTGTCTTAAAGACAAAAAATGCATCCCTATAAACTACAACACGTTCAATAGTTGATTGACGGTGATTCTGATAGAAGACTGCAATTTTGTGAACAACTGTTGGACATGTTACATATAAGTGTTATTTCTTGTGCTGAAGTTCTGTTTTTCGATGAACATTTGGGCTGGTATCATTGATGATCACGTAGTTGGACCTGATTTTATAGAAAATCTAAACGGTCAAAGATATTTAGAAATCCTAAGAGAACAGTATGTTTTAATGTTATCAGAATTGTATCCAAATGTAATGGAACCTAATATTTCCAATGAAAGGATATGGTTTCAACAAGACGGTGCACCGCCCCACTTTTCTCTCCAAGTACAGGAGTATTTACATGAAGTCTTTCCACAAATATGGATTGGACGAAGAGGTTTCGGAGGATGGCCCGCTAGATCACCAGATCATGCACCTCTTGATTTATTTTTATGTGGATACCTTAAAAACAGAGTGTATAAAACGCAACCTGCTGATTTACATGATTTGCAAATGCAAATAACAACAGAAATTAGGAACGTAACGCTTAACGTGTTGAATAGAGTTAGGGAAGAATTCCGGGGCAGACTATTTCGTTGTGTGCAAGTGAATCGAGAACATTTTGAACATGTATTATAGGAAAGGGACGTTTTTGTTAAGTTTATTTTTGAAATTTGAATTTCAGGGTAAACAGTTTAGTTTTAAAATCCCGGTGTTAAATTTTCACCATGTATTGAAAACTGTAATATTAGACCATACGTATGGATTATCTCAACATTTAGAAAAATGTGATCTATCGAATTGTGATAATGTAGGGTTGCTATTTAAAACAAAATGGATAAAGTAGTGGGGGTAAAATGGTGGCAGTTTCATTTTTTTAGCTATGATTATAAGATAAAGTTCGACAAATTAAACTTCAGGTGTCTCAATGTTTTCCACAAAAGCTATTTTTTGAATTTTATTCCATAAGTGTATATATATATATATATATATATATATATATATATATATATATATATATATATATATATATAGGGTGGCGCATTGAAAACGAAACAGACCGATTTGCGTCCAGAGAATTTTTTTAAGAAACGCTGAAACACGTCAATTTTAATATTGAGGTGGACATGTTTTGACATAAAACTCAAATTTGTCACATCAACCTCTTAAGGGTGGTGATAACAACCCTCACATTTTAAATAGGGAACATGGGTGAAGCGTTACATCAGTTAAAAGATCTTTCTTTTCTGAATTCAGCACACTAATTTTTTTGGAAGTTTCATCAACTCGTTTAAAAATTATTCACAGTTGAAGATGCAAAAACGCATTCCACTCATTTCGATAATAAATGCGCTGATAGTCAATGTTTTGTTGGTTTCTAAACAAAAAATTGACTATCAGAACATTTCTTATCAGAATGAGAGAAATGCGGTTTATTATTTCAGTTTATCGGTCGGTTTGATACTTGATAGTACTACCGAAAATTAATTTCACAATGGTGTATTCTGGAGAAGAAAGAGTTGAAATAATTACTCTTTTTTTTCAAAAACGATGACCTTGCCAACCGTACCGCAAACTTGTTTAATGAACGACATCCGAACAGACATGTTAACATAAAATACATTTTGGAGTTAGTTGCAAAGTTTCGACAAAGTGGTTCAGTAGCCAACAAAAATGGGATCCGAAACGTGAATTTCCGGTTACAAATGAGACTACTGAGATTGAAGTTTTAGGACAACTTGCTGCAGACCCAACTCTGAGTACGAGAAAATTAGCCACTGTTTCAAACATCAAAAGAATAACTATTCAGCGAATATTGAAGCATCATAAATTTCACCCGTATAAAATTCATCTTCTACAACAACTGAATGAAGATGATTTTGATCGGCGACAGGAGTTTTGTGAAGTTATGACTGCACGAATAGCTGATAACGGGCACTTTCTGTTCAATGTCTGTTTTTCAGACGAGTGTACGTTTTTATTAAACTCTACAGTCAATCGTCATAATTGTCGTTATTGGGCAGATAATAATCCAAGAAATCCACACTCAAACTCCACAGAAATTGGATGTCTGGAATGGCATTTTTGGAGACCGTTTAATCGGACCATTTTTTCTTGATGGCAATTTGAGTGGCGAAACGTATTTGGAGTTACTAGAGGATATCGTTTACCCTCTACTAATTGACATTGTTGAAAATGATGATCGCTGTCAAGAAAATCAATTAGTGTTTCAACAAGATGGAGCTCCTCTGCATTTTTCACAACGTGTTAGGGAGTTTTTGAACAAAGAGTTTCCAGGACAATGGATTGGACGTAGATGTGCTATTGAGTGGCCCCCTAGATCACCGGATTTAACTCCTTTACACTTCTTTCTATGGGGCCATTTAAAGAGTAGAATTTACGCAACAGAACCGGAGTCTGTGGAAGAATTACGACGACGCATTGTTGAAGAATGCCGTCTAATAACTCCACAAATGCTCCAGAATGTCAGAGCTCGTTTGGAACAAAATTTGTACTTTTGTATGGAAGCTGGTGGTCAACAATTTGAACACTTACTTAACTGAATAAACATTTCTGAACGTTTGGTTTTGTTTTTTAGTTTTTTTTTAACGAAACATTGACTGATCAGCGCATTTCTTATCACAATGAATGAAATACGTTCTTGCAACTCCAACTGTGAATAATTTTTAAACGAGTTAATAAAACTGCCAAAAAAATTAGTGTGCTGAATTCAGAAAAGAAGGAGCTTTCAAATGATGTAACACTCGACCCATTTTCCCTATTTAAAATATAAGGGTTGTTATCACCACCCTTAAGGGATTGATGTGACAAAGTTGAGTTTTATGTCAAAACATGTCCCCCTCAATATTAAAATTAACCTGTTTCAGAGTTTCTTAAAAAAATATTCTCTAGACGCATATCGATCTGTTTCGTTTTCAATGCGCCACCCTGTCTATATATATATATATATATATATATATATATATATATATATATATATATATATATATATATCCAACCGATAACTCTAAAAATACTTCACTGATTTGGACCAAATTTGGGACTTACCCTTCTTTTGTTAATGGCTTGGATGAGTTTGTTCACCATATCTTAACGGCCAATTTTTCTTAACTGAATATTTAAAAATATTTTTTAAAACGGAGTATCTCTCAAATTGTTTCAGTGATTGAAACTAAAATTTACATCTTAATATTACATAGACAGCCGTGGTCTTGTATCAATTTTCAAGTCTTTTAATCAAAGGAAAATAAAGTTATTTGAAATTAATAATAAAGTAACCCTCGACATCACTTCAGATTCTGTAATGCAATATCTACAATGTTGGACAAAGACAGATGACGTTATCTGTACTGCTATGCTTTTTAAATAAATGGTGGATAAAAATCTAAACAATGGAAGTTACCTTGCAAGATGTCAGAATGTAAAACATTGTGAAATGTACGACAGGGACGCCATCTCGATGCGGAACTAGGTAGTATGTCGTCACGACAGTTCTGGTTAACACAAAATGTTATACATGGAGACTGTGTACAAATTAACAATGTAAATTGTCAGCCCTGGCCCATTTCTTTCCTAATACCGGGACAACGTTTGCGTCCAAAAGCGCTAAATGCGACTTCAAGCAGCTTCATGTTCTTTGCAAGTATAAAAACCTGCTTACAAAATGAGAACGGTACTGATAGATAAGTTACTCAGAACCTTGGTGGTTCAGAGGTAAGAACGTGTGCCTCTGAACCGAAGGGTACTGGGTTCGATCCCAGGATACTCCTTTCACTTTTCAGTACAAACTGTAACATTAAGATCAACCGAGGTTCTGGCATTGTATTTGAGCAAGTTGAATGTCTGCACGTTCCGCCCTTCGGAGGGGGCGTAAAGCCGTCGGTCCCGTGTCCATGCGATGTTGGGCACGTGAAAGATCCCTACCCTCCTTACAGAAAGGCAGGGGTTCGGCAAAATTTCCAGGATAGTGAGGTGAAACTGCTCCCTGGCGTCGGTGATTGGCCATAATCGCGGAAATAGGCCGACGTTAAAGAAACAAAATACACACATAGATAAGTTACTCGATCCATCATTTTTATTATCGATGATTTCGCAGGTTAGTTGGTCAATATTTTTTAAATAAATAGCACTTTAAAGCGTATTTCTGCATTTCTCATATTATACGTCTCAAACAGGTACAGTCTCTCGCTTTAAATTAGACATACCTATGTTTGTTAACGGTCCAAGCCTATTATCGAGTTTAATTAACAAGCGGATTGCTTGCGGTGGACCGGATTTCAGTGTAGTCTTGGACAAAAGCTAGGTTCGTATACTCGCGAATTGCGATATCGCCCCGAAACGTATTCCTATTGGTTTACTTAAAATTATATTGTGAAATTGTTGTTTCTCATTAGATTGTATAAATGTATTTTACTAATTTTTGTATGCCTACAGTGTAACACGATCTAAATGTCTTCTTTACTTTTAAGTTTGTGTAGCCTTAATGTTAATTAAGGGCACCCCTTTATTATACTCACTTAGCATGTGCTTATATATGTAATATGAAATTAAAAAATATGTGAAACAGCAAGTGAACTTATTTACTTAAGTGCTGTATTCGATTTTATCTGAAAAAGACATTATAGGCGTCGAACTAGAATGTAATTCGGTAAATTTACAGTTTACTGCACGGAGGGTTTGTAGATTTTTTTGTCAGAAACGTACTTAGAACCACCCTTGGATGCACAAACCACAAGGCAAATTTGTTGCAAACAACCCGCCAGAAAGTTAAGGCACCAAGAATGAATAGGGGTGCTCAGCGGGGATGAAATATGAGCGGATGTTAAAAACCATTTAGACGGGCTTTGAAAAGATTTCACATTTTGCAGCAATACCTCCTTTAAACCATGTCTACCCCGCGCAACATCTATATTCGCCATGGTCCAGAACTTTATTGGGAGTTTCCCCCAACAAATTTTTCTTGTGCTTTATGCTTTGAAGGTAGTTGTATGTATGCACAAGAAGAAGGAGAACCCCCCCGTGCTTTTGAGTGAGGAGACAGAAACCTTCATCGTTCTGGGGGTTCTTCTTCCCCTTCTGCATGCATACGATCGCCCTCAATGCATGAACCGCGGGATTTTTTTTATGTTCAGCTTTCTGGTGTATTTTTGGTGAGTATATTTCCTGTTTATCAATTGTTTTGCATCCAAATTACTGTACAAATATTAATGTTACAGATTATGTTTTTGCTTGCCTATTTTTACCCTATTTTTTACTGTTCCAAATTAAATAAAGTAATGTTTTATAACTTTTAATATAAGGCTAAATCACTGTAATATATTATTCTTATGAAAATTCACTACCATAACGCACTTGCTGCGTCCCGAACATTTTTTTAAATATTTTTTAATTTTCGTAAAAATAATTGTTTAGCGAATTTTTGTATAGCATTAGTTAGACCAATTTTAGGGGAAAAAATGCGAATTTTCGTATAAGATATAGTTTGCAAATTTTCATATAACTTTTTTTTAAATTATTCTCAAAGAGATTTTTGTGAATAAATGGATCTTGACAGTTGTACTGCTTGTGTAAATTGCTTGAAATTATTTGTTGGCCAGGAAAATCAGGCCAGTGTTTTCCGGAAGATTTTAAGTTAATTTTCGGTAAATTTTAGTAATTTTTTAAGCAATAAAGTTATTTGGATAAAATATGATACATTGTTTCTACTATATACGTTAGGTAAAGCTTTATTTTCCGTATATGTGTTCGATTTTTATGAAATTTTGTATACAGGCGTGTTTTGGGGTGTAAATGACGAAAACCACAACAAAAATGAGGACAGATACAACCTTCGAAGTTATTTGGATTTTTTGGTAATAAAAGTACTCACTTTTGCGACATGTTTTGGAGCATATCTTGCTTTACATCATCGATACAAATATACTCATGTAATACTTTAGTACCTTATTTCACTGAACATATTAACTTTTTATGGTTTTCCCGTTTCGTTTTTGAAAAATTGTATTACTAAATAACTTTTGCTTCTTGCAATGTCGAAACGTATAACATGAAGGTGGTTTTATATGTCAAATGTCAACCTCAATTTAGAATGGATTATCGATGAAAAGAAGGGAAAGCTACAGAGATAATTAAACAGTGTAGTGCGTGCACTTAGTATATGAAAATGAATTATAACAGAGGAATGCACTCTTCTTTAGCTTGATATAAAACGAACGATCCACTAAAACGTGTAAAATATGACAAAAACAAAAACGGTGACAATTTACGCTTTTCGTACTAGAAAATCCAAACTACTCCAAAAGATTGTTTCTGCTGTCATTTTTGTTGTGATTTTTGTCATCTACACCTTAAAACACGTCTGTAAACAAAATTTAATAAAAATCGAACAGATGTACGGAAAGCAAACCTTCACCAAGGGTTATGCTGCTAACCAAATTTGATACATTTCGTTAAAATAAGACACATTTGCCATTAGTAACCTTTTTATGAAAATTAGCTACCTGAACGCTCTTGCTGCGTCCAGACTTTTAATAAGTTTAAGACAACTGAATAACTGACGTTTTCATAATCATATCCAAATTTTGACAGCCATACTATTGTCAACATAATGTCAAACACTGCACCTGTATTTTACATTTTTTCATCCAAATAGTAGTTTTTCCATTTTGTCCATGCGATAACTATGAGTAAGGTGAGCCAAATATAAATGCCTATATATATTTCTTTCTTTGTCAGTAGTCTATAATTACCTTATCGTTGGAAATATATTATTCAAGGCTTTATTTATCACATGTTGAAACCTAGCTGTTTTCACTTGTAGAAAAAAGGAAAGAAAGATGATGAGGTAGAAGAAACGAAAACTTGTCCTCCAGATCCAAGATTTCCAAACCAAAATGTCAGTGCTTGGTGCTTCCATTCTTTCGTTGATTATCATAAATGTACGCGACTTTTGGGAGAAAAGTAAGTACTAAAGTTTATAGTTACTATCTATACATTAATAATTGAACGTTTAATTTTATTGAAAATTAATTTTATTTGTGCAATTTTCCTGTAACAGAAACATAAGATCAAAACTACACTTTGCAAAATCTGCATCAGATTTAATATTTTGAGAATTTGAAAGTATAACAGATCAGCTGGAAATTGCTAACAAATAATGTTCAGAATACCCGCCAAAAAAGTTGCAGTTGCTTTTTGTTAGGAAGCAACTATTGTGTTAAAATGATTTGGCAAGTACTCTTCAGAAATTTTTAATTCACAAGAAAGAAGTTTGACATCTGTCCATCCTTTCATCAAAGAATTACCTAACCTATTCTTTATTACAAATAAGCTAAATTTAGGGCAACTTAAAACTTGCTTTCTGTTACCTGTTGGTTGATATAAAAATGTCATATAAAAATATCGTTTTTCAATAATCAGTGCATATTTCCGTTGTCTGTGGTTCGCTTTTCTTAAAGGTATGCTATGCAGCACATGTTTCTTGAGCTGTTTCGCATTTTACATAAGTCACGAGCTCTTTATCTCTTATTTTTGTAGATCTTGTGTTTGTAGTGTGTATATTCTTTAATGCGTCGTATAGGCTTTTAGCCTCTCAGCGCTGCGACCTCAAGAGGTCTTTTGTGCATGACTAATAGTTCCCCAAAATATTCAGGCTTTTCATGTAGTCCACTATCTTCTTGGGGGCTATTTTACCTATTTCCTAGGGTGTTAGGGCCACCTCTCCAAGGCATTTGAGCCTTTTGCAGAACTGGACCATACAGTCGCATAACAAGTGTTCTGTTATTTCTGCTGCTACAATGCAGTTGCTGCAATTTTTACTGTACCCTTGCCCATCTTCATAAGGTTATACCTTACTGAGAAGTGTCCTGTGAAAAGTCCTCTGATTATTCTCAATTCCTGTTCAATCCAAGGAACAGTTTAGACTTCTCTGTCTATATGGTGATGAGGCGTTTGGCCCCCTTAAGCCTGGTATTTTCCTTCAGTATAACAGCATTTGGTTTTTCTCCCAAGTATCAAGTTCATTTCTTGCGTGGCTTTTATCCACAATAGGGCTCTGGACCATAAATGGTTTTGTTGCTACCCTTTTTGCAAAACTATCTGCTTCCTTATTTCCTTCAACGCCTTGATGCTCTGGTACCCGCGCCCAAGTTACTTTGTTGTTCTGTTGCATCAAGGATTTTTTGCATTCCCAGGTCAGCTTAGACACTTTTAAAAGATTTAAAGTCTTTAGTAAGGCCTAGCTATCTAACAGGATGTAGATCTCTCTATCACTGTGGCCAACCAACTTTTCTGCTTTAAATTCGTCCACTTGGAATAGTCTTGATGTACTTAGTGCTGCCTCCCCCTTCACGCACATGCGCAGTGGAGCAAGATTCAGCATTGCCTCTATTGCCGCTGCAGGACATGATGTCAAAGCTCCCGTTATTGCAAAACAGTTCAGCCTCTGCAGTTTTTGAAATTTGCTTTGTGTTGAGGCTTTCTTTAAATTTCAACAAAACAACTTTATTTACTCTCTAAATATGGGAACAATAAAACTTCTAGAATATCTCTCTTACAAAACACTTAGTTTCTCTGCCGTTACAATCACTAATCTGAACAAAAGGCACTACCTACCTGGAACTACAATTAAAACTCTCTGACACTTACCACTCGTTACTGCTGCTTCAAGTCACTTCAACATTCCCTAACTGAACAAGAGGTGTTTTTCGTACTATAAGGGTGTAAGGGTTCTCTGCGTATACAGGGTGTATATACAGGCTGTTTACAATGCGCATATCTCAGTTATCCATTCTGACGGGGTACAAGTAATTTTTTCTCCCTTAGGGCTCGTCCGCGTCTTTGCTGCCCCGATAGCAACGCAGCCTTTGGCTTATTGTGCATCTCCTTTGTCTTTTCTACTCCACACATTCCAAAATTACTGTGCCCTGAACTAGTCTGCACAGCAGTTGGTAGGGTGAAGTTTTATATTGCTCTGTCTCCGGTCTAGGCCGTCCGTAGATCAGTTGTTTTTGCGGTCCAGAGCTTTACAATCGCACAAGATGTGCTGCGCTAATTCCTCCCCCTTGCCGCAGAGTCTACATGAGAGGTCCCCCTCGAACCGCCCCATTTTATGCAGGTGTTTCTTGACAGCCATGTGTGTCGTCAAGAGTCCTGTTATGTTCCTGAGCTGTCCTCTGCTAAGATTTAGCAGCTCTACAGCTCTTTTTGAACTGGGTTCCCCAATTACTGACTTTCCATGTTTGAGCCCTGGGCAGTCTTCCCAGTACATTTTATGTTCGTTTCTGACCCAGGACTTAATGGATCCCCTGGCAGTGCTCTTCGTCACGCTCAGAACCGAGTTCTGGTCCCATAAATGGTTCTGCTGTTCCACTCTTCGCGAGACGGGGTACAAGTTGGTAACTTCATTATTTTTGGTCCTAGAGGGTTGTGACTTCGCCAGTCAGGAGTCACCCCAGGCACCCCTAGGGGTGGCGCGGCGGTGTTTCTAGATTGTGCAAGAATTCTCTGATGTTGAAAAAGGTTTGGAGATGTTGCAGCACCACACCCACATCTCTTGAAGTGCTTTTTAATACTGCCCCTATCCATTCGTCCCGAACATAATTTACCGGCCTCCAACTTGGGGGTTCGTTGCCTCGATAGGGACCCAACATCTCTATGTGAACAACTTTGGGTTTAGTTCTTGGTGACAGCTGGATTCTGTAGACTAATTTTCTTAGTCGCCAAGTAATGCCCTTCCCGTGGTTTCTGAAGTTTGGGACTGAGGCCCTTTCTCCTTGTCGGTGGTCTCATCATGTCGATTGCTAACCGCATCTCTCTGCCGCTCAACATCATGGCTGTGGTGTAGCCGGACGATTCATGCCTAGAGCTTCTGTAAGCTAGGAGGAACATAGGTATCATCTTGTCCAAGTTTCTCTGATTCTCATCGACAACCATAGCAAGATACTTGTTGACGGTCCTGTTATGCCGTTCTACCATGCCGTCTCATTGAGGGTGGAGTATCGTTGTTCGTATTTTCTTTATACCTAGCAAGTCCGTTCGCTTCTTCCAGACTTCTGATTTGAAATTCCAGCCCTGGTCGGTGTGAATCTCCAAGGGTACGCCATGCCGCGATATGACATTTCCCAACAGGGCTTCTGCTAAGGGGGTTACCTCTTGATTGGGGATCGGCGTAACTTCAGGCCATTTCGAGAAGTAGTCCATCACCACCATTATGCATCTGTTCCCAGATTCGGTGACTGAAAAAAGTTCTGCGATATCCACGGCAACTCTCTCCCACGATGTACCTGAGATGTACTGCATCATTTTTCCTCTAGATCTGGTCTTTGGTCTTTTCTTTGAAGCAAAGTGGTCGCACCTCTTGCACCATTTTTCAACGCTTCTTCGGCAGTTTATGCAATAGAAGCGGTCTCTGACTCTGGCGAGAGTCCTGTTGACCCCAAAGTGGACTCCACTCCCACTATTGTGTAATTAATGAAGAACACTGTCTATGCACTCACCTGGCACAACGGTCTGGTATATACCGGCTCACCATCGGCAGTTTCCCATTTTCGAGTGATTAAGTTATTTTTTAGACACAAGGAGTCCAATTGTAGACAGTAGCCTTTAACCTCCGCCCCAAACCAGGACACATCGTGCCACTCAGGTCTTTTCCCCTTTTCTAGCCATTCCATAATATTTTTCAGGTCTGGATCTGTCTTGTGTGCATCTCTAATGCATTCAAGATTTACGTCTAGATCGATATCATTCTCCTGGTCCGTCACCATGTTGTTTGATCTGATGAGTTACCTTATCGATCTCCTTGTTCTCTTGTCGCTCGCAAAATTTACATTCATTCGCTGAGCAGAGTCCTCTTGACAGGCTGTCTGCATTGCCGTGACTTCTTCCACTTCGATGCTGGATCCGAAAGTCGTAGCTCTGCAGTTTCTCCATCCATCGTGCTATCTGTCCTTCAGGATTTCTAAGGTTCAGAAGCCATTGTACAACTGAATGAATCGCAAATCGCACCTCGCGGAATGTTCTTCCATACAGGAAGCTGTGGAACTGTTCTATGGATCTCACAACTGCCAGCAGTTCATTCCGGGTTATATAGTAATTTCTTTCTGCTTTTCCGAACTTTTTGCTAAAGTAACCTATCACAACTTCTCCATCTTGGAGCTGTGAGAGTACTGCTCCAATGCCATACGAGGGAGCATCTTTGTCCAATATGAACAGTCCTTCATCCTCGATGATAAGCCAGTATAGGAGCAGTGAGAAGATGATGTTTGAGTTCTCTAAAAAAAACTCTTGGCAATCTGGTGACCAGATGAACTCGAACTAGTCGCTCAAAGGTGGCACGAGCATTACACAGGCCGAATGGCATGACCTTTAACGGAAACAATCAATTTACAGTTGAAAAAGCAGTCTTCTCCTTATCCTCTTTCTGACGTTATACTTTCCAGTAGCCACTTTTAGGTCTAATGTAGAGAACCACTTTGATCCGACCAAAGTGTTCAAAGTATCGTCGATCCGGGGCAGGGGATAACTGTGTTTCTTGGTGACACCATTCAACTTCCTATAGTCCACGCAAAATTCCATAAGGCCGTCTTTATTGGTGACCAAAACCACTGGGGACGACCAAAGACTATTAGACTTCTCGATCACTCCCTCTTACAGTATTTCGTCAACCATCGCCTTGATTTCTGATTGCTTCGCGAAATGCAGTCTCCTCGGCGGCTGTCTAATTGGTTTTGCGTCGCCAGTATTAATTCTATGTTGTACTATACTCGTACGACTTGTGATTTTATCATTGAGCGAGAATATCGGCCTCCTCCAATATGAACTTCAGGGCCATTTCCATCTCTATGTTGTTCAATTGGCCCCATTAATTCTCTCCAGGCAGTCTTCTGTCTAATCCAGTGGGTGTCAGGTTTTTGAACAACGTCACTCGGTGGATAAGTTTACAAGTGGCGATAACCTCACCTTTCTTCAATGTGACCCTGTTAGTTTGTAAGTTAGCCACTCTTATGTGTATTGTCCTCTTCGGGTCTACTTAGCATCGTGCGACGAATGCACCGTCATGTCTATCTTTTAGGGGCTCCGCTATGAGAGGAGATATACCATCAAGTATCTTCTCTAGCCTGGCTGTGACAATATTTCCACTGTTACTAGGAATCCGTGTATTTGCGTCCACAATAAGTCTCGCACTGGGATTAGCTTTGCCTACTGGTGGAGATAAATACAACTCTTCGTTGCCGATTCTCAAGATCTTATTCTGGAAATCTACTGAAAAGACATCGAACTCTTCTATTATATCCAAGCCCAGAATAAATTCGACGACGATTTCTGCGACGACAGCCCTTACCTGTTGCTCAGTACTGCCCAGCCTAATGTAAACAGTGGCGTCTCCATGCAGGGGTATCGTATCTCATTTCGCCGTTTCCAACACAGGCTGTTTGTTGGTCGTGAGTGCCGACCTGTTTGGCAACATGTCTGGGCGTACAACGGATCTACTGGCACCAGTATCGATAGTGAAACTGCATCGTCTTCCGCCTATGCTGCCAGGTATAACTAGGCTCTCGCGGTAGCGTCGGATAGTGGAGATCTTGACTTTCGGGCCTTGGGACTCGCGCGCCAGCTGTCGCCCCGTTACGCTGGCGTCAGGTCGTTTTCCCTGACGGCGCTCCCTGTGTGTATTCTTGTCTTCTGCGAACCACCGGTTGGGTTTGTGAGCACTGCCTACTTATGTGCCCTTTCCCACAACACTTGCGGCATTCTATGTACGACCAATCTGCTTTCGTCCTACGTGCTCCAACCGTTGCATTGACCTTGCTTATGGCTTGCTTTATCAACTTCATTAGTTCCTCTGTCGTGTATGCATGGTCCTCTATCTCCTTCACTTTGCGCAGCCTGTTGCGGCGAGGTTGCGATGCATTCTTCGCTGCTTCAAATTCCAAGCCATAGTTGGCGCAGTCTCTAAGTGTTTTGAACCTTCCGAGCCTCAAAGATTGTTGCATTTCGTTGTCAAGTACCCCATCGATGAAGGTCTGAACGATGATCTAGCTGAAAAATTTTTCTGGAGCTTGACGCCAGACGAACAAGTTTTTCCACTTCGGCACTAAATTTCTGCAGTCTCGTTTGACCTCTGGACCCTTGTCTTTAGTTGTGTCTGGTAGACCTGCCTCATGTACTTGTTACCATTTCTCAAATCTGGGGCTTGTATCACTGTTAAGTAGTTCTTCTGTTTAGACTCCGGGATATTCTGGAGGATTTCTAGGGCTTTACCTCGAAGCAAGAGAATTAGAGCAGTTGCTGTCTTTTGTACGCTCCACCCATTGCTGAGAGCTGCCGCTTCAAACTGCCTCCTGTACATGGGCCACGATGTTTCTTCATCAAAAGTCGGCGGCTTTAAGGCGCCATGAGACTGCTGTGCGACTGGTATATCTTCTCCTAAGCGAGTTTGAGTTGGGGACATTCCAGTAAATCCTCTTTGTTGAGTTCTATCAGTCTGGCCCATCACCTGTTCTGTGATTTATATACGTGTGATTTCTGTGCCTTTCGTGTTCATCTTCATTTGTTCATTCAACCCTTCCACTTCTTCCCATCGTTTGTATCAATCCCCTGTTACATTTTCTACTTTACTGTTCACTTTTTCTAGTTGTTCGTTGATCTGTTAAATTTTTTCTTTTACATCGACTTTCATATTGTGGAACATACTTCGGAGGGCTTCTTTGCCTTCTTGCCGCCGTTTTTTCGTCTTCTTCGCGTTACTTCTTGAGGTCTTCTTTATCTTCAAGACGTCTCTGTTCTTCCTCTTGTCCTCTTCTCTGGTCATCTTCGCGCCGTCTTCTTTCATCTTCTTGTCGCCGTTGTTTGTCTTCTTCGCGTTGTCTTTTCAGTATATCCATCAACTCTTTGATTTCAGCCACCTCGTCGCAGTCAGTCGATCTAGTGTTTACCATTTACAGCTAGCACTTCTTCACTCACTTATCCCACTTCGGACACCAAATTGTTGCATTTTCGCCGGGTTCTTGATAAGTGAGACTTTAAATGTCAACAAACCAAGTTAATTTACTCTCTAAATATGGGTACAATAACAGTTATAGAATGTCTCTCTTACAAAACACTTAATTTATCTGGCATTACAATCACTAATCTGGACAAAAGTCACTACCTGGCACTACAATCGATACTCTCTAACACTTCAGACTGGTTACTGCTTCTTTGAGTCACTTCAACATTCTCTAACTGAACTGAACTGAGCTGACTTACTTCCGCCTTTGTATACCCGTTGTCCCTTCCACCTCGCTTCTGGAGTGTTCCATTCTAGAATGTTCCAGGACCCTATTTTGCTAGAAGGTTGTGTGGATACAGAACGGCTCCGTGTGTATACAGGGGTTGTGTATATACAGGATGATCCAAATGTGGCCATCACTCCTATGTTACACAAGAGGTGTTTCTCCTATTAAGAGGGCTCTCTGAGTATACAGGGTGTAAGGGTTCTCTGCGTATACAGGGTGTTCCTAATTGGCAGATCTCAGTTATCCGTTCAGACGGGGTAGAAGTTAGTAACTTCGTTATTTTTGGTCCTAGAGGGTTGAGACGTCGCCCGTGTGTGGTCACCCCAGGCACCTCCAGGGGTTTGGAGGCGGTGTTGTCGGACTGTGCAAGGCTTCTTCGTTGTTGAGGAAGTTTTGGAGATGTGGCAACACCGCACCAACATCTCTTGAAGTGCTTTGTTTATCTTTTTTCTGATTCCAATGATGTAATATTTGATATGGTTATTTTCATTAGTTTGAGATTTTTTTAACAAAAACTATTTATTATAAATTACTTGCAAAATTATGTACTAAGTAGGCTAAAATACATCCAATTGGATGTAACAATCATGCCAATCATGTATCTGTTAGAGAACTATTTTTATAAGTAGATGCATTTTTATTACAATAAATATAACAAACGAACTAAATAACTTATTATGTTAACATAAAAATAAACTTTAATTGGAACACCTAAATAACGGAAAACAAGCTAAAACTAAATCTGAACAAAACTTATCCAAAGTAAATGTTCAAAGTGTCTACCATCAACTTGTAAACACTTCTGGCACCTACAAGCTATTTCTCTCTCGACTTGTTTCATCCACTGATGACGAATATTTCTTACAGCTTGAATATTAATTTTTAGTTCTTCAATATTTTCAGGTTTTTCTGATATACTTTATTTGTTAAAGTACTCCACAAAAAAATATAGAGGCATTTCCCATCCAGCTGAGAAAATGTTCCGTTAGATATGCTGACATATTTCTAGAATTATGGACAGGAGCACCATCGTGCTGAAAATGTCTTAGGTTCTGAATCGTACTCACAGGTAAATTGTCCAACATTTCTTCCAATTTACTTTGCAGAAATCCCAAATATCGTTATGAATTCAGGTTCGTTTCATCGAAAAATGGTCCTAAGATTGTGGTACCAATAATTCCGCACCACACATTTACTGAAAATACGTACTGGTCTCTTCTTTCTGCACTAAGATGAGGATTGCTGTAATTCCAATATACAGTATTGTGGTGATTAAATATCCAGTACTTAGTGAATTTTGTTTCATCTGTAAAAGAATTCCCTACAAAACGATCACTTTGCTCTGTTTGACTTACCAACCATCTAGCAAACTGAATTCGTCGGCTCAAATCTCCCGAATGTAATGTATTGCTAATACTACATTTGTAGGGGCGATAACTATTCTGTTTAAGAATCAAACGGGCATTTTCTTTTAAAACCGCGGACTCGTTCGCCAACTGGTAGATGTACTTGGTTTATAATAAACGAATGCCAAAACTCTTTCTTCGTCTTCCTCTTTAAATGTCAATTTCTCAGTTTTTGGTGTGTTGAATTACCTTAAGATTGATTTCCAATTCCGCAGAAAATCTTTTATCGAGCTGCCTTCTTTCCATGTATCATTGAAAATATATGTCACTAGCTTCATCGACATTTCTGTTCCTGGCATAATAAGAGAAAAATGTCATTTTTCTCTTCATTCATATACATTATAACTTATTACTTGAACAAAAATATGCTGGCTGTTACATCGGATTGAATTCACCACCTGCTTGGTACATGATTTTGCAAATAATTTATAATAAAAAGTTTTTGTTAAATAAATCTCAAACTAATAGAAATAACCATATCAAACCTTATATAGTTGGAATTAGAAAAAAATAAGTTTTGAATAAAGTCACAGTCATGATTGACATTTGAAAAATGCAACTTTGTGTTATCTCCTTCGAACCAAGCACGCCATGGATATTTTGTCAACACTGTTCTATTCTAGAAAAAATACTTACAAAATAGAGCTTCTATCCCTTTTGTGCCATGAACCGTTACGGACATATTCAAGAATGAAAAAATCGGTCATTTTCAGTTTTCATAATGTTTTCAGAAAGTAGGTAATGCAACTGCCCTTGAAATTCTGCCCAACTTTGCTAATTTAAACGAAGCTGTATCTTCAGAAATAACATAGTTACCCATTATACCGAGGTAGATAATGGGTACCCTGTATATATATATATATATATATATATATATATATATATATATATATATATATATATATATATATATATATATATATATATATATATATATATATATATATATATATATATACAGGGTACCCATTATCTACCTATCTAGAGAACAGTTGTATTTAAACACTGTATTTGTACAGCTTTTTGGTGAATAGGGCAAGTTAAGCCTTTACTTTTTTTTTTATTTAGACAAATTTCCTATATTACACTGGCGACGAAGACAACCACACCGGATTTAATATTCAATTTCGGTGCTAAAGATCCACGTTTAATAGTGAAGTGCTTCAGCTGTTAAAACTATGACGACCCCGACCTTTAAACAAAATGTGGGACATTTGATCCTATAAATTCTGATTGGACTACACAAACGGCGAGTTGGAAATTATTTTAGTGCTAATGAAATTACCGATAAAAGTGTAAAAAGATCAATTTTATTAAACTTGTTAAGTGAAGATGCTTATAAATTGGTGTTTGCTTTGAGTTTACCGGATGAACCCAAGGGAAAAGATTACGCTTTATTGGTCAAGTTAATCACCGAACACCTTAGGTCTTTTGCATCAGTTTTTACTGCGCGATACAAATTTTATCGTGCCGAGAAAAGTCAAAATGAATTTCCTCGTGAGTGGGTTGCCAGACTACGGAGTTTAGCTGCCGCATGTCATGTTGTCGCCGGCCAAATCTAGTTTGTGCTACGTGATATATTTGTTGTTGGATAAGATGTTGGTCCAGTTCAAGATCGACAAGTGGAGAAAAAAGTTGCCAAATTTGCTGACATGATCGATATTGCTACAGCAAAATCTGTGGTTAGAAGTCATGGTAATGGAGGCTATATTAAACAGGCGTCTTTAGATTTTTATATTCGGGGAAATCCAGTGGCAAGACGTTCGGCGGAAAGGGGAGCCCATCTACGTCATAACACCTTCCAATAGTCAGTGCAGCTGATAGGAACTACGCAGCTCCTGCCAACATTTTGGATGGGCGATAAGTTTCAGCTCCGTCTTGCCACGCTTATAGCGTAGGAACCATGCTTAGGCTAAGTGTTCAGTAAAGATTGTTTTTGTCTATATTTCAAAAAAGAACACTTAGTACCAGTGTGTCCAGGTAAAAGTAAAAGAAATGTAAAGACACAAATATCAGCCGAACACTCTCAAAATTATATAGAACTAGAAGAATATTCATTATTTAATTTAGAATGTTCAATTAAACTAATATTAATTAAATGAGTGAAGCTTGGAATCTGTGGTGAGCACTGGTAAGTACAATTTGGAAAACCCAATTCATCACGATAAAGTTTTCTGACCGGACGAACTTTGTTTAGTTTACTCATTCCCTTGATGACGCTTACTTTGTTAGCGAAACGATCGTCGGGTCAGAAAACTGTATTGTGATGAATTTGGTTCTCCAAATTGTACTTATAATATTAATTAATTTAAAAATAGAAGATTTTGACTTCTGCTTTAATTTACATGCAGGTTCTAGCTTAAGTGTAGTTTCATACCATTTTTATATAACCAATTTTTATCATAAAAATCTCCAGCCGACAACAAAATTTTCAGTTTGTATAATGGTGATACATTGATCCATTAGGTTATATTACCTGCAAAGTATATTTTAACAAAAAAAGTGCAACTTAGATTTGTATTATATCAACAATGCAACTTGCCCGCCCCTTTTAGGGCGCGATTTTTAAAATACATTCAATTTGGATATGTGGAGTATTAATTTTTTTAATTTTTCTTATGATATTAACAGTTTAGTTAAAAGATTTTATTATGTATTCTTGCCAGGCTCAGGTACTTTTACTAAAGAGCTTATTTCCATAAAATTAATATCATACAATTTAACCCGAAAATTTTTTCGAGTGTGACCTTTGCCTTTTGCTTTTAAAAAAAAAGTGTACTTTGAATTATCGTCTCAAGAAATTAAAAGTGATTACCCCTGCTAACTATAGCCCATGGTGTACTCCTATACTGCCAGTTTTTGAAAAGGAATGACTCCGTACGAATCTGTGGTAACTTTAAACTCACGGTAAATCCCTATATAGAAATGGACCAATATCCTTTTTTATTTTTTATTTCAACAACACACCACAGGCTTACAGCCTAAATAATATCGTACCGTGGGTGCCGACAAGAAGGAAAGAGGCAACTTGTTAATTCTGGGCTTGAGGGTTCGGAGGAGAAGGAAAAACATGTGCCGGCAAGGAATTCCACATCTTGGAAGTCCTCGGGACAAAAGAGTGGGCATAACAAGCTGGTCTATGTCTGGTGACCTGGACAGTAAAAGGGTGCATTCGCTCTGTTCCCCTGGTAGATCTGTTGGGGGCAGCAGGTGGAGAAACTATGGAAGAAAGCTCCTCTGAGCACTGCCTGTACAGATATCTATAAAAGAGAGAGAAGTCACCAACGGCACGTCGGTGGGCAAGGGATGGCAGCCTTTGGGTGAAAGTAGGGTCACCGATGAGACGTATAGCTCTCTTCTGAATGGAGTCCAGGATAGCGAGTGTAGAAGCGGCTGCGGAACCCCAGATGTGGGAGCAGTATTCGATGTTTGGCCTTATTTGTGAAGTATGTAAGGTACATAGATTAGCTGGTGAAAAGTATTTGCGAGCCCGGAAGAGGAAACCTAATTTCTTAGCAGCCGCTTCTGCAATTGATGTGACATGTTGGTGCCAATTGATATTTCGATCCACATAAATGCCAACAAGTGAAAAGGACTCATTACTTTGAATAACTTGGTTGTTCATTATGATGGTTCTAGGGCTGGTGTATCTTTTATGAGATAGAAAGCAAGACTGAGATTTGGTGGGGTTGAATTGTACAAGATTTCTACTTCCCCAAACTAATATTTTTTGGAGATCCACGGAGACAGAACCCTCCATGTGTCTGCGATCCTCATCTAGTTGGGCCAAAGAGACAGGCTTAGAATATTGTATATTTAAGTGAAGGGTGCTGTCGTCCGCGTAACTGTGAACTGTGTCGGATGTGCTAGAGAGGAGGTCATTGATGTGGAGAAGAAACAAAGTAGGGGCTAAAGCTGAACCTTGAGGAACTCCTGCATTAATTGGATATAGTTTAGAGGAATGGCCATCCACAACAACAGAAATGCTCCGGGAGAGGAAGTTTGCTGTCCAGGTACATAGTTTTGGAGGTAGGCCATAGGCCGTTAGTTTATTAAGCAGTGCTGCGTGCCAGACCTCGTCGAAGGCTTCGGATATGTCTAAAGCGACAATCTGGGATTCACCGTGTAGTTCCATAGACTTGTTCCAAAAATGGGTGACAAAGGAAAGGAGGTCGTCAGTTGATCTGCGCTGACGTAATCCATACTGCCTGTCGTAGATTAGACTGAGTTTTTCAAGAAATTTTAGTAATTCAGTGTTTATATACTTTTCCATCACTTTACAGATGACTGAAAGGAGAGAAATAGGCCTGTAGTTGCTAGGAAGCGCTTTGGATCCTTTCTTGGGGACGGGTTGTACGCGAGCAGTTTTCCAGTTACTAGGGAATATGTCTCGATTGTAAGATGTATGAAACAGACGAGTCAGGACAGGAGCAAATTCTGGTGCGCATTTTTTTAAGAACAATTGCTGCGATCTCGTCAAGACCAGAGGCTTTTCTGGTATTAAGAGAAGAGGGCATCTTTCGTACCTTTTTAGTTTTGAAAATGATGTCCGTCATCTTATGTGCGACATTGGGGACTGTTGGTGGTTGAACATTTGGAGGTGGGTTGAGAGTAGAATTGCCGGCGAACAACGAGGCAAAAAGTTCAGCCTTGCCCAGGGCGGTAGAAACAATTTCATCACCTGAGACAAGAGGTGGGAACGTTCTCTTGCAGAAATTATTCTTAATAGATTTAGCAAGAGTTCAGAAGGGTTTGCTGCCCTTAGAGCTTAAGAGGACTTTTTTTATGTGGTTATTAAACAAGTTTTTTGCGTCAGAAAGAATGCGGAAATAGCGGTTTCTTGCGTCGTTAAATGCTTGACGTTTTTCTTGACTGGGATTGTGTAGAAGTGTTTTGTGAGCTTTGACCTTTTCAAGTCTGGCCTTGTCAAAATATTTAGAGAACCAGGGCTTTTGAGTGGCTGAAGCGGTTTTCTGTGTACGTGGAATAAATAATTCCATACCAGCTTGGATAATTTCGGTGACGTTTTGTGAGATATCTGAGGCGTCAGGATGAGAGAAGCAGACGGACGCCCATGGAAATAAGGAAAAGTAATCTCGCATTTCGTCCCAGTTCGCGGAGCTGTAGTGCCAAACGATACGTGAGTGTGATGTATGTGTGACCTCGGGTTGCATTGCGCAGGAAGCGGTGACCATGCAGTGGTCTGAGCGACCGAGCGGGGCGGTGACTGATATGTTATAGCATTCAGGATTTGTAGTAAGAAGGAGATCCAAGGGATTTGAGCTGTGTGTTGGGATGCGAAAAAAGTAAGTAGGTTGCTGAACCATATTGGCTAAAGAGTTGCTGACTGCAAAGGCCTCCGCTGCTCTCCCTTGTGGATCGGTTTTGGAAGATCCTAGCCATTCCTTATTATGGACGTTGAAGTCACCAAGAATAGTGACCTCGGAGGAAGGATATTCAGAAATCAGATGGTCGTTTTTTTCAGAAAGGTTGTCAAAGAGCTGGACAAAGTTGTTGTCAGAAGGTGACCGGTAAATGTAACAGATGAATTTAGTTGTAGCCCTGAGAGAGACTTTTATCCATAGTATGTATTTTCTTCCAGCTTCTAAATTGGGGAGTCTGGTGCAGGGTAGATTGCTACAGACATATGCGCACACGCCTCCATGCAATCTAAAGGAAGTAAGGAGCGCATACCCCGGAAAATTACCTTTACCACGTATAAATGAAAGTCGAATTACAAGGGGGCGTACATTTTTCGAAACTCGATCTTTCTAATGCTTATCAGCAGATCTGTTTGCATGGGGTTTCAAAGAAGTTCATGACGATTTCCACACATAAATATATGTGTCAGTATAAAAGGGCATCTTTTGGAATGCCAGTATTCTCACGAAATTTCAAAAAATTATGGAATCTTTGTTCCAAGGATTGGAAGGGGTTATAGCTTTTTGGACGATATTTTAATAAGCGGGCTTAACCGAAAATAATACGTTGCAAGACTTATACAGGTCCTAGAGATTTTACAGGATTTAGGTTAAAAAATTCCTTTAGATAAATGCCAGTTTTTTCAAGACAAACTCGAATATTTGGTATTTCTTATAAACAGGGAAGGGTGTCACACATCCGATTGGAAAATGTTGGTGGTGAGAGAAGCTAACAAACTTAAAACATTACAGAATTAAAACCTTTTCTAGGTCTAATAAATTATTGCGACTCTTTTGTACCAAATCTGGCAACAGTCCTTTACCCTCTGTACAATTTATAAAAAAATGACGAGAAACCCATCACCTACGCGTCTGGTACCCTATCTAGTGCGAAAAAAATTTAGCCAAATCGAGAAAAAGGGATTAGGCATAATTTTTTCTTTCATCCTCAGATAAATAATTGATTGAATTTTTATCTGCCTGAGGATACTGTCAAGCAGCGAAACCGGTCACAGAAACATTGAAGAACATCCTAGAACATCTAGAATTCAGAAGGGTCACTTGCTCCAGTTAGCTTACGCGCTGGATACGTCCTTCATTTACAGAAACCCAACAATGAACCCAGAGAAGAAGTCTTCAAGTCTGTGTCTAGTATTTTAGTTAAAATCAAAAAAGTTATGGACATTTAATATTTTTTTAATGTTGGTTGCCGCTGGTGTCAGGTCACTGCAAAGACCAATGTATTGTGTGTGCTAAACAAAAGTCATACGATTTTACAGATTACAGGTAAAATTTACTAAGCGAAAATTGGAACCTGTGATGAGCATTGATAAGTACACTTGGAGAACCCAAATCAACACAACACATCTTTTTAAAGACCTGACGATCGTCTCACTAATAAAGTTAGCGAAAAAGAATTTGTCATCCTCTGATGACGCTAACTTTGTTTGCTAAACGATCGTCAGGTCCTTAAAAGATGTGTTGTGGTGATTTGGGTTCTCCAGTGTCCTTAGGTTAATTTTATTTTTTCTTGGCGCATCTATAATTTTCGTAAAAAAAACTTACGTTGATCAGTTCTAGGAAAATTCACTACGATAATGCACTTTCTGCGTCCAGACTTTTTAAACATCCCGAAGATTTAAAACTTTACCAAAACTATACAAGCTTAGGTACAATTATCATTGAAATCTTTCTCACGAATTCCGTTGAATTATGGGGATATTTAACTTTGTAGTCAGCAAATTATACGGGGACCCTACATCTATAGTAAAGTAGGGAAAGTAATTAAGGAGTTTTTGCAAATCGTAAAAGTCGGGACGACGCAAATACGTTATAGTAGCAAATTTTAATAAGTTTTGTAATATATAACGTAATTCACCTCATCTCTTAAGCATATCATTGCACCTGTTTAGATTTATGTTAAATTTAAGTAGCTGATTTTTATAAACAATTCACATCAAAGCATCTGAATTGTTTCTATTAATTCAATATAAAAGGCCAGTCAAATCGTGTAGCATGCCGTAGGTTAGAAACACTGACAACTAACAAATAATTTATTATATCCATCTTTGTTTGTTCTATTCAAATTTATACCGTATAGTAATGTACTTTCCCAACAACAACGAAAAACATTCGCGGCATTTTGCAAATTCTGTTAAATTTAATTCCGGAAAAACTTGGATTACGACTGTTCAACAAAACTGAATTTTGGCACATTGCATTTGTAGCTTACTGGCAATATATGAAATAAGTAAATTTTGATAAGAATAAATTTACGAGTTTCAAAGATATAGAAGTTTCGAGAAGAAAATTTACGACGATCTTCCATGGAAAAACGTAGAAGCTTCGCGTAAATAAAGAATAATATATATATATATATATATATATATATATATATATATATATATATATATATATATATATATATATATATATATATATATATATATATATGTGTGTGTGTGTGTGTGTGTGTGTGTGTGTGTGTGTGTGTGTGTGTGTGTGTGTGTGTGTGTGTGTGTGTGTGTGTGTGTGTATGTGTGTGTGTGTGTGTCTATTTGTGTTTGGAAAGATTTCCGCGGTCTTTAATGTGATACACACTTGATTGGTCTCGGTTTACACTGAGACCTTAGATACGATTTTCGGTGAGATTTGGGGAGTACACATTTATCCACCGCTCTCAGGAGTAGGCAGATTGTGCCCTTACAGTTCATGTCCTTACATATTTCCTTTACCTCTTAAAAAGGGCTCCAAAACAGGAGCAGAAACGTCGAGTTTTAATAAATTTTGGACGCGGTTCAACCCGAGAACCAAGTATATCATATACAGGGTGTAAATAAATAAGTGAGAAAAAATTCAAAGGGTGATTCCTTGTCAAAAAATATGGGGGGTCTTTCACATGAAAAAATTCAATTTGAGCATCCCTTGTTTAGATACAGCCCCTTGAAGAGGACGTCAAAAGAGCCGTTTTCAATTTTTTTTCCAAAAAGCATGTCGGTCTTTCATCTTAACGAATTCGCTCAACAAAGCCTTTATACACACTGTCACTCAAAGAATAAACATATTATGTAGAAAACAAAAACAATTTAGTTGTCATAATAAAATGTCAACATGACAGATGCCTAATAGATACAAATTTGAATAACATGCCATTATATGCGAATCATACCATGAGCTTGATAATAAATAATTTTTTTCTCAGAAACAGTTGACTTTACGGAAAAATTACAAGAAAGCTTTTTTGTTGAAAATGAATCAAGTTATCCAAAACGAATGTTCCTATTGCATAATGTGGATCAGGAAAAAGTTTCATGAGGAACAAATTTTAGGGTTGTCTTTTTCTACCCCTTGCAACCATAGTGGAACACCACGGAAATAGTCAATGAGTCTTCTCTCTGTTGCAGAGAAAGTCCGCTCGTATTCATTTGCGTAACTTTCGACGTTTTTGGAAAAAAAATTGAAAACAGCTCTTTTGAACAAGGGATGCTCAAATTGAATTTTTTCATATGAAAGACCACCCCTATTTTTCGACAAGGAATCACACCTTAAATATTTTCGTACTTATTTATTTACACCCTGTATATATATATATATATATATATATATATATATATATATATATATATATATATATATATATATATATATATATATATATATATATATATATATATATATATAAATAAATAAATTTTAAAGAGATGTCGACTTCAAATTTTGGGAATTATGTTTTAAATAAGCAAGACTTAAAGCATTTCAAATCCAGTTTGTGTGTGTGTATGTATGTATATAAACATAAAAAAAAAATTAACGAAACTCAAAAAAGGGTTCGAAATGCTCTAAGTCTTGCTTATTTGAAACAGCATTCCCAAAATTCAAAGCCGATATCGCTTTAAAAGCGAAATTTACTTTATAAGAGCTTGCTAAACAGCATTTATCGTAACCCGTAATTTTTTTTGTTATAGTAGCAACCCATCGATTTAGACCAAAGAAACAGCTCTTCCTAATCAACCGAGACGTTATCGTATTACATACGTTATGCAAAAACTCCATAATATCAAAAACGGCTAATGTTTTGGAGCAGTACTTATACCTTTATTTATATAGAATTGATAATTTCCTCTGAAATAAATAAATAAAAAAGTTATGGATAAATGAGAAAGAAAAAGTTATACACAATTCATTAGTTGTTGTTTCCCTTACTTGGTGAAACCCTTTCATACTAAATATAAATGTAGACACTTCTTCGATGGCTTCAATGTTCTTTTGTCCGACAATACCAAAAAAGGGCGTAACCGGTTACAGAGAAGAAAACAAATACTTGTGAAGCCAGAAAAGAAGTCTGCATCTGTATTAAAGTTAAGTCCACTTAAATATATGATAAATAAAAGTATTCTGGCTTAAACAAAATTATTTTAAATTCCAATGCACGATAACAGAATGCATATGAACTGTTGAAGTCACATACTAGTTGTAACAAATAGCTAGCTCTTAAAACGTGCGAATGGTAACCATACCGCAGCCAATGCAATATCAGAATGATTTAATAAGATAATGTGTTTTTATTTTCAGACACGAGCCTTGTAAATATTTCTACAAATGCTACAAATCATTATGTCCGAATGCGTGGATATCAAGATGGGAAAGCCAAATAGAAAGCGGTACATTTCCTGTGGAGCTTCCAGACAAGAAAAAAGAGGAGAAAAAGAAAAAATAATGATGCTATTGTCCTTTACCTATATTCATGTGAATGTCTATTTTTTGTATTTAGTATCTGTATATCAACTTATTTTATCTATATACATGAAAAAAAGTACATGAAATAATATTCTTTGTTTTCTAATTTCTCTGCCTTTCATGTAGGTGTTTTTCCCTATATTAACATATGTATTAATCGTATATTGTTTCTCTAACTTCGGTCTATTTTCGTGACTATGACCAATCACCAATGCTAGTGAGCAGTTTCATCTCACTATCGTAAAAATGTTCCCGAATCCCTATATTCTATAACTTACAGTATGTATTGAAAAATAATTGACGTTTATACTGGGCGTTGAACCCTTGGGACAAGAGACATGCGTTGTCACCGCTGGCGTACCGAGGGTGCTATATTAATATACAGAATTTGGCAAAATAATGGGAACACCCTATTTATGGCCTTAGTTTCAAACGGATAAAAAATTTACCCGCATAAAAGTTCCTGTACACTTTGAAAACTATATGGTGACGCTTAGAGATTTTGGTCATCTGTCATATTTTCTAAGTTATGACCTAATCACGATTTTTTTTAAAATAAACGCCATGTATTTTATGTTTCTGTCGAAAAAGTATTTATTGCGAACTCATCATTGGTCTCTGACGAACCGTCTAGTCAGAAAATGGTAAAAAACTAATCATAGGATGCCAATGAACGCGACAGATTTTGACTATGTATAATTGTTGTTTTTGAAAAAAGAAATATATTTTTGCAAGAAGCTTGCGATATATTCAGTGAAATAGGTTGTGAGAGAATTTGTTATATTTCAAAATATACCTGGTCATAAATGATTGGAAACCAGAAGTGTAATATGTGTTTCAAGATCTGTATAACTAAGATAAAAACTAGATACAACTGGATACAACGCACTTACACACTAGAAAATATTTGAAATCAAAAAAGACAATTGAACACAATACACTGATAACAAAAAAACTAAATAAATAAATAAAAAGTATTTACAGCAAGTGCTCAAATTAAAAACCTTCAGCGGCCTGACAATATCCTATTCTATCGAGAAATTATCTTAAAACCTTTGTGAATATTTCCTGGTGCTATTTCGTGAGGGGCAGATTTGACTCGATCTTCCACCCCTGATAAAGATTAAGGGAGATTCTCATAAAGCACCGATTGTAAATCACCCCAGAGGAAATAATCCAACGGGGTTGAATCTGGTGACGGCGCTGGATATTCTATGTATCCTCTTCCCACCGATCGGAAATACTAATTTAGATATTGTCTTACCTCAACAGCATAGCGAGTAGAATGTTGTCTGACAAATGCTGATTATTTGCGGAGTTAGGAAATAAACGACAAAAGAGTTCTGACAGAATCTGGTGACGAGGGAGTTGTAAATAACTATCCCCATTCAAAGTTTCTATCAAAAAGCCACGCCCAATAATTGTTCCGCCAACTATACCTGCTCAGACGTTAATTTTCTGCGGATGTTGAGGATGAGTCTCTTCTATCCAGTCAAGATTGCAGTCTGACCAGTAGAGACAATTATGTCTATTTACAAAGCCGTTGAGACAAAATGATGCTTCATCAAAAAATAATATGGTGTTGATGACGCTCGCATTACTTTCAATGACATCGAACATTTCCTGACAAAAGTACATACGCTTATAAGGATGGTCTTCGTTCAATTCTTGGTGCAGCTTTACTTTATATGAATAAAATTTATTGCATTTTAATATCCTACTCACAGATCATTCACTACTACTGTGCTTTATATCTAGTTTTGTCAGCAATGTCCATGATTATTTATGTATTTATTTATTGGCTAATTGACTTCACATTTTGGTGAAAGATGTTTATTTTGGTGGTTAACACGAATATATGGTTATTTTTTGTGTTTAACGTACGGGATGTTATGAGCTCCTGCACCACTATATTCTTTTCTTCAGTTTTTTAAGAATAGTGATTCTTGGAAAATGACTAGTTATTTTGAAACAGCATTTGCTTGTTGAAAGTCGCTAAAATGCACCATTTTAGAGAAAATTGACTTCAAAATATTAGGTTTTGAAAATACTACATGGATTAAAAGAAATTGGTTCAAAAATGTATTGCAGTATTTCTTATAACAACGGAAAACGAAAACGACATGAAACTGAACATTGAACAATATAACATGAAAGATATACCACTTTTGAAAATAACAATTTAAAAAAACATATTTTTACCTAAAAGCAATACCAGAAATATCTTCATTTTAAAGTTGATTTTTGACATGTCCGCTATTTGCTTCCATGCATTTTCTATACCTGCCTAAAAATTTCTTCTATCTGCAAAGAAAGTCGGATGGATTTGCCACTATTTTTTGCTACCGTTCATTTCTGGTATTACCAGTAGGACCAGAAGAAACTAGGTGCTTAATATATCCCCATAAATAAAAATCTGAACTGCGTGGAGGCCATGGATGTTCAATTCGTTGTCCAATCCATCGATGAGATACTACGTTATTCAAATAATTTCGAACTGCTATGGGATAGTGGGCAGGGGTGCCATCTTGTGAGTACCACATACGAAACCATGTACTTAAAGGAACAATCTAACAGATCCAATAAATGATGCTGGAGAAAATCTAAGCAATCCTGCCCTTTCAGCGTTGCTGGAAGTTCAAATGGTCCTACAAGACTATCTTCAACTATACCAAACCAAACGTTCAATTTAAATTTGTGCTTAAAGTGACGCACCGTCGTACTGTTTGGGTTTTCTTCAGCCCATGTAACAATTTTTGTAGTTGAAAATTCCTCTTCTCGTAAATGTTGCCTGATCAGTGAATAGAATTTTACTTGCAAAAATTAGATCGTATCCATTTTTATTTAAGATAAATTCACAAAAATTTATTCTTGTTAAAAGATCACCTAGCGGTAAGTTTTGGGCTGGGAAAAAATGTAGGGTATAATTGTAGTTCCCGTAAACTGTTAAACATAGTACCCTGACTCAATTCAACATTGGCAGCGATACGGCGCATACTTGGTGGGTCATCTTCAACAATATTCTATTAAGTCTGTTTAGGCGAAAACTTCCTGTTTCCCTTAATCTGTTACTCAAATTTGCAGACAGCTTGCGGTTGGCCAATTTACGACTGGGATAAATGTCTGCGTAACTTCTCGCCACAGCGCTGGCATTAAAACCCTATTGGACGTAGAGGAACTGATATCATATCGGTCATTCCAATATTTGAGAATAAGTTATGCCGTGGCATTGTTTGTACGGGAATAGCAAATTTTATCGTATATTAAAGTAATGCTGAAAATGACACCACATTTGAAAACTAATTACTATCTACTTAGAAACTTGAGAAACAGTCTCAAATTGGGAAATTGTAATCCACACATTTTCTACACTAACTTGGTTTTCTCTAAGATGGTGCATTTAACCACTTGCCACAAGTATATATTTTCTAGAAAAAATCAAGTAGTATTTTAAATAAACTAATTATTTTCCAAAAATCACTTCCTAAAAAACTGAAGAAAATTATGTAGTGGAGGAGCTTAAAACACCCTGTACATTGAGCACAAAAAATACTCAGACATTCGGCGTTAGCTCCTAAAGAAACCTCTTTCTACAAAATGTGAAGTCAGTTACCGAATAAATAAATGAATTATTGTGAAAGAATTAAATTTTAAAATGTTTCTCAGCTATAACTTCTTAAGAAAGCAAAATTGTACAAAGTTAAGTTCACTGAAATTAGCTTATTTTCGTCCAGTGTAACGAAAACTCACGTTTGGTATATTATTTACTGAACACGCTGAATAAAATACCAAAAAAATTATGTCTGGTTTTAATGAAATCTGATAGGCATCCTCCTTTTGTAGGTGGCTTGGATAAGTTCGTTAGTCGGGAAAATCGGTCTAGTTTTTCGTGGAAAATCAGTCTAGTTTTCTTCCGTAAAACTCTTGCATCTCCGAGAATAAAGCTACGACAACCAAATTTAGTACGCCGGTTTAAGTAATGAAAAATTAATTATGTATGTACTTGAACTTGAATCTCTTGAGTTCAAAAAATTATGAGCATTTAAAATAAAATAAAAAATATTTGGGTGCCAGTAGAGGTTATACGAGAGCACAAGAGCAAAATATTGTCTGTGGTAAACAAAACCTGTTTAATATTATAGACAGATTAAGTTTTATGGGCGCAAAGTCATCAGGAAATACGAGACAAATTGCTTTGAAAATTGTATCGTTTTTCTTCTTAATATGTCGAAGTTGCGATTTGAAACCACAAAGTTGGCAATTGTTAAACAAATATTCTGAAACAAATGAGGGTTATGTAGAAAAAATATGATAAGCAGTGTATTTTACCAGCCACTAGCTTTCTGCATTAACTGCCATTGCCCATCATTTTACTAAAATATTTGCAGAAAATTATTTTTAAATAGACCCTGTCTGTGATGCTTTGGCAGTAGTTTAGTTATAGAGTTTTCCATTTAATAGCCTATTTTTTTTTCACAATATAAATTCTAATAGCCCCTCTGGTCAGGCTATAAATCGATAAACGGATAAACCATATATCTCTAGTAGTAAAAGTTCGGACGTAGCAAGTGCTTTATGGTAGCGTATTTTCATACACTATTTTTTCAAACTGTAATAACTAATTATCTGCTAAATTATCATCAAAAACAAGTCTGGGCGCAGCAAGTGCGTTATGGTAGTGAATTTTCATAGAAATGATCTGGCACCAAACATTTTTTAATTAAATGCTTATCACTTGTTTTCTTTTAACCTAAGCTCTAAATTTTGGGATATAGTTTACCTGTTATAACGCTAACCTCTTTACCAAATTTGATTACCATAGCCTTTTTATTTTTCCTGACTAACAAACATTTCCAAGACATTTACTTACAAAGGGAAGGTACCTGCCAAATATTATAAAAATCGGTGCATACTTTTTTTAGTTATACACACACACACGCACATAAGTATATATATATATATATATATATATATATATATATATATATATATATATATATATATATATATATATATATATATATATATATATATATAATTGAATCTAACCCCGGATATGGGTTCTAAGGGTCCTAGTTCGCGCTTATTTGAAGAAATCTCCCCATTAGTAATTTTTTCTACGAAAATTCACTAATAATAAAATTATAAATTTGGTACGTAATTAGTTTATATAGAGACTGGTCCTCGTTTAAAAGTTCTAGTTTATTACTTTAGGCAAAACCGAATTTTCCCCGCTTAAAAACGTATATGACATTTCAACTCCATCAGATCGATCAAACTACAATTTTCTACGCCCGGCCATCGTGGTGCCTTGGGTTGAAGTAAGACTCTGATCCTTACAAAATTCATAGCATCTTTAGAAAATATGTCCATAAAACTAGAGAACAATCTAGTTATTAAGGGAATAAACAATAAACCCACAAACAAATTAAATTTCTTTAGCTGAACCACAGCTTAATTATGCTGTGGCTGAACTGTCAAGTGTTTTAAGCCTGTCTAATAAATCAATTATTGCAGGCGATTTTAACTCATGGAATTGTCGTTCAAATAATCCGAACGGAAATGTTTTGTATAACTTTGTAAATAGTCACAACGTTTCTTTAATGTACTCACTACTCTAGCACTAACACTACAGAATCAACAATAGATCTAATCTTCGTCAAAAATGTGAATATACAAGCCATAAAAAACAGTCATCAGCTAAGCTCAGATCACTACCCGGTAATCTTTCAGGTAGCCAGCCAGGTTTACAATGAGGTAATTAAAATGACTTCGTACCAAAACACATCTTGAGCAAACTTTCCGAAATCCTTTGATTAAAAGATTAACATTAATAACGCAATTGAAACTGTTGAGCAGTTAGAAAGGGGAGTCCTTAAATTTACGAGCGCTCTACAGATTGCATTAACAGAACACACCGTAGTGAAAACAATAAACACAAAACGAGATAATATACCTGGGGAAATAATAGGGATAATTAAACACAAGTATAAGGTACGTATAGATATGCAACGGCCAGGAAATGTAAATTTAAGGAATACAATTAATAATCCGAATACTATCATCAAATGCAAGATTGCCGAATTCCGGAATAAAAAGTGGGAAAATTACTTGGCTAATGTTAAACTACAAGACAACTCACTGTGGAAGTTAGCAAAAAACTTAGGAACCCAGATAATCACATTCCAGCACTAGTTAAAGGTAACATGGTAGCTATATCACATAAAGCTAAAACAGAAATGTTTGTTAGCACAACAATTTAAACAAGTACACGACATTAAATGAGTCAATTCCCCAGAAGAAACTAAAATTACAAATACAGTAGAAACATACCTCAAAACGCAGCATATTGAGCTTACAAAATTTATACAAAACCCACTGAAGTCATAAAAATTATTAAAAACTTGCCAAATAGCAAATCACGTGGCCTAGATGGAATTGATACCAGAGCCATAAAAAATATCAAGAAAATCATAATGAACTCAATTTTCAAATTACATCACTTTCCAGTGCTCTGGAAAAAGCACAAGTTGTCCATATCTCCAAGCCCAACAAAACCCCCAACAACCAATGAGCTACAGACCAATTAGCTTACTTAATACACTAGGCAAACTCACTAAAAACAACATTCTCAGAATAAAACAACACGAACAAAGGCATAATAAAATTCCGGACTTTCAATTTGGCTTCAGAGCTAAGCACAATACAATTATGCAAGTCGTTAGAATTGGTCATGATATTATTGACAATTTCAACAACAAACACGCAGCAATGGCTCTACTAGATGTAGAAAAAGCATTTGGTTGGGTCTGGCAAAATGGACTAATCTGTAAACTAATTAATGCCAAATTTCCAGAAACCTTAACTGATCCCCTTAACCTAACTACGCTAATCAAATCATATTTAAAAAATAGATCCTTTGTAGTTAAAATTAAAACATTTCAATCATAAAAATTCCCTATCCAGGCAATGGTGCCACAAGGTTCAGTACTTAGACCAACCTTATACAATTACTACTTAATGTACATCCCGACATTTCAAAACACGAAAACTGCACTATTCGCTGATGACACGGCCATATACGCATCTTCTGCGTGGCAACAAGTCGTAAACAAACAGGTACAGATTCACATGGATATACTACAAAAATACAATAACTACTGGAAAATTAAAATTAACGCCAGCAAAACCCAAAACATAATATTTACAAAAAAGACGGGAAAACTTAAACTTTTTACTCCACTATCAGTGGAAGGCAAAAGAATCAGAGCTATTGATAAAGTAAAGTACTTAGGCATTACTATGGTGGTATGAAAAGTCTTTATGCCATGCTTGTGAATCGAGTACTAAGCACCAAAAATAAAAAACTTTTATATACAGCTGTATTACGACCAGACATAACCTACGGCCGTGCAATCTGAGGAGGTGTCTCGAACACCTGACTTAAACCGCTGCAGATATTCCAAAATAAATGCCTAAGACTCGTAACAGGAAGTAGCAGATACACTAGAATTGACCTACTGCACGAGTCCACCAATATTCAGACCATCAGAGAACACATTAATAGGTTATCAACTAACTTTTACACAAATCAAACAAAACACAATAAACTAATAAAAAAAGCCTGGACGCAGCAAGTGCGTTATGGTAGTGAATTTTCATAAAAATGTTTATATAGTAAAAACAATGTGCCATGTTTCATCAAAATAACTTTATTGTTTGAAAATGTAAAAAAATCCGAAAGTAAACTTAAGGTGTTCCGGAAAAAAACTCGTTTGTTGGTCAACCTTATAAGTTAATAGCAAATTGAGCTATTTAAATGTGAAGCATTTGTTCAAAATTCGCTACCATAACGCACTTGCTGCGTCCGGAATTTCTTTTCTTACAAACATGCATTATATTTCGATGGAAAATGCTAAAATGCAACAACATAAGGCGTGTTTGATAAAAAAAAATTTGTATCAATAACGACTTATGGGCCAGCCTGTGATTGTAGAAATAATTTTTTAAGATGTAGCTCAAAACACCCTATAATTAATGTATACAATATTTTTCATATCTTGTATAATAACGGATATATTGAGCTTTATTGATTTTTTACGAAAATTCGACAAAAATTGTATACCATTAAACGATAAACTCTATAGCTAAGGCTACTGCCAAGCATCAGAGAAAGGGTCTATTTGAAAGGAATTTTCTGGAAATATTTTAGTAAAATGAAGGATAATGACGGTTGAAACTAAGACATCAGGGTTTGTAAAACATTCTTCTTGAGGCATTTTCTTTCCATAGCCGCTCCTATTAGATCCAAGTTCTTTGCCTAAATGTTGCCAATTTTGACGTTTAAAATCGCAACTTTGACGTTTTGAGGAAAACCCCAATTTATTTTTCTTCAAATGCCTATTACTTTTTTGTCTTTTGACCTATAGAGCTAAATTTTGGTAGGTAGCTCACCTATAACAATGTAAATCCGCGTACCAAATTTGGTTTCCCTTACTTTGTTATTTCTGGAGATATAAAAATTTTTTGAAAGAAAACACAACATTTTTCGGGAAAACCTGGGCCGATTTTTCTGGCTAACTCCAAGCCATTTGCAAAAGGAAGGTATTCACCGAATTTAATGAAATATATATATATAAACATATAAAAATTGTAACTGACCCTGCATATGTGTTCTGGGGGGTCTAATTAGCGCTCATTTGAAGAAATTTTTGCAAAATTCAAAAATCGGGATCTCCTCATTAGTGATTTTTTTAAAGAAAATTCACTAATATGAATAAATGTCAAAACTCGTCGGCCGTATTGCCAAAATATAAATGTCCATACCAGCATTTGTCTTTGGCTCAATAAGACATTACATGAGTTTATATATAGATATGACAAGTGGGTATGCATATGAGTATATATGAAAGTATATCTGTATATATGTGTGAGTACGTGTGTGTGTAGATGTGTGTTTGCATGATTGTATAAATGGCTACTAGATACTAACACAGTCCCAACAGGCAATGTGATTTAACATTAAAAAATTTTAGGTTACCTAGATAAACAAACGTACATTACCTTTTGACAATCATTGTCTACGTGTAATTTAAAGCCTAATAAAGTATCTAGAACAGACGATTCTCTTATTACTGTCGTTTTTCCTGTAAATGCTACCAAATTCTTTAATACATTCACACTGAACTCAAACAGATCAACTGTTTTAAATATATTTCGAAATATACTAAAAATACACATTGTGAAAACAAATCTAGTAGACAGGAGTTTCTAGTGGCGTGCGGTCCATGGAAGCAAGGGAAGCATTGCTTCCCTTAAAATAACGACTACATACCTAAACCGCATTATTTAAAATCCCTTTTGTATTTTAAATATTAAATTTCAAACTCCGAAACTAATTTAATTATTACTATTTTTATTTCGCAAGCTCACACACAATTATTTATTATGCATCATACTGTACTTGTATATACGCTCCTAGCAAGGACGTCGTCGCAGTAAATGCGCCAGCGAACAGCACGAGTGGCAATGACTTCGGTTAAATACACGTAGTAAGCAGGCAACTTTATAAGAAACCCTAGCTCGACGGATGTACGCGTATTTTTAGAACGTGTTGTACTAGGAAGACCCGGTGCACGTACAAAGTGAATGTCTCTGATTATTTCGTAGATATAAGCAGTTGACTATGTTAAATACATGGTCATTTTATGATTATTAATATGGCTGCAAGTAGATCAGCTTTTAACAGCAGCGTCGGTGGGGGTGGGGATTTACAAACTTTACAAACAAGTGGTAATAATAACTGTGATTGTATTGTGTGTTTTTGATAACCAAAGGATCTTCAGGTTTACCGTTTGCTTAAAAACGTGCTATTATTAATAAAGGTAGGCCGAAACCTGCTGTAAAAAACTTAAACCCAAGAATTAAAACATGTACTCGACATTTCAACGCGGAAAAAACTTATAAACAATATGAATGGTTAACGGGTTGTGAAAACAGGAATAAACTGTTTTGTTGGCCTGGTATTCTATTTGTGACTGAAAAGGGAGTGTGGAATAAAAGTGGGTTTTCCGACTTGAATAATCTACGTAAAGTAGTAAAAAGACATGTTATGTCTAAAGTGCATTTACAGACCATTTTAAAATTAAGTGTCTTTGGAAAAACGCGAATTGAATACGCCGTTGACAAGCAGATAGAAATTAGTCATCGCCAACACAATGAACTGGTTGATAAAAACAGAAACATATTAAAATGACTTATTGATGTTGTGTGTTTGCTTGGTCAGCATGAATTGGGCGTCCGGGGTCATGACGAAACAACTACATCTGCAAATAGAGGAAACTTTCAAGACCTAGTTTCTTTAATTGCCAAATACGACATTTACTTAAAAAAAACACTTGGAACAGTCTAACGTTTTTCACGGGACATAAAATCGCATTCAGAATGACTTAACTTCGGCTGCTGTCACTATTATTTTGAACAGAATTAAATCTGAAATTAAACAGACTCGTTTCATTGCTATTGATCTAGATGAAACAACCGATGTAACTAATTTAAGACAACTATATGTAGTAATACGTTACGTAAAAATGGATGGGAGTGTACAAGAAAGATTTTTAGGCTTTAAAAATGTGACAGAAGATCGTACCGCAAACGCTCTATATAAAATTGTGCTTAATATTATGAAAGATATTGAGGAGGCTGATAATAAATTAATTGCCCAAAGCTATGATAGGGCTGCTGTTATGGCCGGACATTTAAGAGGTGTTCAAGCTAAAGTGCGGGAAACGTTCTCCAGTGCTCTATTTGTACACTGTTGTGCTCATAAATTAAATTAAATTTTATCCCAATCTATATATCATATTAAAGAATGTAAAGTGTTTTTTGCTGCCTTAAGTAGAATGAATTTGATAAGTTCTGGGAAAAAACAATTGAATTAGGAGAAGTGGAGCCACGAAGAAAGCGTCTGCGCACTGATAATGTGGGAGACCTTTAAACTTCTTATCGCCGCCTTTTCTACGAAATCATAGATCAAATTCAGCAGTAAATTAACTGCAGATTTGATCATCTTAGTGACCTGGAATTTCTTGAATTGTGTAATTTTGGAGGATTTAAAGGGATGCATTTCCCAGAAGATTCATTCAAATCATTATTTCACCACCATGGGCATTCTTTTGACAAAGCCTTATTAGGATCAGAACTTACAGTCATTTATGAAACGGATGTTATAGGCACAAAAACTAACGCGAGTGAACTTTTAACTTTCTTAAAACAATCAAAATTGGAAAATGCATATTCTGAAGTGTTCAAATTATGTGAATTAGTATTAACAATTCCTACTACTAGTGCATCTTTAGAACGAAATTTTTTTACATTGAAACGTATCAAGATATGTAAGGCTCGATGCATTTTCGCAACAATTAGAACCGTATACCGGTTTCGCTCTCATTAGAGCTCTTCAGTACGGCATACTAATTGTAGCAAAAATGCACCAAAAGTAATACGGCTATCGTATAGCCAGTCTTAAAATACTCAGTAAGTGGTGGACGTGCCGCCACCTAGTTGCGGAACCAAGTAGTATGCTGTCACGCCAGCTCCAAATAACACATTATGCCGTACTGAAGAGCTCTAATGAGAGCGAAACCGGTCTATGGTTCTAATTGTTGCGAAAATGCATCGAGTCTTACATACTTTGTCCCTATATTGGGATAGAAATGGGCCAGGGCTGACAATTTTCTAAATTGTTAGTTAGCTGTATCCAGTCTCTATTTTTTTTAACACTTTGTGTTATTTGGAGCTGGCGTGACAGCATACTACTTGGTTCCGCAACTAGGTGGCCTATCAAGAGTTTTGTTAGGAATTCAACAGGACAGGAAAGACTCTCCCAAATTTCAATTCTGTCAGTTGAAAATAAACTCGTCCAGTAAATGTCCCAGAATCCACAGTTTTATGACGACATTATTAAAATTTGCCAAAAACGACAGAAGAATTGAGTTTCACTACAAATAGGTAAGTTTCTGAGAATTGCTTCCCTTATTTGAAATGTCACCGCACGCCCCTGGGAGTTTCACAGTTACTATATTATGTCATCATATATTTAATATTCTTCAATATAATACGTAATTGTTTGTATATTTATTAAATTGTAAATAAAGTTTGGTTGAGTTGAGACTCTGATTCTCAGGGTTGTTGGTTCAAATCTCCGCAGGGGATCGGTTTTTTTTTATCGTTTTTTAATTCAATTCTAATAACCGGTAACATTATATGGGTATTTAGCGAATTTTCGAAGAAAATTAAATAAATATTTCGATTAACTTTGGTACAAAAAAGGTAAGAAATAATTCATTTGCTAGGATTATCTGTGTTTACATTTTCGGAATATATACGTAGGTAAGTAGTTGATAAATTGTTTGCCACATGAAACTTCAAAGTGATAGACTTAAAGAGCTTTCTTATTTCTGACAGCTTGAGACATGAAAATTGAGTATTTTCTGCTTATATCTCGCTTTATCTCCACGGTTTAGAATTTGTGTAAAGAGCTAATAACTTTTTTACACTTTAATTTTTTTCCAATTTTAATTACAGATAATATAATTTGACTTTTATGTTTTTTATCAGGAAGTTTTCGTTAAAAAATTTATTCAGTTTTCGCAACAACATTTTTTTAGTGTTTTCGTCAGAATCAATGCGATTTTTTTTAAATTGTAGTCATAATTATGGCAAAAAAATTTTTTGCAAATTTACGCGAAAATATGTTTTCTAATTTTCGTGAAAAAGATTTGTTTATCAAATTTTCGCGTAAAAAACTTTTGTAAAAATATTTTTATATAATTTTCATGTAACATAACTTAAGCCAATTGTGAATTTTCGTAAAAGAAATTGTTTACAAATGTTCATGTAAAAAGCTTTTAATTTGAATTTTTGTAGAAAAGATTTTTGTGAATAATTATATCTTGGCAAGTAAAGTTTTTGTGTAAATTGCAGTTTAGTTAGCTAAGAAAATCGGACGTCTTTTTCGGAAATGTACTTTTTCAAAGAATAGAGTTATTTTGACAAAATATGATACATAGTTTCTAATACAAAGTTTACACAATCTACCAAATTTGGTGTCTTTCATTACAAAGAAACTGGTGCAGCAAGTTTGTTATGGTAGTGATTTTTCATAGAAATATTTTTAATTGACTGCCTATAACTTTTTTTTAATGTAACATAAAGATTTAAATTTTGGCATATAGTTTAGGTACTTTTATAACGTAAACTTCCGTACCAAATTCGGTTAACATGGCTTATTATGTAACCTGCTATGAACACTGATAAGTAGATTTGGAGAACCCAAATCACCGCAACACATCTTTTACATATAATATTAGCGTCATCAGAGGATGAAAACTTGTATTTTTCAGCGTACGTATCAGTACTCATCGCAGGCTGTAATCTTCACTTAGCTACTTTCAGAAATATTGGAGTGGTTTCTTCCCAAAATTTAAGATGCTGGTCCGATCAAAGTCCAAATTGGGTAATACATTGCAAAAGGGTATGTTTCCGTATTTATCATGAACACTCTGTATAATATATATGGATTATATTGTGTGAATTGATACACTAGGTGACTCTTAATCCACTGGCGTTCTAATATTTGCTACACACTCAGTAGCGTTTACATAGGTCGCTCCAAAAAAGTCGATTTTTTCATTTTTTGTTGTGAACACTCGGTATAAGTTACGATATTGAAACTTGGGATTTGTGTCTTACAGATGTGCCTAAATCGATAGAGGTATCGTAAAAATGCTTTATATGCTTTAGTCATTTTTGCGGTCTTAGTTGTTATCGTACTAGTCTATAGGAAAAGCGAATATTAAAATAATGCATCATATGTGTATAGATAACCACCTAGAGCTTATGCAAGCCAAGTAACATGAAGGTCAGGACTGTAAGGATGCAAACGTAAACAAGTAAATAGAGGTCGGTATCCAGAAGTTCATGTAAAAAAAAGTCCGTGGCCGTATGAGTAAATGCTCGAGGCCAAAAATGTAGAGAAAAAATGCATACCAGGATGTGGAACTTTGGAGTAATTTATTTAAAGAATTTTTTTCGAAATTCCGCAGACACGATATTGAATAATGAATTGTCGCCACTTAAAGTGAAATACACTGTATATAATAATAGATTTATTTTCAAAATACAGTTCAATGATAATAACATACATAGATCTGCTGTACATAATAAATCTTGGAAAGATCCACAAAAGTCAGAGACTTGTGCGTGGATAAATCTAAACCAAGCAAAGATTACAAAACTAAGTAAAGAATACAAGAACACACATCCATACATACAGGTGCAAAAATTAAAACATACACAAACACACACACACAAACACATTCTCTCACACATGTTCACATGTACAATGTACACTCCCACAAATGTATATAATAATAAAAAGTGTGCATATTTAAAAATGATTACTGTGCGGTACAACATTGCAAAAGATATCATACGACCCGTTCAACACCTATCTGTGTACTAAACTATGAATCATGTGTCTAGATTTCGAAACCCATGCTTTGACCATCCTCACATAAGAACGTAAAGTTAGTGCAGTTTTGATACTGACTGGAAGAGTATTATACATTCTTGGTGCAATATAAGTATAACTACGCTGGCCCACAGTCTTAATCGCTCTGTTCGTTTGAGCGGCCGCTGCTGCGTTTAGCCTAGTTACGTACGAATGCTCTATTCTAGAGACGCAATCATACTTTCTTACGTACGTCAACACAGCCAATGAAAACAGTTGTCTAATATCATAAGCTCCTGCTTCAGCGTACAACGATTCAGACGGGTAAGTGTAGCACTTATTATATATTAGTTTCAGGAACCAACATTGAATTATATCCAACCTCTTCAGGTGACAACTCAACGCAGCACCCCAAACAACAATCCTGTATGTAAGAAGGGGTTCAACTAATGCCGAATAGACCATTCTAAGACACACCGTTGTCAGAAAGGTTTTCAGGTATTTAAACTTATACAAAATGGTCCTCAACTTTTTAACAACCACACCAACATGCTCATCCTAACGCAGATGTTGATCTATGATGATCCCCAAATACCTAACTTTTTGTGCCGCCTCAAGTTGGATACATTGGTTGTTACAAACTATTTGCGGTGTATTAAATGACGGCAGGTGTGGCTTATAGGAGGCAAATGCAACATAATTCGTCTTCGTTGTGTTAATAGTTAACCCATTGGCATCAAACCACCCCTTAATATTCACAAAATCATCTTCAATTTTGGTCTTTATCCGTTGCCAAGAACAATCTTCATATAGAATTGCAGTATCATCTGCAAAACCAATGACTTTACCAGCTGTCTGCACATTAAATATATCATTGATATACAAACTAAATAACAACGGTCCCAGGACTGTACCCTGAGGAACGCCAAATTCAACCACCTCAAAATCGCTGCAGCTGTCGTCAGTCTTTGTGCACTGCCTTCTAGACTGCAAATAATCCTCAATCAAAAGCAGCGGAACACCCCTAAAACCGACACCCTCCAATTTTCTGAGAAGAATCCTGTAATCAACAGCGTCGAAAGCTTTTTCAACGTCTAGAAAGATGCAAATACTTTGTCTTTGCTTATCAAGGGCAGAATAAATTCCTGTAGTTAGGGTATTTAACGCATTCTGTGTTGACAGGCCCTCTCTGAAGCCAAACTGCGATTCTGTTAAGAAGTTATGCTTCTTTAAATAGCTTGTTATTTTCTGACAAATAATTTTTTCGAAAACCTTGGCCACATTCGATAATAAGGATATCGGTCTATAATTTGGCATTTCGTCCTTGTTTCCTCCATTAAACAGTGGTTTTATTACAGTCTTCTTTAGAATGTCTGGGAAAATACCAAGTTCGATGCATCTGTTGATTAAGATAGTCAGCGAGACTGCAATAACATATACGAGTTCCCTCAAGTTCTCCACAGTGATTGAGTCCAACTCAGGAGCTTTTTTTATCTTCATACTCATTATGCATTCAATAACTTCGGACTCACATGTAGGTGTTAGAAAAATGCTGTATGGCTCATATCTACCTTAAGATTGGCCCCCGAAGACGGTATTTTTTGTGCCAGTGCTCTCCCAACGGATGAAAAATAATTATTGAATACGTTGGCTACTTCCCCCGGGTTGGAGTTATTTAATGAGTTATCACCCCCAAGTTGAATGCTTCTTGCAGGATCCTTTCTCTCTTCCTTAGTTAGCCGATTTACCGTCTCCCAAAGCTTTTTAGGTGAATTGGGGTGGAGGCATATTGGTTTTTTGACAAAGTTTGCTTTTGCGCACTTGATTATCTCATTTAGCCTATTTCTATATCGCGCAAACTGTAATCTCTTATCTTCATCACCAGGATTTTGTATCATTGTTCGGTATAATCGATCTTTTATATTTATCGACTTAATTATACCCTCTGTTATCCAGGATTTCCTGACTTTATTCTTCTTTTTATTTTAACTCTAACAGTACACCTTCCCAGCACTGATTGAAGATACTCCACAAAATTTTCCGCAGCAATGTTCAAACTTTCAGAGCCACAAATATGATTCCAATATGTATGCTCTAGTTTCCTGCGTGCCCTATCATAATTTATGTAACATTTTACTCATAATTTATTGACTTTAATTTCTTTCTCGGAGTTCACTGGGAGATATAATAGTACAGAAAAATTGTCAGTGATAGAAGTGTGGTAGACCGCGCCCAAAAATCGCACTGCGACTTTGAGCTCACAAAGAGGTGGTCAATGCAAGAGGCAGTGTTGTTCTGTATCCTCGTGTGTATGTCTACGGTATTAACAAATCCGTGCTGAGCAAGTATATTAAGGTATTTCTGACTGCTGGACTCGTTTTCAGATAGGATATCAATATTTAAATCTCCAACCATGATGTGATGGTCTTTATTAACCCTTCGATTCTCAGCTAGATAAATCTCTAAACATCGATTAAAGGAAGCTAAACACATGGCTGGCGATCTATAGATAGCACTAATAGTAACGTGTTCACTATCCATTTGAAGTGATATTTCAACAGCTCGACACTCCGCTAAAGAAATTATATTATGCGAATATTTAATTGTACTTTTTATGTATACCAAGAAACCATCACACCTATTGTATACCCCTCCGCTATATAAAATGTCATATCCCTCCATCTTGAATATGTTTGCACAATCGACCTGCCAAGTCGCAGTCAGAACGATCACATCAAAACTACAAGGCATTTGAGACAACACTACCTGGAATTCCTCAAAAATTTTACAAATGCTTCTTATGTTATTATGGAACAATTTTAAGCTGTTTGCTCTAAAAAAAAATTGCATTGAACATGGTCGTACAACACCCCTAGTATTGCAAACCGGAAGCTGAAAATCGCGAACATACTGGTCCATTGCTAAATAAATATACACACGTACATATGAAAACCGTAAATCCTAAAACAAGCAACTAAAACGTCGTTAAAAACTTTATAAAGATAAATATAAAGTCAAAACATACTATAAAAATCTATAACAGAAACTACATTTTGTCACATGATAAAATACACTCACACACCCTTTCTCATCAAGCTCCCGTTTTCACCTGCATAACACGTTAATAAATGCCTATGAGTCAAGTAGTTAAAACATATATACAGTTAAAATAAATCCAATGATCATATAAACATATAAACACTGAAACTGGCCCCGGATGTGGATTCTAGGGGTCCTAGTTCGCGCTTATTTAAAAAAGTTTTTTTCAAATTCAAAAGTCTGGATCTGCCTATTAAAAAAAAATTCTACGAAAATTCACTAAAAAGACATGTTCACCTTAAAAACTATTTTTTATCAAACCGCGTTGCGTCCAAATCGGATAACACGCATGTAAATACTTTACTATTTAGCAGTCTCGCATCTGGGCACACTCATGCATTGCAGTATGTCTACCTCAAATAAATCATGTGTGATTAAATTTGCCGCTAAAAAAATTTGATACGTATCTCTTTCCTCTGTATCATCCTATATACTACATACACTTATATCAAAGTCACGGCATAAAATAAACAATAATATCTACGCCAAATAATGTGATTCAACAATACAGTTGATAAGAGGCCTCAGTGACACAGGAATGTAAAATACAGTGGTTGCGTTAATTATTATTGTAAGATGCGATTGAAGTGAAACATGTGGTCGATTTTCATTGCAATGGGTAGTGTTTTTACGTATTCTAATAACTATGTTGTAGCATTTTCTAATAAACCAGCAAATTCCAACTGTTGTGTTCTCAAAGCATACGACGAGGAACATCAAGCTAGTAAGTAAATAGGTACATACATACTTTACTGATTTCCTCAACCTGCTCGACTAATACTAATAGTAATATCGTTTGCTTCTGGTACACAGGGTGTTTCCTAATTTCGTGCAAAAAATGTATGGCTAAAATTAAAGTAACTTTGTTAAATAAACATAAGGCCTCAAGGCCGTCGTTTCCAAAGATAATAAAAGTCTGGACGCAGCAAGTGCGTTATGGTAGTGAATTTTCATAGAAATGATCTGGCACAAAATATTTTATTATAACTTTTTTTTCTTGTAACATAGAAATCTAAATTTTAGTGTATAGTTTACTTTTCATATCGTAAACCTGCCTACCAAATTTGGTTATCATAGATTTTATATTTTTTAAGATAAAAATTTTTTTCAAATGAAAACTCAAAATTTTCCCAGAAAACCTCGTCCAATTTTTCTAAATAACGAACTTGTCAAAGCCATTTACAAAAGGAAGGTACATGCCAAATTTTATCAAAATCGGCTTATTACTTTTTGAGATATGAATTTTTTTCAAATTAAAACTTAAAATTTTCCCGGAAAACCACGTCCGATTTTCTTGACTAACAAACATGTCAAAGCCATTTACAAAAGCAAGGTATGTGGCAAATTTTATTAAAATCGGCTTATTACTTTTTGAGATATGAATTTTTTTCGAATGAAAACTCAAAATTTTTCCGAAAAACCTCGTCCGATTTTTCTGACTAACAAACATGTCAAAGCCATTTACAAAAGGAAGGTATGTGCCAAATTTTATTAAAATCGGCTTATTACTTTTTGAGATATGAATTTTTTTCGAATGAAAACTCAAAATTTTCCCGGAAAACCTCGTCCGATTTTCCTGACTAACGAACTTATCCAAGCTATTAACAAAAGAAAGGTACATGCCAAATTTTATCAAAATCGGCCCATTATTTTTTGAGTTATCGGTGTGATACATATATATATATATATATATATATATATATATATATATATATATATATATATATATATATATATATATATATATATATATATATATATATATATATATAATATATATATATATATATATAAACATATAAAAATTGAAACTGACCCCGGATATGGGTTCTAGGGGTCCTAGTTCGCGCTCATTTGCAAAAATTTTTTCAAAATTCAAAAGTCGAGATCTCCCCATTAGTGAATTTTTTCTACGAAAATTCACTAAAATGATCAATTTAAATTGATAACTTCTAAACCCCTTGATATATTTCTGTCAAATTTGGCATAGGCTTTTAGTATGTAGGTAGACACAAAATATGAGATTTAAAACTTACGTAAGGTACCATCTCGTCATTCTCTATTTAAAAATGTAATGGTTTTAAACTTTACTGCAAAAACTCACAGAAAAAATAAATTCATCACACTGAATTACATACGAAATGAAGGTGGCTTAGCGAGTGATGTAATTCAATGCCCGTTGTGGTATTATCAAGGGTATTAGTTGTTTTGGCTTCCTAGTTTTCTTTCCACAGCTTTCTTCCTGCTGCACTGTATGTGCGTGGATGCTACTGTTGAAACCTAGAACAAAACAGCAAGAAGGCGCTCTGTACCATCCTTATATATATATATATATATATATATATATATATATATATATATATATATATATATATATATATATATATATAACGTAAGGTAAGACAGACATAGTCATGTCAGACACCGTGAAGTCGCCTGATACTCGGAAGTTGTTTGAGCTTACTTTCTCACAAACTCTCCCAACCCTGCTATTAAACTACAGTATGAATCGACAGAAACTGGAAATCGTGTTTGCTCAAGATGCAATGTTCATAGGGTGGATCCAACCGGCACTAGCAAAACTTCCACGGGGCATTGATAAATTAAATTTTGACATGAGGTATAACTTAAATTTTAAACCATCATTCATTCATTCCATCTTAAATTGTATCGATTGCGATTTTTCGACCATTATTTAGACAAATTGTTTCTTTTTCTTGCGTAGATGTCGCGAATTATAGACCGATTTCCAATGTTGCAAAAGTTTTAGAAATGATATTAAAAGAGCGACTATATAATTATCTGTGGAAGTATAATGTATTGTCTGATAAGCAGTATGATTTTTCACTATCTGTGCTTACCGTATGAACCACGTATCACAAAGGGTTTGGAAGGTATTTTTAGTAAAGCCGATTTACAGTTGACTTTTTCGATGAAAAATAATTTAAAAATTTTGTTGGTAAATACGAAAGACAAAGACAAAGTCACTGAAATGTCGGATGTTTATGAGATAGGTTGCAAAGATTGTAATCTTAAATACCAATACTCAGACCAAAAGGAGCATATCCATTAAATTTCGCGAACATCTCGCACATTTGGTACGGTGAAGAAATCTTGCGTGACACAACATGTGTGGTATAATAATCACCACATTGCCAAGAAAAATCTGAAACTGTCAAAAATGTTAAACATCAAACGTTGCTTGATGCGTATGAGAGCGTATATATTTTTAAATCGATTAAGAGTAACACTTTATTAAACCGTGCGCCACCTTTGATTTCAAGCCCTTTATTTTCACTTTGTATTTGACCAGCGAAACACTCCTAATTAGTCAGACATATTAATGAAGCACGCTCAATAACCTCGTCCGATCTATAATATACAAGGCACTACGGTGTGCCCGCGATATAGATAAAAGCTTTTCGTTTGACTAAGAAATCAATATAAATACTTCTAACTTCATCCTCTGTTGAATATAATGTTGTGGGAGACACCTTCTTTTGCTTTAATAAAATGATGTGCGGTAGTTAGTAATATGTCCCCATATTTAGTTGTCGGTATTCAACGTGGATTCCGGCATTCACATAGTGAATTTATATATCAATAAAGAACGTGAACTCATTAAATAGCGCTGCACTTTGGTTTTAAGCTCATTATCCTTTAAAATTATATAGGAGCTCATAAATTTGTAAAACAGAAGATTAGGGCAGATCGTCAACCTTGTCCGTTTAATATAGACGTTACGCCTCCGACTGCAATTTTTACCTTCGTTCTCGTGTCTACCTGAGAGATATAAGTATAGGTGTAGAAATAATTTGGTTTATAATTTTTATACTCTGACGATGTTAGCATTTGCTGCAGAAACGGTCGTTAGGTCTTAAAAATGTGTTGAGGTGATTTTGGGGCTCTCCAAGTGTACTTATTAGTATGGTTTTGTTAAAAAAAATCAGCTTAGGATGCTGTAATTAATCTAACATCTAGCTGTATGCAATTGAGAATAGCGCAGAGCGCCATCTCTGGTGTTGCCACGGTTCTAGGCTTCAAGAACAGCATCTACGCACAAATTTTATGATTTTTATAAACAATTTAGTCCAAAACATCTGTACACACACCCACACAAACACGCTCACACACACAGAAATATATATATATATATATATATATATATATATATATATATATATATATATATATATATATATATATATATATATATATATATACTTTATTTGTTTGCTGTACTTTTTGTGATTTATTATTGGTTTGCGTGGAATTCAGTTTCGACCGTCCCGGATCATCATCAGCACGCTACTGACTGTGATCGCTCCTGGGTGGTCTACGTCTGAGATTGTACGCGGCGCCTGCGCGTTAAGTTTCTGTTGGTCGGTTTACTGTTCTCTGATTGGCTGTACTACCTTCGGACTATCTCGTGTGTATCGGTGTCCTGTCTTGATCACTGTGGTTTGATAATTTGTCTATTTGTATGGACTTTATTAAGTTTTGTTTAAATGTTTGTACTTGGATTTGTTCTGGCATTAACTGTTTCTTATTGTTTGTTTGTTGAATGTAGTATTGTTCCCAGATTTGCATTTTTTTTGTGGTCTTTAACATGTTTCATTAGTTGTAATTGGGTGATATCTGGTTTTTTGTGTTTTGAATTATGAATGTGTGTAGCTACGTTTGATTTGTAGCTAGGTATGTGGATTTTATCTAATGCTGTTATATGTGCCTTGAATCTTGTTATATATATATATATATATATATATATATATATATATATATATATATATATATATATATATATATATATATATATATATATGTGTGTGTATTTCTAGGTACACATACAGTCAAACTGAAGACAGTAACAAACTGTAGGGGAAAGATGACATTACTTATCCAAAATTTCTCGAGGCAGTTATATATATATATATATATATATATATATATATATATATATATATATATATATATATATATATATATTTGCATGTGTGTGTGTGTGAATTGTTGATAAAAATCAGTTGCATAAATTTAACATGTATGTGTGTACGTATGGATGCGCGCACAGAGAAAGGGATGGAATTGGAAGGTTATTTATCAGCCACAGACTAAATTTAACATAAATGAATTTAATTAGGTCCAATAATATGCTTAGAAGTTAAATGCTTCAAGTCCCTCAGCAACTGACCATACAATCATAAAGTATAGTTTTAAGTATCGACGCTTGGTACGGTACATCCGCTAATGATCATGCCTCAAATATTATGATATATTGACATAATATAAATGAAGCTACGGAAAAGGAGATTTAGCATAGATAAACTAATGGCAGTATTTATATAATATTGGTAGAGAAACTGGTCGCAATGGAAAACGGTTCTTCGTTTGAATATGACATATTTCATTCCTCTAAAGGAAAGGTTTTGTGTTTGTGAAAAAAAGTAGGTACCACAGAACATTAAACATTTTAACAAACCAACGTAAAAAGTGTACCAATATGATTTATTAAGCAAACAAGCCATAAAAAAATAAACAATTTCGAGTCTATTCGTGCATTATTATTTCCACATCGTCAGTACGTGTGGAAGTATGGCCAAAAAAAATTCGCTCAAACGTCCTAAAAAGTGTCAAAATATATAGAAAACATGATTTGGGAAAGAATTTTTGTGTGTGTCGGTCTGTATGTCTGTATATCTGTCTGTAGTCGCGATAACTTTAGAAGGAATTAAGATACCGTCTTTTTAAATTTGCTATACAGTTAGCATCCGACAGACGAACGGTTCGGATTATTTTTCGGTAAAATCACTCCAGGGGGTAGAGAATGACTGTGATTTGGTTAAAATTAATATTTTTTCGTTAAAACTCGAGTAATTTAACGTTTTAGGCTTTGTTTATTAGAAAACTTTCAATTTCATCAAACATCTGGTATTATGTGCTGAAATTAAATTAGGGGTAGAATATACGCTGTATGGTTGGGACGCCATATTCTACCATTCGGTGACAGAAATTTTGAAATTTGTTTTTGCTAAAACGACGTAAAAAGTTTCAAAACATATAGGAAACTTGATTCTGGAACGAACATTTTTTTGTCTGTTGGTCCGTTGGTTTGTCGGTCTGTCGGCATGTACGTCTCTCTGTTAGTAGACGCAATAACTTTCCAACGAATTGAGCTATCATCTTCAAATCTGGTATACAGTTAGCACCTGACAAATGAGTGGTTCGGACTGTTTTGGGTAAAATCGCTCCAGGGGATAGGAAATAAATGAGGGGTAATTTGGTGAAAACTGAAATTTTTTCATTAAAACTCAAGTAACATAACGTTTCATAAGTTTATAGGTACAGGAATAGGAATATTTTCTTTGCGGTTAAGTCATGGACCCTAAAATCATTTCATAAGAATTTTTTTCTAAGGAGCACAGCTGTGTGGAAGTTGCAATACAATTTGCAGTACTATTTTTTACTGAATTAAAATCAGATTGTTTTCAATAAGTGAATTTTGCAATATTTTCTAATAAAGGAAACTATATGGTCTTGGTTCTATGCTTTTTGAATTAAATTAATATATTTGAAAAAATCCCTCTTCTCAGTCAATAAATCGATAAAGGTACAAACTATAAGCAGCGGTAAAAATCGGACGCCGTAAGTGCGTTATGGTAACGCATTTTTATACACTTTTTTTTCATATGTTAAAAGCTGAATTTCCTTTTATTTAAAAAAATTAAGATATTTGAGCTTTTTGCAGAACAGCCATGCAGTCGCATAGTAAGTGTTCTGTTTTTTCTGCTGCTTCAGTGCAATATCTGTAGTTCACTGTCCACCTTATCCATCTTCATAAGGTGATACCCTATTGGGGAGTGTCATGTGAAAAGTCCTGTGATTATTCTCAAGTTGTCCCTGTTCAATTCAATAAACAGTTCAGACTTCTCTATTGATATGGTAAAATTTGGTCTGCCTTAAGCCTGGCGTCTTCCTCCAGTATGACAGCATTTGGTTCATCTCCCAAATATCAAGTTATTTCCTTACATGGCTTTTTCTTAGTCCACAATAGGGCTCTGAATCATATAATGGTGTTGTGGCTGACCTTTTTGCAAGGCTATATTCCTTCAATGCCTTGATACACTGGTAGCCACATCAAAGTTACTTTGTTGTTCGTAGTCAGTTGCTCCAAGAATTTTTTGCAGTCTCAGGTCAGTTTAGGCTCGGTTTTGAAAGATTTCAGAGTTTTTAGTACTGTCTGATTATCTAAGAGGAAGTAGATCTCTCTATTTCTAAGTCTTCTTTGTATGCGCTCCTGTGCACACATATTTATAGCAAGCATTTTCTGCTTGGAAGATGGTGGAACTTTTCTAGGGACCTAGGGAGTCTAAAGTTAAGTCCTCTTATTCCCAGTTCTGCTTCTTTAATTTTTTAGACCCGTCTGTATACCATACAGATGAGTTGTTTGCCAGCCTTTTACTATCCCAACTAGCAATTTGATGTTTTATTGTAGTGATAGGAACGTTTATAAAACTGTTTTTATAAAACATGACTGTTCCTATAAATATTTTGGTAACGTTTATACAACGCTTATAAACGCAAAATGGGCGCAGGTTTATACAACACTTTTGTTCTTTAGTTTATTTTATAAGGGATGTGTAAGGTGTTATAGAATAGTTTTAGAAAGGTTTACCGAGCTGTAAAAGAATATGATATACGATACTTATAAAACAGTTTTATAAGGAACAATAATAAAACTAAAAATCATTTACCATGGTGCCAGTTATAGAGCCTTAATAGAGTTACTATAAAACATGTTTTATTGGAATTTCTTTATTTTACTTGGCAACTATTTGTTGCATACTGCACTACCTATAAGAGTGATATGTCTTTTAAATATTTTTGTTAGAATTATTTTATCCTAAAATTGTTCTCTAATATTATTTAAGTAATATAAGTACTAAAATATGATGGCGTAAGAAATAATGTTAGGACGGTGTGAAAATTAAACTCAAAAAGTCTCCTTTTGGCTACCAGCAAGATGGATTTCACCTGCGAAGAAAAACTTTCTGTGTAAAATATGCTACATATGCGATAAATTTTGAAGAGCCCTCGAAATAATGAATATTTCTTTAATTTGTAAAAATCAACTCGAAATTAAATTTTTGTTTTTTTTTCATTTTATTGACCTAAACCCATTCTGTTACACATTTCGCGTGTTTGATATTCATAATATATTGTTAAAATTGCCAGGTCACAAATATTTCTATATTTATTAATTGATTTTTTTTCGTTCAAGATCGCAGCCAAACAAATACAGGAATTGCATAAAAACATGGCGTCTGCTTTATAAATTACTTTTATCACGACTATAACCATTACAAAACTATTTTATCTCTTAAGACACTGCTACAAAACAGACGATATATTAAAACCTGTAATATGAACAGAGACGTATTTAAGCAAAAATAAAGTAGGCATTAGCAATATACACACATGTAGTTTAAGGTGGGGTCTTACCCTTTCAAACACCGTAAAAAAATACAACTATTGTGTGGTATGATATAGGTAACCTTGCCTGGCTCAGTGACCACGGAACAAGAAAAAAGGATGATTTAATTATTTCCATGTAAATATGTAACATAATTGGATTTTTCTGTTAAAAGCCTCATTTTCTCCAATTGTGCTCACTTTTAAAACAAAAGGTTAGTAATCAAAAAGTTTTTATACGTCGATGTAATGCGGTTGTTGTAATTACAACATCAACATTTCACCTCGTAGCGAATGTTTTTTACATAGAGCACTGAATTCAATTACTTCGTTTGTATATAATTTCTTTTTATTTTTATATCACCTACCTACTAAGTACAAGACCAACTAATATTAAGTATTATTATCATTGGGTGCACTCACACTTAAAAAGTTAAGGAGAATTTAGAGCCCCTGGTAGTATTTTTACCACAAAAAAAAATACTTTGCGTGTGTACACACAAAAATTATTGAAATTTATTTCTAAATCTAATAAACAACGGTTTCCTAATCTCGTTAACACGTTGGTCGCATGTTTAGAGGAAGACAAGAGACGATACGTTCAACTGTAAAACTCCATTAAAAACTCCACATGACATGCACGTGGTTCTGCGAAAACCATATAATTCATAGGTGTAATATATCTACTTGTTGTATCATGATCATGGGTAACTAACCATTAACGACTATTTTTGGTTAAGTACGGTCCTGTGCCCTAATATTTGGGCAAACTGATGATCATATTGACAGTTTGGCTTCAGATGGTGCAGTAAGCAGATGGTTACACAGCGCTTATAGAGCTTTAACATAATATGTTTCCCATTGCTGCACTGAGAAAGACCTGCGCGTAGCTCTATAACACATATGGTGTATTTAATTGTTCTATAAAAGCATTTTCGGCAACACTTACACATCAGTATAGTGCTAAACTCGCGTTTGCTGCGATAATTATGCAACATAAATGTAGTAGCAATATGTGACTTAACCTCAAACCCAAATTGTTGTTTGTTGTGCTGCTTACTATGTAAAACACTACTAACACATGTTTATTTAAAAATTTGCTACTTTCTAAAATATTTTTATATTTATTGACTTTTCTTCGAAAAGCACCGCTTCTTTTTACCTGTTTCCATTTATTTATTTATTGCAAATTGGACATGTTTAGAATTTACACACTACAGAATACACAACTTGCCACGAAATAAAAATATATAACGGTGCTTCTTACAAAAGCTATAATATGTTTTATAAAGATCCCAGCGAAAGCACTTTTATGCAAAGGAATAATTTTGTACTATAACTATTTTCTGAGTGTTCTATTACAGTCGCGTTCCATCCAACAATAAAATAGTTTTTTGACACCTGCGTTCAAGTAGACTATGCTATTTGCAGCTATATTGTATCGTAGAAAATATTAACAAAACTGTTTTATAATTGCTCACATAATCACTTAAAGAAAAGCTTTATAAATGTTTGCAAGTCGACAGATATGTTTGGAAGGTCGTTGTTATAAAGCCATTACAGAACAATTTTGTTCTGTAAGCTAATATATTCTATAACGATTGCTGTATAGACGTTTACAAAACAACGAAAAACGAAATCTCTAAAATCTTTTATTATTCTGCTCTAAGAACATTCTGACAATAAACTTAAGGAAGCATTTTGCTGCGAGAAGCTAAATACCCACATTGGCAGTCTTAATAGAACAAAACTGCTTTCGAAGAGCAGTAATATAACAGTAACACAACAAATTTGCACTATTATTTAAAAATTATAGAACATTTTTGTTAGTTGGGATGTCTATCCCATGCTTGGCGGTCATTTATGGAAACGTCTAATGGAACTATAAAGTCCAGTTTAGCTAGCATTTGATCTGTCGTTTGGCGAGTGACTCCAATGGAATAATTTACAGGTTCTTTAAGTGTCCAACCAAGTCTCCTGATTTGAGTTTGTCTGCTTGAAATAGTCTTCAGGCACTTAGTGCTGCAGCCCTCTTTATATTCAGTATGGCCTCTATTACAGCTGTAGAGCATGATTCCATAACTCCAGTTATTCCTAGACAGAGCAGCCTCGTCAAGTTTTGCAATTTGCTTTGTGTTAATGCTTGTTCGTCTTTGGCCACCATACTATACATGCATATGTAACCATGGTTTTAACCACAGTTTGGTATATCCCTCTGTCTCACACCAGTTCCTTACTGCATTTAGGGCCGTTTGCATTAAGCTGTATATTACAGCATCATTTCACTTTACTATTAATGCAATATCATCTGCGTATCCTTGGACTATACTTTCTTTATTTATAGGGGCCACCAGCTTAATTATTGTAGGAGATACAGTTTTTTTAATTGTTTGTGCTTTTTCTGGGTTTGATCAATTTTTATCAATATTCGCTATCATAACGCACTTGCTGCGCCCATGCTGTTTATTTTTAACAATACATTAACAAGTAAAAATAAGCACTCTTAATTAGCACGAACGAGTTTCTGAATCCGGTTTCCTTCATTTCTTAATTCAGCTTTGAATTTTTTCACATTATCCATTTAAGTCGAAGCCGTTTCGGAGCTCTTTATGTTAGATTTATTAAATGGCTGTGTCAATGAAGAGATTTAGGTTTTCTATGAAGCCGGTTTAATTCACTGGAAATTACAAATGATATTTTAATTGCCTCCTGAGAAACCGACCCCCAATTTTTTTCTTTCCCTTTCTTTCCTAATGAATTCGTGTCAACTATCAATGGTCATGGGCGATAAATTTGTGAATAAAGAAACGAAATGAGATATTTAAATTCAGTTAGAGATAAAGGTTGTTTTGAAACTCTCTATTGTGGACTGCCGGATAAATCCGTGATATATAAATATGAAAAAAGTCTAGGCGCAGCAGGTGCGTTATGGTAGTGAATTTTCATAGAAATGTATGTAGCATAGCATAGCAAAATGTCTTAATAAAAGCAGGCATCAAATTTGGCTACCAGTATAATCTAGTGAGTGGAAACGTTATACCATATTTAATCAAAATAAGTTTATTGTTAGAAAAAGTACAAATTAAACTTAAAATGTTCCCGAAAAAAGTTGGTCTGATTTTCCTAGCCAACGAACCTCTTCAAGCTAATTACCCACCTGCCTAAATATAATTATTCACAAAGACCTTTTCGGCAAAACTTCCCACAAAGGAATTCATGACAATTCGCACACAATTTCTTTCACGTAAATCCGAAAATCTTTTTTTTATAACTTATTACACATTAATCACTCGTTACCAAAATTTCGCAAAAATCTTACAAAAAATTATTTCTACGAAAACACAAAAAAACTCACTAAATATTTTTTACACAAAAATGTTCTAAAAGAACAGGTATAAAATTAAAATTTTTTACCTTATCTGTAATTAAAATGGAGAAAAAGAAAATATGTACTATTTAGTTTTTACTTCTCACGGGAATTTGAAGCAGTAGAAGTAAAGAAAAATAGAAGTGGCAGATACACATATTTTCACGTTACAAGCTGCCAGTAATAAGAACGTTATTGAGTCTGTCGCTTTGAAGTTACATTTGACATTTGTGTAAGGCCTTTTTTCTTAATTTATTTTAAATATATCATATTAGACATTTTTACCGTTGAACAGAGAATAAAGGGTATTATCAGAATCAATAAGAAAAAAACTCTAGAGGCAGCAAGTGCCTTATGGAAGTGAATTTTCATAAAAACGTTTTTAATTACAAATATATCGCTCTAATACGAGCAGGCATCAATTTGGTTACCGGTATAACCTATATAGCAGGAACAATGTACCATGTTTTATCAAAATAATTATTTGAAAATGTACACAAATGTTCCGAAAATAAACTTTAAATGTTTCTGAGGAAACTGGCCTCCTAGCCAATGAACCTTAGGTTAATAGCAAATTGAGTTATTGAAATTTGAAAGATTTAATGAAAATTCGCTACCAAAACGCATTTGCCGCCTTTATACAAAAATTTTCCGAAAATAACGTTAAATGTTGGTTTCCTAAACAACAAATTTTTTCAAAATTCAAAAGTCGGAATCTCCTCAATGGTGAATTTTTTTTTAAGAAAATTCACTAAAAATCAGATATTTAAAAAAATATTGATTACGCGATAACTTGAAAAGCAAATGACGTGACAAAATGTAAATAATGTAGTATACGTCAAATTAGTAAAATCGTTATACCCCGTCGAGATTTTTTCCCGAAAATTATTTTTAACGAAGTTATCAAATTCATCCGTTACTTTATCTTCACACTGTATATATATATATATATATATATATATATATATATATATATATATATATATATATATATATACCGTCGTCTTTTTCAACGTATTAATTCAATATATCTGAACTGGTGCGTTAAAAAGAGTTACGGGAAAAAGTTCTGTATTTTTTAGACTTTATAACCTAAAATTATTTTCAATTATACAGACTGTCCCATAAATGCCTGACAGCATTCGTCGTAGTTATTTCAGATGGAACACCTGTATATTACTCAATACTTGGAGACTGTATGAGATTCTAATTACAATTGGTCAGAAGTGCCATAAATCTGGAATCAATAGTTTTTAAATATTCGACTTTTTCAGAAGATTTCACTCCAAGCCTCCACTCCCTCAAAAATTTATATCTAATTTTCAATTGAAAAAAATACCTTGGAATTTGGTACGTTTGATGCTTAAAATTCACTCTGACATCTCCTGACATCGAAATTGACAAATATTATACAAGAGTTCATTTAAAGCACTTCAGCTATATACAACGTTAGATCGAGAAATAGATTCCCTTTCAAAAAGTACAAGGGTACCATATATGTAAAGTAAGCTGTTTTTGGAATCATTCAACTTTTTACGAATTCTGTTACTACTATGCTGACCAATGCTGTGATAACGTAACAAATCGAGGTGCATTTGAAAATGTAACTGCTGCTGTATTGTCAAAAAATATATATTAGTATCGCCTTGAATTTGTCAATCCTACTACTGTTGTTGGTTATGCTACTGAATCATATTTATTATAATTCGAGCATTTAATCGAGTCTAAATTTAATTTATTTGTAATTTCCAAACGAATGTTTACATATTTTTTAAACACAACACTCGGTATATTATGAACAACTGGAAAGTATAAATAGATTTCTTTCCTAATACTATGTCTGAAACGAGCTATTTTTCGATTAGATCAAGACATAAGCACACTTGGAGAACCCAAATCACCACAAGTTACAGACCACGACAGGTTCCAATCTTCACTTTAGTAGATCAAGTCAACATAATATCTATGAAAGTCAAATAAGCAGAATAAGAATATAGTTAATTTAATACATATATCGACAAACAAAACAGAAACAAAAAACAATTGCTATAACTAAACTATAAAATGGAAACTATAACATTTTGCATCATATAATAAGTAATTAAGACCTGTGGCCCAACCATCAACAATCAATATACTTTAAAAACCAATTGAAAAAAAAAACGTTAATAATTTTAATGAAGTAAGTCAAATTGTTGACCGCCTTGCTGCAAGCAAACCTCTAAACGTTTTGTATACGATCCTTGCGCATTCGCTAACACTCCTTGTATGGCTTGGAAACATTGGTGAATTCTCTCCTGCATATCTTCTGCAGTTGCTGGTGAGGCTTGGTAAACTTTGCATTTTGCATAACTCCACAGAAAACTATCGATTAAGTTTAGATCGGGAGGTCTTGGTGGCCACCGTGTTAGCAGTTCACCTCGGCCTACCCACCTGTTTTCTAAAGGTTGATCCAAAAAATGTCACAACGAGAGAGTAATGAGGTAAAGCGCCGTCACGCAAAATCCACATTCCTTGCCTTACATTTAATGGAGTTCCTTCGAGAAGCATGGGTCGCTCGTTCGTCAAAAAATCGTGATAAATATCTCAATTCACCCCAAACATTAACTGACCATTTTTTTGAGTCATCATCATCATATATATATATATATATATATATATATATATATATATATATATATATATATATATATATATATATATATATATATATATATATATATATATATATATATATATATATATATATATATATATATATATATATATAAACATATAAAAATTTAAACTCACCCGATATGTGTTCTAGGGGGACTAGGTCGCGCTCAATTGAAGAAACTTTATTTTAAATTCAAAAGGTTGCAATCACCTCATTAGTGAACTTTATCTACGAAAATTCACTAAAAGTGGTTTAATAAACACGGTCCGAGAAACATTTATCTGCCTAAAGCGAGGTAAACTGTTCAAGAATTGTATTTTTTAGCGAATTTTCGTTAAGAAAAATTCGCTAATAGAGAGGTCAGGTCAGGTCAGGTCACGATGCAAAGTTTTTTTAATATCTGTAAAACGACTTCATCATCGCAAGTATGACTCTCTGTCTTCAGCAGCAAACACTTTATATTCGTTAGGTTCCACAATAGGGAATTTGCAGAATTTTTCTTATGTTTTCTTATTAAACGCAATAAAATGAACATTTTGTGTAATAGAGGTCGTTTAACTTTAGAAAATAAATATTTGAAAATTATACATGCAGCAAGTATGAAACGTGCGCGCATGCAATTACGTCATTTTGTTCAAAACGAAGGGCTATCCTGTCAAATGCTAACGTATAGGATGACAATAATTGTTGGCGGTTTTGTGAGTATGTGAAACTGCTTATTTTACGTTTTTTTTTACTCTATTTCATTAATTTGATAATAGCAATTGATAATTTCAATGAAAAAACGTGCACGTCTAACCTTGCTTCTGCGCGACAAGGTGAATCATCTGACGTCACAAAAATAACCGGAACGTTTATGATGAGTGAGAAAATTTAAAAGAGTAAAGATTTTCAGACACATATGAAAGCCTTAAAATCAAATATTGCTCATATATGTTTGATTACTGATGTGTGTGTTTTTGTTTCTTTATCGTCGGTCTATTTCCGCTACCATGGCTAGTCACCGACGCCAAGGAGCAGTTTCACCTCAATATCCTGGAAATGTTACCGAACCCCTGACTTTCTGTAAGGAGGGTATGGATCTTTAACGTGCCCAACATTGCATGGACACGGAACTGACGGCTTTACGCCCCCTCTAAACGGCAGAACGTGCAGTCATCCAACTTTCTCAAATACAATGTCACAACCATGTTGATGTTAATGTTACAGTATGTACTGAAAAAGTGAAAGGAGAACCCTGGGATCGAACCCAGTACTCCTCGGTTCAGAGGCACACAATCAATTCAATTTCAAAATATTTATTCATAATTCATAGGTACATAATCTTACAATGTGTTAGATAGAAAGTTTCAGTCTATAAACAGAGAAAACTAGATTTCTAACAATATTATTTTACAATTTGCTTAGTATAAACATGGCTTATCCTATCTTAAGATTTATCCATGGTTTATATGTACATATTTTGAATATAATAATTATATATATATATATATATATATATATATATATATATATATATATATATATATATATATTCTTAAGAAAAATACCTGTCCATGGTTCTTACCACTGAACCATCGAGGCTTGATTACTGATGTTTACTACATTAAGGTATGCAAAGAAGGAAATAGGTGTGGATTAAATATAAGTTAAATATAAGGCATTATATTATATAAAAATGCTGTCTATGGTTCTTACTACTGAACCACAGAAGCTTGATTACTGATTTTTACTACATTAAGGTTGAAAGAAAGGAAATAGGTAGGGATTAAATATAATGCAAATTCCCTATTGACCAATTAGGTCAGGTTCTCCAGACTGACCATAGTTAAAGTCAGAATGCATTATACTACCTGTCTTTTTTTTTCAACAACACACCACGAGGGCTTACAGCCTAAATACTATCGTACTGTGGGTGTCGATAAGGAGGAAAGAGGCAACTTGTTAATTCTGGGGTTGAAGGTTTGGATTTCGGAGGAGAAGGAAAAACATGCGCCAGCAAGCAATTTCACAACTTGCAAGTCCTCGGGACGAAAGAGCGGGCATAACAAGATGTTCTATGTCTGGTGACCTCGAAAGTAAAAGAGTGCATTCGCTCTGTTCCCCTGGTAGATCTGTTAGGGACAGCAGGTGGAGGAACTATGGAAGAAAGCTCCTCTGAGCAGTACCCGTGCAGATATCTATAAAAGAGAGAGAGAGAGAGAGAGATAGGTCACCAACGGCACGTCGGTGGGCAAGAGTTGGCAGCCTTTGGGTGAGGGTAGGGTCACCGATGAGACGTATAGCTCTCTTCTGAATGGAGTCCAGGATAGCGAGTGTAGAAGCGGCAGCGGCACCACAGATGTGGGAGCAGTATTCGAGGTTTGGCCTTATTTGTGGAAGTATATAAGGTATAGAGACTAGCTGGTGAAAAGTATTTGCGGGCCCGGAAGAGGAAACCTAATTTCTTAGCAGCCCCATGGTGCCAATTGAGATTTCGATCCACATAAATGCCAACAAGTGAAAAGGACTCATTATTTTGAATAACTTGGTTATTCATTGTGTCTTGTGGTCAAACTGCAATCATAAATTAAGCCAGGTAGCCACGTTGAATATCAATAACTGTAAATGATAGATGAGCAGGCAGATAAGAACTTCTTCACTTTAATCACAAATGTAAATACTAATCTCTACGCTTGTCTTGACTTAAAGACCCTTTCGTTTTCTTTGTACCTATGAAGTCAATATAAATACTGTCACGAAGAATTAAATGAAATATAAATATAGTTTTTAAGTATTATTAGTTGAATGATTTTTCCTTGGTTAGAGTTAACATTGTGAGCCAAACACCCGGGTTTAGTTTTCTATATAAAAAAGATGAGCGGATGTGATGGTGTTTGTCTCGCCAGATGTGCTTGTCGGCATGTTCCAATATCCACATAGTAAATTTCTAGATCGAAAGGGAACGTGCAGATTCCTTAAATAACTCGGTATATTCCCTTTAAGCCTATTATCATTATATTACATAAGGGCTCATAAATTTGTCGACCAGAAGATTAAAGCAGGTCTCCGACCTCGTAGTTTCGCTACACAATTAACAAACGATCGGTCTTCGATGACAATTTTACTTTGGACTAGTTCGTTTACCTAAACGCGATATAAATACACGGTAGTTAGTAGTTTAATTTTAGAATTTTTCTTCCTCTGAAGATCTTGACATGGTCAACGAATCGATCGTAAGCTCTCTGAAATAGGTGTTGTGGTGATTTGGGTTATCCAAATGTACTTAACTCTACAGGTTTAAATTTAGTTTGAAAATATACAGACTTCTGTGCATAAATCGGTACATTGGAAGGAATAACTGGAAAATCTGCACGAATTTGAGGATATGTTTTTCTGTATTTTCTAATTCTCGTTTATGAACTATTTCATAAAGGGCTTTAATACGAGCGTATAATTCACTTTTATACTGATGATAATAATTTTCGTGAAATATTTCTAACATGTGAGTTTCAAGATGACCAAAAAGTAACTCTACAGGTTTAAATTTAGTTTGGAAATGTACAGTATTATATATTATAAAAAGGGTTCATTATTAAAAATGTGTTTTTTACTGCAAATATTGTTTTCACAATTTCAATTATTCTGCGATGAGCACGCTCAATTTGTCCATTGCTGTTTGGATTGTTTGCAGTAATCAAATGATGCTGCACTTTGTGCATTCCCAAGATGTCTTTAAATAACGACACATCAAATTAATTGTCGAATATGATTCATTTTGACATTTTATAACGTATGCTTCGACAATGTCTGGCATTTTCATGAAATTTATAGGTTCCTACATAAGATAATTCGAAAAAGAATGGATTGCTGTTAAATATTTACGTGAAGACATGGAAAAAATATGTATAAAGACATTTTGGAACAGTTCTTCATCGGTATGTGTTAATTTTAATTTGTACTGTACGGGGTCTTTCGTATTTAGCCTGTGGACAGGTACAACATTCATCTACAAATTTTTAAGTGTTCTTCGTAATATTTGGCCAGTAATATTGACGTGAAATTTCGGTTGCTAATGTTTGTGCACCGCGATGGCCAGGATTATGCAGTTCTTTTAAAATATTTCTTTGTACTATTTCATCGGTAACGTCTTCTAAGTTTTGTGTACAATATGCGAATTTAATCGAGCTATCAAAAGTTTGCTGTATATGAGGGCAATAATTTCATAAAAGTGTCTGTTTTTACAATATAGCGTATTTATACTATTAGGGGTACATATTCTCGTAATACATTATTAATTTCGCTTTCATAATTTCTTTCAGTGACGTATATTAAATATTTTCTTTTACCAAAAGGGGTTGATGTGATTAGGTTAGGCGTGCTAAAGAGTGAAAATATAAATTGATTTTTAAGCGAATTGGTAGGCTTATCAGTAATAGGCAAAGTTGCACTAACATTTTCTGATTGAGAATGCTGTGTAATAGTAGTTGTAGGTGGTTTAATTTAGATATCAGATACCATATTTATTTTATTTCTCTGTGTGTTTATGTTCGCATGTGTGAGGAACTACAGGGTGATCTACAAAAGAGGTGTCAGGTAAAAATAAATATAATTCAGAAAGATTAATTGGTTCTCTTTCATTTATGTCTCCCGGGGGCTAAACATTGACAATAAATCGTCAGCGATTTCTACAGGATAAGCTTCTCATCTTGACAGAAAAGCTGCGTTGGTACTATATTTGCCTTTCTTGTAAATAATTTTATAATCAAACTCCTCGAGTTTGAGACGCCATTGTAGTGGTTCATTAACTTAGAATTTGGTCCTGAAACGCCACTGTAGTGGTTCATGATCACTTATGAAATTAAATTGCCTACAATAAATATAACGCCTGAAAACTTTCCTTGTCCAAATTATTGCCAAACATACCTTTTCTACTGTTGAGTGATTTTGTTCATGATTATTGAGTGTGCGACTAATAAACATTATAGGTTTATCCTTTCCAATTTCGCCCCGTGACAAAATTGCTCCTCAAACTACATTTGACGCGTCTGTAGTGACATTGAAAGGTTTAGTAAAATCTGGATAAGATAAAATTGGTGGATTAGATATTGCACGTTTAATAATATTAATTGAGTTAACAAATTCTGGTGTGAGCGACCTGACTATATATTTTTTTAAACAAAGCGTTAATGGTCTCGTAACAGTGGCAAATAATTTAATGAACTTCCTACAGTAAGCTGCACGTCCTAAAAATTTATTTACTTGTTTTTGTGTTGTAGGTATTGGAATATTCTGTATTTTCTCTACTAATTTTGGGTTCGGCTTTACGCCGTTAAGAGCTACAATATGGCCTAGATATTCGATCTCACGAAGAGAAAATTCCGATTTCTATCATGTAATACATTAAATAAAAAACCTAAAAATGCAAACAACATATTCCACTTACCTGTCCATCTATTACTGTATTGAGGTTTTTCAAGTAATTTTATTTAGGATAAAACACAGAATTTTAAGTACACTACATAACAAAATAACACCAGCCTAGTGCATGTACCTAGTTATTGACAGCAGAACCAGTCAACCCTTGCAAATTTCAGGGCGACAGTAGATCCATTCCCTTCTTTTTCCTACATTTTTTTCCTAATTTTTTAGAGTCAAATACATGATTTCTATATGGGATATATCTGTCAATAATTTAACCGCATATATTTTTTCCGAAACATTACTGGACTATTATACTAAATGTTTTAAATCCTCAATAATATTTACCATTGAAACGTTCCATGATTGTGTCACATTGTCACATTGAGACGAACATTTCAGAAGTATTACATAGGAGTTGAAATTAAATGTTTCAAAGTGGATGATTATTATCAATTTTGAAATGTTTCATGCATGCGCGTCTCGTTTAGCGGGTTGTATTATTTGTAGCGTTCCGTCTACTTGCCTCGCCATCGGTGTAATTAGTCGGGTTTACTAAGTAACGCTACTTATAAGACTAAGCGGATTAGAGGTTGAGTCAGGTAATGGGGAAGTTAAATTGTCTGTTAAATTAATTGTCTTTTTGTGTGGTTGTAATGAGCATGTAATAGGAAGGCGAAATCTTGCTTATTTAGGGGAAAGTGGGGGAACGGTGCGCAGTGGGTATTCGTGAGAAGTGATATTTTAAATTACGCGGCACTTACAGCTATCCCTTCCCAGTCTACCGGCGTAGTTAGAGGTGTCGGTGAGCGCCTCCGTGGCCGTGCGGGAGAGTCGATGACTTTCCAATACGGACTCGGGGGTCGACGGTTCGAGACTCACCGGCGGCGGATGATTTTTCAAATCATTGCCGTCGTTGAGATCGAACTCAAGGTGGAGGGTAGGTTAGTTTAGATGAGCAAAAAGGGTCAGCAATGGCCTAATTGCCAGTAAGCATCTTACCTTTTTAGAGGTGTCGGTAGTAGTCACGAGTAAAGTTAATGCCGATAATCTTGCAGATAATGTTTATCTTCCTATTTACGTGTGCATTTTTTAAGGCGGTAAGTACATCATTCTTAATCAACTGCTTTAAGCAAATCAGCCTTTCAAATTGCATGATCTGAGCGGTTGTTAGATGGTCTTATTTTTTATTTCATTGGTCTGCTTGTCATAAAATCGAAGATTTGAATTTAAAAATCACTGTGAGGTATTTCGGCGCAAAAATGCGTGCGATTACCGCGAATTCAAATAAACGTCAATTCGAACTAATTTCTTGTAAAGGAGTTTCAGATTATTTCAGATGCCGCAAGAGTATACGCAGAAACACAAGTCAATTCTTACTCTGAGGACTTGCTACAAACTGCATTGAATGCAGTTACAAATGGTGGCAAGAGGATACGTGAAGTTGGCAGGTCTTATAACATCCCGGAGCCAACTTTGAGGAAAAGCTGAGAAATTAAAAAATATCTTTTAGAAAGCAATAACTTTCAAATTGTTTGTTATTGAAACAAAAATTGACAAGTTAGAGAACATAGATAGACGTGCTTGTGTACCAATTTTCGGGTCTTTTTTATTTATTTATTTATTTTATTTATTTATTTATTATTGATTTAATTATACAGTACGTCTTACAAAAAAGCTAAGCTTGATCAAAGAAAAATAGTTGTGCAAATTTAATCATAACTTCCACATAGCTGTGATAATATATTCTCTTCAGAAAGACATCGAATGAATTTAGCGCGCATGACCACAAAGAAAACATTTGTATTGCTGTACCCATAAGCTTTTGAAACTTTATATTACTCGAGTATTATTGAAAAAATGTCAATTTCCACCAAATCACCCTTATTTTTCCCCTATCTCCAGAAGCGATCCTACCCAAAAACAATTCGAAGCGTTTCTTTGTCGGGTGCTAATTGGACACCAAATTTGATGATGATATCTCAATTCCTTAGAAAGTTTCAGAATCAAGTGTTCTATATGTTTTGAGACTTTTTACGTCGTTTTAGCAAAAAAAATTTCGAAATTTTTGTCGCAATAAACTATATATATATATATATATATATATATATATATATATATATATATATATATATATATATATATATATATATATATATATATATATATATATATATATATATATATAAAGTCTTAAACTGACTTTTTAGATATGAGTTTCAGGGGGGCCGTTGAAGAATTTTTTTGAAAACTCGAAAATCGCAATCTCATTAGGAAACGTTTTTACAAAAATTTGCTAATATGCAGGTGTTCCATCAACAACAAAAAATGTCGATAACGACTGAAAGGCGATAATATCCGAAAGTAAACAACGCAAAAATAATAATTGACGTGTCCATGGATTATTATTCGTAATTATTTTTTCAATAATCTATGTGTGACACGGTGTATAACAGCTATTTACTATGTTTCAGGTTACCAGAATTGTGAGATAGGTGTAGGATGCTTAAATAAAATGGGTTTTGCAAGTTTAGTAATACATAATACAGTTTTCAATCCATGCACCGCAAATTGTTTTCCAGAAAATTGTACATGCTGCGTAGATACTAGTAAAAGAATACTCTGTTACAAATATTCAAATCAGAACGTCGAATTTATTCCTAGCGAGATAAAAACTTATATTAAAAATACAGAGAATATGTCTACTACAACAACTTTCAGCAACACAGAACATAAAGATCCAATAATTGTTGATGCAGCTGAAGAAGAATCGCTTTTCAAACATAATAATACTCTAATGGAAAACAATACTGAAATACCTATGACCAAGAAAAGTGATTTAGATACAACAATCACAAAGGTAATTTCAAAAAGAACAACACCGAGCAGTACAATAAATGTTACAAATAACATTACCGAACAAGAAATGAGTTCTACCAATAGTAAAAATATAATTGCCACAACTACAGAATCTAGCACGAATGAAAACCATACAGCAAAATTTAATTACAACTATTTATATATTTTGCTTTTCATCCCTGTAGCTCTCGGGGGTGGTATTTGGTATTACGTTGTGAGAAGAAACAAATATGAGCCACACAATACGTGTAAGTGATTTTTTAAATCCATTTCTGTAGCTGTCTAGCTGTTCTAATAATGCAAGTACCTACATGTAATTGCAACGAATTAAACTAACTAACCTCTACCTATTATAGTTTATATAGAAAAAATAGAATGTTTTAAATGATACAAAAATTATCTGGTCACCACACGAATCGTAAATAATGTATTATTGTGTAAACGACTTACCTTTTTAGGATAACTTTAGGCAGGAAATTTCACACAGAAAAAATCACAAATAGGTACACAATACTTTGTCCGAACACGACAATTCATTGCCAATGATTCAAAAAGTCCACCATGTCTCTGTAACACTGTAAGAATTTATATGTCCAATTATAAAAAACATTTTAGTTACTTATAGTAATTAACATTTTACATAATAACAGTGTATCTTGTGTGGAACTAATAAACAAGCAAAACAGAGCCGCAAAACCGATAGCCTCTTATCAGTTTTTTGCAGTAGCTGTCAAAAGGTAGATGGGCGGCTTTAACACATTGTATAATCATGACTCCCTTTAATTGAAAATATTCACCTCAAACAATAATTACTTTTAATTTTTTGTTTGATTTTCAGAAAATATGTATGTACAAGGTGGGGCACTAAGAGTCTTGGTGGTTCAGGGGCAAGAACGTGTGCCTCTGAACCGAAGGGTACTGGGTTCGATTCCAGGGTTCTTCTTTCACTTTTTCAGTACAAACTGTAACATTAACACCAACCGAGGTTCTGGCATTGTATTTGAGCAAGTTGAATGTCTGCACGTTCCGCCCTTCGGAGGGGGCGTAAAGCCGTCAGTCCCGTGTCTATGCAATGTTGGGCACGTTAAAAATCCGTACCCTCCTTACAAAAACGCAGGTGTTCGGCAAAGTTTCCAGGATAGTGAAGTGAAACTGCTCCCTGGCGTCGGTGATTGGCCATAGTCGCGGAAATAGGCCGACGTTAAAGAAACAAAACACACACGCACAAGCTGGGGCGTCGAAAGCCTTAGCTTTCTCAACTTTTTATCATTAAATTGAGAAATATAAAAGTCTATTTTGGTGTATATTTTCATATCACTTTAAGTGTTATAGAAAGTTATACAGGTAGTGTGTCCAAAAGTTATTTTTATCGAAATCGCACTTATAAATTGGTATCAGCATTATTAATGAAGACAACAGGAGTTTATATTATTGGGGACCGAGATGATAAATAATTAATATTGAGCTTGCATCTTTCGCAATTATGGTTAAACTGTTTTAAAAGAAAATAACTAGAATATAAATCTGATGTCTCCTTGTCGTCACAACCATGACTCTATGACTCTCAGTTCTTTTCTTTTTATTGTAATTTTTGCACTTCATCGATTAGGTTAGGTCTCACAAAAGTTTTTTCTGAAGCTGTCTCTTTCGTTTCATCATAGTATGTGTCTCTTAAATATTGTTATCAAAAAGTGATTGTATATCAGAAGATGTTTAACAAATGTCGCCATTTTCCTTTCAATTTCTTTCAATAGCCATATTTTTTTAATGCTCCATCTCTAGTTTTGCGACTGTTCTGAGCTTCCGCAGCAGCTTCCATGCACACACAGTACAGCAAGAAGGAAGCTATGGGAATAAAATAAACAAGCGAAAACAACTGCTCCCCTGGAAAATACCACGACGCGTATAGCAGACATAGACCAGTTTCGTCCTCGTTTGGACTCTCCAGTATGCCTTACATATGCTCCAACGAGTCGACCTTAAGGCAAGCACTGCCTTATAATGCAGTGGAGAATATTGTGAAGCGCCATCTCTGGTTCTGTCACGCTTGAAGGCTTCCTCAGCAGCTTTCACGTATACACAGTGCAGCAACAAAGAAGCTGTGGGAGGAAAACTAGCCAGCGTAAACAACTACTTCCTTAGCTAATACCACGAAGGACATTTAATGACATCATATACATATAAACAGGAGACGTGGACCTATTTGGCTTGTTCGACTCTTGTTGTATGTTCCTGGAACCATCACAAAACCAGAGATGGAGCTTCGTACTATTTTCCACTGCATATATATATATATATATATATATATATATATATATATATATATATATATATATATATATATATATATATATATCTTAGTCATTTAGACTTGTTTAAAGATTTGTACGTTTCGTCTCTCCATCTATCCCTACAACAAAGTTTTGCTAGTTCATTAAAATAACAAGAAAAGATTATGCTTCCACACTATCCTGTGAAAGTTAATGCTTATAATACAATGATGTGTCTTAGCGTTCCCGTAAAATCCTAGAATCTGTTAAGTAATGGGTTTAGCTTACTTTTCATAAACACTATCTAATAGTATTATTCTAGTTTAGACCGATATCCTAATATACTGACCTTCAAAAAACTCCGAACACCCAGTAGGAATTGATCAACTTTAATAATATTTATACATAATGTCTGTTTAATCAAACTTTCAAAAATGATTACATTTCCAAATTAAAATAGTAAAAAATAACAAATAACAAAGTTATGTAATAATGAGAGAGTACGCCGCGATTTTTTATGCATTCGATAACTCTTCGAGGCACTCTTGAAATTAAATGATTTATGGTATCCAGAGGAATGTCAATCCAGGCTTCTTGAGCTCGGTGACGAAGGTCAACAAGGTTATTTCGTAGTTGAGGTAAATTACCCAGTCGATTGCAAATCATATCCCACACATGTTCGATTGCTCACAAGTCTGGGGAGCGATAAAGCCAGTGAAGCAGAGTCACGTTATTTTCTAGTAAGGACCTTATAGTAACCCTTGCTGTATGAGGAGTTGCTTTGTCTTGTTGGGAAAAGGGTTAAATTAACCCTCGTAGGTATCGCAGTGCAACAGGTTGCAATACGTTTGGTATGCCAGCTATTGTTCTTTTGTGTTTTATTAGTTTTTGTATTTTTGCATATTAGTTTTTTTTTTGAGTTGTGCAAATTTGGTTTTATATTTTGTTATGATACTGCACGTTTATCTGTACTTTAATTTGTACGATATTGTTGTGTAGCTTTTGTTAGGCTATGGAGACGATTGCCTATATTTATTTTGTAAATCTTTGGCCGATGAATAAATGTTATGTTATGTTAAAAGAAAATGTTATGTTATGTTAAAAAAATATTATGTCATGTTATCTTATGTAATCATTTTCGTTCATATTTCTGTCCGGAAGAACTAAAGGTGACCTGCTACCGTATGTTAGCGCACCTCATAACATTACCCCCCGTGTAAGGGCCGGATGCCGTTCCACAGCAAATTTTAAATTTCTGCGTTCTCCGCGTAATCCTCTTGCACTTCTGCGACCATCGTGGACGCAAAAACAGAATCGGCGCTCGTCAGAGATCACAACACGATCACATTTACCACCCCAATTTAATCTGCCGTTACACCGCTCAAGCCGAGCAGCACGGTGTCGAGGTGTCAGTGGAAGACATAAAGATGGTGTATACGAACGAAGTCCAAAACCGCGTAATCTGCCATATATCATTGTTATAGAGACTCTTTGTGGTAAAATTCCCAACTAAGCATTTCCAATCGCCCGTGTTGTGAAAACTTTGTCTTGTTAAGCCGCCATCCTCAAATGGCGATCTTCCCATGCTGAAGTTGTTCGTGGTCGTCCGGATCCATGACGACGGTTATGGATTCCTTCTTTCGACCACCTGGACCAACACTGTAACGCTGTTGACACACTGCGTCCTATGCGGTCGGATATTTGTCTGATTGATAAAACGGCTTCCCGCGTACCAACAATGCGCCCCATTTCGAATTTACTTTAATGATTTTACCTGCCCTGTAAACGGCGTAGAGGCATAATGACTTAATAAATTGAACACAAATCGCTACGAAAATTGATTCAAACTGAAGGAAACGCAAATTTAAAGAGATAATTTTTTGATAAAACAAATTAAAAAAGTATACACCTGGTAAAATGTTTTGTTCATTTTATTATCATTTCTTATCAGATACAAAACAGACTAGTATAGACAATTTCATTGCAACTCTTACTGGGTGCTCAGATTTTTTGAGATGTCAGTACTTATGTTTTGGTGTTCTATTTTAAAACCCACATTATTGTAGTCCCCATATATCTTAAGCCATAAAACATTTTAAATTTCATCTTAAGAAAAATAACTTTATTATAACATGCAATTGAGTTACTTAATTTAATTAAATTTAGTTCAAGCCTTTTTACAATAATTACTAACTACAGTTTGACATAAGTAATAAATCATTATTTAACCAATTATTGTTTTATATGCTTACCAAATAATAAAGATTGTGTGGGTGAAAAAAATTATAATCAGTATATTTTTCACAGGGAAGGAACCAACAAAGAAACAACGTCGCCTGGATGTTACTCCTTCTTGGGTATTTAGTGAACCAGAAGACCATTCAAGTGACGAAGAAACAGTTATTTCGATCAGATCTTAAATAATGGATACTTTTCTTCAAACTGCATCAGCTTATTATTATTTTAAGACGCTGGCAGAAAAAACAGACTTCGTGCTATCGTGTAATTTGTGAATATTTTTAAGAACTTACCTAGACTGCTTAAGTTAGATCTTATTTTTATAGTAAAGAATACAAAACAGAAGAATTTGTTTTTAAAAGAAAGGTTTCTGAAATAAGGGTCCACACTTATTTAAAAAACCAGTATTAAAGTGTCCACACTTATTTTAAAAACCTATTATCTATTTAGAGTCCGGCGTATCAAGGGTGCATTCGAAGCATATGGAAAACTATGTCGATTTATGTTCTGAAAATTCATATACTTATGTTTTCGACAAACCCAAGTTCAATGGAAATTGGCGTCTACGTAGCATTTCCGGGTATACACTGGAAATGACTGTCACCTCTCTAATGTTCAGTAGAACATGCCACTTTTAAATTGATTTGTAAATCTGTGGGTGAGTGATTTGTAAATGTCTTCTCTAAATTTATCTTGCTTTTCACTAACATTCTAGATGTAAAAAATCAACCGTTTTCAAATTATATCGATTTATTGAAAATCATGTTCACATCTCATCTGCTCTGTTTGCATTAAACATAAACCTAGCTTTTTCTAAATTCGTATCAGAATTGATTCGGTACAACAGTATTCCAGAATTAAAAAGACGCTTTCATAACTTATACCGGCTGTGAAAAACATCAGGTGCCAATTTGCACAATCTTGTACGCCGATAACGTTGTTACCTCAAGTGGAACAGCCTGTATTTTTCCATGTGGATCCGTGGTACTTTATTTTATTAAATTTCAATTCATATTAACATGTTCTATACTATTTTGGTCAGATAAAGTTCCTAATGTAAAGAAGCTAGCGTTTAATTACCATACTATTTGATAGTGAGCATCTAACAATAATTTTAAAAACGAATAAAATTCAATACATAGCTTCAGATTCAAATGGAGAGCAGCGGCGTTCCTGGTTCGGTCACAAGCCCGGAAAGGGGTAGCAGGGTCTCTTCTTTTAACCATGCCTTTATTACAACTAGTCCGGGGCAGAGAACCAGAGGGTTCTAAGCGCCAATTGCTAAAAAAATAGTTTTATCACGGCATTCTATTCTACTAATGAAACTGCATATTCGGTGTTATTGGTTTTAAGATATCTTCATAGATGGCTCTGATATGAGTTGTCAAACAAAGTTCTAAGTGACTAAGTGAGAGTTTGCGTCTGTTGTTTTTAAACAGTGTTGACTATTTTGTGAGTTATATGAATTATAAAATGTTCCACTCAGACAGTGAGTCGTTTGAAGATTTCCATTGTTCCGGATTAGAATATATAAGTGTCAGAAAACGTTACTTTTGTTAAAAAAATTTTAGAATGTTATTTAAAATTTTATCTAACCTAACTTTTTTAGACTTTCATCATCAAGCCGCGAGAATGAAGACAACATAATTTCAGGCTCCATTGTGAAGGTACAACAAATTTGTAAAAGTTATTTTCTCACCTGTTTTACCCGCACCATAATTTACTTTATGATAAAGGGACATTCTATCATTTTTCCAGACATTTTCCTGAAGTTCGAGAGCCATCCACTGCAGATAAGTGTGGTGGTAAAGATGCGAATTTGAATGAAAAATCTTCACCAATCAATATTTATCGGCTAGTAGAGTATTCAAGTACTGAAGGTTTTGAATCGGAAGAAGAAAAAACTCCAATCAAAAAAAGATAAGAACACGCACAAGGAGGTAAAATCCTCATTCGTGGAAAAAGAATGCAAGAAAAGAAAAGCATCAGAAAGATGTGTGTGTGTTGTGTGTTTTTATTTCTTTAACGTCGGCTTATTTCCGCGACTATGGCCAATCACCGACGCCAGGGAACAGTTTCACCTCACTATCCTGAAAATTTTCCAGAACCCCTGCCTTTCTGTAAGGGAGGTAGGGATCTTTAAAGTGCCCAACATCACATGGACACGCGACCGACGGCTTTATGCCCCATCCGAAGGGCGGAACGTGCAGACATTCAACTTGCTCAAATACAATGCCACAACCTCGGTTGATGTTAATTGTACAGTATGCACTAAAAAAGTTAAAGGAGTACCCTGGGATCGAACTCAGTACCCTTCGGTTCAGAGGCACACGTTCTTACCACTGAACTACCGAGGCTCTGCATCATTAGGGTGCAAGTTACGTTAATATGAGGGGTCAGCTTGTACCAGCAAAGAAAATCAATCCTGAAAAGTATTGTAACACAAATTGCACATATAAAGGCACCGAAAAATTTGATGAAATGCTGAGGAATGAAATAAAAAACAATTATTACACGTTAGATCAGAATCAAAAATCCCAGTTTCTTTTGAAGAATACGAGAAGAATATTGGTGAGGCGTAAGAGAAGTAATAACCCTGGCAAATACTAATACTAATACTTTCTGTCGAACGCAGATTTTCTTTGTTAAAGCCAAAAACTCCAGAACAGGATAATGAACTGTCTGAAATTGAGGGTCGGCTAATCGTTATTACAGGTTTATTACTAGAACAAAAAGACAATTTTCAAGAAGAGTTCGTACCACCCATTTCGTCAACCATGTTGCATAGATCAAACATTGAAGAACTATCGCTACTCTTGAAAACACTCCTAAAGCTATACCTGTGTACAAATGGGGTGTAAAATTTTCGGGGCAATCTAATAAAGAAAGCCTCATGTCTTTTCTGGAAAAGTTCAGGAATTTAGCGAATCTTGAAAAATTTCTGATGAACAGTTATTTGCTGCCGCAATCGAATTGTTTACAGGTCCACCACTTTTTTGGTTCAGAAATATAAGAGAGAATATTTCTTCCTGTTCTGAATTGGTGACGTTACTAAAACGAGATTTTCTCCCTGTCGACTATGAATATGACTTGTTGGCTGAAATTCGTTCTCGAACAAGGTCCTATGGAAAATGTTTTGTTCTATATTATGGCTATCGAAACAATGTTTAAACGTCTGCCTAACATTCCTGATGAAAACGAAATCATAAAGCAAGTCCTAAGAAATCTGAACCCTTTCTTTTTTGATAATTTATCTTTAATTGAAATATCTTCGTTGTCCGAGTTAAAGAATTTTTGTAGAAAAATTGAATAGACGAAAATTCGAAATGAAAAATACAACCCATCCCCGAACAAGAAAGTGTCTTTGTTGGAACCTGACCTATCGTATTTGTACCTAAATGATACCCTGGTCAAGCAATCTTAACTTTGCGTTGTCTCCGATAAGGTCTGTTGGAGTTGTAGGGCTACGGGCCATTTATACCCTGCTTATACTTTGCCTAGGGAAAGATTTTGTTTTGGACGCGGTAAAAAGAATACTTATAAAGACAAATGTCCAAATTGCACAAAAAAACTTGACGACCGGAAGTTCACAGGGGGCAAGTTCTTCCGCAAATCAGAATCCAACGCCCTCAACATTCCAGAACAAAAGGACAGTCCCAAAAAGTTTTGTTCTCGACCTCAGGAAATGACTCCTACTGGTGTGGTGCCTACGTTGAGCACTGTGCCAGTGATAATCGACCTTATAATGATATAAGTATTAAACATTATCGTATTAAAGCTCTATTGGATACGAGGGCTCATATTTCTGTAGTTGGTGTTCGAGGACTTAACATTTTGAAATATTTGAATATTTCGACAACCAATCCGGCATATCCAGCAATCATTAACATTGCTGGCCGTTCTCCTAAAGCTATTTTGGGTTATGCTGACATTTCAGTAACACTGAACAACGTTACTAAGGTCGTGAATTTTCTAGTTGTGCCGGATATCACCTTCGCTTTTATTTTGTGAGTAAATTTTTGTGAGACTTTTTCACTATCTTTGGACTTTAACGCACAGTGCTTCGACATTAACGCAATGACGCCTTCTTTATGTATAGTTAGCGGTCTTTTGGACAAGGAGTCTCTGTCTGCTGAGGAGAAAGTGACTTCGAAGAATATAATACAAAAAGCTACACAAACTTCAAGAGTTGTTTGTTGGAGTACGGCGACGTTAAAGAAAAGCGTACGAGGCCAGTAAGACTTGATGTGACTTGCGTCAACGACTCCTTTCTTTTGAAGTAGGCGACACAGTGTGGAACATAAATTTCATGTTGTCCGATGCTTCTAAGGATTTTACGGCTAAGTTGGCACCAAAATTTTTGCTCTGTCGAGTCACAAAGAAGGTCTCTAACCTTGTATATGAACTGTCAGACATAAGTGGCAAACCAGTAGGTCGATGGCACCTAAAGGACCTCAAACCCTCTCCATGACTCCTTAGAAAGACTCTGAAGATTGAAACATAACCTAGCCTGTTGCCTCTCCTATTTTCCTGCCTGTTCTCTTTTTTTTATAGTCAATTACCTACTGTTCTTACTTGTTTTCTGTGGGTCTCTCAGGTGTTGCAGGATTGACTCGGCCAAAGAACTTAGGCCGTTTATTTGTGCACGGATGTGAGCGCTAACATGCAGACACAACGACAGCTGTTTCTGTTGACTCGGGAAGAGAACAAGACTCCGGTATTCACGCAGAAATCATTCCCCTGTTTCGAACGTTCCTTTCCCTTAATCTTCAGAGTTTCAATTTCCTTACTGTCCTGTCCTTCCAGCCATTTTTGTTATAATTCCAAACGTCGTTTAATACGTTGCCATAGATGTACTTTAATCCACTATGAACCCGATAATGACTTCCCAATTGTGACAAACCAATCTTTACAAACAATTGATGTCAACTTATTCATTTCTAACTGACGAGTTGGATTTTCTATATCGTACATAGATCTATGATTTCCGTCTTGTCGATTGGTTCTTGATTGCTTGATTTGTTTTGTTCGTTTATAACCGGCGAGTGGAATTGTCTATATCGGGCATGAATTTGCGATTTTCCTCTTATTGGTTATAGCGACCCGTTCTGACTGGCCGACACAAAGTTTTTAAAGTTAACACTAACATCTTCTCGTATTTTTAACCTTATGTGTTTGCTACAGTGGACAGAGACTGTACACATGATTTTTGAAAAGCCCAGATTGACTCATTCTGTCTGGCCGGTACATGAGTTCCTATGATTATCACTAACACCTTTACGTATCTCTAACCTCATGTACTTGCTACGGTGAGACAGAGACAGTACAGCCGGCGATCCCATGATTTTGACAACCCCCTTATTTTGACAACCCCGATATGGACACTACACCGATTTTGGACACTCGTCGTCAGATATGTCTACATGAAATACATTTGTGATGTATCTCACGAGGATATAAATTTGCACAATATTATGAATTTGTTTTGATCACGAATTTTCATAAAATTGTGAATGTCATTTGATTGTTAGTTTTGTTTTCACTAGTATCCGAATTTTAATTTACTATAAATGATTGTTACATGTTACAATAATATCAATTAATTATATACGACAAACTGACCACATTCTAATTATTATTCCTTTTATACCACAAATAATGATTTTTATCACATATATATGACATGCTCAGTACCGCGACACCGTACTTTATTCTACGGTAGACTTTGACTTTGCATCCGGACACTGTCATCGCATTACTTGTGCTTGGGGCCTTTGAATATACATTCAGATGCGTGGGCACATAGCTTTCCAGCCCTCGTCTGTCAACGGGCTTGCCACGATCGTAGACCGAACACGGCGACAATGTCGTTAGTCGATTTTAAAACCGGCTGAAGGGGTCACACATGTTGAGTGACCGTTTTGTTGAAATTGTAAAAGTAAGGTCGGAATTATCGGAAACTGATTATGTGCCAATATAAACTAGTTCCAAAAGACCAAGATATGTTGAGGGGATATGTGATAATCGTAGAAGTGCTGCAATAGAAGTATGTGACGTTATTGCAACACAATTAAAAGATAGATTTTCTTTCACAGACCATTTGTCTCTTTCAAATTTGTTGTCAACACCCAGTTTTAACTCTTACAAAGTAAACTTCCCAGAAAATGATTTTCAAACTATTATTCAGTGCCTTTTTTTTTGACACGGGGAAACTTAGAGCAGAATTAGTTACTTTATACAACCGAGAAGATATGAAATCTATTGAAGGTGTTAGTGCTTTCTTAAATTTAACTAAGAAGTGTCAAGAACACGCGTGGCCTTGAAAATATTCAACATTTTTGTCTGCGCCACTGGTTTTTTAACCATCTTTGACTTGAATAACATTTTTATTACTGTCTGAGTTTTTTGTATCATTAATAAAGACTATTGTTGTGTTTTAATTGTTGCTCGTTATTGAAACAGTTTTTCTAACCCTGTTTTTCTTTTTGATCTCAACAACATTACTGTACCGTTACCTAGATATCTAAATTAACAACTACCGTAAGCTAACACACAAAATTTTGCACTGGCGGTCTGAAGAATATGAATGAGCTTTTAGTCAAAATTATTCTCCAAGAAGAGTAAGTATAATTTTTAATTAACCATCTTCACTTATTAATTAATTACATTATCGTCTTTGGTCACCTGATTTAACACAAAAAAACATAAGAAGCCACTTGCAAAAATCTTAGTTTAAAATTCCAGAATTTTGCGACAAACTCTTAATTATTAATTCAATAGCAACCAGCTGGTTTTCTTTGGATTAATTAAGATTGGAAATTACTTTAAAAAAAGGGGTCTCCAGTATTATCTACACTTCTTGGTTACACTAGCACCAAGAAACCATCATCCCAACTTAGTTCAATATTTGATTGCAAGTCACTCTCCTTCAACACTCGCATTTTTTAGGAAAAGGTGAAAAAAAAAGGTCATTTACAAAATTTATTTTTAAATTTAAAGTCACGACACCACTTAAAAGTTTGACGTAAGTTTAAAGGCAAACTAATTTTAACAAAATAATAAACAGCTGACGAAAGTGACCTACTGCGCAAGTCAGTGCACACAGTTTTTGATTTGGAGTAGGTATCGAAATGACCGTCCTGAAACGGTTCGAAAATCAACACAAGTTGTTGGATGGCTGGCTACCATAGCCGTATTACTTTATAGGTTTATTTTCTCTGCAATTAGTTTGCCGTACTGACGAGCTCTAATTAGAGCGAAATCGGTCTGCGGTTCTAATTGGAGTGAGAATACATCTAGCCCTACATACTTTGTCCCTATATTAGGGGAGAAATGGGCCAGGGCGGACAATTTACTAAATTGTCAGTTGGTTGTTTACAGTCTCTATTTTTTAACATTCTGTGTTATTTGGAGCTGCCGTGACAACATACTACTTGGTTCCGCAACGAGGTGACGGCACGTGCTTCGTGTATTACATATCACTTAGTGAACACAAGTTGAGTTGGAACGGCCGTGCCGCAGTAATCATCCAATCTTTGAACCTTAGCTTAGATAATAATTACCTAATCTAAGTTTTGAAAATAAAACCCCATGCTCAAAGCGTCCAATAAACGATCATCTCCCGATTGGAACGCGATTTATGTATTGCGCATGATTGTGACCGTTCTTGGACGGTTTCTTGCGGGGTTGAGCAAAGCTATAGTTATATATGATTCAAGTTCTACTAGCGAATTTCTAAGTAAGTAGTTTGCAAGACGGCGCCACATAATGCTCAGGATACTGTTCTGACAAGAATTGGAACAACCCTGACTTCTATTACGGAGAATATAACAGCAAAAAAACTTAAGAAACACTGCGCGCCAATTTCAAAATAAAGTTTTGGGCCCTGCTATCACATACGATTCGTAATGGAGAGGACTAGGTTTCTAATCAGCTGTTTTCCTTCTCTACATTAAATTTGTACGACTTTTAAAGTTCGTTTATTTTTTAGAGAATAGCTCAACAAGAGGGCAGAGCAAAAATGTATTTCGTGAACAATTAAGAGTGAATCGCTTCTTGATGTTTTCAGTGTATCATGAAAACAATTATTTTCGTGCCCAAGTTTTATTGTAAAAGTGTAGGTATAGGTAGAGTCTTTTCAATGTTAAACATCTGTAATAAAAACATAAGTGACAAATTATCACCTTTATCAAACTACATTTAGATTATTACAGTAGGCCTATAAAAAGTCGGAAAATGTTTTCAGATGTTTACAGCTTACTACATAATATTTGTAAACACCCTCCATTTTTATTGGATCGTGTTTGAAATATAAAATGGTTGTCAATGATACTTCATTGTGAAGAAAATCTAACATTGGGTAATAATCAAATAATATTCGCCCTATATACTGATATTTCGTGAACAATTAAGAGTGAATCGCTTCTTGATGTTTTCAGTGTATCATGAAAACAACTATTTTCGTGCCCAAGTTTTATTGTAAAAGTGTAGGTATAGGTAGAGTCTTTTCAATGTTAAACATCTGTAATGAAAACATAAGTGACAAATTATCACCTTTATCAAACTACATTTAGATTATTACAGTAGGCCTATAAAAAGTCGGAAAATGTTTTCAGATGTTTACAGCTTACTACATAATATTTGCAAACACCCTCCATTTTTATTGGATCGTGTTTGAAATCTAAAATGGTTGTCAATGATACTTCATTGTGAAGAAAATCTAACATTGGGTAATAATCAGTGAATGACTGAATACAAGAAAAAAAGCTTTACGGTGATAAGTCCCATTGCAGTCAAGTACTGGTTTCGACCTTATCGTGCACTTATTTACTTTATTTTCTGTTTTTAAAACAGAAATAAAATATACCCCTGGAATAATCTGAAAGCAAATTTCGCGGGTTTTTGGAGCTATGCTACCTGAGATTCTATTGCCTGAATCATTTTCTATAAGACAAGTCAGGGCCACAGCACAGCATGAGTGCTTATGCTGTGTCAGAGTTGTAGTGGGCAATGCTCAAGGTTTATAGATTAGATAAACCTTGAGCTACACTCAAGGTTCATAGATTAGATAGGTTGTCTGGTAACTCTGAGATGGGAGAGACGCGACTTAACTTTACGGTTAAGACGTTTAAATTTTTAAAACAATTTATTTACTACTTTAAACAATCAATACTTAAATACCTAATACAAAAATGAATAATATAAAATAATGACAAAGGTAACGATTAACATACATGTGATCTAAAGTCTTGCACGCGATGTGCAGAGTCTTAACTACTCGGAACAAAAATGAACGGTCGTATCCTTGTGAGCAGCCTATTTATACACTACACTCCAGGTGTGGCACTATTGTCTCTGGGTGTAACAAAGGATCTGCTGATGTAGATTCTCACGAGTGATATTCCGTCCAACTTGCTAGTCTGAGCCTGCATACTTGTGGGCTCCTCCAAGTCTACTGCTGACTCGACGGTCCTTACTGTGGGAAGGCAACTTTGTAGTATAAAGGGCCATGGTTGGGGCTCCATTTATCTCGCGAGAGCGCACTACGGATAACTCCTATAGTTTAAGTTTGCGGTCTTGTGTTTTAAATAACGTTTATTAAAAATTTGTGTTACTTTTAATATGTTTTCCAAAATCTTTTCGAATACGATCAGTTACAGATTTATTTTAATGCTTATTTCGTACGAAATAGCAATTAATTGGAAACTATGGCGAAAGACAATATTTTATTTTTGAGGTATTGTGTTGCTAAACATAACTGCACAGTGAATCAACGCTATTACGAATTGAACGTTATTTATTGAAAATTATTTTTATATTCAACAATTAAATCGGTGAATCGTCATAAGGGTAGATATAGTTTTAATGTAAAAAATAGGTTGTATATAAGTACACTTGGAGAACCCAAATCACCACAACAGATCTTTGCAAAGATAAATAAAGCGGCACTTTCAGTTCAAAACCATCATCCTTTAAATTAGATATAAACTCATAAACTTGTCATGCGGAAGATTAAGGTAGTTCGTCAACCTCGTCCGTTCAATAAAAACACAATAGACAAACGATGCACCTCCGACTACAATTTTACTTTCGGAGTTTGTCTTTCCCTACTGTATGCATACAACTACCCTCAATGCATACACCACAAGAAAAATTTCTTGGGCACAACCCCTAAGAAGGTTGCTGGAGCTGGGGCGAATGGGGTTCCGTGTGGGGAAAACATGATTTTAGAAAGGTGTAGCTGCAAAATGGAATAAAACCAGCTTATATAGATCCGGCTAAAATGGTTTTTTTTTGGATTTTTTGTTTCCTCTTCCCCGCCTATCACCCCTATTCACTTCTGGTCCCGTAATTTTTTGCGGTGGGTTGCAAAAATTGTTCTTGTGGTTTATGCCCTCCGAGAGCTCATCTAAAAATTTATCAAGTGTTATATATTATTAATTTACTTATTGGGATAGCACAATTTAATATTATTGTAAAATTGAAGATAAGATCTTGAGTTTTTTGCTTAGAAATTGATTATAAAAATTATAAACCTACAATTTTGTATGTGTGAAAATACATACCTACCTAAATATTATAAACTCAAATAATTTACTTATTGTGATTAGTTGCATGTTAATGAATGAGTAATTTCCAGTAAAATAAATAAAGTATTAAAAAACTAAAAACCTAGGTTGTAGTTTAGAAGAAAAACCTTCTGTCCAATTTGAGACCTTATAAATTTATAATTTCATAAATAATAATTAATTTTTTAAAATCTTTTTCAAGTCAAGTCAATTAATTGAATCCATTGATTTGAAACCGACTAATATCCTAAACCTTCAACACTTTCTGTTACTACGTGAAAAAAATCTTAATTTTAATTTATTATTAAATATTTTACCTTGTTATAAGTTAAAAAAGAACAACTTTGAAAAGACGAACATAAAACTACCGGCTGACTTCAATATTCCATGCACTATTATTCCACTAAGATGGGAATACGTATGACGTATTGGCGCTCCACTCTCTGATTGGTGGAGAGTTACCAGACAAAATATCTAATCATAAACCTTGGGCAATACTAGAAAAATTGCAGGGAACTTTTCAAGGTTTTACTAGGGAAATTCAAGTTTATAGTTTGCCGTATTTACATTTGATTGTTGGTTTTGGCACAGCATAATAAGAACTGTTGATTATGCTGTGGTTTTGGTTGACATTTGACGTGTGACCTTTCAAATGCAGGCGCAGATCGAATTTCGAATTAAAAAGTGTTTTGTTTTTAATGTGCAGTTGTAGTTCGTTTGGATTGTTGAATATTAAGTCTTCATACATTTTTAATATATTAAATACTCAGCTAGGCTAAGTAAATTTAGAAAATGAATGCGCCGCCAACCTTTGAATCATTTTTGCTCTATGATGGAGAGAAAAAGTAATGTATTTAAGGTTTTCTTCAAAATTCTGTTTTTGTTAACCTAAGCTTCAATTTTTAGAATCATTAGAGAACAAGATACAAAAGTACCAAATGCAGCAATCTTTACCATAAATAAAGAAGACCATACTCTGGGTAATATGATTAGAAAGTAAGTACATTGACCACTACAGCTACTTATGTGCAAAACTTTGAAGTAGTAACTTTACAAATGTTCATTATTACTCCCAGTATAGAAGCCAGTAATACACAATTAGAGAGGTATGCGGACTACCATCCAAGACGTGGTCATTTATGTCGCCCAGACAAGGACGAACAATGTTAAGTCATTTTACATTTAAGGATATACACAACATTAGATAGATATTTATATATGAAGTTTACACGAATTACAATCAGCTGACAATTGCCTGTGTCTGTTTGACGAACCTATTTGCCTCATTGCATTGCTACCTAGTGATTGGCGATATCGTTACTTTATGATATCACTGAATCGTGACTGCAACTTTTAAATATCAGTGACTAAAAACGGTGATGTGTTCACAGTTTACAACACATCTGTGAAATCATCGCAGAACAAATGCGCATATCCATATCAGGATCAGGCATAATAGATAATAGTGACAGATACCAAAAACAATAAATAATAACGTATCTGTCCCATTCCTGTTATTTTATTGTTTGTACAGTCTAAATATTGGAAATCTAAGAGCAAAATAAGTAGTGTCTATCCTAATTAATAGTTTTAAGTTTTAACCCAACAGAAGCACAGAATATGAAAGTAAAATATATTTGGAGACAGGAATGTTTTCGCCATAATCAAAACGATTGGTCAATTTGCAGATTACCTCCCGAACGCTTTTTGATAAACTTTTTTCAGAAACATGCTTAGAATCCCACTGGTTGCATAAACCACAAGAAAAATTTCTTGTTCACACCCCCCCATGGAAGTTACGGGACCAGGAGTTAATAGGGGTGCTGGGGGGAGTAGGTAGTAAAAAGGAAGTATGAGCAGAAAACGGCTTGAACACTGTTTTTCACATTTTGAAGCCTCATCCCCCTTAAACACAGCCTACCCCCCGCACAGCTCCCTCATTCGCTTCAGGTCCAGTAACTTTTTCAAGGACGACTCTCGGGAAATTAGTCTTGTGGTTTATGCTGCGAGGGTGGTTGTATGCATGCGAGAGAGGGAAGGAAAATCCCCACCTTGAAGCACGTACGGCAACCTACACTACAAACCTATACAGACAGAATGTGCAAACACAGATCGTAGGCGCAAACACAGATTGCGTCACAGTCAGAGAGGCAAGAGGAATGTCATGATCACAATTTCACAGTTTTTCATCGACTGTGATAACAGTCACTACCTGTGAGTTTCTGAGATCGGTGATTAAATCACAGTTCGTGAAATATCTCCCATCACTATTGCTACCATCTTTTGGGTATGCAGGCTACTTTCACATCCATTGTGTTATAGATTGCAAGCATTGACCAGGTCAGCTGTTAAATGTAGTTTATTATGTCATTCAGGCAAGAATGGATAATGCTAATTGATTTGATATTTAAGGTTGTAAAGAACATTAAAAATGTTTATTTGTAAAGTTTGCATCAACTGGACACACGGTTGGTAATTGCCTGCTTCTGTCTCACCAACCTATTTCCCTTATTGTATTGCGGCCATATTATTTCTTGTATGTAGACTATACTCACATACATTATGCTCTACATTGCAAGCGTTTGCCTTCAGTATACCATTTTAATTGTATATCCATTATAGAGGCTATGGATTATCGCAGAATGTTTTGACCTGTATAATTTGGTATATTAGGTTTTTCAAAAATACAAACTCAAACTAGTCAACAACTTGAAGAAGGAATACATATATGTTATACAGAAAGCTTTTTGCGACAACCTGTAAATTAATTAGAGTAGTAAATAAAAAATAAAAATGCTGCATTTTAGTTCCTTATTAGACATTTTGTTTTCTTTTTAGTCAGCTGTTGAAAGACCCAAATGTTTTATTTGCTGGTTACAAATTGCCCCATCCTTTAGAACACAAGTTTGTTATACGCATTCAGACAACATCTGATTACTCTCCCCAAGATGCACTGATGCACGCCATTACAGATCTTATTGCTGAATTGTCACTTTTTGAAGAAAGATTTAAGGTAAGTCATGTTAATAAAATATAGTTCTTTAATTAAAATTTACACTCAAAGTTGTCTACAAGAGCAAGTTTGCAGTTCCTCTCCTGAATATATCTGGAGAAAAATGCAGCATTCGCAATTTAAACCTTTATGCTAGTAGTTAGAGGCTCACAATAAATGATAAATGTGTGATTTAACAAGATTTAGGTGGGTGTACCTAGCTCATAAATGTTTTTTTTTTATATATAGAAAAACTAAATTTTTCAGTTTGTATGGCAGTTCACAAATAACTTTCTTCTATAAACCTCTTCTGCTACAGAGTAAAAGACATAAATGTAAATTTAGCAATAATGCAAACAACTAGCTGCCTTGACAGATGAATGTCTGTGTAGGTACAAGTCCAGCAAACTTTGATGAAATCACAAAACTAAAATGTTAAATTGGTCCACCAAAATTATGTAAAGTAGCACACACTTTATTAAAACTTTTTTAACAAAACAATAATACAGCCACAAGTAAATAAAGTTTGCAAGCGATAGTTTTCAAAAAAAAAGCAAGTAATCAGTTTTCAAAGTAACCATATAATATAATAGGGTTCCCACTTCATATACAGTGTCCTGATTATGCTTCACAAACGTTGGGATGTGAGTTCCACTTGAAAAAATGGTGGGAGTAGTTCGTATAACATTTTTCATTTGAAGGTCGTGATACTGAGATACAGGGTGTTAAAGTTGCTATGCTTAAAGCTATTCTCCTTAATTATCTTTAAAATGGCTAAAGATAACATTTTCATAATTTGTACATGAGTAAATATTAACAGAATATAAAGAAAAACGCAAAATCCTATTTATTATGTGAAGCAGTGGCGCACGTGGGGGCACTCTTGAGGGTTATAATTTAGAAACAATTTTTACAACAGTCTTAAAGAATTCAAAGACTAATATACAAATAAGGTATACTGGTAGAAATTCCATAAGATGTACAGTAGTTGAGAAAAATGAAGTTAAAATTGTTTGTTTACTAAAGACGTACAAGTAATAATTTAGATTTTTAAACTGAAAGTTTACGTTGCTATGGGTACAGCAAAAGTTGTCAACAGCAGTGTAAGTTGTCATAACTTGTCAGACAATATTATTTTTTGCTTTAGTTATTCAATATTATGCCTTATAATCAGTATAGTTTAAATGAATTGGCTGACAGCATTTAGTATATGGAGAGTGTGGATGTAATTCTTTAGAATCTGCAAGGCGATATGCTGAAAAGTTTCCTGGTCGGCAATAGTTCCTTACCACGTTACTTTCGCTGCAATTGACCAAAGGTTTAGAGAAAAGGATACCTTTCTACTTTATACCACTGAGCATGCTCGTCCACGATCTGCAAGGACTACAGATATAAAACAAGCTATTTTAAACGCAGTTAAAGAAAATCCACATACAAAACCATAAGAAGGATTGCTGCTGAAGTGAATGTTCCCAAGTCTACAGTCCACAACGTATTAAAAGAACAGCAGCTATGGCCCTACCATCAACGTCGAGTACAAGAACTTTTGCCCCAAAATAACACTCTTATTTACTGACGAATCCTGTTTCACAAAAAATTGAGTAGTAAATTTACATAACAACCATGCATGGAGTGATGCTAATCCAAAAGCAACCATTGTGTCCCATTCCCAATATCAATTTTACATCAATGTGTGAGCTGGAATTGTTGGTGATAATTGTTAGGACCCGTTAAGCTACCTCCACACTTAAGTGCGGTTCAGTACCTAAATTTTTTAGAAAATACATTGCCTGGTCTATTAGAAGATTTGCCTTTGAATGTTAGGAGAGATATGTGGTTTATACACGACAGTGCACCACCACATTATGCTCGACCCGTGCAACAATTTCTTAATAACCAGTTTGCTAGGTGCTGGATTGGTCGTGGCCAAGGTGCACCTGTAAATTAGCCTGTGAGATCACCTGACTTAAATATTTTACATTTTTATTTTTGGGGATTTATGAAAAGTACAGTTTTGCGACACCAGTACAAACTCGGCAGGAACTATGGGCACAAATTGTGGAAGCGTCAAATCTGGTTAGACAATATATTGGAGTTTTGTTTAGAGCAAGGCAATCTTTTCTGCGACACACAGCTTTGTGTATAGAAGTAAATGGGGCTCAATTTGAGCATCTACTATAGCACCCTGTATCTCAGTATCATGACCTTAAAATGAAAAATGTTATAGGAACTACCCCCACTACTTTTTCAAGGGCACCCCGTATAAGTTTCTTAATATAGAAGCACATTTGGATTAACATAAAACACTTTTAATAAATAAATTACTCAACTTATACTATTTAAAGGTTTGCATTTGGCTATTAGAAACTTAGACGTATGTGGCCATCTTAGATAAGATTAAGTTTGTGCTGTAAGAGGTGAGCAAAAACAGCAAATTGTAGTGTTTTGAGTGGAGCTCGTTTGCAAAGGTACACACCACATGCGACTTTTTTTTCATAATGACAATTGCCGCATAAAAATTTTCTCATTTTATAATTCCATTTTAAAACATTTGGGTGGGAATCTTACATATACAATACTTTTATTTATCTTCATTTTAAATAATATCAATTAAGTAAAACACTAAAAGTATATGTTTCACAATTGTTTATGATGTTTTTAACATAAAAATCAAGTACAACCAAAAATTTACTTGCATATTAACCAGGTGCATTCCATTTCAATTTCAGGCATTTGTATTAGCCACTTCAACAGCTAAACGACATATTCTATAATTTCTTTACACCCTTTCGATTTACATTTACATTATCCAAGCTATGATGTGGCTCTGTAGTCAAATCGGCTAATGTCAGATTGTCAACTGACACAATTGTTCTGATGTGAGTTCGCATCCCAGTTAGAGCTAAATAAAACTGTTCTGTTTGCAAACTAATTCAAATATCACCATTCTCTCCCATAATGTTCAATCATCCATAACTGTCAAAGTGGTTCATTCATATTTTTTTTAAAGTTATTTAACTATGTTGATAGATTTTTTTCTCCCTCAGGGCTTGTCCGCGTCTTTGCCGCCCTGATAGCACCACAGCTTTTGGCTTATTGTACATGCCCTTTGCCTCTACTCCACCGATTCTAAAAATCACTGTGCCTTGAACTAGTCTACACAGCAATTGGTAAGGTGAAGTATTATATTGCTCTGTCTCGGGTCTAGGTAGATCGTAAATCAGTTGCATTTTGCGGTCCAGAGCTTTACTCTCGCACAAGATGTACTGGGCTGATTCCTTCCCATCGCTGCAGAATCTGCATGCCAGGTCCCCTTCGAAGAGCCCCATTTTATGCAGGTGTTTCTTGACGGCCATGTGTCCCGTCAAGAGTCCCGTTGTTTCTGTGCTGTCCTCTGCTAAGATTTAGCAGCTCCACAGCTCTCTTTGGATTGGGTTGTCCAATTGATGACTTCCTGTGTTTGAGCCCTGGACAATCTGCTCAGTATGCCTTGTGCTGTTCCCTGACACAGGACTTGATGGTTCCCCTGAACGTGCCTTTCGATACGCCCAGGACTGGTTCTTGTCCCATAAATGGTTCTGCTGACTCTCTCTTCGCGAGACTGTCAGCTTCTTCATTTATTTTGACCCCCGAGTATGTTGCTGGATTGGAAAATAAAAATTTCTAATTGTATGTGTGTTTTTGTTTTTTGACCATTCACCAACAACAAAAACCAGTTTTACTTCACCAATCGGAGATTTTTCCAAACTCCTGTCTTTTGTACGCAAGGTAGGAAATATCTTGTATGTCCCAACATCGCCTGGTATACAGGATTGACTGCTCAATGCCCCTCCGATGGGTGAAATATGCAGGTATTTCACTTTCTCTGGCACAATTACAACTACCTCAATAATTGTTATTTTATGGTATATACTGAATTAATTGATTAACTTAGATTACAGTGGGATGTCGCCAGAAGGCCTTTGTTGCTGTGACTTTCGGATCTATTTTGACATACTGAATTATGCATCAATAATTTTAAATAAGTCATCAAGTCTGCAGTTAGATGCAAACCCAGGACTTCTGCACAGCGAGCCAATTTTCCATCTGCTGAATCAACTCAGACCACAATTTAAAACTGATTGAGAAATAAGAACTTGTTAAACAAAATAATTTCCAGTGATATACAGGGTGGCGCATTGAAAACGAAACAGACCAATTTGCGTCCAGAGAAATTTTTTTTAAGAAACGTTGAAACACGTCAATTTTAATATTGGGGGCGACATGTTTTGACATAAAACTCAACTTTGTCACATCAACCCCTTAAGGGTGATGATAACAACCCTTATATTTTAAATAGGGAACATGGGTCGAGTGTTATATCATTTGAAAGCTCTTTCTTTTCTGAATTCAGCACACTAATTTTTTGGAAGTTTCATCAGCTGGTTTAAAAATTATTCACAGTTGAAGATGCAAAACGCATTTCACTCATTCCGATAAGAAATGTGCTGATAGTCAATGTATCAGAACATTTCTTATTGGAATGAGAGAAATGCGGTTTATTATATCAGTTTATCGTTGGTTTCATACTTGATAGTACTACCGAAAATTAATTTCACAATGGTGTATTCTGTAGAAGAAAGAGTTGAAATAATTACTCTTTTTTTCAAAAACGATGACTGTGCCAACTGTACCGCAAATTTTTTTGATGAACGACATCCGAACAGACATGTTAACAGAAAACACATTTTGGAGTTAGTTGCAAAGTTTTGACAAGGTGGTTCAGTAGCCAACAAAAAACGGGATCCTGAACGTGAATTTCCGGTTAGAAATGAGACTACTGAGATTGAAGTTTTAGGACAAATTGCTGCAGACACAACTTTGAGCACGAGAAAATTGGCCACTGTTTCAAACATCAAAAGAAGAACTATTCATCGAATATTGAAGCATCATAAATTTCACCCGTATAAAATTTATCTTGTACAACAACTGAATGAAGATGATTTTGATCGGCGGCTGGAGTTTTGTGAAGTTTTAACTGCACGAATAGCTGATAACGGGAACTTTCTGTTCAATATCTGTTTTTCAGACGAGTGTACGTTTTTATTAAACTCTACACTCAATCGTCATAATTGTCGTTATTGAGCAGATAATAATCCAAGAAATTTTCACGAAGTTCACACTGAAACTCCACAGAAATTGAATGTCTGGACTGGCATTTTTGGAGACCGTTTAATCGGACCAATTTTTCTTGATGGCAATTTGAGTGGCGAAACGTATTTGGAGTTATTAGAAGATATCGTTTACCCTCTAGTAATTGACATTGTTGTAAATGATGATCGCTATCAAGAAAATCAATTAGTGTTTCAACAAGATGGAGCTCCTCTGCATTTTTCACAACGTGTTAGGGAGTTTTTGAACAGAGTTTCCAGGACAATGGATTGGGCATAGATGTGCTATTGAGTGGCCCCCTAGATCACCGGATTTAACTCCTTTAGACTTCTTTCTATGAGGCCATTTAAAGAGTAGAATTTACGCAAAAGAACTGGAGTCTCTGGAAGAATTACGACGACGCAATGTTGAAGAATGCCGTCTAATAATTCCACAAATGCTCCAGAATGTCAGAGCTCGTTTTGAACAAAATTTGTACTTTTGTATGGAAGCTGGTGGTCAACAATTTGAACACTTACTTAACTGACTAAACATTTTTGAACGTTTGGTTTTGCTTTTTTATTATTATTTTTTAACGAAAAATTGACTAATTAGTGCATTTCTTATCACAATGAATGAAATACGTTCTTGCAACTCCAACTGTGAATAATTTTTAAACGAGTTGATAAAACTTTCAAAAAAATGTGTGTGCTGAATTCAGAAAAGAAAGAGCTTTCAAATGATGTAACACTCGACCCATGTTCCCTATTTAAAATATAAGGGTTGTTATCACCACCCTTAAGGGGTTGATGTGACAAAGTTGAGTTTTATGTCAAAACATGTCCCCCTCAATATTAAAATTAACGTGTTTCAGCGTTTCTTAAAAAAATAATCTCTGGACGCAAATCGGTCTGTTTCGTTTTCAATGCGCCACCCTATATATTTAATATATTTGTCGAACGGGGGTTCAAAGTGGGTCAGAAAGAGCTTGTTTTTTTCCCCAATGTTTTGCAGGTGGATTGATCCCACCCTCGCTAACTAGTCGGCTTTGCTAATTAGCGTTGGAAGAAGAATATGTTGAAGATGTGGACTGTATTTATAACTCTAGGTGCACTGGATTCCAGAAGATTTCAATAATACACGTTTTTTATATTTATATATGTTGTATTGTTACTATATACACTTTGAACTTACATTTATTTACAATTTGCGGTTTTACACTTGAGTTAATGGGTTATTCAGGAGATTTCACAATCTTATTAGCTACTTGCTATTGCATTTAACTGCGCGTATACTTTCTAATTTCGCAGAAAAACACTGACTTTTCACTGTAATCTTGTACGAACGGAATTTCTGTAGGAAGATTGGAGCTTAAGCTGAAGTGGCGTAATCACACTAGCGATATTTAGGTAGAAGATCGGGATCTTAGAAGTCCCAAAAAGCGATGAATATGAGATTCGTTGTAGAACGGCACTGTAGAATTAAATTGGCTTAACACACGAGCGATGTTTAAGTGGAAGATTTGGAACTCAGGGTTCCAAGGAGCGAAGAAAGAGCGAAGATGAGATCTGGCGTAGAACTGTACCACTGAACGGGCTTAAACACGTGAGCGGTGTTTAAGTGGAAAATTGGGAACTCGGGGTCCCAAGAATTTAAGAAGAGGAGATCGAACGTAGAACTGACTTGTACCTTGCGAAAGGTTTGTTTTTATCTAGCTTTCGCATAACGCTAGGTGACAGAGTTGACATAACATAATGTCAGTAATACAGAATGGCCAACTAGGTAGAAACATTGTTCCTAGTGAAGAAAATCCACTGGGTGCATCTTAATACGTCAAAGACAGCTAAAGCTATTTACAACAGAGGACTTAACGGTATATAAGTATTCTTTGTATGGCATTGTTCATGTGTAAACCTAATGCGATACAGGCGTCTAGAGGGTAAAGATTACCAGCAAATTGGAAAGGATTGTGAAATCCAGAGATAAATAATTCCAGGTAAAAACTTAGATGATAGTGCAACTGAATGAAAATAAAGAGACAGGGGCGTACCAATTTATTTCTCCAACACAAAGAACTAATAACTAATATAATATTCAATAACCTACTTACATTATTCATTGCCCTTACTGCTCCATCCTAAATAGGGAGGAAGTCTCCTACATATGTGTTAAGTACATACTTACTTTAAATATTGATTGATAGTTCCTGTAGTTGATAGTTCAATTATTTACATATTTATACTTTTACAAAACTGTGCTCAGATCCATAATTTGTAGAAGTGTTGGTGGGACGCTAATTTGAAAAGATGCTAAGATTGAAATACAGCTGCAAGGGACATTTTAAAATTATGTAGCATTTGGACATTTTGTAAAACCATTTCCCAAATTTCTCCTCAACACAAGCATTAGCTTCCTTGTATGGTTAGTGTGTAATTGTAAAATATCAATGAACTATTAAGCATATAACATGAAGAAACTGTAAACAATGTCCACATTATTTAAACTGGTATAAATGTAGAAACACACAGTTTTAAATATGAATGGAAAAACTAATGTTTTTCAAACACATAAGTATAAAAGACGTTTCTAAAATGCTTGACAAGCTATGTTTCTTCAGTTGTTTAAATCTGAAATGCTATCATTATTATCATAGCCAGTCAAGACTGCACTGTTTCTACCACCATGTTAGGCCCCTGGCATACTTTTTAAATTGCTAGTTTTTTTGCTTAAAAAGAATATTAGACACCCTTTTTTTGTATAAATGTTTATGCTATGCATCATGTAACAATACAAAAGAAAATCGGCTTTGTAGGAGAAATCAGTAGGAGTTGACAGGCCTGACTGCTTAGATATAACCAATGACTCTTTGCATTATCAGATAATCTCTGTTAAAGCTGTCGAGCTTTAATAGTTAAATGGCTTCATGCCAGGCAGATCAGCCGTTACAAATTTAGTTTGTGCTACGCAATACATTACGGAAGCTTTAGATAATCATAGTCAGGTCGATGTCATCTACCTTGATATGTCAAAGACATTTGACTGCATTGATCATGCTATTCTGCTATGTAAATTAGAAGCATTTGGCTTATCTGAATCACTCCGAAAACTGATTGCGAATTACCTTATAGACAGAAAGCAATATGTGGTTGTGGGTGGCTGCAGATCAAAATATATTTCAGGGGTCCCTCAGGGGTCGATTTTGGGTCCTTTGTTCTTTAATATGTTCATTAACGATCTCGTTGGTGGTTTGAGGGTTGAATGTCTCCTGTATGCCGATGACATCAAAATTTTCTGTAAGGTGAAGTCGGTGGATGATTGTATTCGACTTCAATTAGCATTAGAGGATGTGGAGGAGTGGTGCAATATAAATAATCTTTTTTTAAATATTGCCAAATGTAGCTGTCTTTCCTTTACTCTTAGGTTGGTGCCCATACAAATTGATTATTGTGTTAATAATGTGTCTCTGGCTAGGCCGGTATCTATCTGTGATCAGAGCGTAATATTTGATAGAAAATTGTCTTTCTTATCTCATATTGAGAATGTTGTATTCAATGCATTTAAACTAATGGGCTTTGTTATTAGGAATTGCCGCGAGTTTAGTAATGTTGACACATTTAAAATGATTTTATGTACTTTTATCCATAATAGACTTGAGTATGCTTCAGTTGTATGGTCTCCGGGCTACCAGAACCATATTCTCCAGTTGGAAAAGATCCAAAGACGCTTTCTAAAATATCTTTACTTCCGCCCCATTGGTATATATCCCTCTGTGGGTTACCCTTCGGAGTATATGCAGCGGGACTTCTTGCTACCAAGTCTATAATCTAGAAAGGAACAAGTTGCACTATTTTTTATAAATGCTTTAGTAAGGGGATCCTGTGACTGCTCTCGTCTACTTGAACAACTAAACTTTAATGTTCCGAGAATGTCTTCGCGAAATCCGATCACCTTTTGGTTACCTACGCTGCGAACAAATCTTGTGAAGTTCTCACCGCTTTATAGATTATGTTCTGTTGCCAACAGGCACGCGTCTTCCATTGATAACTTTGTGTCGGATCCAAGGTTGCTCAAAGGGTTGGCAGTCTCACGGTTATGAAGGACTGGTTTGTATTTCACAGTTATGGAGGACTGATTTGTGTTTCTGATTATTTTTTACTCGTTGTTTGTTGTGATTTTTTATATTTTTCTGTTTTAGTTACATTCTGTTATGTAATTGTAAATTATGGTTTAAAATGCTTATTTTTAGTTTTAATTTTAATTTTTAATCCTGTTTTTGTAGGTCATTTCTGTATTTCCTACCCAATAATTGGGCTTGTCCTGTTGGGTAGTGTAGTGTTAAATAAATAAATATATGCAAATAACTTTCAAAGAAATTGTGCGAGCTTAATATACAGAAATAGATTTGACTGGAGGGCCTACAGAATATACCTCAATTTTGTAGTCCTATAATTTGTTGATTAAAGATGTTTTCGCTCAAATAAAGTCTTGTTAATGTAACTTAAATATGTGTTTATTTTTTTTATTTCTTTAACGTCGGCCTATTTCCACGACTATGGCCAGTCACCGACGCCAGGGAGCAGTTTCACCTCACTATCCTGGAAATTTTGCCGAACCCCTGCCTTTCTGTAAGGAGGATAGGGATCTTTAACGTGCTCAACAACGCATGGACACGGGACCGACGGCTTTACGCCTCCTCCGAAGGGCGGAACGTGCAGACATTCAACTTGCTCAAATACAATGCCACAACCTCAGTTGATGTTAATTGTACAGTATGTACTGAGAAAGTGAAAGGAGTACCCTGGGATCGAACCCGGTACCCTTCGGCTCAGAGGCATATGTTCTTACCACTCAACCACTGAGGCTGACTTAAATATGAAATGCAACAGTAAAATTTTTCAAATATTGTTTTATGGTTCTTCCTTATTCTGGTGTTTCTGAAATCATTTCTGAAACTGGTTTACCTTAAGATATGACCAGGCACAGACGCTTCCAATGTTGTTGTGGGGTTATGATTTTTCATATTTTCTTTAATTCTTAATATAACCAAGAAAACTATCACTGATGCATATAAATTGTGTTTCAGGAAGCCATCAAAGAGAAAAAGGAAGGATTGGATTGAAATACATTGTGTAGTATATATGTGATCATTCAGCATATAGTTGTTAGTTCTATTATTTGTCAAATATACTTTTATACCTATATTTAGCTCATTGAATAAATAATATGAAAAGAATACTTGATATTTCCATTCAAAACTGTCTCACCTCTCTTGATTCATCATCATAAACAAACCCAAAATATTTAATCGAAATACATAATGTCGTATGTTATGATTTATACCACTTTAAACTGTAATTTCATGAAATGGTAGTAAGAAATTGATCAAGTGGCAGTTTGAGATCTGTTGTCTCTTAAGATTATTTTCAATATTTGTTGAACCTCTCCATCAACTACCAAGGTTCTTCCAGGATTGGTTTATACACAACGAATTTTATCAGGCTTGGACCCATCCTGGAACTGACTGTTCATAATTATTTAACTTCAATTTACTAATGTCTGCACACATCCGAACTGTGATGCTGAAGCGACCCCTAAGTTAAAGTTTTAACATTAAATGTGACAGGTGACAATCTTATCTGTCAATGACATCTGATCAAGCTGTATGGAGATGTTTTCAACTAATAAGGTTGCCAAAGTATGTTGATTTAAAACATTAACATTTTGCTTAAAGTAACTGACTGTTTAAAAGTGAACCACCTTTTGTAGAACCACCAGCTTAAAACCTTAAATCATATAGCTTCCTCAGGCCCTTTATTAAATGTAACTATAAAATTTTCCACCAAGAAAGTTTTTTTAAAACAAATTCTATTGGTGAATTTTCTTAATAAAAATTTAATAATATTAACAACAAAAAATGTCGGCCGAAATGGTTACTTTATAATCTAACTTGGAGATGTTATTTTCTGTACGCCTCATCTTTTATAAGAATCCATTATGGTGAAGTAAACCCTGATTTCTTATGCGATTAATTTTAATAATTTTTAACACAGCAAGTGAAAACAAACAAAACGTTCCCACTCCTGAGTTTATAAAAGTCAAGAAGTCAATTCATTGTTCAAATAATTTACCTACTTGAAAAATTAATCAACGAATATTAACGTTCATATTCTTATTCTTTGATTTCCAATATTATAAACATATGCAATCATTTACTATTTAATCTCAAAACAGAACTGTCAAACCATGACAAATAAACAAAACACATTATTCTTTGGTTTCGAATTTTAGAAGCATAATATACAAGTTGTTGTATCTATTTCAATGACAATCATCTTTGACTATATATCAGAGAATAGACTCGGCACACAGCCGAATTGTTTGAAGCCTACATTCAAGGGACTCTTATGTTTACATCGGTCCTCTGCTCTGATTGGGTGGTGGCTCAAGTGTTGCCGCTATGTAATCATTCATCCTTAACTCGCCAAATATGATTACAAGTTGAGAGTTATAAATTTATTACTTGTCTGTTACTTAAGACATTACACTTACATTAGGGCTTATTTATGAATGTAAAGATTTACTAACGTTATATTCCTTGGATTCTCCCTTCTTTATGTAAATATAACCAGAAAACCCAATTAAAAATCTGTATCTTGCTGCATGTGAAGCATCTAGATATGTATTAATCGACAGTTGTGGCTTGTATTTGTCTGTGAATAGTATGAAAATATACTGAGAGTTTATTTTTATGTGTTACCTTGATTTGCAATAAAGGTTTTGAGTTTTCTTTTGGCAAAATGATGAAAAAGTATATTGCTTGTAGAAGATTACCTGGGGATGTGGCAACGGTGTCTCTGCAAGCATAAGTACATTGCTGTTTGCGATTTTTAGTGGCGGCACGTCAGTTTGGCACTATTTTTAGGTTTCCATTTACTAAAGAAAGGAGAGAAACATGGTGCGCTGCCTTAAATATAAAATCGAATACGCTGCCGAAATATTCTTATTTATATTCACAGCATTTTAATGAAGACTTATTATTTACCCAAGTGGAAGAAGGGTATTAAAAACGCAGCGTCTCCATCAGTTTTAAGTTCTCCAGTGCCTTCTACGTCTGGCATGAAAGCTCTTGCTCATGCAGAAAGAAGGTAAATAATTCTTTTTAGCTTCCTATTTTATAAACCTTTATTGTTGTTAAAATTAATTAATTACCCGATAAAAATTGCATTCATAGTTTTGAAGAAAATAGAAATAAATCATCGTTATCATCAATTCTCACTGCCTTGGAACTATCATGTTCAACAGGTGCGGCACTTAGCAGCTCTCCTGAACTAACACCAAAAGCTAACGTTACTCCAGGTCAAAAGTAAGTTAATATGCCTGGACTTAGAATTGAGGGAAAAATACTAGAAACCATTTTTTTAAATTATACTCTGTTCACTGAAAACTCACCCAATATCATCCATTTTTTAGGATAAAACTTTGTAGATATTTCCAGTTTATCAGGAACTCCAAAAACATTTTTAAAAAATGGTATATTGCCTAAACGAGTAATAAAACAACAAAAGACGAAAATAAATATATTGTGCCAACAGATAAGACGTCTTAAGAGTTTCTCATCAGAAATCGCTGATTGAGCATTTTAAAAATACAGAAACATCCCTGAACGTCTCACTTTTGAGTGTTATTGAATTTATATTATTGCTTGGAATATTTTAGGTCTCTTTACCCACACAAATAGACCTAATTAAACAGCTTTTAAAAGGTCCGAACGGAGCTATTCACCAGACCTAAGGTTGTTTGCTATTACCCTAAATTTTTATTCAAACAAAGCTTATAATTACGTTCAAGAAAAATTTATGAAATCTTTGACACATCCTTGAACCATTTCTAAATTATGCCTGGATTCTGCAAAGAAGTATTAGCGGTTTTGGATTCAAAAAGAAGAGAAGCAGCTGAAAAAGGTCACAAAATACTTAGTAACCTAGTTATCGACGAGACGTTCATAATAAGTTAAGTTGAGTGGACAGGAAAAAAGTTTTGTGGTAACGTAGATATTGGCGTGAATATGAATACTTCAAACGGGCTTCCAGAGGCTAAAGAAGTGTTGCTTTTCTTATTAGTTGCTTTAAATGGGCACTGGAAAGTTCCAGTGGGTTATTTCTTTCTAGCTGGCATTTCTCGTGAAGAAAAAGCAAGCCTATTAAATCAGGCTTTGTTTTATCCATCAGGCAAGAATAGTCGTTACTTCCGTAACTCTTGATGGAGGAGCTGCAAATATATGCATGGTTACATGTTTGGGAGAAAATTTAGATAATTTATTCAAGAAGGTTTAAAGGCTTATTTTCCGCATCCTGTAACCCATGAGAATGTATATATTTTCCTAGATGCTTGCCACATGATGAAATTAATAAGAAATTGCCTGGTAAGTTGTAGATCCATAAGACGTGGCAGCAGACAAATCAGGTGGTTATTTCTAGAAAAACTGGTAGAGCTGAAAGATATTGCAGGTTCTTCTTAATTTTTTTCTCAAATTTTTGTTGAAAACACTTTTTACAGAATTTGCATAGAAAAAAATCACTTATGACGAGATCACAACATTGCACATTGAGACTTTCGAACATTTTATTCGAGAAATCATTTTTATAAAAATTGACTACCATAACGCACTTGCTGCATCTAGACTTTTAAGTTATGTTATGTATGTTGTCACGCCAGCTCCAAATAACACAAAGTGTTAAAAAAATAGAGACTATATACAACCAACTAACAATTTAGTAAATTGTCAGCCCTGGCCCATTTCTACCCTAATATAGGGACAAAGCATGTCAGGCTAGATGCATTCTCGCAACAATAGTATACTTAAATAATGTATAGGTAATTAAACATCTTTTTAATTTTATTTTATTATTTTAATCGTATTTATGAAAATTTCAATTCTAATTCTCTAGACGCCTATGGTGTCAAGGACTGTGTAAAACAAACCTTTTAGCCAGTGTTGGTTTCAAACATTACAACGTGTCGTATTGGGAGATGCCTGGTCTATCCGTAGGTAGATAATCAAAGGTTGTATCTATTTCAATGACAATCATTTACTACTTAACTTCAAAACAGATCTGTCAAACCATAATAAATAAATAAAACACGTTATCATTCTTTATTTTAACTGTCAAAGTATAATAAATAAACAAAACACGTTATTATTCTTTAGTTTCCAATTTAAAAACCATATTTTTTTATTTAGAAAAAACAACCAGGTACAAACATTTAACATAACGTGCTTAACATTATTACATAAACAACTAGAATCAACACTAACTATTGTGTCACAGGTTTAACACTCCTAATCAGCAACAAAGTGCTGGTAACGGAGCCAGTATGTCTGTATGTACTTACTACCCTAAAAAAAATGATTCCAAAGCTTTCCTAAATTTATTGGATGTATCTATCTCCTTAATTTTTTTCGGCAATTGATTGTACGTTACAATACCATTTCGTAGAGGATTTCTGAGGCCAATGTTGGTTCAATAATACTCAGTGTGTAATTTGCTACTGTTCCTTGTATTACATGTGTGTATTTCATTATACAATAGACGATTCCCAAACACGTAACTTTGACATGTCCGCCATTTTCTCTGAGTGGCAGTGACACACAAATTGATTATTTGACATTTGTTTTGCATGCGTTTTCATGTTGAGTTTTAAATTAGATTTTCTGTTGGAGTTTGCAAGTTTTTCGTTAAAGATCTCTCGAAGTGCATACTATACGACCATCACTGGTGATGTAAAGTGCCAATAAGAAAATTGAAATTATCGACAATATTGACCCTTATACAATTCCTTCTGAGGAATTCAGACTTGATATCTATAGGTTGCCGAACATTGCCATGATGGACCTAGTGAATTGCTTAATTGTAAGCCATGGTTATTACAGTGGCCTGCAGCTTAAGGCGCATAAAAGTTTGCAAGGCTAAAAAACACGACTTAAATATTCGTCAGTTACATAGTTTGAACTGACCCACTAACACAGTTTTCTGAAATTTGTTTGGCTAGAGTATCTTCCTGTTGAGGTTCATTAAATTCTTGTGTAGGATTTTCTGCAGCGACAACTTTAACTTGGGTCTAAACGAGACAACAACTTGGGAATATATTAAGCTTTATAATGCTTTAATAACAACAAACCTCTCGTTCAATCTTAACTCTTTTTAAAGCCCTTTCTAATCGGGAGGATGCAGTTTGATTTGGTTGGACAGTGTAAATGTGTCCTAAATTCTGGTTGATCAACCAGCCTGGGTTAGTTTTATCTTCCAGAGCAGCTGGTTTTCATACAATCAAACATAAATAGTAGGTATAACCTACCTATTTTTTTCTACAACTAAGTACTTATCTTAGCAGTAATAAAATGTCTTGAGCAAACATGCTCATTTCTTAGGTGGATTTTACTTAGGAGCCCCCGTTTTAAAAGCCCTAACGCAAGCATTTCGACGTTCAAAAGACAGAGCATTCAAATAATCACCTCTGTTAGTTAAAGCCGCAGGAAATCGAAAGAATGAGACTTTATCCTGTTCAGCACGTGTTGGAACATTTAACGACACTACAAAAGTGAGGCACTTCCAATAAATTAGATGAAGATTAACGTGACCTGATCGTTAATAATCTCAATGTTTTGATATGCAAATAAGTAGTCAAATGAAATTTTATGCCAGCCAGCAAATATGGCCGACCGACATGAGTGACCATTCTAGAATGACATCATTGACAAATGATGTCATTCTAGAATGATCAATCATTTACTTAACCTCAAAACAGAACTGTCAAAGCTAATATAAACCTCCCTACACTCTTTACTCTTTTACTTTAAAGTAAATCGACACAATATGGGGGCAGTTATTAAAACGCGAAAAATTTGATTACTTGGACAAGAATACATAGTAAAAAGTTGTTTCGTTATTTAGGCCGTAAATATTAGTGTACCTACTTAATCTAATGAGTAAATTAAAGACCAACCAACCTTTGACATCATTAATTTACGAGTTTTTAAGATTAAGGTAGGTAATATTATACACGTCCCTTTTCTAACTTAACTATCTGCTTGTATGTCATATTTTTGTGTCATTTGGTTTCCCATATAACAAGTAAATAATGGCAAATAGTTTTCTCCTTATTTTAACAATAATGTAATCTTATTTACTTATCTTAGTGCTTCTTGTTTTTACAGATTGCAATTTTGTTTAACTATCGTACCAGGATAAAAAGTGGTGAAAATGTTTAAACCTTAGAAGATGCTGAGAATTAAAACTCATTGGAAATCTAAGAGATACCCACAAATGTGTATGACTAAAAAATGAAATAATATATTCATAAATCTGTTTCATGTAGCATCTCTTTTATTATTTAAATGTGATTTGATGTAAAATGGTCAGGCAAAATAACAATCGACACAACTATAGTGGAGCCTATTTTAACCTATGGCTATCTGGCAGCTTTCTGAGAAAGAGAGAAAGATCATAGAAAACGTGGAAATGGACTTCTTAAGAAGATCATTTTATATTTCGAGAATACAACACATTAGAAACGACGAGACAAGAAGGAAACCGGGGCGCATATTTACAATAGCAGAAAGAGTACAACCCAGACAGTTCTATGGTACGGGCATGTAATGAGGATGGAGGAGACACGAGGGCCAAAGAGAGCTCTGCAGTATACACCACACGAAAGGAGAAGAAGAGGAAGATCGACAACGCAATGGATAAAACTAAAAATTTTCACTTGAAAGTCCACTTACAAGTGTATTGCCTTTTTGTCCTTGACCAAGTTACACAATCTGGCTGTTCATTTTAGAAATTAACTATTAGAAAACGTATTTTATCGACTATGATGCTTGATAGCGTCCCTTAAATTTATATCTTCAATTTCACTATCCTTATCTATATTTTTACTAATACATTTCACAACAATCGTTTATACTGACATATATGGTTTAAAATTGTATTGGAATTTTTTGTGTCTTTATTTACATAATATTTTCATTATTTTCAGGCACAACACACTATGGCGTCCTGCTTATCTTAACAACCAAATTAGAAGAGAGTCTTTTCAATTATTTTTTCGTAACATTTTTACTTGAAAATTCATGGACATCTTCCATTCTGTCAAGTGTTTATCATCTCTGCCATAGAATATTAGCTGTCATTTTACTCATGGCTCAAACGCAGAATGAATATGTCATATTTGACATCTAATAGAATTCACTTAACCAAACTTTTGACTACATTTAAAACTCGTGACTTTTAAAAATTTTGGAATTCATTTAAAATCTTGATTTTAAATGTCTGAATTACAAAGAAGATTTATTTATCATGTTTTAAGTAGTGGTATTAGAACTAATTCCCATTTTTAAGGTTAGCAGAAAACATCTTAATATTAAACAACTAAATCTTGTTATATCATAACCATAACAAATCCATTTTTAACTTATATTACATCCTAACTAGTTACACTTTTCTCATGGTGTGCAGTTCAAAACACTGTCTATCGTTTACACTTGTTAAACATATAACTCAAGCCAAATTTCTTTTCTTGGAAAGTTAAAACATGTGGCTTTTAAATAGTTCATTTCACTTGCACTCTAGTGTTCAAATTTGATTTAACAATTTTATAGCTTGCTTAAAATTGGTTCACTCATTTGCTATCATTAGGTACTTGAGAAACGCTCCTTTTATTCATTTAAAAGCTAAATTATTTTACTTTCAAAAGCGTACAAAATTTGTCATTTCCCTTTTCAGACCTAATTTACAGCCCCACCTTGCTGTGTATGCAGAGCAGTACTGTGACCAGTGCAGTATTCGTTGACAACTTAGAAATTTTACTGGATATTTGGTCATCTCCACATTCGGTACGTTATCTTTCATCAATTTGAGTTTAGATTATTTTGGAGTGTTTGACTTGTGTCATTTAAATGAATGTATTTATATTTTGAGTGCATATGTATTTCTTTTACTCATTTTACCTATTCTACATATAAATAACATCACTGACTATTTATTTAAACATGGTGTTGTAAATTTCTTGTTCCTACAGTTGCCTTACATTTTTATTTCTACATTTCAGATAAATTCAAGAATTCATTGGCGATGCTCACTCAAACTGTTCTGTGCAAACACGTTTCTCCTAGCATTATGCAACATCCTACCTGCCTGTTCACGGTCCTTGCACATTTGTTATACAATGCCTTACAAATTTCAATATATTGCCATTTTCTCAAACGCGTTGTGTCAACCATTATTTTGAACATTTAAGTTTTTTTTTTTCAGTGACATTTTAGTTGTAAATACGTAGTTCGTAAGTTTTATTGCTAAGTTTTAATTTTAGTTTTGCATGCTAGTTTGGAAGTTTTTAATTTAGGTTTGATATTCTTAAATATCAATACAATACAATATATATATATATATATATATATATATATATATATATATATATATATATATATATTGTCACAAAGTGGATCATTATAGAAAGATTATTCAACTTAGTAATCAATTAGAAACTGCAATTATCCCGTAAATTAAATTATCATAAACATTTGTTGAGTTGTATTTCATATTTATTCCGGTGCGACGGGCTCAGCGACGGAAGCAACATCGTTGATGCTGGCCAACCGACCGGTCCGCCGCGCAGGGTCACAGGTAGCGGAAGGGAATTCAGCAGAAAAAAAGCCAGGTCAGATGAGGAAAGCGAGAGTTTAATCGCTCAACCGCCGTTTTCAGGTTTTCAGTATGTGAGCTATCCAGGTCTTAACAGTTCCGCCGACGTAGTTGTTTTACTTTGTTTTGTTATTATTAGGTACCAAGGTTGAATCAAGGAGGAGAGCTAGGCCAAGCCGTGGTTGAAATATAACAGCAGGTGCACCAGGTAATGGAGTCGCAGCCGTGATAGTGGTCAAGTGACATTGTTTTATTTTATTAGGTACAGATACTCGGCGCCACCACTGAAGGTTCAGGAGCCAATGAATTGCCCAGGAGTCTTGTTTGGTTAGCCTTGCTGCGGTGCATGGAGCTGGGGGCGTAGCTGTTCATCTCTGTCGGTGTTGACAGGCTGACCTGGGGAACCAAGTGGCCACATTCCAAAGTTCTGATCCCCCGAGACTGTTAGCGCAAGAAGCAAAGCTGTCTGCGTGTCTATTAACGTCGTGGCGGTTGCGCCATCGGTAATGTCAAAAGCGGCCTTCCTTGTAGCTGCCTCTGCGTTTGTGGCAAGGGGTCGGAGTGAGGATATTTCTGGGCTGTTGTAAATTTACATGGTAGCGAATGAGCTAATTTGAATTAAGGCAACCAGGCGGCACCTGGTCTGTCAGGGGGCCCCGGCTGGAGGAGTCCGGGCGTCTCCCGGTTACTTTTATCAAGGGGTGGACGCCTTCTACATAAGGTCAGGTACTTGAATGAAGTGTATGAATGCTGGACCGTTAATAACCTATATTAAAAATAGATTTTAGTGTGCAGCTGGCTTAGCTTGTGGTATCTGCTTAGATTATCCGCTTGCGTCAATTGCTTTTCCTGCCACCCTGCACCGCTTATTAGAATCCCAGTTATTAGTAGTGTTGCCGCTTCGACCACCCTTCGCATAATTCGCGAATATTTTGACTAATCAATTTACACCACCACCTTTGCCTCTGGTTTCCCATAAGCCCTGTTATATGAATATTGTATTTTCATTAGCAAACCAACGTTAGTACCCTCATGTTTATTCCCACGTATGGGATAACACATTCCGGTTTCCTGGGGTAAAACTCTTGTACGTATTTTCTCTTAAATAGATTGTAAATAGATTATCATTTCTACTCAGCAGATCATTCAGTTATTACCGAGAATCCACCCATAACAAACATACTTCATAACAATTGTTCTCTAACATAGGCCATAACTAGAAGTCACATGTAACTTCGCCTTACGACTTAGGAGAACCCCGTCTCCACTGTGGCCTACCCTGGGCCTGAGTAGCCATTGACAGCGACTTAGAAAGGAGGCATAATCCTGAGGGAACGACTTCCTAAAAGAGAACTCAATTGATGCTGGCGCCTGAGCATGATCCCATTTTTTTCCCTCAGGGCTGGTCCGCGACTTTGCCGCCCCGATAGCACTTGAGCCTTTGGCTTATTGTGCATAGCATGATCCCATAGGAAAGCTGTATTGGTAAAAAATTCCCCAGACTAGAGAGGAGTAATATCACCTCGACTATACCCGTTTCAATATATATATATATATATATATATATATATATATATATATATATATATATATATATATATATATATATATATATATATATATATATATATATAATTTGTGTGTGTGTGTATCACACCGATAACTCAAAAAAGGCCAATTTTGATCTAATTTGCAAGTGGCTTGGATAGGTTCGTTAGCCAGGAAAAACGGCCTGGTGTTTCCCAAAACAAAATTTGTGTTTTCTTTCGAAAAATTTATCCCTAACAGAAACTATCTGTCAAAATTTTTAAGTGTGGATTTGTAAGTTAAAAAACAAATAAGTCAAAAAATTTGGGATTTTCCTCTTAAAACGTCAATGTAATGATTGAAGGCGTCAAAATTGGCAACATTTAGGCAAATAACCTAAAACGAATACGGGTTATGTAGATAAAATGTCGCAAGAAGAATGTTTTACAAACCCTTAAGTTGCAGGTTTGTCTGTCATTGTCCTTCATTTTACTAAAATATTTTTAGAAAATTCATTTCAAATAGACCCTTTCTCTCATCTTTGGCAGTAGTTTTATCATGTAAATAGTCTATAATTTTTACGAATTTTCGTAGAAAAAATTCGCTAAGGAGGAGACCGCCACTTTTGAATTTTGAAAAGGTTTCCTCAAATGAGCTGGAACTAGGCCCTCGTGAACCCTTCGGGCTAGTTTCAGTTTTTATCTGTTTTGATATATACTGGGTAACACATTTCTATGGTAAAGCTCAATATATCCGTTCTTATACAAGATACCAGAAAAAATTGTATACCTTATTTATAGGGTGTCTTGAGCTGCATCTTAGAATTATTTTTATAATCACAGGCTGGCCCATAAGTCATCAATGATACAATTATTTATTTATTTTATCGAACACGGCTTATAATATTTCATTTTTCCATTTTCGATTGAAATATAATGCATGTTTGTAAGAAAAGAAATTCGGGACGCAGCAAGTGAGGTATGTTAGAGAATTTTCATTAAATGATTCTAATTTCAATAGCTCAATTTGCTATTAACCTAAGATTCGTTGGCCAGGAAACCAGTTTTTTCAGGAACATATTAAATTTATTTTCAGAGATTTTTGTATGTTTTCAAACAATAAAGTTACTTTGATGAAATATGGTACATCGTTTTTACTATATAGGTTATACTGGTAACCCCATTTGATGCCTGCTTTCTTTTTAAAAAAAAGATATTGCTATTGCAAACATTTTTATGAAAATTCATTACCACAATGCAATTGTTGCGTCCAGACTTTTTATTTTGTGTTTTGATGTATCATTGAATTGTCTACACAATACCATCAAAACTGTGATACCTCACATTGTTAAATTTTCAAATGAAGTCATTTAAAGAGTGGAAAACATAAACTATATTCAAAAGATGACAAATAAGATAACATTATTTCCTGTAAATAAAATGTTCAAAATTGTATCCACATCCACAAGTAGGTACTAATCAATAATACAGAAGAGTCAGGTGTACATCACTGTCAAATGAACATCATTCTTAATAGCATAATTTTCTTTTAAAATTAATTAAGTATGGCACATACCTACAATCAAATCTCTTGTGTCCAGCTTTGCCACAATAATTGCAATGTCCTCTGAATTTTGTTGCTTTGAATGCAAATTTGTTGTCTTGATGATAGTTATTCTTGATTTTTCATCTTTTCTTTCAGCAGTCTTTTATGCAGATTCTGTAGTGTTCTTTCTTCTCTGGGTGTCGAGGCACATGCACTCCCAAAATGTCTGTATTGTTCAGGAAGAATAATCAGTATTTTTGTCATTTGCATATTGTGCTCAATCAGGACTCAACGTATTCATCCTGAATTCTAGTGTTTGTAGTATTGCTGCCATAGTGGTCATGATATCCTTAGTTTTCTCGTATTTGTAATTTAGGAAATCAGGGAATAGTTGTGATTTTGTTTCATCTGCACCTCTCTTATAAGCTTCTTTAATCACGTCATACATTGGCAGTTTTTGTAGTTAGGACATGTGATTCCACCAAGGAACTTATAGTTCTGAGCATAATGTGTTGTGTGATGGCGTCTTTGGTCAGCCAATCTCCATTGTTTCCATCGTCATCAGCTTCTATCTTGACAGTTCCAACCACCACTTTCTTGAGCTGTTTTGCTTTAAATAGAATGCCAACCTTGAACTCCCATAATGCAAAAGATGTTGCATCCATAAGTTTAGGCACAAATTAAAGTTCTTCTTTAGACCCCGTGGTGTGGTTTCGCTTCAACTTTACAACTGTGTAAATACTTGTATTTTAGAGCTACTGGGCACATAACCTGTTGTTGTATTACCTAGTTAAATTATTTTTGTAAGTCTTTTTGTTAAGTGATGTTTAAATATTTGTGTTTTTAGGAGAAAATAATCAACATGTTGTTTACATCACACACCTCTTTTCGTACTATTTGTTATTATTCGTCTTGTCATAGATATATTGACATTGGCATTTTTTACATTTTCATTAGTTTTATCAGCATTGCCAACTTGAACATATACGAACAGGCACAACATTTATTGGATATCTAATGCTACGTGTGCACTGCATGGAACAATTATTTCACATCTAACATTACAGGCGCAGTACACGTAGCAATAGTCACGGCCTAATTTAAACTGTACAGAATACATTTTTAGCCAGTTATACTCAGTATCAATAGCAACCTAAGTGTATATACAATTAAAGCTCCACTCATAATATTCCTATAAACAAAATTAGGAAAACCAAATAAATTTCAAATATATTTAAAAGTTATTTATTTTCACAAAATTTGGAAGTCATGTCGTCAAGTATAATTTTTACCATGAGTAGTTGGACTAAAAAATGATAATTGACAAATTATACTTGCATTATCTTCATATGTCCAACATACTAAACTTTAAAAGGGAAAACTCCTAAAAAATAGTACTGTTGGCTAGACCTATGCAAGAATTTGCTGTACATTCAAAATTTCCTACCTACCTAACAATGAATAACGATATATCACTTGACAGCTATCACTAAATTAAAACAACCTTGCCAATAAATAAGATAATCATTGTTTGCAGACTTTATTACTTCTTTCCTCTTATTTTATAAATCAGAAAGTTTGATCATCTTGACAATCTTCTGTGGAGTGACCGAATTCTGTAAGAATAAGAAAAAACACATGAAATCAATTTTCAAACACAGTTTAATATATACAAACTAACTTTTCAAGGTCTTATATCAATCTTAAAGCTACTCACATTCAGGAAATAATCCTTAACTCTATTATAAAACACATTGTTATTTCTGATTTTTTTAGACAGGGAGGCAGGCTATTGAAAATGTTTACTGCCAAATTACCTATTATATGCTGTGAGGCTCCTATGTGGTGCAGTCGAATGAACAATTCATATAAATATGAACCATATGCATCAACACTATGTGTTAGATCATTTATATTGAGTATATATTATATAAATAGTATCAGACCAAGTACTGAACTCTGTGGTACTCTGACTTTTAACTAAACACTGCTAGTTTTGTTATTCCAATCTACTGTTTGATTCCTGTTTGTCAGATACAATTTCAAGATGTCCAGGGCAATACCTTTTACACCATAATAGTGGAGTTTATAAAGCAAGTGGTGATGACAACTATATCTACCTTGTCTTATAACTTCTTCATGGCCTTCTTAACTGAAATACAGCTTTCCACCTCGGACATTATAATGATCCATGCATATGACCTCTTTTCCTTTTCTAAGTATGTGTCCTTTAAATAATATGTTTGCCCCCATCCTTTCATTTTCTTACTAAACTTTGTTGGTATCTCACGTCTTGCAGCACATATTTATTTTCATTATATTATCTGTGCACATTGTCTTTGTAATTTCTCCCCATGTCCACAAATCTTCTATTGTCTTCATGTCCGCTTACTCAAAGCCTAAAAAGTCGAGCTTTCCGCTTCATATAACATTATAACACTCCATACTTATTATTATTAGTGAAAAGACTATTTTGTCTTTTGAAATCTTGCTTTGCCATCACAATCCCCGTTCTCGGTTATTTTCTTTATTTACCATAATCCATAATAATATCGATAAGGTACGTGAACATTTGCACTTGTTCAAGTTGTTGCTCATTTAGTTTAATATTCATTATATGAATTTTTAGTTTAAATTATTTTTGCCACGTTGGCAAGTATGCAGAGCATCCATTGTAATTATTTTCCGTTTCTCCTATCAGTGTTATACACTATGTTATCCGTTGTCCATTTATTTTTATTCCTACTGTCTTTTTCTTTAACCTATTTATTACATCCCCTATGAATAAGTTAAACAAATATGGCAATAATGAGCAACCTTGCTATACACCTGTCCTTGATTTAGCTTCAATTTTATATCTGTTGATATGTATCTTGTATGGCACTTTGATTCTTGTATAAATTGAGAATAGTGCTCTAATTTTTTCAATGCAATCCAGTTCTTTTACATTAAGCAATATTTTTCAATCCACATTATCAGTGGTCCAGACCTACAAAAGCAATACACATATCTCTATTTTTTCACGCCTCTTTTTCCCATTGTTTCAAGTACTTTTCTGGTTACTTGGCCAGGCATAAATCTTGTAACATTATTTGTTAATTATCTTAATTAATACGCACTGCTAACAAGAAATCTACAAGAACACCAGCGATCCACGGTCGTCATTCACTTGAAATGAACGCTTTGATTCTCGGCACAAAGATAAACCCTACCACTGCAGATAAGTTGACGAAGCTTGAGCAGAGTTCTTGGTGGAAATTTATATCAAGAACTATCAACTTAACCTTCGGGTGCATTTAACTCGAAAGTTATTTAGCACCGGTGGTTTGCTGGCACCAACGTTAACTACAGGTGTTTGTGGACATTGAGGGGTAGCTATTTATATCCGACAAACCCCTTAGTATTTCAGTATGACAGCGTGTGGCCAGTGAGAGAACCCAACTAATCAAGCAGCGACCCAGAAGTAGGAAGGTTGTACGAAAGTGCTATGTTTGCAAAGTTAGAAATGTGAAAAGCGGTATTTAGTTTAAGAGTTCTAAACAATAAAATACCCATGTCAGCATTTAGAGAAAATCAACGAAAGTCAACCCTTAACGCTGTAAAGTAAAATAAGGCATGAAAGTTTTTACGTATGCTTAGTAACATGAAACCTAATACAAAGACTCTTCAAAATAAATTAATAATGAAGTATTTTTCAACAATACAGACTCGACGACTGTGTAGACTGCCTCTTGACGATGACACACATGGAGGTTGTGCAGACTCGTCGGCTGTCCCTTGACTGTGAAAGGCACAGCTGTTTTTGTTGGATAGATGAACATTACAATTGCAACAGAACAAATGTGTTTGCCCAAGTGAGAATATGGATGACGACTTAAGATATATAGTACATTTGGGTTTGCTGTATTTACGTTGGAAAAGAAGAAGCAATAAAAAGAAGATTCGACGAATGTGGGTGCATCTAATCATAAATGATCACCTGACGAACGTACACTTTAATACTTTCTTGACTGAAGTACGAGAAGATAATGAATTTCTTTAAATTTTACTTGTATGTCAAAAGCTTCTTTTGAGGAACTACTTGGTTGCATGAAACAAACAAGGACCAAGAAAAACACCAGGATGAGAATTTCTATTCCACCAGAAGAAAAATTGGTCGTAACTCTCTCCGTAGCTGCGTTGTGAAACAACTGCTTGCTATAAACTGCTATGTGTGTCAGCGTTCATACCAAACAATGTAAATAAGTGCCGCTCCAGCAATAAAGCCGCAGACGTTTTTTGGCGTAAATGACGTGCGAAGCCTCCTCCTCATAAGAGCGATGACACACACAGCAGTTTATAACGAGCAGTTGTCTCACAACGCAGCTATGGAGAGAGTTATGACTAATTTTTCTTCTGGTGAAATAAAAGTTCTCATCCGAATGTTTTTCTTGGTTATTGTTTGTTTTATACAATCAAGTAGTTCCTCAAAAGAAGCCTTTGACATGCACAATTTCCATGTGTGTCATCGTCATAAGGGGAGTTGAAGGGGACTTGATATAAAAACTCTGCTCTATACAGTATGTGTTACACAACAGACATTACAGACTAAGTGAAGATTGGAACTTGTGATGAGCACTGACAAGTACACTTGGAGAACCCAATTCAGCACAACACATTTTAAAAGACCTGAAGATCGTTTTAAATTTTTTTTCATCCTCTGATGACGCTAATTTGGTTACTGAAACGATCATCAGGTCTTTTAAAATGTGTTTTGGTGATTTGGGTTCTTCCAGTGTACTTGACATTACAGACTACCTGTTTTTTTTTTGTGTGGTTGTAGCATCTTAGACTAACCAATACATATTTATATTTATGGTTTTCTAAAGAAATTAAGATTAGTATCAAATATAAATATTCATTAGGACGTAAGTTTAAGAAGTCTGGAGTTTCTGGATAGATTTAGGGAGCTGAGACAAAAACTTAAGAGAGACATTTATCTTTCTCGAGTAAACTACTTTCAGAGGGTTGAAATAGAGATTAGGTCTAATCCTAAAAAAATCTGGAACTGCTCTTCTCGACGCCGTCAAAACTTTTCTATTGGGAATGCATCTAACCAGCAACAAGCTGCTGACGCTTTGCTTCTTATTTTGCGGGATGTTCCGGTTCCACCCCCACCTCATCGCCTACAGCCGCTAGCCTGGCTTCAGGTGACATCACAATGTTCTTTGTTGATGACTTTACAGATGATGAAATTATTACAGCCGCTAAGAGAATTAAGGCAAACATCTCCTGTGGACCTGATCTGGTTCCTGGTTTCTTGGTGCGCGACTACTTATATGCTTTCCTGACTCCACTTAAGAAAATTTTTAAACTGATTCTTAGATCTGGAACATTCCCCGCAATTCTGAAGCTGTCACGGGTTTTCCCTGTCTTCAAGGCGGGGGATAGTGGTGATCCATCAAACTATCGACCAATAGCCATACTATGTGTATTCTGTAAGATTTTCGAGGCCTGCCTTTTTCAGCGAATACTGTTTCACATCAAAAACACACTCTCTATTTCTCAGCATGGTTTCATTCCAGGTAGATCGACTGTAACGAATTTAGTTGACGTTACACAGTTCATTGTGTCCGCTCTTCACAGGTTGATGTTGTGTATACTGATCTATCTAAGGCCTTCGATTGTCTAAATCACTCTGTTCTGATTGACAGCATGAGGGCTATCGGATTCTCCGAGGGCTTGCTTGGCTTGTTCAGATCTTACCTGGATGGAAGGAGGTAATTTGTTGAGGTTAGGGGCTTCAAATATATCACCTATCACGTAACTTCGGGAGTGCTGCAGGGTTCCATACTCGGTCCATTACTGTTTAATATATTTATTGACCCAGTTAAACATGTTTTACATGTTCCTTTTTTAATGTATGCAGACGATATTAAGATTTTCGCAAATATTTCGAGTGTTGATGACTGTTTGCGGCTCCAGAACTGTCTTCAGATCCTTGATGAATGGTATTGTCGGAGTGGTCTTTCTATGAATGTTTCCGAGTGTTGTGTGATGTCCTTTACTCGAAATAAGCACGCAATCACTTTCGGGTACAATATAAGAGGGCTTCCACTTGACCGCCCCGGGACAGTTAAGGACCTTGGAATTGTTTTTGATGGTACTCTATCTTTTAAACCACACTATGATTAGACTGTCAGTTCTGCTTACAAAACTCTAGGGTTTCTGATAAGAAACAGCAAAAATTTCTCACAGACTGACACCCTCCTCCTGCTCTTTAGCTGTTTGGTTAGGTCCCGACTTAAATATGGCTCAGTTGTGTGGGCTCCTACTTATGAGATACATTTGGCAAGCCTGGAAGCAGTGCAAAGGAAATCTCTAAAATTTCTTAGCTTTCGTGAGGATGATCGATATCCTTCTATTCGTTTTCCTCAGGAAAGTTTACTTCTTCGCTTTAGTCTGCAGAGTCTGTCGATACGCAGGCAGTGCAGTTTCATTATATTTTTATATAAACTGGTTAATTCTGTGTTCGACTGCCCTAGTCAGCTTCAGCAACTTAATTTCAATGTGCCTTGTATTGCAGCACGTTTTCCAAGCACATTCTATCTCCCGACTGCCCGTACACGATTGCTGCGATCGTCTCCAATTTACCAGATGTGCAGTGATTACTCTGTACTGCAAGACCGCCTAGATATCTTCTTATGTAACATATCAGAGATAAAAATGTTTTTCAAAGCGATCTAATTTGTGACCTTTTCTTGTATTGTTAGCTTGGTTATTGTTAGTAATTATGTTTTGTGTATTGACCCATCCTTAATTTGGCTTTTAAGCAGTTGGATGGTGTATGAATAAATAAATAAATAAATAAAAAATAAATAAATTATGAATTCCATTTACGCCAGATTCTCTCCAAAGACTAGGTCAACATAGTGCTGACTTTCTGCGAATTGAGCGAAAAACATTCAAGAACATTATGTATCTGGACATTATTTTAGAATATGATTATTTCAACTATACCTAACATTTTTCTTATTTCATTTCATTTAACATATTCACACCAACTCAAAATTCACTCTAAAACATTTATTTATGCTGTCTTTTACTCAAACAGAAGCTTACCTTCACAAATTTCACAATAAGGCCGCACTGGTGGTATTTTCCTTTCTTTATGCTGATGGGCTTCTAAAACATCACCACTGGCTTGTTGAGGACAATCTTCTGTTTCATGCAGATCAAATTCTTCACAAATATCACAGTACATTCTGGGTGTAACCATCTTTGATGCATTTGTGATCCCAAACCTGGACATTATTATTATATTTAAAATAAATAAATAAATCTACACACACCTTTTTACACAAAACTTCGGAATATATTAATTGAAAACAGTACATTTTATATTAGCATAAAAACATGGATTACTTTTCATTGAATTTCATATTATAATAATCAGCTATGGCAGTATGTATCCCATTATGCCAAAATGCGGTTTAATGTTGTTTTAACGTTAAACACAATTTTGATTTAGATGAGGTTTTACTAGGTTTTTCTAGTATACAGTTTGCCCAAGATAGGAATGAATAGCATAAGGATCTCGATAACTGTACAAGTTACAAAGGTGCTTACGCTACAAAAAAGGTGCGCAATCAAGGAATCAATATTATGCTCATATAAAAGTCCACAATCACCAGATATGTAAGGATATTTCAAAATGCATTAACCAAACATGTCAGTTAGACCAGTAGTTAGTTACTATGTTAACACACCTAATCATAAGATACTTATGCAACAGACCAGTTTCGCTTATTAGATAATACAATTACATTCCAAAATATTAATTTACAAATTCTTATGAACTAACCCAAAATTTATATACATAATTATTCCTCCAAACAGTCAGTTGGTTTCGCTTTTGTTTGTAGTGTGTCTTCTAAGAAGCTTCTAGAAAATGCTGACCTTCATTAAAAAAGATTTTACTAGAAAATAATGTGAACATCATAAAAAGACAAGAAATAATAGATATTTTTAATGATGCAATGTAATAAATACTTGGCTAAAATAAGTGCCAAGTTCATTGCTGGTATTTGGTTACATTATAGCTGGCAGACAAAGAATAAATGGTACTTATAGGATAATTGTCTAGTTTTACCGCACAATTTTGAAGTTGTAGCAGTGCAGTCTTGTATATCACAAGGAACCTGGCATAACTGCAGTGTATTGTGCGCATGTCCCATCCCTCTAAAACAGGGTACCTGCAATAATGAATACCTGGACAAAGTCTATTCGTTCAACAGATCAGCTTCGAAGAGCTTCAGCGCCGAGTGCATTTGATTCGTACACGACCACGTGTTGTGGTATTACACGTTCCCCTATATATAATGTATATCAATAGTATATAGTTTTTATTGCTTTAAATATATAAGTGAAGTGTTTCCAAGAGATTTTATTTTATAACACGATACAGTCCATTTTAACTACAATCCAAGAAACATACACAACAATAACATTTGGTCAATTCGAGCTGGATTATTCAACACAACAATTGGTCAATTCGAGGCGCATTATTTAACAAAATTGTAGTTATCGCTAATAGTGAAAACCCCAGCAGAAGACGAAGTCATTTCATCAGAATATGCTATTGGAAAGCCGATCGCAGCATTCAGAACATCCAGCAGGTGGGTACCACATGGTGAGTCATACTTTCCTTATCCTCAAAATCACGTTTTTTATTTAGTTATCCATCTTTGTTTATTGTAAGAATTTATTTGTACTGGGTGGTGTAATCGTTTTTTGAGTAACATTTTTCATCATTCATTTTCTTTAAATTATTTTCATTTAAATCGTAATAAATAAAAAAAACATGTCGGAAACACAAAAGTTACGTATTCTAATTTAAAAAAATGTTCTCAAAAGGCCTCTCTGACACGCTTCATAAAATTTGTATATTGTATATTATAATACAACTCAGGATAACGAAATTTTAAAGGAACGGTTATCTCAATGCGAAAAATTTCTAGATAAATTCCTAGAAATGCAATTTCAAATAGATATTTTAAATGATAATTACGAAGAGAGCTCAGGTATTGAAAACGCGGAAATTGAAATTTTTGAAAATGGGTACTACGAGGTTCGTGCACGTGCACAAAGATTACTTTTAAATTCAAATCCAACTACCACAAACAGTGGTAACTATTCGGGAGACTGTGCATTTCCACAGTCTTCAAATTCAATTAATTCAAGCGGGGCCGCAACACCTTCCTTACCGGAATGCCAGTCATCTCAATAAAGCCGTTTTCTGGCAATATACAGGATTGGCTCAGTTTTACGGATAATTTTCATGCCTTAATCGAGTCCAATTAACAATTGCACAACGTACAAAAATTTCTTTATTTAAAATCGTGCCTTAGTGGTTCCGCGATGCAGGTCATATCAAATCTTGAAGCTACTGATGCAAATTATAAAATCGCTGGGAATTTACTCGCCGAACAGTTTGAATACAAAGACGCAATTGTACATAATCATGTAAGCTCCCTATTTAATTTCACGTCCGTTACAAAGGAATCTCACCTGGGTTTGCGAAATTTAGCCAACGAAACGAAAATGCACCTCAGAGCTCTTCAAGTGCTGGGTGAACCCACGGATCATTGGGATACCTTGATTATTTACTTATTGTATACTAAATTTGATAACGCGACTCGACGAGAATGGGGAAACCTCCACAATTTCTAATAATACACGTAAACTTGAAAATTTGCTTAAGTTAATCGAACGTAGGCGTCAATTTTTAGAAAAACTACAGTTGAACAATAAGACTGCAAACAATTATTTTTCATATCAAAAACCGAAACATAATATTCCATCGAAAGTCACGTCGCATATTACAGCCAATGAGTCAAACTGCGCTATATGTGAAAATAATCACCAGTTATATCAGTGAGTAGAATTTAAAAGGTTAACACTCCAACCGCGGCACGACGAAGTCAGAGGGTTGCATTTGTGTTTTTGTGAACAACATAACTCAGAAAATTGTACATACAGGGGCTGCAAAAAATGCGGGAACAAACATAATACCGTCACGTATGGGTTGGGCCCGAGTGCGTTTTTAGCAAGTCGTTGCCTAAAACAAATAGCTATAGATAATCGAAGCAACTTTCCCCAGATAACCAGAGCAATAAAACGCGACTTTTACGTAGACGACTTGCTTACGGGAGCTGAGTCAATAACGGAGGCAATTAATTTAAAAAAGGGCATCAGTTCTTTGTTGGACTCAGCAGGCTTCAAGTTGCGCAAGTGGGTTGCGAGGGACCAACGAATACTAAGTTCAAATGGGCAATTAAATTGCGTAAAAATCTACTTTGAATTTGGCGATTCATCGAATTCGAAGACCTTAAGTCTATATTGGAATGCATCTGAGGATGTTTTAAAATTTAACGTGAGCACTCTGTATGCAAAACCCTCAACCAAGCGACATATATTGTCTACCATTGCGCAACTGTTCGATCCCATTGGGCTCATTGGTCCAATAATAGTAGTGGCAAAAATTATATTGCAAAATTTGTGGAGACAACAAATTGAATGGGACCAACCTGTCTCAGAGCAAATAAAAAAGCAATGGTTGGACTTTATAGGCAAAATTCATTTATTAGCTCTATACGTGCCAAGACAAGCGACATGTTTGAACCCAGTTGTAAATCACGTACACGGGTTTTGCGACACGTCCACAGCTGCTTATGGCTGTGCGATTTACATACGCTCATCTGATAGTTCAGGCAATTACACGGTCAGACTGTTATGCTCAAAATCTAGAGTCGCGCCACTCAAAATAATAACCACACCTCGTCTGGAATTATCTGGGGCATTATTGTTATCAAAATTAGTGAATAAGGTAAGGGCATCCTTATCGTGCCCTGTAGATAAAATATTTTACTGGTGTGACCCGACCATAGTTTTAGCTTGGCTTCGCTGTGACCGAAGCAGTTTAAACATATTCGTTGGACACAGAGTGTCCAAAATACAAGAACTTACATCCATTGACAATTGGGGCCACGTCTCCGGAGAGACTAATCCAGCCGACATTATCTCCCGAGGACAACACACAGACATATTATTTAGTAACGATATGTGGTGGAGGAGACCACCCTGGTTAGCTCTTGACACGATTCATTGGCCTTCTCAACAAAATATTTCTTTAGATATTGAAGTGCCGGAAAAACGTAACCAGCGTACACGCGTAGTCGTTCAAAATAATAGTTTTGCAACGGAATTATTCGATAAATATTTGTCATTTGACAAACTTCGTAGAGTTTTGGCATATTGCCTACGGTTTTATAAAAATACGATGTCTATGAACAAGTACAGTGGAGTATTACAATCGGAAGAGATTGAAATCTCAACGAGACTTCTAATCAGACTCACGAAAACCACTAAATTCCACAGCAAACTAACGTCATTAAAAGACAATAACTCATTAACTTCAACAAGTATCTTGATATCACTTGATTCATTTGTCGATTCAACCAGTATTTTAAGGGTCGGAGGGAGATTAAGTAATGCTAATGTTCCTTACGATCAAAAGCATCCAATATTATTACCTCAAAGACATCCGCTGACTCGACTAATAATTAGGGATGTTCACGAAAAAATGCTCCCTTCTGGAACAGAAGCCGCGCCAGGAGCCATTCGAAACACATATTGGCCTATATCAGGTCGAAGCAATGTAAAATCCATTATTCATCAATGCAACAGTTGCTTCAAGTCTAGACCTGTGATGGCTCGGTCACTAATGGGCGATTTCCCCTTTTTGCGAGTGAACCCTGAAAGCTTAAAAGTCTTTACGACTTGCGGACTTGACTACGCCGGTCCTTTTTATATCAAGGAGGGAGTGCGCAAGGTTACTACTCGCAAGGGTTACCTTTGCATTTTTGTGTGTTTTATAACGAAGGTTATACATGTTGAGCTGGTTGGTGATCTGACAACCAAGGATATTTTGACAGTTTCAAATCGATATTATTCTAGACGCAAACTTCCAAGTAATTTTTTATTCATGCAATGCTACAAACTTCGTAGACGCATCACGCGAACAAAAATTTAAAAACATCAGAAGCGACACAAAGGGAAATGTATTCACATTCGTGGATTATACACCATCCTAGTACAGGTGGAGGCTTGCATGAATTTCTGTCCTCTTACCCAAGTACCAAGTGTTCCCAATGACCTAACATCCCTGCTCACTAAAAGCACCCACTAAGAGACCAGTTTTGGAAACGATGGTGCTACGAGTACATCAGCAGTCTTTAGCAGTGAGGAAAGTGACAAACCGGTTCAGACTTTGCCAATCGTACGGGGGATTTTGTGTTATACGCGACAACAAAAATGTGAGTGGACACTTGGCCGTGTTATCGAACTTCACCCAGGTGGCGATGGTGTATATTGCCATGCAATGACAGAACCATTTTATAGACATTTTTTATATTAGCTTATATGTATAATTTGTATGTATTTTTATGTGTAGTTTTTAAGTTTGTGTATATTTAGGTTAGTTTTTTGAAGTTACTACTTCAAGGCGGCCGGTATGTCTAGTTTTACCGCGCAATTTTGAAGTTGTAGCAGTGCAGTCTTGTATGTCACAAGGAAGCTGGCATAACTGCAGTGTATTGTGCGCATGTCCCATCCCTCTAAAACAGGGTACCTGCAATAATGAATACCTGGACAAAGTCTATTCGTTCAACAGATCAGCTTTGAAGAGCTTCAGCACCGAGTGCATTTGATTCGTACACGACCACGTGTTGTGGTATTACATGTTCCCCCTATATATAATGTATATCAATAGTATATACTTTTTATTGCTTTAAATATATAAGTGAAGTGTTTCCAAGAGATTTTATTTCATAACACGATACAGTCCATTTTAATACGTAAGTAGCAGTAACTACAATCCACGAACCAGACACACAATAACAATAATTTTTTGAAGGCATTAATCACATAGGTAATTGCCAAACATTAAATTGCCATAAGATAAAATATAAAAAAGAATACCCCAAAATATTCATAAAATGTATTTAATATTCAACATTTTTGGCGAACCTGAAAATGATTTAATTAAATGCTAACAATACCAAAAAACGTTTAAATTTAGAAACAAAATGTAGGACTTATTAAAACTTTTAAAGAATGTTAGTGTATTCTGTAACTGTAAATAATTAAAAATAAACATTCTTCATGTGACATAATTACTTTAAATTGACAATTTGTAACAAAGAACAAGTCTTACATAAAGTGCTTAATTCATCGAAATTGCACCATTTACATATTTAAAAACGCATTATAGTACTAAAGTTTGTCCAATTAATTGCTTTCTTTTAATCATGGTACTAAAAGCAAAGACAAGCTTCTTGCTCCCTATCATCGAATTAACAGAAACAAAGTGGACATTATTGCACATATAAGATCCACAACAAAATGCCAACTCATCTCAAGCCATAGACAGATTGAAGAAATTCGTGCTCAAGTTAACACCATACTCTATTGAATAGTTCCTAGAGTGTGATACTGGTGATGTGTGACAATTTTCGTGTACAAATGATTATGTCTCACATAGTTCAAATTAATTATTATAGAAAAGTTCGTTCATTTGCCTATTTTTCCTTTCAACACTTGCTTGATTTTGGCCTGGCTAAAGTAATTCTGAGTTGTATTAGACCTGGGAGTGTTATTATGGTTGTGTAATTGCTATGCTGCAATAAATTACATTGTATTGTATTATAAAGATGCTTCATGTGATACCTAACCTAATACCTAATATCTCTAAACAAAAAACTCTTGGTTAATTCATAATTTGTACACCTAATTTGAAAAGAAACCATTACTGACTATGACAAAAAATTATTGACTATCCAACTACAAGTTAGTTTGCTAGAATAGTCTAGTAGTCCAATATCAAGAATATGTACTGGTACTTACTGTGCTGGTGCAAATGTGGATTCTAAAGCTTGTATTCGCACTCTCTGTTCCTCGTTTTTCTTCTGCATATCCACAATAATGGAGTTAAGGAACTTGACTTGGTTCTCGGCAAACAGTTTTTCTTCGAGAAGCTGTCGATAATTAGCAGTAAATTTATTTTGGGGAAGGTAAGCTAATTTTTGGGACAAGACAGTATTCATGCATTGCCGTAAAGCAGTCTGTACATTGATGAGTTGTTCATGCATGTGAGACAAAGAAAATGATGGGAACCCTTTACCTCCATAACGATTAACAACATGCAAGGAAGGTCTTACAAACATATCAGGGTTAGAGGCTCTTAATATATTCAACAATGGTAAGGGCAATGCAGGTGCAACTACAGAATTTAATTTAGATTGAGAATAGGACTTAAAGGTATTCATTTGTTGGTACACGTTTTGTAAGGCTTCTTTTATATAACTTAATGGTATATTAGGTCTACAACTTGAGGAAAACACAGTTTTTTGTAAGTTTCGAGTAAGCATAGATAGTGTCTTTTCAAAGTTCATATATTCCCATATTGTAGGTCGTCGAGGAACATAGACTTTTTTAACAATTGTTTTTGGTACTGGTACTACAGCCACTAACAGTTTTTGCCTCATTAATTCCAGTGATGCTGTTAACTGAACTATTTTTTCTCGTAACTGTGCTTCAGTAAAGGTATCTCTGTGATATATGAAACCTGGAAGTTGGATTCTTTGATATCTGTGCTTTAACATCTCTAATTCAGTTTTTAGCTGGAGGATTGTTTCTTTTAACATTTTTTCAGTGTGGGTATTTTGAGTGGTAGTTTCAACATGAGGTACCTTGACGATCTTTAGTATTGGCGTTTGTACAGGTACTTTTATTATTTCTGGTCGCTGTCTCAGCCATTCTAGTTCAGATCTTAACCGAATAATTGTTTCTCTTAATTTTGTTTCGCCATGAGTCATCTGCGTGTTGGTAATGAAATAAGGTACCCTAATTATATGTGGTACTGGTACTTTCACTATTTTAGGTCCCTGTTTAAGCTGCTCTAATTGAGCTTTTAAGTAAACTATTGTCTCTCTCATTTTTGTTTCGTCATAGGTACCATATCTTTGTCCTACATACTGAGGCACTCTAATTATATGTGGTACAGGAACTGGTACTTTTACAAATTGGGGTCCTTGTTTAAGCAATTGTATTTGGTTTCTTAAATGAAGAATTATCTCATTTAATCTAGTTTCACTGTGGTAACTCTTTGAATTATTAATAAGTTGAGGCACTCTAATTATTTGTGGAATAGGTACTGGTACTCTTATTATCTGAGGTCTCTCTCTCAACCATTCTAACTGTGCTCTCAACTGAATGATCATTTGCCTTAATCTAGTTTCAGTATGAGTATTTTGTACTACTGTTGTACCTTGTGGAACTCTAATTATTTTTGGTACTAAGACTGGTACCTGTATAACCTTGGGTTTCTGCTGAAGTCGATCCATAAGCCGAAGGATTGTGTGCTTCATTTGTATTTCGGTTTGAGTTGCTGTAGAACTTGTAATAAACTTAGGCACTTGAATAATTTGTGGTACTGGCACTGGTACTTGTATTATTTTTGGTTTCTGCTCCAGCTGTCTTACCAATTGAAGTATGGTATTTTGTAATCTTTCAGTGTGTATGCCAATGTTGTTCATAGTGTTATGAGGTCCTGTAATTATTTGTGGCACCGGTACTGGTACCTGTATTACTTTTTGCTCTTTTAACATGGCTACTAGCTGAGTAATCGTGTTTCTAAGCCTTGTTTCAGATTGTGTTGTTGCAGGACTTGTTATCATATAAGGCACTTTAACAATTTGTGGTACTGGCACTGGCACCTGTATTACTTTTGGTTTCTCTTGCAGTTTTGTCATTAGCTGAATGATTGTATTGTGTAACCTGGTTTCAGTATGTGTTCCAGTAGAACCAGTGAAGATTTGTGGCACTTGGATTATTTGTGGCACTGGCACTGGAACTTTGATTATTTTAGGTTTCTCATTTATAAGGGTCATAAGCTGAACAATTGTATTCTTTAGCCTTGCCTCGGTGTATCTATCACTGGAGCTAGAAATCACTTGAGGTACTTCAATTATTTGTGGTACAGATACCTGAACTGGTACTTGTATTATTTTTGGTTTCTGTCTTAGCTGACTCATAAGTTGAACAATTGTATTTTTCAATTTCGATTCTGTATGTGTTTGAGTAAGAGAATGTGTATTCACAGTATCAGTAATGATCTGAGGTACTCTGATTATGTGAGGTACTGGTACTGGCACTGGTACTCGTATTATTTTTGGTTTCTCCTTCAGTTGTTCTACAAGCTGAATTACTGTATTCTTCAGCCTGGTCTCAGTATGTGTTGCTCCTGAGGTGGTGATTACCTGTGGCACCTTAATTATCTTTGGTACTGGTACTGGCACTGGTACCTTTATACTTATTACTTTAGGCGTTTCTTTAAGTTGACTTATAAGTTGAATAATTGTGTTCTTTAGGCTTAATTCGGAATGTGTATTTGTGTTACTTGTTATAAACTGAGGTACTTTTATTATTTGTGGCATTGGTACTGGCACCTGTATTATTTGAGGCTTCTGTTTTAGTTGATATATAAGCTGAGCAATTGTGTTTTGTAGACTAACTTCAGTATCTGTTGTACCACAACTTGTAATTAATTGAGGCACTCTAATTATATGTGGGACAGGTATCTGTATTACTTTGGGTTTTTGGTTCAACTGAGATATAAGATCGCCCACCGTATTATGTAACCTTGTTTCAATATGCACATCTGGAACACTTGGAATAATCTGAGGAACCCTAATTATTTTTGGTACTGCTACTGGTACTGGTACTTTAATTATTTTTGGTTTCTCCCTCAGCTGAGTTACAAGTTGAACAATTGTATTGTGTAATGTTGAATCAGCATGCGAATTAGATGATCCTGGAATAAACTGAGGTACTTTAATTATTTGAGGCACTGATACTGGCATTGGCACTTGTATAATTTTGGGTTTCTGTTGTAAATGAGTTATAAGCTGAGTAATCGTACTTTGTAAATTGCGAGTGCTAGACGAGTCTGTAGAACTTGTGATATAATGAGGCACTTTAATTATTTGTGGTACTGCTACTGGTACAGGTACTTGTATGAATTTTGGTTTCTGCTCTAATTGGGAAATAAGCTCAATAACTGTATTTTTGAGTCTTGCTTCGGAATATGTTTCTGTGGATCGAGTTAAGTACTGAGGGACTCTGATTACATGGGGTACTACCACAGGTACTGGCACTTCTATAACTTTAGGTTTTGAATTAAGTTGTGTTATGAGCTGAATAATTGTATTCTTTAATCTTGTGTCTGAATAACTTTCTGTCGTACGTGTAATATACTGAGGAACCCTAATAATTTGTGGTATATTTACAGGCACTGGTACTTCCACAATTTTTGGTTTTTGTTTTAACTGATCAAGCAACTGGATAACTGTATTCCTAAGTCTTGCTTCACTCAATGTTTGCCTTGAATCTGTAATGTATTGGGGCACTCGTATTATTCGAGGTACTGGTACTGTCACTGCTTCTCGTATTATTTGAGGTTTTTGTTTAAGCTGCCCAACAAGCTGAATAACTGTATTCTGTAGTCTGGTGTTAGTCTGTTGCTCAGAAGAACTCGTTATGTAATGAGGTATTCTTATTATTTGAGGAACTGGTACAGGCACTGGAGTTTCAATTACTTTCGGTTTTTGTCGCAACTGAGCTATTAGTCGGACAATGGTGTTTTTAAGTCTCATTTCAGTATGCGAATCTGTGGAGCATGGAATATATTGAGGTACTCTAATTATTTGTGGTACAGGTACTGGCATTGGTATTTGTATTATCTTAGGCTTCTCTTTCAGCTGAGAAACAAGCTGCAAAATTGTGTTTTTGAATCTTGCTTCATTATGTGTTTCTGTGGAACTTGAAATAATTTGGGGAACTCTGATTATTTGTGGGACTGGTATTGGTACTTTTATTATTTTAGGTTTCTGCTTCAGTTGACCAATAAGCTGCATGATTGTATTTTTTAAAGTCATTTCAGTGTATGTTCCTGTCGTGTCTGAGATAATGTGGGGAACTTTGATTATCTGTGGTATTGGCACTGGTACCTGTATTACTTTTGGCTTTTCTCTAAGTTGATTTATAAGTTGGATAATTGTGTTCTGCAGTTTTGTTTCAGTATGAGACGCCCTGAAGTCTGTGATAATCTGAGGCACTCTTATGATTTGTGGAACTGGGACAGGTACTGGTACATGTATCAATTTGGGTTTTTGTTCTAGCTGGCTTATCAACTGAACAATCGTATCCCTTAGTTGTGTCTCTATATGTGTTCCTGAGGTACTTGTAATAATTTGAGGCACTTGGATTATTCTGGGTACAGGTACTGGCATTGGCACCTGGACTATTTTTGGTTTTTGCCGGAGTTGAGTTACAAGTTGGACAATTGTATTTTTCAACCCTGTTTCGGCATGTTTTTCTGTAGTAGTTGTTTTGACACTAGGCACTTCGATTATTTGCGGTACTGGTACTTGTATGGGTACTTTTATTACCCTAGGCTGCTGTCTCAATTGGGTTACGAGCTGAATGATAGTATTTTTTAGTTTTGCCTCGGAATTTGTATCAGTAGAACTAGAAATGACATAAGGAATTCTAATTATTTGGGGTACTGGTACCGGCACTGGTACACGTATCACTTTGGGTTTTTCTTTTAATTGATCAACCAAGTGAATAATTCTATTTTGTAGTTTAGTTTCAGTATTTCTTTCAGCAAAGCCTGCAGTTACCTGTGGCACTGTAATTATTTGTGGTACTGGCACTGGCACTTGTACAACTGTAGGTTTCTGCTTCAGCTGAATTACCAACTGATTAATTGTGTCCTTTAACCTTGTTTCAGTATTTTTTGTGGTATGAGTCATATAAGGTATTCTAATTATGTGTGGTACTGGCACTGGTACTTTTATTACTTTTGGCTTCTGTTGCAGTTGGGCAACGAGCTTGATAATTGTATTTTTCAACGTCGTGTCAGTGTGTGATTGAGCAGTTGAACTTGTGATATATATAGGTACCTTAATTACTTGTGGCACAGGTACCGGTACTTGTATCGTTTTGGGTTTCACCCTTAACTGCTCTATAAGTTGAAGTATTGTGCTCCTTAATCTTACTTCAGTATTTGTTACAGACGATTCAACGGTGTACCGCGGAACTTCAATTACATGTGGTACTGGCACTGGTACTTGTATCATTTTTGGTTTTTGCTTCAGTTGGGTTACAAGCTGAACAATTGTATTCCTTAGCATTGTTTCAGTATGTGTTGTAGAAGAACTTGAAATGTGTTCTGGCACTTTAACTATTTGTGGCACAGGCACAGGTACTGATATTATTCTAGGTTTCTGATGTAATTGAGCAATAAGTTGGGTGATAGTATTTCTTAAACTTGTTTCTATATGTGTTGTTGAGGAAGCTGTGATATATTGAGGAACTTTAATTATTTGTGGTACTGGAACTGGTACTGGTACTTGTATTATTTTAGGTTGTTGCTTCAACTGAGTTATCAGCTGCAGAATTGTATTCTTTAATCTAGATTCTGTATGTGTTTGGACTGAATTAGTGATATATTGTGGGATTTTAATTATATGCGGTACTGGAACTTGTATGGGCACTTGTATTACTTTTGGCTTTTCTTTAAGTTGAGATATTAAATGAATAATTATATTCCTTAGTCTATTTTCTGAATGTAATTGTAATAATTTCTCTCTATACTCAGGCACTTTAACTATATGTGGTACAGGTATGGGTACTTCTATTACTCTTGGTTTTTGTTGTAGTTGAGTTGTTAGTTGAATTATGGTATTCTGGAGCCTTGACTCAGTTTCGGTTGATGTCGAACTAGTAATGATCTGAGGTACTTTGATTATCTGTGGCACCAGCACAGGGACTTGTATAGTTCTAGGCTTTTCTCTTAGTTGAGCTACAAGCTGAGTTATTGTGTTCCTCAGCCTTGTTTCAGTGTATGTATCTGTGGAACTTCGAATGAAATGTGGCACACTGATTACTTGTGGTACTGGTACTGGCATCTGTATTACTCTCGGTTTTTGCTCTAGCTGGGTAATGAGCTGTGTAATTGTATCTTTTAACCTTGTTTCAGAATGAGTATCCATGGAGCTTGTAATATATTGAGGTACCCTAACAATATGTGGCACTGCTACTGGTATTTGCACTGTCCTAGGTCTTTGCTTTAATTGATCTATGAGGTGGATAATTGTATTTTTCAGGCTTGTTTCATATTGTGCTGACATAGAATTTTCCACAGCCACATACTGTGGCACCCTAATTATCTGTGGCATGGAGACAGGTATTTGAAGTATTTTAGATTTTTGATTCAGCTGACCTATTAGTTGAACAATTGTATTTCTCAGGCTTGTTTCAGCATGTGATGCTGAGAAAGTTTTTATAAATTGTGGTATTCTGATTATTTGAGTTACTGGCACTGGAATTCTTATGATTTGAGGTCTATGTAAAATATTTGTTAGAGACTGACGGGAGTCACGTACATGATGTAAATTTCGAGACCAAAGCTGTGCAGAGTGATCCTGCCATTGCTGTAGCATAGTACCTACTTTGGAAGATCTTAAAGCTGATATGAGTTTTGAAAGATATAATTGTAAACTACCTATACTTGCTCTGTTACAACTTTGATGTATAAGTGTGTTAAGTGTGGTTAGCACAGAGTTTATTGCCAAATGAGACTGGGTTTGTTTATTAAACTGGGAACTAGATGCATGTCCAGGGGAAGATGCAAATATTAAATATGTTTTCACAAAGCTTTGATAAAACCGATCCATTTTGCTATTATACTGATGGAACAGATTTGCAAGTTGGTTAAAGTTGTTTGAGTCTCGATTTCTCATAAACATGCTAAATGTGTGTAAAAGTAACTGTCTGATTTGTGTGAGGCGTTTTAGTTTACTAAATAGACATCTCATTCTACTGAAAAGTTGCAACCGCATAAATGAATTAGAAGAAACATGAGGCATGCTGACAAATCTAAGCAAATTGCTTACTGCATCATGGGGTTGAGTTACATCACCAGCTTCATGTGGAATGTGTGTAGTCCGTTGAGCCTGTCAAAAAGTAAACATTATTAACGACGTATCGAAGACAAAAAAGAGACCAATTATAAAATCAAATACACCGCTTAAAATGTTATTAAAAATAAAATTAAAAAGTGTCAGCACACAGCAAATGAGTTATGATCGCGAATTTTCATAAAATGTTTCACATCTTAATAGCAAAATTTGCCACTATTCTAAACACTATACTTGGTGTATAGTAAAGTCTCTATTAGAGTCAAATGTCTGCAAAGCTCCTTCAAAATAAGTTATTTTTGATAGATAAATCAAATCGCTTAAATAAATTCAGGAAAATGCGAAGTTATGTTGTTTTTAATGCTTCAGTGTGTTCACTATAGAAGTTAAATCTAAAATAGGATTCTGAATTAAGCAAAGCTTGTAATGTTTGCTTTGCTTCAATAAAATGAAGCCATTAAATTAATATATAATAATAAAAAATTATCCGAGCGCACCCCCCCTGAGAATACCATAACTAATGTTTCTATAGGAACTAAAAACACATCTAATTGACACACACTGCTTTCAGGTTGAAATATAACTTTGCATAAGCTTGAATGCTATCTTCATCCAATTTTCTCTAAACACTGCAAAAGCTTAGTATGGTTAGCTGTGTTAAACAGATGAGATAAATTCAGAAAAACAGAAAGTAATGAATGCGCTGAATCCAGCACTGTTTACACTCTAGAAGTTATATCCAGAAATATAACATGACTTCTAAACCCACATTGTCTGAATGAAAGCAACTTATACCGGATGGGGATTTTAAAGTGTTAAAAGAAAATAGCTTATATAAAAGTTTGGTGAGGTAATTGGAAGACAGGGCGGCAGATTTCAAGATACATTTAACATCCACCACCACCCACCTACCACACCCCGTCACCCATCTACCACACCCCGTTTTGAATGGTGGGTGGCAGAAAAGTCAAATGTAAAGGCAAACTTTTTCGAAAATTCGATTCTTTGTCAAAAACTTTGTATGTTGAAAATTGCTGCATTCACTTTATTGGTTGCCTAATTACAATTACAAAAGTCTGGATGCAGCAAGTGCGTTATGGTAGCGTTTTTTTTTAAAGTATTTTTAATAGCAAATGTATGTGTAGTCCATTCGTAATATTATGAATTAAATAAAAGTTCCTGCACGTACGTGACATTAGACATACGTGAGCAACACACATTGCTCAATATTTACTGTTTATGATAATGGAATACCTGCATGAGAAAAGCTTTCTAACAATAAATTTAATCATATGCAGTACCCAAAGGGTTTCTGAAAGAATTTCATTCCGTTTTATCAATTTACTTTGGTGCGATCCACGTAAATTAACTGTCCCGGTCATTACACAGAAATATAAAAGCCGACTGGGATAAACTTCCTGAACAACAACATAATATATTAGACTACGGAATGTGACTGCGTAAAAGGTAACAGTTACAACTATCAAGGAGATCAACAAAGAAAAATGGGGTAAAAAATTAAAATTGAGAGGATCCAGTCCAATAATCTTAACTTATACTTTTTAGCGAATTTTTTTTTAAATTCGCTAATACGGAGATCTGTGTTTATATATATATATATATATATATATATATATATATATATATATATATATATATATATATATATATATATATATATATATATATATATATATATATATATATCTCCGACCAATAACTCAAAAAATAATGGACACATCTTGATCAAATTTGGTGAGTACCTTCCTTTTGCAAGTGGCTTGAATAGGTTCGTTAGCCAGGAAAATCGGACCAGGATTTCCCAGAAAATTTAGTGTTTTCTTTCTAAAAAAAATTCATATCTCCGTAAATAACAAAGTAAGGGCAACCAAATTTGGTACACGTGTTTGTATTATAAAGAGTGTACCAAAATTTAGGTCCCTCACTTTAAAGACAAAGAAGTTATGGGCAGTTAAAGAAACAACTTTTGGAGTTTTCCTCAAAACGTCAAACTCGCAATTTTAAACGTCAAAATTGGCAATGTTTAGGCAAAGAATGTGAAACAAATACCGATTGTGAAAAGAAAATGTTGCAAGAAGAGTGTTCTGCAAACTCTTCAGTTTCAGATTCAACCGTCATTGCTCTTCATTTTACTAAAATATTTACAGAATATTCATTTCAAATAGACCCTTTCTCTGATGCTTTGGCTGTCAGTTTAGTTAAGTTGATGCTTTTTTGGATATTTATTTCCAGGTTTAGTGAAGTTTATGGTTTAACAGTCTCTAATTTTTTTAGCTAATTTTCGTAGAACAAATTTGTTAATGAATTTTTGCATTTTTTATCGAAATATGATGCGTTTATAAGAACAAAATCTGGACGCAGTATGTGCGTTTTGGTAGCGAATTTTCGGTAAATTTGCAGATTAGCTCCCGAACGCTTTTCAAAAAACTGTTTTCAGAAACCTGCCTAGCAACCCCCCAAACCAACCCCACCCCCACCCCGGATCCACAAACCCCAAGAAAAATGTCTTGTTCACACTCCCCAAGGAAGTTACGGGACCAGGAGTGAATAAGGGTGCTGGGCGGGGTAGGTAGAAAAAAGGAAATATGAGAAGAAAATGCGAATAAAACGGGCTTGAAAGTTGTCTTTTTCACATCTTGAAGCCATATCCCCCTTAAACCCTGCCTACCCCGCACAGCACCCGTATTCCCCCAGATACCGTAACTTCCTTGGCGGGTATGAACAAGAAATTTTTCTTGCGGTTTATGCAACGTGGGTGTTTGTATGCACGCGAGGGGGGAAGGAAAATCCCCACGACGAAGCAGCCACCCCCAACCCTACCACAAGTCAAGCGAGGGGGGGGGGTCTGCTTCGTTGTAGGCATTTTCCTTCCCCCTTCATGTGCATACAACCACCCTCGTTGCATAAACCACAAGAAAAACTTCTTGTTCATACCCCCCAAGGAAGTTACGTGACCGGGGCAAATAGGGGTGCTGTGCGAGGTAGGCGGGGTTTAATGGGGATATGGCTTCAAATAGACAGCTTTTAAGCAGTTTTCGTTGCTTTTTCTGCTCATATTTCCTTTTTTCTATCTACCCCGCACAGCACCCCTATTCCTGGTGCTGTAACTTCCTTGGGGGCTGTGAACAAGAAATTTTTCTTGTGGTTTGTGCATCCAGGTGGGATCCTAATAATATTTCTGAAAACAATTTTTTGAAAAGCGTTCGGGAGCTAATCTGCAAATTTACCGAATTTTCATTAATCCTTCAAATTTCAATAACTCAATTTGCTATTAACGTAAGCTTTGTTGGTTAGGAAACCAACATTTAAGTTTATTTTCGGAAAATTTTTGTATATTTTCAAATCATAAGTAATTTTAATAAAATATAGTACATTGTTTCTACTATATAGGCAACCAAGTTTGATGTCTGCTTTCATCAAAGAAAGACATTTGCTATTAAAAATATTTTAAAGAAAATTCGCTACCATAACGCACTTGCTGCGTCCAGAGATTTTGTTATTGGTGGCTACAGTAAAAACGTAGATTTGCCAAAACAAATACTATAATTATGATGGAACAAATACAAAAAATATGATATCAGAACTTAATTATTTTGTATCATAATTTCTGAAACATGGCACTATGCATAATCATGCGTCACAAATCCTACAGAAATATCAGCTCTCTTCCTTATAGTTTTTCCAGAATTATCTCGTTTTTTGGGAACATATTACGCATCTTCAAGTTGGGCATTGTCTTTTTCTATTGATGAAATGTAAGCCGGATAGTCTCCGGTTGACATACGAAGAGGATTTGCAGACGTACTTGAACAGCCAAGAGTTAAGAGCTCATCAGTAGACTGTTGATGCAACTCACCAGTTGGAACGCATTGTTGGCTTCAAGCAGTATTTTGACACTTGTCTGTCAAGTTAAACTGCACGCTGTAGTACATAGCCATAACCCCAAATCACAGCAATCTCTTAAAGAAGTTGGGAAAGCCAAAATGGGTAACGAAAATAGTGATCAAATTAGAAACCTCATTCTGCTGGAATTAGGTGATGATCCACTTGATATCAATGTGATAGGACTGGCGATAAAGATTTAAATCAGTCAGTGGCTATAGTGCCGCCTCAAAGAACCAAAACAACAAAAAATGAAGATTGTTACGAGGACATAATAGCAAATTAAACTCCAGATGATTTTCATAACCATTTTAGAATGCCTTGAATGACTTTCTATAAACTGAGAATTATAAAGAACACCTGCGAAAACAAACCAACATAGAACAGTGGGTGGCTACTTAACTAAGTATGCTCCGCAATATGTTAAGTTGGTGTAATTTAATTCGGCTTTAAGAAATCTGCCACAGTTGAATTCGAGCTGACACTTAGTGGTATTTGTGAACGCATATGTTGACTCAACTACTCAACTGTTGGTGGGTGGTGAACGCACCCATTTATTATTTAATATTTAGATTTTGAAATAGCCATCGACTTAGCGATTGACGTCAGTTTTTAAGAGTCGTGGATCTAATGAATTGCTATTGGTCCATTTACAATCATTACATGGCACAGGGACATCTCAATACTTGCCTGTCCACAGTAGCTTCCCCCACCTCCTTTAAACTAACCTAACCAAAATAAAACAGAATTTTTAAGTTAGAATTATTTTAGATACTATTTTCCTTCCTAACACCATCTTAGAGTCAAATAGTAAAGTAATAGAGATAATCCACTTACCTTGTTTAGTTCAAAATTCAAACGATCTAATTCCATTTTGTGGGCTTGTATTGCAGTGTCACGTTTCTGTATCTCATGGTTTGCATTTGAAAGGGCACTTTCAATTTCGGCCAAGGCTTTTTTATTGTCAGTAACTGTAGGCATTTTATTTATGATTTCCATTATTACAGAAGAGGCAGGGACTAAATCTGGTGTCAATTTTGATAGCAAATGTGATTTCTGTTCTTCAGTTATTTTCAAGTTTTCAAGTAATTTCAACAAAGTCTCTTTTTCAGCGGCAAGAGTCTGAACCATCGTGTCTCCAGAACGTACTTTTTCTTCTAGAGATGCTAAGGTATTTAACAATTCTGTGTTGTGACGTTTCACATTTTCATGTTCATCAATTTCTGTAGCCAAAGTATCTCTTTTAACTCTAAGTGTTTGAATTTCCTGTTCCGATGACTGTACTTTTTTAAGTAATTCGTTAATGTGCTTATCTTTGTCACTTATATTCAGATTATGAACATCGCATTGCTGTTTCAGGAGGTTCAACTCTGAATTAAGCTGCTCTGTTTGCACATCCTTCTGCGACAATAAGGCTTCGATGTTTTTCACTTTTTCATTACATGCTGCTTCAAATTCGGTTTGATTCTGTTTCCCTTGCTGTTGAAGAAATTCGAGTTTAGATTCTGTGCTGATAAGCAATTCAGATTTGTTTTGGAGCTCCTGTCTTAAGGTAGCAGAATCTGCAGTTAGTTCAGATAATTGTTTCTCGTGGTGGCTAATTGATTTTTGTAGATCTTCAGTTAGTCTCTCAATCTGTTCTTTGAAGTATCTTTCATTTTCTGAATTTTCAGTTTTCAGTTTGCCGATTTCTAAGGATTTTTGCTCTAATTCTGCCTTGAGCTGCGTAACTTTCATCATGAATTCATCATTCATGTTAGTTTTTTCTGTTATCATGGTGTCACACCGTTGTTTAAGTGAATTTTCTGCTTCGGTTAAAAGCCTTAACTTTTCTTCATATGTGTGTTTCTGTTGTTCAAGTGTGGCACTAAGTTGTTGGTGCTTAAGAGTTAGTTCTTGGAGAGTTTGCTCTGTAGATTGTAATTTCTGACTTAAAGTTAATTTTATTTCATCCAAAGCAGAATCTTTAGCTGATAATTGTTCAGTTAGCAGTTGTATTTGGGCATCTCTATCACCAGAAGCTCCTCTTATAGCTTGAAGATCAGATTCTAACTGTTGTTTCACTACCGCTAGCTCTTGGACTTGTGCAGTGGATGACTCAATTTGTCTATAAAGGTCGCCCTGCTTCATTTGGAGCTGCATGATCTCTTCTTTGACAACTGTGTTATCTTTTAGAGTGGTGTCTAACTGTTTAGCCAAAGACTCTACTTCTGCTTTGGCATTTAATAGTTCTTGGTTTCTTACTGTAACATCGTTTTCCAGTTTGTTTAAGGTTATAACATGCTTTGTAATTTCTTCATTCTTCATATTTAGGTCTCCAGTAAGTTTAACCAGCATTGCTTCTTTATCTTGTAGTTCTTGTTTGTGTCGTAAGTGTGTTTCACTGCTAGTTTCTTCAGAAGCCTTTCTAGTTTCGGCTAAGTCTCTTGTAATCCTTTGTAATTCTTCTTGGAGGTTACTGATAGTAGAACTGGCGTCTTCCAATTTCCTACTGTAGTCAGAAATTTGTAAAGCACTTTGTTTCTTAACTTCCTCCATTTCTTCAATATTCTTTTTCAGATGTAGTCTGGTTTCTTCGACTTGTTTTCTCAATCCCGTTTCAACCTCTTGCAATTTGTCTTTATAGTGTTCCGTTTCTTTAGATTTTCTCTGTAATTCCGCTGAAAATTTAGAAATCTGGGTGCCCAATGTTTTAACTTCATTTTCTAGATTTGTTTTAGATTCAGTTAACTCTTCCAGATCATGAACCTTGGCACTTATCTCCATCTTCAGTTTATCTGCTTCTTTCTGGAAATTGTCTGCCATGTTCTGTTTTTCGGAAGAAAACTGATTCAGCATATCTGATTTTTCTTGCAACATGTTTCTCACTAATGCCAATTCAGAGTTAAGTCTAGCAATTTCAACATCTTTAACAGCACAATTGTCATTTGATACTGCAGATGCTGCTTTAAAGCTCTCAATTTGCTGCCTGGCCAAGGCATTATCAGCTGTTGTTTTTGATACTTCTGCATTCAAATTTTCGATCAGTTTCGTTTTCTCCAGCTCAGCTGCTCGCACGTCTTCAAGTTCTTTTTTCAGCCTTTCAATGATCTCTAGAAATACAGATATACACTATTATGAGACTAATTATTACTGTAAAATAAGGCTTACCTTCGGATGCAGTGCGATCTGCCTCTGATAAATCACGCTTTAATCTCACTTGTTCTAATTCGTTCTTCATATGGTCTAGCTCTTCTCGAGTCTTTAGCAGATTTTCTTCAGTCTCAAACAATTTATTACTTTCTGCTTCTAATTTTTCTGCCCTTTCTCTTTCAGCGGTAAGATTGGCTTCGAGCACCTTAATTTTTGCCAGGTTTGCCTCATTTGTGACCTGAAAAATGGGTATTTAGAAATATGAAGAGACTGTTATACAAAAAGCAGATGCATCTATTCTAACAAAATACGGGCACCTAAATGACTGCATAAAAAATTACAATATTAAAAACATTTAAAACCTTCGCCAGCTTTTCATTATGAAATATGTTTTGTACCTACCTTATTTTACACTAACATGCAAGAATCATCTTGAAAAAAAAAAGTATGGACGCAGCAAGTACGTCATGGAAGTGAATTTTAAAAAATGTTTTTAATAGCAAATATGTCTCTTTAATGCAAGCAGGCATCAATTTGGTCACCGATATAACCTATATAGTAGAAACAATGTACCATATTTTATCATATCAATAACTTATTGTTTGAAAATGTACAAATGTTTCCGAGAAAACTCGTTTCCTACCCGACGAACCTTAGGTTAATAGCATATTGAGTTACTGAATTTTGAAGCATTTAATGGAAATTCGCTACCAAAACGCACTTACTGCGTCTCTTTTTTTTACAAACATGCATCATATTTCGATGAAAAATGACAAAATTCAATAAGGAATGTTCAAAATAAATTGCAGGTAACACCAATAACTTACGGGCCAGCCTATGATTGTCAAAATAATTTAACAAGATGCAGCTCAAGACGCCCTGTAAATAACATATACAATATTTACTCGTTTATTGCATAATAACAATTATATTGAGCTTTAACGTAGAAATGCGTCAGACTGTATATATGTAAACAGAAAGTTAACCCGGATATATGGATTCTACGAGGCCTAGTTTGCGCTCATTTGAGGAAACCTTTTTAGAATTCAAAAGTCACGGTCTCCTCATTAACGAATTTTTTCTACGAAAATTAGCTAAAAATTATAGACGGTTAAACCATAAACATAACTAAAACTACTGCCAAAGCATCAGAGAAAGGGTCTATTTGAAATGAATTTTCTGGAAATAGTTTAGTAAAATGAAGGGCAATGATGGTTCAACCTTAAGGGTTTGCAGAACACTCTTTACATAATCCGTATTTCTTTCAGGTTCTTTGCCTAAATGTTTCAAATTGCGACTTTGACGTTTCAAGGAAAGCCCCCTTTTTTAATTGCCTATAACTTTTTCGTCTTTAAACTTAGAGACCTAAGTTTTGGTAAATGGTTCACCCTTCATAATTCAAACACGCGTACCGAATCTGGTTGGACTTACTTTGTTATTTCCAGAGATATAAATTTTTCCCGAAAGAAAACAAAAAAGTTTCCGGGAAAAGCTGGGCCAATTTTCCTGGATAATGAATTTATCCAAGCCACTTACAAAAGGAAGGTACTCAACAAATTTGATCAAAATGGGCCCATTATCTTTTGAGTTATCAGCGTAATACCTACATACATACATACATACATACATACATACATACATACATACATATATATATATATATATATATATATATATATATATATATATATATATATATATATATATATATATATATATATATACATTGAAAGTGACCCTGGATATGGGTTCTAGGGAGCCTAGCTCGCGTTCATTTGAAGACATTTTTTCTAAATTCAAAAGTCGGGGTCTCCTCATTAGGGAATTTTTTAAAGAAAATTCACCACAACAAGCACTTGTGAAGCCACGGGAAAAGTCTACGACAGTATTAGATATGAAACGGTTTCAATAAGTCAAGGCAAGAACAAACAACCAGATATGCTATTCAAATTGAATTAAGTCTTAAAAGTTTTCATCTCCTCTTTATTAAATTATTTTTTATACAAAAACTCGCTGGAAAATTTATCGGAATAACAGCAATCTGATCAGATAACGGTAAAGTGAAATGAGACTAAAAAAATTGGTAAAAAGTGAAGTCACTCACTAGGATTAGAACTCGTCATATAGGACTCTACTATCGGATGTACAGGGCTTAGCCGACTCGGCCACGGTCGACATGACAGATTATCAGGTATATCAGGTAGTATGTTAATTTTCTAACGTCTTTTCTATATACACCAAACAATTTTTATTTACAATGGATTGTTTGCTCCTATTTTAACGAAATGCAGGAAAATAACGACTTAGACACAGATCTAGAAGCTTGTTAGTCACTTCGTGTCGTATTTTTCACTCACGTTTGTACTCTTAGCATAATTATCAATTTTGACGTTTTAACTTTCTTTCAACAGATTTAATTAATTAAAAATTAATTTGGCTCTAACTTTTTTGTCTTTTAACATAGAGATCTGAATTTTGGTACAGAGAATACTCTTTGTGACAGAAACTAGCGTACGAAATTTGGTTTCCCTTAGTTTGTTATTTTCGGATATAGAAAACTATTTAAATGAATATCCGGAAAGGCGGCAACCACACTATTCTTATTTTAATGGACTAAATTAAATTAAAAATTAATTTGGCTCTAACTTTTTTGTCTTTTAACATAGAGATCTGAATTTTGGTACAGAGAATACTCTTTGTGACAGAAACTAGCGTACGAAATTTGGTTTCCCTTAGTTTGTTATTTTCGGATATAGAAAACTATTTAAATGAATATCCGGAAAGGCGGCAACCACACTATTCTTATTTTAATGGACTAAATTAAATTAAAAATTAATTTGGCTCTAACTTTTTTGTCTTTTAACATAGAGATCTGAATTTTGGTACAGAGAATACTCTTTGTGACAGAAACTAGCGTACGAAATTTGGTTTCCCTTAGTTTGTTATTTTCGGATATAGAAAACTATTTAAATGAATATCCGGAAAGGCGGCAACCACACTATTCTTATTTTAATGGACTAAATTAAATTAAAAATTAATTTGGCTCTAACTTTTTTGTCTTTTAACATAGAGATCTGAATTTTGGTACAGAGAATACTCTTTGTGACAGAAACTAGCGTACGAAATTTGGTTTCCCTTAGTTTGTTATTTTCGGATATAGAAAACTATTTAAATGAATATCCGGAAAGGCGGCAACCACACTATTCTTATTTTAATGGACTATATATTTTATTGTAGTACTAGATTTTCTTCAACGTCATTTCTTATGGTTTAGAAGATCCCAATGAGGAGGCTCGAATTTGAACTACCATATATATATATATATATATATATATATATATATATATATATATATATATATATATATATATATATATATATATATATATATATATATATATATATATATATATATATATATATATATATATATATATATATATATATATATATATATATATATATGTGTGTGTGTGTGTGTGTGTGTGTGTGTGTGTGTGTGTGTGTGTGTGTGTGTGTGTGTGTGTGTGTGTGTGTGTGTGTGTGTGTGTGTGTGTGTGTGTGTGTGTGTGTGTGTGTGTGTATCACACCGCCAACTTAAAAAATAATGGGCCTATTTGATCAAACTTGGTAGGTACCTACCTTTTGCAAGTGGCTTGGATAGGTTCGTTAGCCAGTAAAATCGGCCTAGGTTTTCCCGAAAAATTTTGTGTTTTCTTTCGGAAATTTTTCTCCGGAAATACCGAATTAAGGACAACCAAATTTGGTACGCGTGTTTGTAATATAAAAAGTGAACCACGTACCAAAATTTAGATCTGTGGGTTAAAAGACAAAAAAAGTTTAGGCAGTTGACGATAAAAAATTGCGGTTTTCCTCAAAACGTCAAAGTCGCGATTTGAAATCCAAAATTGGCAATATTTAGGCAAAGAACCTGAAACGAATACAGGTTATGTAAAGAAAATGTCCCAAGAAGAGTGTTCTACAAATCCTTAAGTTTCAGCTTCAACTGTCATTGTCCTTCATTTTACTAAAATGTTTCCAGAAAATTAATTTCAAATAGACCCTTTCTCTGATGCTTTAGCAGTAGTTTTAGCTATAGAGTTTATGGTTTAGTAGTCTATAATTTTAAGCCAATTTTCGTAGAAAAAATTTGTTAATGAGGAAACCACGACTTTTGAATTTTAAAAAGATTTCTTCAAATGAGCAGTTTGCAAACTTTCAGTTTTTATCTGTTTACATATATACAGGGTGGGGCATTTCTACGGTAAAGCTCAATATAATTGTTATTATACAAGATACGAGAAAAAATGTATACGTTAATTATAGGGCGTCTTGACCTGCATCTTATGAAATTATTTTACAATCACAGGTGGTCCATAAGTCGTTCGTGATACTTACAAATTATTTTTTTCGAACATCCCTTATATTATTGCATTTTCGCATTTTCATCGAAATATGATGCATGTTTGTGAGAAAAAAATCGAGGCGCAGTAAGTGCGTTTTGGTAGCGAATTTTCATTAAATGGTTCAAATTTCAGTAACTCAATTTGCTACTAACCTAAGGTTCGTTGGCTAGGAAACTAGTTTCTCGGAAACATTTTACGATTATTTTCGGAAAATTTTTGTACATATTCAAACAAAGTTATTTTGATAAGATATAATACATTGTTACTACTATATAGGCTACACTGGTAACCAGATTGATGCCTGGTTACATTAGAGACATATTTGCTATTAAAAACATTTTTTGAAAGGTCACTTCCATAACGCACTTCCTGCGTACACTTTTTTTTACTTTGGCAGATACATATTTCCTAAATAAAAGCTGCTGATTAATTTTTTTTCGTACAGTTATATACCCTAAATCTCTCGTGTAAAGCATTTCAAAAACTTAGTCAAACATTTATTGTTATTATAAAACATTGAGAAAATAATTTTCAAATTAAACCACTGAATCAACCAAATCTACAAAAACATTTAGTTTTAGTTATGAGGTAAAATTCTCACATGCAAAAAACTACAGCATGACTTACACTTTGGACCATAACATCCTGCTACAAAATAAAGAAGAAAATTATCAACAAAAAAAGGGTTCCTGTAAAAATAATGACATATACCGACTAAAAATTCGAACATCCAGTAATAAAGCTCAAGTTTAATAAAGTTTATACATAATGTGGGTTTAATCAAACTTAAAAAATTATTACATTTTAAAACTAAAATATTAAAAAATAACGGTCGATTGCGATTAACATCCCACACATTTTCGATTGGTGACAAATCTAGGGAGCGCGAAGACCATGGATGGAAGCGAGTCTCGTTATTTTCTAGTAAAAATCTAGTAGTAGCCATTGCTGTAAAAGGACGTGCGTCTTCTTGTTGGAAAAAGGGTTAAGAGCCAGCAGTGCGTTTCGTATGAAATTATTTTCATTCAAATTTCTGTCAATAAAAACTAGAGGTGACCGCTACCATATGTTATCGCACCCCATAACATCACCCCCTGTGAAGGGCCGTATGCCCTTCCACAGCAAATTCTAAATTTCTGCATTCAACACGTAATCGTCTTACTCTTCTGCGACCATCGTGTGCCGAAACACAGAAACGGTACTTGTCAGAGAACACAACACAATTCCATTCACCATCCAAATATGAGCTGCCGTTACACCACTCAAGCCGAGCAGCACTATGTCGAGGTGTCAGTGGGAAACTTAAAACGAACATACAAACGAAGCCCAAAAGCGCGTATTCTTCGATATATCATTGACATAGAGACTCTTTGGTGTAAAACTCCCAACCAAGCATTTACAATCGACCAAGTTGTGGAAACTCTGTCTTGTAAAGCCGCAATCTTTAACCGACGATCTTCCCGTGCTGAAGTTGCTCGAGGTCCTCCGGACCCACGAAGACGGTTATGAATTCCTTCTTCAGACCACCTGGACCCAACACTGTTGACACACTCGGTCCTATGCAGCCGGAAATTTGTCCGACTGGAAAACCGGCTTCTCGCATACCAACAATGCGCCCCCTTTAGAATTAACATAAATGATTGTAATTGTCCTGTAAACGGCGCCTCGGCATAATGACTTAATAAATTGAGCACAAATCGCTACGAAATATTGCTTCAAACTGAAGCAAATTTAAAGAGATAATTTTTTGTTAAAACAAAATTTAAGAGATGCACACCTGTTCAAATTTTTTGTCCATATTGTTATCTTTTTTTTAACAGAGACAAAACAGAGTAGTGTAGAAAATGTCATTGCAATGCGTCGACACTTACTGGGCGTTCGGATTTTTTTGGAAGTCAGTATATATCTTTCATTCGATATGGGTTTGACATATACACTGATTTCTGTAGGTTAATGTAAATAAGACTCTTATATGTCTTAATTTATTCATTATTTTTTGGCGGTGCTACTAATTTAATAATTATTATTCCAAAAGATTAGGCTTTCAAATAGATATGTGTTTAATTGCAGGGTAAAATGATTGGACGTCATCATCACAGATCGTCTTAATTCGTTGTGGCTTCGGCACTTCATTGACTGGGCCAAGTTTACCAGAAGCCTCCTTCTCGGTACACCTCTTCCCTTTATGTACAGTAGGGAAAGCCCGGGTGAAGCGGATACCCGAGAAAAAGCGAATTTCTGATTCTGTCACGTGAGTTTGAAAAAAAATTGGTCTTTTCAAGATAAGAATCAAGTTGTTTGCAGAAAAATTATCATGCATAATCGCAAACGGATTTAAGATGTCCGATTGAAGATTTTCTATATTGTTTTTCGTGAATATTAGTGTTGTGTCAGCTGCATACATAATTTATTTTTCTTTTATAAAATTTGGAAAATCATTTACCTGAATCAGATATGGTAGTGGCCCAAGCACAAATCCTTCGGGCAGTTTTTTTTATTATTTTTACAAAACTAAAAGAATTGAAATTTGATGAGAGTTACGCACATCAGATTTGTCTCTCTTTTTAGGAACAGGCTGAACTCGAACTTGTTTCCAGAACGATGGAGATACCCCCATTTTATAGGGCATCGAAAAGAGACAACAAAATTGGAATGAGTTCAGGAGCACACATTTTTAGAACTATTGCTGGGATTCCTTAAAAGTCCTGGTGTCTAAATGTTCCAATATGTTTGACACATATTTATCTCATTTTTGACTTTGCAGCTGGACTAGTTTGTGGGAGAGCCCATGCAGATGCAGATCAAGGGTGGCGTTTGACGCAAATACACGTGCAAAAAGAACAGCCTTTTCTGCTGACAATACAGCAAATACTCCATCATTTGAAGCCAAGGGAAAAAGGAGCCTTGTGGAGAAATTTCTACCTATAATTTTTGGCATAGACCAGAAACGTCGGGTATTGTTTGGATATCAGATGACTTTGTCTCCTATTGATTGGTTGAAGTTATTTTTGGCTTCATTGATTATCTGCTTGCAGCTGTCCCTTGCTGATATAAAGGCGGCGTGAGTTTACCTTTTTTGCGCCAAACATTTTAAGCACAATTTTTAGTAACTACTTCTCGACGAGCTTTATTGAACCAGTGTTTCGATTTGGAATTGACATGTTTGGATGACTGATTTCCACGCCCAGTAAGATCATTTCAGTCAAGGAAATGGCTTATTCTGTGGGATTATTATTTCGATAACAGCGTATACTCAGCATATATATATATATATATATATATATATATATATATATATATATATATATATATATATATATATATATATAAGCGGGGGTCCTACAGCCTGTGCCGCATCCCGCATTTCGATCGCCATTTCTTCCAGTCCTCGGCCTCGGTGGCTCGATCTCCCATATTTTTGTCAGTTCCTTTTATCCATTGCGTTGTCGGTCTTTTTCTCCTCTTCTCCTTCCATGTGGTGTATACTCAGAGGTCTTTTTGGCCATCGTGTCTCCTCTATCTTCATTACATGCCCTTACCATACTAACTGTCTGGATTCTACTCTTCTGCTGTTGTCAATACGCGCCCCGTTTCCTTCATATCTCTGCGTTTCTAATGTGTTGTATGCTCGAAATATTACATGATCTTCTTAAAAAGTCCATTTCCACGGTTTCTCACATCTTTCTATTTTTCTTTAAAAGTTGCCAGCATTCACAGCCGTAGGTTAAAATAGGCTCCACTATAGTTGAGTAGATTGTCGTTTTGGTTTGGAGTTTCATTTTGTTTGACCAGAACAACGAGTTCAGTAAATGAACAACCTGCTTTCCTTGTTGTGCCCTATTTTTTTAATCATTTTTTGTTGGTCCATCAACAATGCTTCCCAAGTATTTAAATTCGCTACATTTTTTTAGTCTGTTCAGTTGTATATCTGGCTCTCCTTCATGCGCGTCTCATATCTTCAGATATTCCGTTTTATCGATGTTTATATTTAGACCCCATTTCTCATATTCTTTGCTTAATTTTCTACGCATATAGTCTGCGCCGGTCTCATCATTCGCTATAATTATCTGGTCGTTGTTAAGCACTGTTCCTCCATCTGTATTCGAATTGCTGATGTTTTCTTTCTCCAGTTTTTGATGTCTTCTTGGATATATTCTAAACAAGGTGGGTGACAAACTGCACCCTTGCGTAAGCCCCTGTGGGGTGGCAAAACTTTCGGACAGAATGTTTTCGACTCTCGCCAGACTCCTCGATTCCTTATATATTCTATATAGCGTTAACGTAAGTCTTACTCAGGTCAAGGCTCGCCACAATTTCAAAAAGTTTCTTTAAAGGTACTGTGTCGCATGCTTGCTCTAGATCGACAAATACTAGGTGGGTAGATAGGTTACGAGCGGTTCGTTTTTCTACTGTTTGTTGTAACACAAATGTTGTCAGTAGATGATCGTCCTGTTCGGAATCCCGACTCCTCTTCTATAACTCCTATGATCATTTCAATTCTTTGTTTCAATATTCTGCGGTACAACCTTCCCATTACACTTGTCACATTTACACCTCTATAATTTTGGCATATCGTCCTTTTTATGAACGGAGCTTATATATGCTATATTCCAGTCTTCCGGAATATTATCACCGTTTATTAAGCATTTGTTAAATAAGTTCGCCAGATTTTCAAGTAGTATATCTGGTCCGTACTTGACTAACTCAATGGGGATGTTTCCGGACCCTACAGCTTTTCCGTTTTTTTCCCAAAGCTTCCTTTATTTCTTCCACAGTTATTCCGATCACTTCTTGGTTTCTGGTTGTTTCCATGTTTATGTTTGTTATTTTGAATTATTTTCTAATTTCAATGAGCAGTGTTTTACAATGGTCTACCCTTTCTTTCAAACTTATCAGGTTTAAGTTTCCATTCTGTCTTACTTCCTTTCTCAAGATTCTTATAGTTATCCATGCTTCAGCCACTTTTGTTCCTCTATACATCTGTTCACTTCCTCGCATTTCCGCCCCCACACTTCATTCTTACTCTTTGTTACGTCTTTCTTTACTTCTCTATTCCAGCGAGCGTACGTTCTTCTATCTTCTCCTCTACCTGTGTTTAGCCAGATTTTATAAGCTTTCCTTTTATTTTCAACTAGGTCACCTATCTTTTCCTAGTAACACTTTCCTGTCCTCTGTTCTCCCTTATAACCTAAAACTTTTTGCCGCTTGATGTAAGCAATATTTAATCTGTCTATATAACTGGTCTGCATTTTTGCTCATATTTCTTATTGCTTGTAACTTGTTAGCCAGTCTTAGTTTGTACAGAAACTGAGTTGACTCTTGCCTGAGGCTTTTTAAATTATATTTACATTCATTCATGTCGCTCTGCTGATGTCGATTATTCTGGAGTATGTTATTAGACTTTCTGTAGTTCACTATTATGTTATCTACGACAAGATGGCGATCTGATCCGCATTCTGTTCTACGGTGTACCCTCACGTACGTTGTCTTCGGCTTTGAATACTGTTTTTGGATTACATAATCAATTATAGAACGCGACGCTCTAGTTGCTTGTATCGAAGTAAATTTATCGATATCTTTATGATTGAAATGTCCATTTATAATTTTTAGAGACATGGACTCACAAAAGTTTCTAAGGCGCATTCCATTATCATTGGTTGCAGATTCTCCATACCTTCCTACCACACACATTTTTTTAATGCGTCTCATTTAGCGGTTGACGAAATTATCGAGTGTGTCATTGTGAGAATTTATCAGTTTGTGAGGGATGTATGTATGCCTATTAGTGCACGTCATCATTTCTAATATTCATTTTTCTATTTCATATTTATATATTTCTAGTTCATTTTTTACGCAGTCGTCTTTTCTATTTTTAATAAACATGTTTATTTACGTCCTTTTTTTGATTTTATTATCTACACGATTTTTTCGGAAAAAATCTACACATACGACGTTATGGCGGATAATGGCACATCATTTGTTAAAATCTATCCAGCCGTTTCTATGCTGCTCGGAAAGAGAAGTTGCCTCCGAGGGTAGATCAATAAATATCCGTGTCAGGAATGAGGACGCAAGTTTTTCACATTTTTTTCAACATTATCATCTTATAGGTCGATACACTTTTCCCAACGTTTATCATCTCCTTAACTCCTCCAAAAATACGATTTGTCAAACTTTTCAAAATACGCTTATGTGTCGACGATAAGCTCCTTGTTTGAGCTGAATTTTTCCCCAGAGCCACGTTTTCATGTTGGCGAACAGATAAAAGTCGCAAGGAGCTAGGGCGGACGAGTACGATGGGTGCAGCAGCAATTCGCAACGTAGTTCATGCAATTTGGCGGCAACAATTCCAAATGAATGTTCTGGTGCATTATCGTTGTGAAACAGTACTTTAATCTTAGCCAAGCGGGGTCGTGTCTTCTTCAATTTCTTATCGAATCAGTCCAAAAATTCACTGCAGTACTGCCCCAGGATCGTTCGTCCTTCCTGCAAAAAGTAGATGAAGATTATCCCTTCGAATACCAAAACATCGTGGCCATGACCTTTCCGGCCGATGGGACCGCCTTTGCCTTCTACGGAAAAATCAATTGTTTCGACTGTCGCTTGGTTTCTGGCAGATAATAATGTAGGCATTAACGGTGACGACTCGACACAAAAACTCCTGCGAATTTCAAATAAAATCAATTTTAAGAGGTCCAAGCACTGCTTCGACAGTGACAGCCGTATCTGCTTGTTGCTTACAGTGAACCATCGCCGCACCCATTGGGCCGACAACTATCTTATACTTAACTTATCATGTAAAATATGGATTGCCGTTCCGTACGACTCGCCTACTGCCTCTGGTACTTCGCGCCATTTAGTTGCGCGATCAGCGAGAATCATGTCATGGACCTTTTCAATGATTTCCTCGGCTACAGCGTCTGCCGGACGGCCGAGCCGCTCCTCATTAAAGACAGACGTACAACCACGTTCAAATTCTTTTAACTAATATCCCACGGTTATCATATATGGTGTCCATAGACCGCATCAAATTTCGCTTTTATTTCTTCGCATATTTTACTGGGTTTAGTTTCGTGAAAACTTCCTCATTTTTAAACACAAATTAATGCAAGATTTGCGTGTTTGAGTTTACGACGTTTCACCGCTCCATGCGCGGCTTCCTCAGGTTTTGAATTTAATTCAATTATATGTATATATGTATATATATATATATATATATATATATATATATATATATATATATATATATATATATATATATATATATACTTTTTGAAGCATCTAACTGACGCGACTGCCTGACATTTTATTTTAACTTGAGATTTTCTTTATCCACATGATGATTATTATCCCAAATATGTTAAGCAATACATGATTTACCAATAGTGCCATATCTCAGTTGCGCTAAATGTTCTTTAAATCTAGTTTCAATAGTTATTTTAGGTTGCCCAACATATTTAAATTCACAACCCTTACAACCTGTTTCATGTGTCGGGAATCTGTGAAATAGGTTGTAAGGATTGTGAACTTAAATATGTTGAGCAAACTAAAAGAACTATTGAAACTAGATTTAAAGAACATTTAGCGCAACTGAGATATGGCACTATTAATAAATCATGTATTGCTCAGCATATTTGGGATAATAATCATCAAATAGACAAAGAAAATTTCGAGTTAATCAAAAATGTCAGGCAGTCGCGTCAGCTTTATGCTTACGAAAGTGTGTGTGTGTGTATATATATATATATATATATATATATATATATATATATATATATATATATATATATATATATATATATATATATCGTTAGAAATTTGAACAAAAATGTTTCGATGAATGGAGTAGGTCCGGTTCTATGTAGTCTGTTAGAACTGTTATCTTAATAATCAGTGTGTTCTTCTAAGACGGAATATTTGACAACAAAACACAGTATTACAAAAGCAGGTATGCAGTTTTAAATAGAGGCATTTAAGTCTCAACAAGTAGGGACCTTTCTGTATACCTTCGTGAAGGACGCTGTTCGCAACTAAGATATAAATAGTAGTTCTAGTCTTTATTCGCTAAGTTTATTTATCCCTCTAATGAGGCTAACTTTGTTAGCGAAACCATCGTCAGGTCTAAAAATTGTATTGTGATGAATTGGGTTCTCCAAATACCGCATCCTTTTTTTTTTGGTAACCTTGTCGATTTTTATGTTTCTAAGGAACCAATTAAACGAAATATAGGCAATTTAAAAGACACCGTCTCAGTGCTCATCACATTTAAAATTTATAAACAACGTTTTATGCCTTTTAAACTTTTAGTTTCAGACGTATCATGTAGCATAGAAAGTTAGCTAGCAATTTAATGCAAAATGAAATTATGTACGTGATGTTTTATTGAAAATAAAAGACTTGGTTGACCACTTAAAGACCCTGGAAATGATTCTGTTGGAGTCACTCGCCAAACCAACAGATCAAATCCCAGCTGAACAGGACCTTATATTTCCATTTGACGTGGTCATAAATGACCGACAAGCATAGGACAGAGGCAGTAAGAGGCTGAAAAACAACTCATATGTATGGTATACAGATGGGTTTAAACAAATGGACGGAGCTGGACTGGGAATAAGAGGACCCACTTTAGAGTCCACAATCTTCCAAGCAGAAATGCTTGCTATAAATAATCTGTATGCACAGGAGTGCATACAAAGAAGACTCAGAAATATAGAGATCTATATCCTCTCAGACAGGCAGACAGCACTAAAGACTCTACTATCTTTCAAAATTGAGTCTACACTGGCCTGAAATTGCAAGCAATTCTTGAAGCAACTGGCTACGAACAACACAGTAACTTTGATGTGGGTACCAGGGCATCAAGGCATTGAAGGAAACAGGGAAGCAGATGGCCTTGCATCAAGGGCTGCAACAACACCATTCTATGGCCCAGAGCCCTATTGTGAACTAATAAAAAGCCATGTAAGAAATTGACGTGATATTTGGGTGAAGAACCAAATGCAGTTATACTGGAGGACAACGCCAGGCTTACAGCAGGCAAACAGTTCATCACCATATCAACAAAGAAGTCTAAACTGTTCCTTGAATTGAATAGGAACAACTTGAGAATAATCACGGGACTTTTCACAGGACACTAAGATATCACCTTATGGACATGGGTGAGGCGGGCAGTAAAAACTACAGATATTGGACTGAAGCAGCAGAAACAACAGAACAATTACTATGCGACCGTATGCCTCAGTTCTACAAAACGCTCAAATATCTTGAAGGGGTGACTCCAACACACCAGAAAATAGGTAAAATAGCCTCCAAAAAGATAGTAGACTATATGAAAAGTTTGAACATTTTGGGCAATTATTAGAAAATAGTCATGCACAAAAGACCCATTAGGGTCGATGCGTTAAAGGCCAAAGGCCTATACGACCCATTGAACAATCTACAATCTATTGAAAATAACAAAGTTGTAGCTGGGTAGTATAACAGGAAACGCCACCTGATTAGAAATATTCAAACTATAAAGCGCCAACCAGCTGTATTTTTTTAAATTTCAAATTGGATCAGAACGTTTTAGAGTTTTAATACTTGTTTCTTGTCATATACTCTGTATAATTAAGCAATCAAAATACATTATTTTATTAACATATCATCTTTTCAGTTCCAAACCACTATGAGCTAGTTAGTCACGATAATGTAAAAGTTTTTCTTATCCTCATAAAATGGAGACTGAATTCTAAAACATTAATCACTGTAGCATTGTTCAAATATTTCAAATCATTAACTGCCTATTTGTGCTGTTTTTAGGACCACATGATTTTTTAGACAATTAAATTGTGACTTATTAGAGATGATGAAACCACTTAACATACATATTAATAGATAACTGAGAACATATTATCGAGTTCTAATAACACTAACCAAATGTGGTTTCAAATTCGTTAAATATAATCGATTTCATGTAATTAACAACTTCAATTTTGGCGCTTTGTTTGAAATAAATGAAACAAAATAACCATGAAATAAGACCGTAATGACAAATTTCATTCATGAGTTCCATTTTGGTTTCTGAAATTTTTCTTATCTGTTTTTAAAGCGTTAGTTTACAGCGGTTAATTAACTGTTTTCAAAACAATTATTCCTAGTTATAGTTGAGCTGCCATAGTGATGAAACTACGAATCAAAGCCTACTTGAACGTTTTACTTTTAGGTAATACACAAGTATAAATTTGTAATTACAGAAAAAAAAACAAATTAAACTGGGCTCACAAATTATTCATATTTATGTCTCTGTTAATACATTTACAACTAGTATCTAGAGAGCTCAAGTCCTACGACACATAGAGATGAGCTTCTGTAATTTGGGAAAATGCTCCTCAAATAACTTAGGTAATTTTGATTCGATTCGAAAGTACTCACGTTATTCAGGAAGAGACTATGAAAACATTATGCAAATTTTTCACTAGGCTGCATACGAAACGTGGCATTCCCCGGCGTTATTTTTATTTAAACAAAGTTCCAAGAAATTGCTTTATTTATAAAAAAGTTCGGGACGCAGCAAGTGCGTTATGGTAGTGAATTTTTATAAAATGTTTCAAACTTGAATAACTGAATTTTCTATACACTTAGAAAGTTTAATTTTGGTATGTAGTAAGGCCTTTGATAAGGCAAGATATCCACCAAATTTCATTAAAATAACTTTGTAAGATTCGGAGAAAAAAAATTTTCGAAAGAAAATTCAAAATTTCAATAACTCAATTTTCTATAAACTTAGAACGTTTAATTTTGGGAGGTAGTTATGTCTTTCCCAAGGCAATATATATAGTAAATTTCATTAAAACAGCTTTGTAATTTTCGGAGAAAAAAATTTTTTTCGAAAGAAAACTCAAAATTTTCCCGGAAAACCCCTGTCCAATTTTCCTGACCAACGAACCCATCCAAGCCATTAATAAAAGAAAGGCACTTGCCGAGTTTCATCGAAATCGGTTAATTATTTTTTTATCAGACGGATACATACTATATATATATATATATATATATATATATATATATATATATATATATATATATATATATATATATATATATATATATATATATATATATATATATATATATATATATATATATATATATATATATAAACATATAAAAATTGAAACTAACCCCGAATATGGGTTCTAGGGGTCCTAGTTTGCGCTCATTTGAAAAAAGTTTGCAGTCTCACCATCGATATCTCTCTATTAGTGAATTTTTTAAAATAAAAATTCATTAAAAAACAGACACACTTACCTGATCTTCCAATCCCATAAATATTCTATTCTTTGAGTGAAGATAAGTACAATTTAGAAAACCCACTTCATCACAATATAGTTTTTAGACCTGAGGATCGTTTCGCTAACAAAGTTAGCGTCATCAGAGGGATGAATAAACTAAGCGAATAAAAACTAGAACTACTATTTATATCTTAATTGTCAAGCAGTGGCGAAGAGCGTCCTCTGCGAAGGTATGCAGAACCCTACTGTTAAGTCCTAAATCCCTGTAGCTAAAATTACAAATCTGCTTTTGTAATACTGTGTGTCGTTATCAAATATTCTTTCTAAGAAGGACACACTGATTATTAAGATAACAGTGCGAACAATGTACTCCATAGAACCAGACCTACTCTCCTACTCTATTCATCGAAACATTTTTGTTCAAATTTCTAACGATATATATATATATATATATATATATATATATATATATATATATATATATATATATATATATATATATATATATATATATATCTGTGTGTGTGTGTGTGTGTGTGTGTGTGTGTGTGTGTGTACTTTCGTAATCGGAAAAAATGTGCGAATGGTCTGACGACCGCAGCCATGAAACAAGACAACACACACATACACACATGCTTTCGTAAGCATCTGAATGACGCGACTGTCTCACATTTTTGGTTAACTGAGATTTTCTTTATCTACATGATGATTATTATCCCAAATACGCTGAGCAATACATGGTTTATCAATAGTGCCATATCTCAATTGCTCGAAATGTTCTTTAAATCTAGTTTCAATAGTTTTTTTAGTTTGCCCAACATATCTAAGTTCAGAACCCTTACAACCTATTTCATAGATTCCCGACACTGCTGTGGTCTTATCTTTATCCATTGGGTTCCCAGCACATGCATTTTTTGTAGAAGATGTTAGCTGTAAATTGGCTTTCTGAAAAATTCAATTAAAACCGCTCGTGTCGAAAAACAACGATGGACAGTTATACTTAGGACGTCAACCAGGAGATAACAAACACAAAATGTTTTCGGAATTGTAGAAAAATTATTGATAGTTTCAATGAAAAATTCTGGACCTCATTTGATAATATTGACAATTTTTGTAGAAGCACTCCTCTAGTATAGCATTTCCTTCTCATCGGGATTACGTATGTTGAAACTGTGCGCACAAATAAAAAGAGATCCCGCCACGATTTCAAGCGTCTGAGAAAATAAATGTCCATTCATCTTGCTTTGGGTTCAATGAAAACTTAACTTTGGTAAGTTAGATACCTACCTAAGAGAAACGAATTTGTAATTGTTCTTGTTGTCTCTATGCACCATGATAATTCTGTTAATGATAAAAGCTAAAAAAATGAACCAAAAAGTATAACCTTCCATAATAAAACTAAACACAACCATCAAAGGATTGGAAACTACACAGTATAGCGCCAAATACAACGTTCGCCTGTAACAGCTTGGTACAATATGATCGTCATCGGCGCTTTAAATTCTTTTTAATTATATGCATGTGAAAATTCAAACTTTGCTTAAGAAAAAGCCATAAAAGAAGAAATTTTATAAAATATTTAACAATGAACTAATTTTTGCATTTATAAAAAAAGAGCTGCAAATACCAAATTCACCGAGGCTATAAAAAATAATATAAACAATTGTATAACCCGTCCAAAAGAAGTTTGTGAGAATAAAAAGAGATGATCTAATGTCCCTTAAAAAATTGGGCTAATGAATGCCTTAATAGCTAAGTGCAATAAGCCGGCATGTAAAGAACATAGTGCTGTGTAGAAAATGTAATAATTACTTGTTTTAATCTATACTAATAATAAATGTCTTTATATGATACTAATGTAATAGCAATTTAAAAGATAGTAGTTTTGAGACTTTGATTTTAAAATAAAGGTACCAAAAACTCATGTGGTGCATCTTAGGGTTAAAAAACCAAGTCAGTAGATACTATAATAACATAAATAACAACTGAGACCATGTTTTTAATTAATTATCTATGCAGAGTAGCTTAAAGATTTGTCCGGCTTGTTATATTATAGTGAAACGTTCCATCCTATCTACGATAAAATGTGTGTCAAATAAAATACTGCTACTTCCCTGACAAAAAAGTTACGTTGATGTATCGAGAGTCAACTCTGGCACCAAAATAGTTTTCCTCGGAATAATCCGTCTGCGCATATGCAAAAATGAGAGAGCCAGATGGATTGTAGATTGTTTAATGAGTCGTATAGGCCTTTGGCCTCTCAGCGCTGCGACCCCAATAGGTCTTTCGTGAATGACTCTTTTTCCTAATAGTTGCCCCAAAAAGTTCAGACTTTTTATGAAGTCCACTATCTTCTTGGAGGCTATTTTAACTATTGCCTGTGATGTTAGTGTCACCCCTCCAAGGTATTTAAGCCTTTTTTCAAATCTAAGCCATGCAATCGCATAGCAAGTGTTTCGTTGTTTCTGCTGCTTCAATGCAGTATCTGTTGTTTTCACTGCCCGTCTTCATAGGGTGAGGGGAGTGTCGTGTGAAAACTTCTGTGATTATTCTTAAGTCGTTCCTGTTCAATCCAAGAAACAATGTATACTTCCCTGTTGATATGGTAATGGACTATTTTGATTGCCTTAAGCCTGGCGTTTTCCACCATTATGACAGCATTTCATTCCTCTTCCAAGTATCAAGTTTTTTTTTTAAGTGGCTTTTTGTTAGTCCACAATAAGGCTCTGAACCAGAGAATGGTGTTATTACTGCCCTTTTTGCAAGGTTATCTGCTTCCTCGCTTCCTTTGCCTTGGTGTCCTGGTGCCTACATCAAAGTTACTTTTTTGTTCGCAGCCAGTTGCTTCAAGGATTTTTTGCATTCCTAGATCAGTTTAGACACCGGTTTTAAAAGATTTCAGAGTCTTTAGCGCTGCCCGACTATCTGACAGGATGTAGATCTCTCTATTGCTGAGTATTCTTCATTGGCACCCCTGTACACAGAGATTTATAGGAAGCATTTTTGATTGGGAGATGGTGGAAGTTTTTCCTAGGTACTTAGCGAGTCTAAACTTGGGTCCTCTTATTCCCAGTCCTGCTCCCTCCATTTGTTTAGATCCGTCTGTATACCATCCAGATGAGTTGTTTGGCAGCCTTGCACTGCCTCTACCCCACGTTTAATGGTCTTTTATGACCACGTCGAATGAAATTTTGAAGTCCAGTTTGGCTGCCATTTGGTGTGTTGGATTGGCGAGTGACACCGGTGGAATGATATCCAAGATTTTTTAGGTGGCCAACCAAGCCTCCGGGTTTGAATTTACTCACTTGGAATAGTCTTGAGGCACTTAGTGCTGTTTCGCTCTTGGCGCATATGTGCAGTGGTGTAAGATTCAGCATTGCCTCTATTGCATCTGCGGGACATGATGCCATAGCTCTAATTATTCCAAGACAGATCGGCCTCTGCAATTTTTGCAATTTGCTTTGTGCTGAGGCATGTTCCGTTTGTGGCCACCATACTAGAGATGCATATGTGACCATGGGTTTGACCACATGGTGTATAGCTAGTATACCATCCTGGGATTCAGCCCCATGACTTTCCTACGAGTCTACGGCATACCCAGATTGCCATTGGTGCTCTGGAGAGAGTTTTTTCCCAAGTGTTTGTTCGAATTTAGTTTTTGGTCTAAGAAGATCACTAAGTTTCTAACTTCATTGGAAAATTATAACTGTCTTCCACTCAGAGTGGGAGCTTTTAAATGTATTTTTCTTCTGTACGTAAATGGGAAAGAACTGCCTTATGAGGATTGACATTAAGTCCCCCTGTCTCACACCAGTTCTTTGCTATATTTAGGGCTGTTTGCATTAAGCTGGAAATTACAGCATTGTGCTTTCCCTTTACTGTTATAACAATATCGTCTGCGTATCCTTGGACTGTGAATCTAGCTCCGCTCAATGTGGTCATAAGTTTATCAACAACGAGGTACCACAGCAAAGGTGATAACACTCCTCCTTGAGATCAACCTTTTGCCGTGTCAGTGTTGCGTTGGTTTCATTTGTGGTGGCTGCTAAAGAAAAAGTCAATGCTGAAAATTGACCCAATCCGTCTTACAATGGGGAATTCCACTTCCCTTTCTTGTAGGGCGCGTTTTATGGATTGATATGAGGTGTTGTCAAAGGCACCCTCTATGTCAATGAATGCGCTGATGGATTCTTCTTCAGCAACAAAAGTTTTCTCGGCCTTCTTCACTAGTCAGTGCAGCACGTCTAATGTGGGTTTGCCCGTCTAATAGACAAATGGTACATGGTGCTGTTTTCTTGTTGGGTTTCGCGTCTGATTTATTGGTCTGATGCCTTCTCCATGGTCTTTAGCGGGGAATCTTCCATTTGAAAAATTAAACATAATTGACATTTGGAATTTAAAGTTTTGACAGATTTTGTAGTCTCCCGTATAATTTTAGAGACTCTTTGATTTTCCACTGATCACTGCGTCTTCACGATAAATGCCAAAATATCAAATAATAACAAGCTCAAATACTTTATTTGGGGATTAATTAACTTGGACGCTCTGCATCATTATTTTCCTGCAATTATGAGTATATGGGAAACCGTAAACTTTAGGAATATGGTATCTTACATTCAATCGCATTAAAATTTCATCGGCTATCAATTGCAATGACGACAAAGTTGATATTTCATTAAAATTACAAATATGTGTCAACTTCCTGTTCAACCGGGAGTGAAAAAACAGTCACCCGACTGTCACAAAGCAGGCCTCTTCCACCACAAACTGTTTTGCAGTGTTTTCAAAACTTCCAGGTAGAAATCCTGGTTAAGTGTCTGGCCTTGTGGAACAAACTCTGGATGTACAACTCCTCTCACATAAAAAAACAAAACAAATCAGCATTGTTTTGACGTGTGATTTCACTTGACGAGCTTTTTTAGGGCGAGGCGAACTTGGAGTGTTCCACTGGCTTCGTTCCAGGGTCGTAACAGTAGCACCATGATACGTCACCTATGATGACTTTAAAAAATTGTAGATAATTTCGGAAGTCTTTTTCAAAGCACAACATGCTTCCACGCGACCTTGCTTTTGTTCAGCAGCCAGCAGTCGAATCACGGATTTGGCAGCCACCTTTTCATCCCCAAATCCTTCGTTCCAATTCGCTGAAGGGAACTCCAGCCACTCCAGGCACCTCCACAACTTCATCAATGGTTCGTCATTTTTTCAACATTTTCATCGGTTCGAGCCGTGGAAGGACGACCAGAGCGAGGTTTGTCACAATTGACATTTCACCTCTTTTGAAACGGGAAAACCACTCAAACCCTTGATTTTTTCCAACAGCATCATCCTTGTAGGCCGTTTTTAATATTTCAAGGAAAATATGCCAGTTTTTTGAGCAAGAAGCAAAACTTTACGGCCGCGTGCTGTTCACGAAAATCAGCCATTGCAAAAACGACGATCACACAAAACAACTCTCACAAAAAAAAATCACACAAGCCGAACAGAATAGCTCTAGACACTTCTAGCGCAGAACGTGGTACTACAAAAACTCCGCCCACCACAATATCAGTTCGGTTTCTTTTGTGTACCCCCTGGTATATAAATATAGTTGAAGTTATGCAAAATACTCCTTTTGTCGGTCCAGTTTTTCTTTTTTCTGAAAACTTGACTAAGTCCATACAACAAGCGATTCGATTACAAACTATAACCTTGTGACACGTTAAATATTAATTCCTAAGTGATATTATTATCTAGTCATCTTTCTCTGAAGAGTTCTGCCTGTATTTGCTTCAATTTCATCAGATAATTATATTTCAAATTATTAATAATCACATCTACGGCCGATTCTAATGTGGCTTCTAGGGCCATACCTTTTCGAATTTTTTTGCATTTTCGCATCGGGAAAGCCATTCTTCAACACTTGAAGGGTACATTTTGAGCTGCGACAAAGTCTTTCAATGATGCCTAAACCAACTAAATCGGGTTCAAATCGGAATTATATCTCACCTTTCTTCTGCATAATGAGGTCAATCTGGTAGGTTTCACAACAGGGTTTGTGCATTCTAATTATATTACACAGTTTGGGTTTCAGCTGCTCCTCTGTGAATTGAATGCCTCCGAAGCCACTGTTTCATCTCTCCCTTCGCGACACTGGCACACATTTTGATGATAAGATGGATTTTCGATGTGACTAATACACTATGTGCTGGTGAGTGGGAAATAATTATTCTTCCAGAGATGTCTTATAATTGTTAAAGTTCATGTTATCATGACACTCGCCTGACTTTGTGTTTGATTTGAAAATCAACTCCGCCTTCTGAATGAAACCATTTTCACCTCCTGCATTCACTATGACCATTCTTTATTCATTGCTGATGGGTATGAGTAAGCCCATGCTGGAAGAATCTGACCAAGCTCACCCATGTGTATACGCCCAAATATACAATTGGGTCGATTTTCTGAATGGTATTGATTCATGGGTCGTAAAAAATTTTGTCGTAAGTTACGAATATCACGACGCTTCATTAATATTGTCCTACACGTTTTTTTTTCACGGGACGCCAATTTTATGAAATACTTGCATGAAGCTCTCCTTGCAGCTCTGATATCCAACAGCCCAACTGTTCCGGTAAATGAATTTCAAGGTTGGCATTTTTTTTATTGTCCAAGGTTGACTTCGTTTTTTTTTTTTTGTAGTTTTTATTATGACTTGTTTCAAACTTGATGCTTTCTCATGTTCAATTTTACGTCCTCTTTTAGTAATAGATTTCACAGTTAACAATCTAACTCCTGTGACTTTTGCAACGCGTTCATTACTGAAGTCAATTTTAGGTTGTCCTTTTTTCCACAACATGAATGTATGAACGCCGAAAACAATTTTAAAACTTTGTGCACTAAGAACTTTTTGTTCTAACAATTAATTAAATTCCATCTTCTCAATTGTTTGAAAGTAACAACAGAAACACAAAATAACAATAACAATCAAAACATTTTTTGACTTCGGCTCTACCTAATTATTTATTTACTTTTAATGCGAACGCGATAAGGGACATTGACCTAGTTATATTGAGCATTCAAGGCCAATTAGGTGAATTTAAACAAGGTGTCGTTATCAGATGAAAAAGTATAATAAAATGCAATCAGTTTCTAGATTTACAGTAATCCAAATTATTTTCTATGTGATAACTGCCAAAATTTTAGATAACTAACTTAATTTAATATACTAACCTCAATATCGCCCTTTGTAATAGCGGCTTCTTCGAACTTAAACAAAATATCTTCATTTTTTCGCTTTTCATCTTCCAATTGTGAAACCAGTTCAGTTCGATCAGTCTTCAGTTGAGACAGAAGCTTCAAGTGTTCTTGAAGTTTCACCTCACATTCTGCTCGATACTGTAAAAGAAATTTAATATAACACCTAAATGTAAAAAACCATACAATTTCCAACGAATGCAGTTCTTAAATCTGAGACAGGCGTACAAATTATACATCTGGTTTCATGATTCTCTGTTACAAGCTGATAACTTCAGATGTGACTCTCTCTCTCTCGTCCTCTCTCTATACCCCCTGTCTCTCGCTCTCACTATCTCTATCGCTTTCTGCGTTTACTGCAATAAGTTCTGCCTTAGGGTATCAATAAAACTGATTATAGTGTCAAAAGAAACGCAGCAGATAGCAAAAAGAATCATAGATATTGGGGTAAATCCTTTACATTTATATTTAAAATGATTTTACAGGAGTGAGAGTAGCCAAAATTAATGTGCCTAAGCCAGCGCCACTCCGTCAATGGTGTTCTTAACAAAATATTAAATAAAGCTTTGGCGGCATTTTCCTACGGATTTACAATTTATCTTGACACCTGCTGTATCTCAGTGCCATTTTGAGCTTGACAAAATTGCCGTAGGAAGGAACACAACATAGAAAGAACTGTGAAATTTCCAAGAAGCAGTAGGCAGAGAAAAGGATCATCACATCTGCATTCTAAATTAAATGATTTTTCAAAGCACAGGCATTTATAATATAAAAATTGCAAAATTTTAAACAATAACTCTTCTAATAACAACAAAATACAAAAAACCGAATCACGCAAAGTTTAATAGATTAATCCAGCAACAAGGCTAAATAAAAAGTCGAGTGACCATATGCAAAATCTTCGAAACTGTAGAATTAAGCGGAAACATTTTTTGTTGGTTATTTTTCTAAAATGGCAATAATAATACAGAAATTTTTGGTTAGTCCTGGTGCTTTACGAGTAATTTTTAAACTTGTTTTCAAGATCAAGAAATCAGCTAACTAATTTCGCAATTCTCCAACATTATTAACATTGATATCAACTAAATGAAAATTGGAACCTTTGATGATCACTGATAAGTACACTTCGAGAAACCAAATCACCACAACTCATCTTTTAAATACCTGACGATCGTTTCATTAATAAAGTTAGCGTCATCAGGGGATGACAAATTATAAACTACTTAACTACTACACATTGTATTTATGTTACGTGTTAGGTAAAAAACCGATACCGTAGTGAGAAAGGTACCACAGGGAAACTTTCTACGTTTATATTTTAATTGCCGAAAGTCCTGTTAAAATACCGTTATAACTGTTCCTACCAAGTTTTGCATATATTTTATATCAAAGAGGCCATGGGAACAGCGAACTATAAATCAGTGGCGGATAGAGTGGTGTAAGCTTCAGGTTTTCTTTATATATGTGGTGATTATTATACCAAATATGTGGAGCCACGCATCAATTATATATACTACCGTGTCCCAGCTCAGCCAAATGTTCCTTAATGTTGTTTTAATGGTTCTTTTAGTCTGCTCAACGTACATTACAATCTTGACAACTCATCTCCTAGATACGTGACATTTCAATGGCTACTCTTTTCTTACCTTTTGTGTTACCTAACAAATGTTTTAAATTCATTTTTCGAAAAATTTAGCTGCAAATCACTTTTCTTTAAAATTCTCTCGAGACCTCTTGTGGTTCGCGGTTAAAATGGTAAGCGGACAAACTTTTTGTTTGCTTTAACTTTTCTGAATGTCGTGGATTTCGATAACATTTTCTTTGTTATGTGTCTATTAATCCATGTGTCCACTAAGCAGATACAAAAGATATGCCGAAACTCGTTAGGAATAGTTGTAACGAGATTTTAAAAAACTCCCGGCAATTAAAATATAAACGTAGAAAGTTTGCCTGTGATTCCCCCGTCTCTATGGTATCGGCTTTTTTTGCCACGTAATATAAAAACAATATGTAGTAATTCAGTAGTTTAGAATTTTTCATCCCCTGATGACGCTAACTTTGTTAGTGAAACGATCGTCAGGTCAGGTCAGGTCAGGTTAAAAGATGTGTTGTGGTGATTTAGGTTCTCAAGCGTACTTATCATTTATAACAATAAAAAAATATGATGAGCGCGCACATTTTGATTAAGCAAATTACAATAGGTTAAAGTATGCAGATCATGTGGTCTCAACCAAGGTCAGTATTAAACTCATACTTCTCGATAAATCTCATTCATTTTAGGTGTGAATAACACCAAATTATCTGTGAGTTTGATTATTTTAGGTTACCTACGTTAACAGTTTAATTCCGATATTAAAAACGTCTCTCTAATTGCTCACAATTTTGAAATAACATGCATCAGCAACGTCATGTTTGAGCGACAAATAATCAAAGCTTTATCATTTAATTGGCATATCGCTTTAACGATGAAATTGTATTTCAACCTTGTTATGTTTCTGTAGCTGTTAAACAGCACGCACTGGAAGATCAATGAAACAACAGGTTGATCCGGACCAAAACAAGTGAAAATGTATTTAAATCTACGACCTAACAAATTGGAACAGCTTCTCCAAACGAATCATTAAAGTTAACTTAAATTGGTCAAATGCATTCCTGCAGGTCAATGCACAAAAATATAATAAGTTGGAGTATGTATCACACTGTATCTAATATCGTTCAGGGTTATTTTAGTGTTTAACAAAATGTTAATTTAGGTAAAATTTTTAATATACAGTTTGGAACAGCCAAATGGAATAAATTCAGTACTTATCTCGATTATTGTGCATATTTATAAAAAACTTCTGGATGCAGCAAGTGCGTTATGGTAGTGAATTTTCATAAACATGTTTTCAATAGCTAACATGTTTTTTTAAGAAAGCAGGCATCAATCTATATAGTAGAAACAATATGCCATGTTTCATCAAAATAACTTTATTGTTTGAAAATGTACAAAAATTTCCGAAAGTAAACTTAAATTGTTCCCGAAAAAACTGGTTTCCTGGTCAACCTTATAGGTTAATAGCAAATTGAGCTTTTCATATTTGAAGCATTTAATGAAAATTCGCTACCATAACGCACTTGCTGCGTCCCGAATTTCTTTTCTTACAAAGATTCATTATATTTCGAAGGAATAGGGCGTGTTCGATTAAAAAAAAAATTTGAATCACCAACGACTTATGGGCCACCCTGTAATTGTGGAAATATTTTTTAAGATGTAGCTTAAGACACCCTATAATTAATGTATACCATTTTTTTTTCGTAACTTGCATAATAACGGATATATTGAGCTTTAATGATTTTTTACGAAAATTTCACAAAAATGATATACCATTAAACGATAAACTCTATAGCCAACACTACTGCCAAAGCATCAGAGAAAGGGTCTATTTTAAATTATTATTCTGGGAATATTTTAATAAAATGAAGGACAATGACGATTGAAACTAAGAGTTCAGGCTTTGTAAAGCATTCTTCTTGAGACATTTTCTTTCCATAGCTGATATTAATTTCAGGTTCATTGCCTAAATATTACCAATTTTGACGTTTTAAATCGCGACTTGACGTATTGAGGAAAACCCATATTTATTTTTCTTTAAATGCCTGTAACTTTTTTTGTCCTATAACCTACAGAGCTAAATTTTGGTAGGTAGCTTACCTATGATGATATGAACCCGCGTACCTTATTTGGTTGCCCTTACTTTGTTAATTCCGGAGATATATTTTTTTTTCGAAAGAAAACTAACGAACTTATCCAAGCCATTTACAAAAAAAAAGGTATGTGCCAAATTTTATCAAAATCAGCCCATTATTTTTTGAGTTATCGGTGTGATACATATATATACATATATATACATATATATATATATATATATATATATATATATATATATATATATATATATATATATATATATATATATATATATATATAAATTGAAACTGACCCCGGATATGGGTTCTAGGGGTCCTAGTTCGCGCTCATTTGCAAAATTTTTTCAAAAGTCAAAAGTCGGGATCTTCCAATTAGTGAATTTTTTCTACGAAAATTCACTAAAATCCCGAAACACGTTAATTTTAGATTAAAAAATGACATCCTGTAACCTGAAAACTTTTAAAATAGGAAGTAGGGGCTTGTGATACCGCATTTGAAAGATCTCTTCATTCTCTATTTGCTACGGTTTTTGAAACGTATTGCAAAAATTCAAAAAAAAAGAAATCATCTGTTGACGAACTTTGCTACAACACACAAAAAATGAATAACTAATCGCGTTTCGTTCAAACACATCAAGCTTAATGCAAGAAATGTTCAAAATGCATGCCTTGGACGTCTTGGCAGCATCCTGATTGTAAATAAAAATGTCTTCTAACGTTAATCGACATCTGAGGCGCAACCGACCTAATCGCAATCGTTATTCTTATTCTTAAGTCAGTTAAATCGCATGGTTTAATTTTGTATACCATACTTTTCACATATCCCCGTAAGAATAAGTCTAATAGCGTAAAATCGGGTGATCGTGCTGGCCTTTCTAATGACCCTCGCCTCCCTCCACCGATTTGGAAAGATTAAGTCGAGGTACTACCGGATATTGCTTTGGTATTGTGATGGTGCTTCATCTTGCTGGAACCATATCACAGTCGCTGGAACTTGTGGGTTTGCTCGTTCAGGATATAAGTTTGCTAAAGTTGGCAGAACATTATTTAAAAGCAGTGCTCAATAATTGACATTTAAATTGCCATCAATGAAAAAGGAACAAATGACATGCTTTACAACTATTCCTGCCCAAACATTAACCTTTTCAGGGCACTGCGTATGTTAGCTCATTCAGTGTGAATCTTCTTTAGGCCAGTAGCGACAATTTTGACGATTAGCATGGCTGTGAAGTGTCAAACTTCACGCATCAGAAAAACAAAACATCTTCTAGTTGGATAACATTATTATATAACATTTCCATCGTTTGTTGACAAAAATACGGTCTTCTATGAAAATTGTCCTCTATGAGCCCCTGAGTTTGTATCACTTTATAGGAATGCGTTTTATTTTCTTTTAATATTTGAATAATCAGTGAATGGCTAACATTCAATGCTGTGGCTGCTTGTCGACTCGAAGTATGTGGATTTTGTTCAAACTCAAGCAGTACACTGAATTTGATATCATTACTCAGTGCATTAGAAGGTCTTTTGTATTTGTCTTAGATGTCCAAACTAGCGAAATTTTTATTGAAATAGGCGAGCTGTGATCGGGTTTTCTCTCCGTAACGAATCACCTGTAGAATTGTTATTTTACGCATTACTGTTGAATAAGCCATGTTTCTGAAATGCAGTTAACAACTGACAACCACTGTCATACGGCTACAATCACACCGAAAATGGCTAAGGCGTTTTAAACAAAACTAACATTGCCAACTGTGAAGAATGCTGATAACTTTTTGTGTCTCCTTTTCAATTGATACCGCCCATAAATGACAATGAAAATGTTTTTGCTTGATTTCTCATTATCAAAAGTGAAACGCGATTAGTTATTAATTTTTGAGTGTGGCGAAGTTCGTCAATCAGATTAATTTCTTTTAATTTTTGCAATACATTTTTAAATCATTTTTGAATAGAGACTGGAATTTTTTTAAATGAGGTGTCACAAGCCTCTACTTCCTATTTAAAAATTTTGAGGTTGCAACTCTCACTCAAAGGGGGTTAATTGTAAGGGTAAAGTTTTGACGTTGCAGGATGTCATTTGTTAAACTAAAATTGATGTGTTTCGTGATTTTTTGTGAAATTTCTTAGAAAAAATCATTTAATGAGGAGATCCCGACTTTGGAAATGGCATGTACCTTCCTTTTATAAGTGGCTTAGATCAGTTCGTGATCCAGGAAAATCGAACCAGGTTTTCCGGGAAAATTTTGGGTTTTCTTTCGGAACAAATTTTTATCTCCAAAAATAAAATAGCTATGGTAAACAAATTTGGTACACAAATTTATGACAGTAAAAAGAAACTATATACCAGAATTAATATTTCTATGTTACAGGAAAAACGTTATGAAAAAATATTTGGTGCCAGATCATTTCTATGAAAATTCACTACCATAACGCACTTGCTGCGTCCAGACATTTAATAAATATACACAATAATTGGATACTGAATTTTTTCCATTTGGCGGTTCCACACTGTATACCGGGTTCCACTTAGGTTCTCACACTATAGGAATCTTCGGAACTAGAGGATATACAAATTGGGTAAAATTTCGAATGTGTTAAAATTTGTTGAGACCTCTCAGTACCTTTTCCACAGGCAATATTCGCAGCTGTTGCTGAAATATTCGGAAAACTAATTCAAATAAAATTTATATTGAGAGATTCTAGCTTATTTAGAACTCAAAAATGCATTCAAAAAATTTACACAACGCTCATATTTTGCAAGATAGCAGAGTAAACTTTTTTCCTTATTGACGCCATATTTTACTGTTCTATAGTTAATTAGCATTTTCAATTGAGTAGATCCCAGATTAGTCGTAGAACTCCTGTGATGCTGCTGGAAAGGATGTCTGACGATTTGCTTCGTCGTGTGGTGGCAGAGCACATTAATTATTCGTAAATATTTTTTTGAAATTTTTAAATTAATTCTAAAATAAAGAAAACGCATGCAAATTATCTTTTTGCCCCAGTGTGGGTGTGTGGGAAAGGAATTGGCTTCGAACATTTCATTCAATGGCTACAAACTCCCTGCAGTGACTTTGCACAATGTTTTACATTTATTTATACATTGTTATAACAACAGATTCAAAAACATATTTAATTGTGTTATGTATATCAACATTGACAACACTAATGAGATATAGAGCGTTAACAATTTCCAAATAGAAAATTTCTCTGTTCTTACTTTTCGCTAGGAATAATAACAAGGAATACTCACTTCTCTCCCAGGTGTCCCACAGGGCGTATTTTTAGTTAACAACACTGGACGTGGTATAGTAAATGATAGGTAAGACAGTGGGAAAACTAAAGTTATATTGCTATTACTATTAACTAAGGCTAATGCTTAAACAAAATTTTGATTTTTGTTTGTCGAATAATCTTTATTGATCTTGAGGCTATTTGATTATACAGACTGCACTGAAACATAAGGTGTTCTAGAGGTCCGAGCTACCTGTTGTGACATGTACAATACGGATTCTTACCAATGCCTATTTTATGTGGGTGATGTAGCAAGCAGCCGTGATTAAGCTTCATCCTATAATTAATTCGGTACACTAGAATTATTAGTAATTCTAGTGTACAGAGTCTTGACATATTGAATTCTTTAATAGGTTGAATTATTGTTGGATGAGTAAGGGCAAATTGATTAGTTGTTTTGCTGACCAACTCGAGCCATTCACTTTCCCACGTTTCCCTTATTTCAGACTTCATTTCTTGATTTAGATCGTCAGCAGTAATCCAGTTTATCATTTTGTTTAGACTTTCTATACCTTTCGTTACCTGTTAGTCCAGTCTGAGCCTCTATCCACATGAATATGAATTTATTACCACTATACCAGTAGCCATGGAGAAAATGACAAACATTTTAAAATTTTAACGTTAAAGGAACTTATTGCCAGTTATCGTTTTGCGTGAGAATTAGTGTCGTAGTTACAATCTTTTGGATTTTGAGACTTCATCATGTTACTAATGAAGAAAAAAACTGATGTGTGGCGGTGTTAAATAAATATTTAAATGTTTATCCTGAAAGGCGGCGACCTAGTGTTTTCAAGACTTGACTGTTCACTGGTAGAAAAAGGATTATTTGCTAATGAAGTGCGTCAAAAAAATATATAGAAAAATAGGCAAAAATAAACAAACTGACATAATAGCACCAGCGAATGCTAATCCTAAGTGTCTTGTCGGCAGGAAAGGCATGGTTACATACCTAGGTCTACAGTATCTAGAATTTTAAGACACAATAAAGAGTATAATATAAGTCTTAGTTTTGCTGATTTCAGGAAACGTACGCATTTCTCTTCTCGGTTAATCAGGAAAGTAACCGGTCCAATCTGCACATACAGCATTAACTAATGACGGCAAGTTCACCAATTGTGAGATATTCAACACAAAAAAGTTCATCATTATGCTTTACAAAATCCGTACAATGCCACCAAAAAGGGGATTTAACAGAGAATTTATAGTAATGTGTGGTTTTGCATAATCGGAGGTGGCTGGTGGGTTCTCTCCTCTTTGAAGAAAATTTAGAATGTGCTTTATACTTAAGATTTTTACAAAAATCATCTGAAGAAATGTTAGATAATTTACCGCTAAATGGAAGAAGACAAATATCATTCTTTGACACACAAAAAAGACAAAAAGCCTGTGGTTTAGTCTCTAGACAACTTCTATCATCATGGATGAATAGGCGGCAATCGTAGTTCAACTTAACTATGTGATTTACAGCGACAACCGTTACCTAACAATTACTGCACTGCTGGCCTCCTAAGTCTCCTGGCCTCAATTCACTAGGTTATCTTTGTGGCGATATATGAAGGATATATTTACCAGCAAACTCATGATTTAGAAGGCAGATTTACCGCCGAATATAGGAGGCAAATACCATTCTTCCAGCAAGATAAAATACCTGTGGTTTGGTCTGCCAGTTTTTCGACAAAAAATCCTCATTGATGGATAGGCAATCGTGGTCCAACACAAGTATGTGTTTTACAGCGACAATTATAATAATAACACCACACTAGAGGAACTCCGCACCCAGAAATCTTTGACTTGTGTGGGGGCGATCGTACATACACGCACGGACAAAGGACACCACCCATAACTCATCAGAAGCCGGCGGTTCTACATTCCAGTGAAAAAAACCTACTCTGTGAATACGGGACTCGCAGTGCGACCTCCTAGTCCGAATTTTCTACGTTACTCGCCTCGCGAACAGCTGAACTTAACCTTCTGAATCTTCCGACCTTAATCCGTCGTAAGAAATGCTTCTGAGAACACTGTTAGACGAGTAAATATGTGCACACAAAATAATGGAACCATTTTGAACATTTATTAATTGTTTTATAGTGTAAATATGTTTCATTGCTTTTACCAGATATTTTTTATAATTTAAATTGACCTAATTAAAAATTTTAGTTTAAATATGTAATTCTTTTATGTAATTTAGAAAACAATTAATCAATAGTTTTTAAATTTTTGCATGCCTGCTAAGACAAAAATGCTTGTACTTTCTATATCGTTGAACGGATGTTAAATTCCAAAAAAACGTTATATGAAGATTTAAAATGCTGTTTAACTATAAAAAATTCAATTTGGCGTCCATAGGGTAAAAATCTAATTATCGTATCTTCCAAATCACGCGTGCTGTGTAAGATTCAAAGTACTTTTTGAATTCTAAACGTGCTAGAACCTCACGATACCAATTTTTAGTTAGATGCCCTACTTAGTTATAATAATACCTTTATTAAGCTAAGAGATCCATACAAGTGTCAAATAAAAAACAACAAAAAAATATTTATTCTAAATTAAAATTTAAGTATTATTCAAGAAAATCAAAGTCATTTGATACAAGAAAATTTTATATAGCTGATTTAATTGTTCAAGGCTTTCAATATTTTTAAAAGTTGTATCTAATTTATTATAAAGTAGAGCGCCTATGTAGGGACTCTGTTTATAAAATTCGAGTCTGTGGATATGATACTGCAGGTTCTGGACATTACGAGTCATCTAATCATGGTGAAAATCCCACAAAGGCCAACACATCAAAAATAAAAAAGTAATAGCGAGATTAAAAATATATGTTTTCAGTTTCTCCAGGGTACTTCAGCAACGGCTTTGAATATCGCATTTCTGAAAAAATATTCTAAGTGTCCCCAAAAAGCGCAACTTTCTCGGGATTTAATCCAACTGTCGCCATAGTGTGCGAGATCAAGTGGGACAATATGTGTATATTTATACTGAAAAAATTTGAACAAATTTATTTTGTATATTTAGGTATGGTTACACTATATTTTGGTTCGATGGGATACATGACGCCACTCAATGTATCAAACCATAATGAGAACAAAAGACGGTATGTAAGTGCCTCAGAAACTGCCAAAACTTTGCTTGTAGCTTTTTCGAAACACTCTTATCCGAAGGGATAAAAATCCTTGAAAACACAATTTTGATATTTTTGAACATGAAAGTTAGTCGCTGGATAACTAATAAACTTTATAAAACAAATTTCAAGATCTCAAGCTTAACTCAGATGAAAAGAAGAAACAAACAAAGAATTTTACATACTAAGGTACAAATTTGTCAACACCATATCAAAAACATTCTTTCAGGGTTATACTAGTAAATTATTATTACAAAAAATGACATATAAAGCAGTGGATTGTGTCCTTTAAAACAACTTTAAGACACTCGTCATTGATTCGATAATTTCGCAGCAGTGAAAATTTTTGGCAGTCTACCAGGTGCTAACAACTATACTTTGGAGAACCCAATTTACGGTAACACATTTTTTGGACTTGGCGATCAGTTCGCAAAAAAAGTTAGTCCATCAGCAATAAATAAACTAGTTTACTAACCCCTTGATGGGGCTAATCTTACTAAAGAAACGATCGTCAGCTATGACAAAATCAGTTTTCGCGAACTGAGTTCTGCTATGTGTACTTATCATTCTCATCAAAGGTTCCAATCTGTACATAGTACCAGATGCTATTTTTTCCCGAAAAATTAAAAAGCCTAACTCTAAACAACTGCATCTGATTATAACTAAAATTACAAGCCATGTTTTATCAAATGCTAAACTGAACAAGAGTATATTTTTATTATTACTATTTTTATGTATTTTTTATTAATAATAGTCTTCTTTATAATTTAAATAACAATTCTAAAAAGCAAAGAGGCAATACTTTTTTCTAAAAGAAGCTTGTTGTCTTACCTGGTTGTATTCCAGCTGTAGTGAAACCAATTTTTGCTCTACTTCATCGGCCTGACCTGCAGCTCTTGTGATTTCGGCCCTCTCTAGATCCCTCTCCTTGAGAAGCTGCTCAATGTGCTGCTGTTTCTCTCTGAGCACATCCTGTCCCAACAAAAGCATACATACTCTAAACACTAATTCTCCAGAAGTTCTCATTTCACAGCCCAAAAACCATCCAGCGACATTACAACGAGAACCTTGAGAAAACTGGAAAATAGGGCGCGACTAGGCTTTATATACCGTCAAAATGGGACGGATATGAACCGGAGAGGGTGCAGTAGGTCTTCCAATACACGCGAGCGTCAATTAATGGCGCAACGCAGCCCGAATGTGGGTTCTACCTCTACTCAGAAGTGCCACTAGAGGGCGCTGTCTGATTTAACAGGTTGAATTGTGTATAGAGGACAAACTGTACTGCCTGATCTCTCTCTAGACCACGTTATGTGGACGGTCAGAGACGAACTGAACTGATACTGCTACTCTATAATAAAGTTCTTTCCTTAATTACTGGTATATTGGAAGCGTGAAATCCGACTGATAAGGATTGACCAATAATTAGAAACTGTTTTGATTAATATGTTACATCTAGATAACAAGAAGTTATTTAATCCTAACATGCGTGGTTTATTGATATGTTGTCGGCTGTGATTTCGAAAAGAGTAATGGTAGTTGAAAACTTAATTAATACTTAATTAACCAATATAGGGTTCTATTAATCCGAAAATGCACTAATTTTTAGTTACAAGGTTTGCTAACAAAGAAACTGTACTTCCACATTGATTTTATTGATACACTATCCCTTTTAATTACCATGGAATATTGAAATGAAATATATCTACCCATGAAACAAACGCGTTGTCATGACAATTGTTTACTGATAAGTTACCGTTACTTTTTACCAAGTATCTGTCAAGTTGTGTGTAAACTAATTAATTTGTGTGGTTCTTGTGGATCAAAATGAGTAATTTAAAACTAAAGCAAAGAAGTGCAATTGTTTTTGACAAAAGAATACAATCTGCCAAAAATTATACACGAACGTGTATGACTGCTGTAAATTTTTTACAGGTGAAAAAATAACTAACGCATTTTGCAGTAATAGTAACAAAATTTTTAGTTTGTCTCCGTGCGAAGATTGTATACCGGGTTAGTAAAAAGTACCGGAACGCTTAAATATCTTTAAGACCGCTAAAGTTGCGCATTTGGGCGTTTATGGGCATGCGCAATTGAACAATGATATCGGCATTATTGTCAGATTTCCCAATTTTGCGCTACACTGTGTCTTTTTGTTAACTTAAATGGATTGCCTCATTTATTTTTATTGCAATGAATCGGGCGTCTCAAATTTAGTAAGATCCCAAATTTTCAAAATTTTATCTCTTATAGTGGCTGAGATGTGGTGACACTGCATTTTCAGTAAAAAGTACCAGAACGCTTAAATATCTTCAAACCGGAAAAGTTGCGCTTGTAAAATTTGGCATTTGGGCATGCGGCATTGAACAATGACATCGGCACTGTTACCAGATTTCGTAGTTTTACGTTACACGTTACATTGTTAGCTTAAATAGAATACCTTTTTTTTTCAATGTATGACTTCTTTGCAATACAGGTTATTGCTTCCCTTAAATAATGCGGTGGAGCACCAACATTTTCGTGCTAGATATCTCATACATTTCTGTTTTGTCGAATGGCAGGAATTATGCGTTCTCTAAGGAACTCCAAATACTTTTGTCCTGTTAATGTACAGGGTGATTCTTTATAATGTTGCCCCCCTTTAACTTTGTTATTTTAAGTGTCCCAAAAAAATTGAAAGTATGGTTATGTAGGTGCTAAAAAATACTTTTTTTCTACGAATAAAAAATTTTTGAAAAATGATCAGTATACAGGGAAAACCAAAAAGTTCATTTTTTTTCAATGGATCACCCTATATATGAATTTATTTTTCGATTCCTCGTAAAATTTAAAAGCGTGGTATCCTAGGACTTCTTGATTTGTAACAGTTGTTTAATAAAATATTTGATGATAACGCTTCAATCGCGAATATTTCAAAAACTATTCATTTTAAGTACACGGTATGTTATATAAATTATGCTTATAATTTTACGAGGAATCGAAAAATAAATTCATATATAGGGTGATCCATTGAAAAAAAATGAACTTTTTGGTTTTCCCTGTATACTGATCCTTTTTCAAAAATTTTTTATACGTAGAAAAAAAGTATTTTTTAGCACCTACATAACCATACTTTCCATTTTTTGGGACACTTAAAATAACAAAGTTAAAGGGGGGCGACATTATAAAGAATCACCCTGTACCTTCTGTGAAAAAATACCCGATAATATTGTTACCCAATATTCCCGCCCAGGCATTAACTTTTTCAGGATATTGTTCTTTTATCCAATGTGGGTTATCTCTAGACCAAATTCTGCAAGTGTGCCTATCAACTTGGCCGTTTAAGAAAAAAATAACTTCGTTGCTGAATACAATTTTGTGCGCAATATAAGGAGCTTGGTTGGTATTTTCCATCATGATTTCGGCGAGTTCATTGCGGCGATCAGGATAAGCCTCTAAAAGCTCTTGAGTATGATGAATCTTGTAAGACTTTAATTTTTTTCTTTCAAGATAGTCCTTACAGATTTTTGACAAATTTCGACATTTATAGCTAACATGTTGGATCTTACTTCTAGATTTTAATATATTTGTAATAAAACTTGAAGCAGTTTTTGGGCGTCCGGTTTTGGGTAAACTTTCTATGGACCTTGTTTCCTGGTAACGTCGACAAGTTCTGTGTGCGGTGGAGTTTTTAAGGGGTGTGTCAGGACAGCGGTAATTGCAGTGGCAAAAACCTCTTGATATGTCCTTCTTTTATTTCCATATTCACGAAAAATCAAAATATCAATACATTGGGTCTCTGATAGAACAAAAGCCATAATAAAATTATAATTTTGTAATCAATACAATGTTAAGCTGCTTAACTGACAGTGGTGTGTTTAATTTGTCATTGTTGTAGCATGGCAACGGCAAACAACATCAGGTGTTTTACTGTAATTAAATTTATAGATTTATAGATTTTTATTGTAAAGTTCAATTTAAATAATCAACAGGTATCCTTGAAATGAAAAAAGAGGATCGAGGATACGATTAAAGAATACACAGTAAATCAAATTCAATATGATTTTTCACTAGTTTAAACGGGCACCTAAAAACACTAATGCAACTTGTGCGCGTTTGATGAGATAAGCGGCATGCCCAGAAACCCCAAATGACAAATTTTGTAAGCGCGACTTTGGCGGTTTTGAAGAATCAGGCGTCCCGGTACTTCTTACTGAAAATGAATTGTTGTCATATCTCAGCCACTAGTGGAGGTAACATTTTGAAAATTTGGGATCTTACTAAATTTAAGACGCCCAATTCATTGCAATAAAAGTAAATGGGGCATTCTAGAAACTGCAAACACTTTGCTTGTAGTTTTTGCGCAGCACTTTTATCCAAAGGAATACAATTCCTTGAAAACAATTTTGATTTTTTTTTAGAATTAGTCCCTGGATAACTAATAACTTTATAAAATGAATCTCAAAATCCCAGGCTTAACTTAGATGAAAAAAAGAAACATATGCAAGAATGTTACATACTAAGATAATCAAAATCCACAAATCCACAAACACTATATCAAAAACATCCTGTCATGGTTATAGTACATTTATATAACCAAAACTAACATAAAACAGTGGATTGTGTGCATTAAAGCAATTTTAATACACTCGTCATTGATTCGATCATTCCGAAGCAGTGCAAAATTTTGGCAGTCTACCAGGTGTTAACAACTGCACTTTGGAGAACCCAATTCACCGTAACACATTTTTTGGACCTGGCGATCATTTCACAAACCAAGTTAGTCCATCAACAATGAATAAATTAGTTTATTAATCCTCTAATGGGACTAACCTTATTAACGACTAAAGAATAAACAGTAAATCAAATTCAATATTATTTTTCACTAGTTTAAACGGGCACCTAAGAACAATAATGTAACTTATGCGCATTTGACGAGATAAGTAACAGAAATCTGACAACAGTGTCGATATCATTGTTCAATTCCGCATGCTCAGAAACCCCAAATGCGGAGTTTCGTAAGCGCAACTGTAGGGGTTTTGAACAATTAAGCGTTCCGGTACTTTTTACTGAAAATGAAGTGTTGTCATATCTCAGCCACTAGTAGAGATACCATTTTGAAATTTCTTACTAAATTTAAGACGCCCATCTCATTGAAATAACAGTAAATGGGGCATTCTATTTAAGATAGCAGAACCTACGTGTGGCGCAAAACTAGGAAATCTGGCAACAGTGCTGATATCATTGTTCAATTTCGCATACCCAGAAATGTCCACATCTCGATATTTGTAGGCGTAACGTCAGCGGTCTTGAAGATATTTAAGCGTTCCGGTACTTTTTACTATCTCAATATGTTATGCGAGCTTTCCTAAATATGTTATCATCAGCTTCAGAGGACTGATTTTCAATAACAGTTATCAAAATTTTGTTGCAAAACGAGACCGCTACTTTTATAGCTGCGTAGCATCACCATCATTATCGATGATTTTGCAGATTATTTGGACCGTCTTTTTCACCAAACGGCACTCTGAAGAGTATTTCTTATATTCTGTATTTTAAATAGGCTTTGTCTCCCGCTAAAAATTGTAAGTACCCATGTTTGTTAACCGTTCAACTCTATCGAGCGACTTTACAAGCAGCTTGATTACGATCGATTGCATCTCGGGGTAAGGTTGGACACAATCATAAGGTACGGTGATGACATTACACTGATAGAAGAAACGAAAAAGTAATTACAAAGGATACTCAATGCTAAATGGCGTGTTAAGAATAATCAATTTAGAAATCAAGACGAAGATTAAACTAATGAAGATAAGTAAATTCAGGACTGCCAAACTGTATATAATGCTAAACGGCTCAACTCGAAAAAGTAAAACGGGACGTAGCAAGTGCGAGCAGCGAAATTTTGAAATACATAGCGCCGCTTACTTTGTGTCCTACGCATATCATCGGACCTGTTTAAACTAATTTATGTTAAATTTAGTCTATGGCTGTTGGATAACCTTTCAATGCCAGCACTTTCTCTGCGCGCACGCATACACACATACGCACGCCACTTTTATTCACACACACTCACGCACGCACGCACGCACCAAATCAGTTGTCTGTAGTAACACGATAAATAGCCACGAAGAACTATGGTAAAAAATGTAGAAACTGTCAATTTATTTAGAAATTAAGGAATGCTATATAAAGTTAGATAATTTCTTTTCAGGCTTATATCAAAGTGTGTTGAGGTTAAATAGTGGCCATTATTAATTTTTGCCAGATTAACTTTAACAAACTAATTATCTATTTTCCTAATAATAATAATTGGTAGTCATGAGTTATATTTTTATATTATTTGTGGCATTTCTTACATCAAAAAGATTTATTTAATTCGTCTATTTTTTTCACTTACAATTTAAAAATTAAATTGTGGCCGTACGAGTAAATCTTGAAGTCGACAAATGAGAAAAAAAATTAAATGGGTATTGTTAAATGTCTGTCATTGAGAGTTGATGTGTTATATCACCTAACAAATTTGAAAATTAATTTGGTGTGTATATTTAATCTCTGCCATTTCTCAGCCAGTACTAAACACTTAAACGTTGCCGGTACTACATTATGCAACTATTTTAAAAATCCCAAATATTTCTAAAACAATTAATTTTAGCGCCATAAGTATTGTGCTAGTTAAGAAAAGACAAGAGAATACTATTTTCTAATCAAGAGTTTCCTAGCGATGCTAGCAAAATGTCTATTTTACTAAACACTTTCCTAGATCAAAGAAATCAAAGAACATGGAAATTCAATCTCTCAGACAACACCATTGCCAATTTTTGCCAATTCGTCATATTTTATTGCTAAGAATCTACTGCTGCGTGGTGTGCGTTTGAACCAACCTGTACATCACTTATTATATCTGACATATTATGCTGTGTGCTTCAACCATTGGTCGGTTTTTGTGGTCAAATACTGGTTGCTGTTCAAGTTGGCCATGTTTGATAATTATAGACAAAAAATAATGCTGCAAAATGGTTCAAATCAAGTTTTCTATATGTTTTGAGATTACTCACGCCGTTTTAGCAAAAAAAAAAATATTCGAAATTCCTGTCACCGTTATTCCACTCCATACATTCAACTCCTAATTTAATTTCACCACAGAGTAGCCGATGATTGATGAAATTGAACGTTTTCTAATAAACAAACCCTAAAACGTTACATGACTCGAGTTTTAACGAAAAAAGTTCAATATTCACCAAATCGTCCCACATTCATCAGCTACCCTCTGGAGCGATTTTATCCAAAAACAATCTGCACCATTCGTTTGTCAGGTGCTAGCTGTATACCAAATTTGAAGACGATATCTCAATTCTTTCTAAGGTTATCGTGGCTACAAACAGTAAGACATTCAGACCGACAGACACACAAAAAATTCGTTCCAAAATGATGTTTTCTATGTTTTGACACTTTTTACGACGTTGAAGCGAAAAAAAATGTTTGAAATTTTTGTCGCCGATACCATACTTCCACACGTATTGACTAGGTGGAAGTAATAAATTAACGTTGAGATCCTGCATAGCTGTGGACGACAGTATAAGATCTAAAGTTTGGTATATTTATTAGATAAGCGGGAAATGTACAAGTCAAGTAGACACCATCACAAATAGTATTTCATTCCAACTCGATTCTTACCTCAGTACGTTGACAGATAAGCAAACGCTATTAAGTAGTATGTTCAAGCCACACAAAAGAGTATGTTTCCGATGACTTATCCTAAGCGTAAATGAAGACCTAACACTAGACGACCATCTCATAGCTGTAGCCAAATTAGTTGAACATACTAACATTAGATTCGCATCTCGAATACCTCATAATAGAATTTGCATGTATTTTTTTTAAATTTCAACAACACACCACGTGTGCTTACAGCCTAAATACTATCGTACCGTGGGTGTCGACAAGGAGGAATTAGGCAGCTTGTTAATTCTGGACTTGAAGGTTTGGAGGTTCGGAGGCAAGGAATTCCACAACTTGGAAGTCCTCGGGGCAAAAGAGCGGGCATAACAAGATGTTCTAAGTCTGGTGACCTAGACAGTAAAAGGGTGCATTCGCTCTGTTCCCCTGGTAGATCTGTTGGGGGCAGCAGGTGGGGGAACTATGGAGGAAAGCTCCTCTGAGCAGTGCCCGTGCAGATATCTATAAAAGAGAGAGAGAGGTCACCAACGGCACGTCGGTGAGCAAGGGATGGCAGCCTTTGGGTGAGGGTAGGGGCACCTATGAGACGTATAGCTCTCTTTTGAATGGAGTCCAGGATAGCGAGTGTAGAAGCGGCAGCGGCACCCCAGATGTGGGAGCAATATTCGAGGTTTGGCCTTATTTGTGAAGTATATAAGGTATAGAGATTAGCTGGTGAAAAGTATTTGCGAGCCCGTAAGAGGAAACCTAATTTCTTAGCAGCCGCTTCTGCAATTGATGTGACATGTTGGTGCCAATTAAGATTTCGATCCACAGAAATGCCAACAAGAGAAAAGGGCTCATTACTCTAAATAACTTGGTTGTTCATTGTGATGGGTCTAGGGCTGGTGTGTCTCTTGTGAGAAAGAAAGCAAGACTTTTGTGAGTTTTGGTGGGGTTGAATTGTACAAGATTTCTTCTTCCCCAGCCTAATATTTTTTGGATATCCACGGAGACAGAACCCTCCATGAGTCTGCGATCCTCATCTAATTGGGCTAAAGAGACAGGCTTAGAGTATTGTATATTTGAATGGAGGGTGCTGTCGTCCGCGTAGCTGTGAACTGGGTTGGACGTGCTAGAGAGGAGGTCATTGATATGGAGAAGAAACAAAGTAAGGGCTAAAGCTGAACCCTAAGGAACTCCTGCATTAATTGGATACAGTTTAGAGGAATGGCCATCCACAACAACAGATATGCTCCTGTTGGAGAGGAAATTTGCTGTCCACATACAGAGTTTTGGTGGTAAGCCATAGGCCGGAAGTTTATTAAGCAGCGCTGCGTGCCAGACATGGTCGAATGCTTTGGATATGTTTAGAGCAACAATCTGAGATTCACCGTGTTGTTCCATGGACTTGTTCCAAGAATGGGTGACAAAGGAAAGGAGGTCGGCAGTCGATCTGCGCTGACGGAATCCATACTGCCTGTCGTGGATTAGACTGTGTTTTTCAAGAAATTTTAGTAATTCAGTGTTTATATACTTTTCCATCACTTTAGAGACGACTGAAAGGAGAGAAATAGGCCTGTAGTTGCTAGGAAGCGCTTTGGATCCTTTTTTTGGGGATGGGTTGTACTCGAGCAGTTTTCTAGTTACTAGGTACTAGGGAATATGCCTGTATTATAAGATATCTAAAACAGACGAGTCAGGACAGGAGCAAGCTCTGGTGCGCATTTTTTGATAACAAATGCTGGGATCTCGTCAAGGCCAGAGGCTTTCCTGGTATTAAGAGAAGAGAGCATCTTTCGTACCTTTTTAGTTTTGAAAATGATATCCGTCATTTTATGCGTGACATTGGGGACTGTTGGTGGTTGAACATTTGGAGGTGGGTTGAGAGTAGAATTGCCGGCGAACAACGAAGCAAAAAGTTCAGCCTTGCCCAGGGCGGTAGAACCAATTTCATCCCCTGAAACAAGAGGTGGAAACGTGCTTTTGCAGAAATTATTCCCAATAGATTTAGCAAGAGTCCAGAAGGGTTTGCCGCCGTTGGAGCTTAAGAGGACTTTGTTTTTGATGTGGTTATTAAACGAGTTTTTTGCCTCTGAAAGAATGCGGACATAGCGGTTTCTTGCGTCGTTAAATGCTTGACGATTTTCCTGACTGGGATTGTGTAGAAGCGTTTTGTGAGCTTTGACCTTTTCGGTGACGTTTTATGAGGTATCAGAGGGGTCAGGATGAGAGAAGCAGACAGACGCCCATGGAAATGAGGAAAAGTAATCGCGCATTTCGTCCCAGTTTGCGGAGTTGTAGTGCCAAACGATACGTGGGTGTGATGACTGTGTGTCCTCGGGTTGCATTGCGCAGGAAGCAGTGACCATGCCGTGGTCTGAGCGACCAAGGGGGGCGGTGACTGATATCTTATAGCATTCAAATTGTGTAGTAAGAAGGAGATCCAAGGGATTTGAGCTGTGTGTTGGGATACGAGGAAAGTAAGTAGGTTGCTGAACCATATTGGCTAAAGAATTGCTGACTGCAAAGGCCTCCGCTGCTCTCCCTTGTGGATCGGTTTTTGAAGATCCTAGCAATTCCTTATTATTGACATTGAACTCACCAAGAATAGTGACCTCGGAGGAAGGATATTCATTTATCAAAGTTAGTTAAAAAAATTACTCACCTGCATATAAAAATTAAAGACCTTGACAATGGCATCAGACGCCTAATAGTTCCTGTGAAAAGAATAATCCTTTCCAATGTAAGCCCAGAAATTCCACATTTTTTGTTGGAAGGAAAACTCCAAGAACTAGCTTTTAATTCTACCTCATTCATGATCTTCCTCAGAGCCAGTTCAAGCGACAAACAGTGGTCACACGTTCTTAGCTTCCATCGGCAAATATACGTGGCACTAAATAACATCGACCATCACACACAGTAGGTAGCAAAGTCTCAAGAAACATCATATTGCATATTTCTTACACGTGACCAATTAATCTGCTTCAGCTGTCAATCGACAGCTCATATAGCAAAAAAGTGCCCCAAGAATATGTGTAGAAGAATAAGACACTGCTAATGTTGGTAATAATCAATTTAATACGCCAGATATGCCAGCATGTTTAAAAAGACATCAAGACATGGAAAAGGCTGACAAGTTTCCTCTAATAGACTACACTAGCTCAACGTCATTAAAAAGTCCACCATCGCCTTCGACGGTTGGATCAACATATTTACCATGCCACGAGACATCAGTGACACTCATAGCTTTTTAACACCCGCATAACGCATACGAAACAGAACAGAAAACGACAAACGCTCTCAACAAGCGATTCGACTAAAGATATTTTTGTCATAGAAATACTGAAACGTAATGTTTGTAATTTATATACATATATAATAATTTGTTTGGAGTTGTATATGAGAAATAAATAAATGTATCCAATGAATCTTGCACCTGATGCAATCGTATTGTGATTATCTGCTGTTTCTAATTACTTGTGAAGGCTAATAAGGCATGGTCATGTCCAATTTATGAAGCTCAATTAACATCAGATTTTGTTTTGCATTGCTATACCTGGCCGCAAACATTCTTAAGCACTAGAATTGCCTATCTGATTACATTCCAACTCTTGCATAAAGTGTAAAACAATTTAAGGACTTAGGACCAATTACTAAAACTACTAAATTACCTTGACGAAAGTTAAAACTTGTTGAAGTATTAACGCATGAGGTTGCAGAAGTTCAGTTTCTATGTTGCCATACCTTGTAAGGAAAGTCAGGTGTTACTGATGTTTGTAGTGAAATTTTCTGATTATTTTTACAATATTTTTTTATTATTATTATTAGGTTGTTTTGCCATGTCTCAAAAAAAATATGTAATAAACTACTTAAATTTAAATTTATTTGGATTGATATATGGATAAGTGATTAAAGATGTGGTGAAGCTGTTGGTGAAGCAATTATTGGAATAGAAAAATTGGAAAGGAACAAGTACAGGAATTAGAGGAACGTCAAAATTTATAATTTGTCAATGTCATGCTTTTGGTATATTGCATTAATTAGATCTTAGTAATTTAAAAATCGTATATAAAGAATTACAGGGTGAAAGCTTTCTTGCTTTGCAGGCTGGTAAATTTCGATTTTTGTAGTGAATATAAGACATTGTCGATTTTTTTTGTTGAATAAATAGGATGTTTCATTACTTTAATAAAAAAAGTTAATTTCAAAATTATTCCTAGTGTGATATTTTGTATATTTTTTGTTGGGTATTGCGAACACTCAGGACTATGATTTGCGCAAATTGTACACTAAAATATGTAAGTTTGTAACATAAATGCATTTCAAAAAAAAAAAACATATATTAAACACATTCAAATAAATGAAAATTAAAAAAAAAAAGAAAATAATATCGACTAAATATTATTTCAAATCCAACTCAACAAATAAAAAATAAAATATCGCTTTAAACTCGACACGTTCTCTTCCTCTAACTATGAATATAATTAGAAAAATATAGTGAAACAAAAAACTTTAAAACCCATACTGTGATTTTTTCCGCAGGTGTGCCAAATTTGAAACAGAGCGCAGAATCACCCCAAAAACCACAAAATAATAACAGATTTATGCACTATATACGTATTTAGGCGATGAAGTTGTCTTTATCACTAGCTGTCGCTAAACTGATTCACGAAGTTTTAACGACAGCTACTCATGAAACAACTTCGTTGTCGAAATACGTATCTTGCGCATAACTCCGTTCTTTTTTTGTGGTTTTTGGGTTGATTTTTCTTTTTGTTTTTAGTTTCCAACCACAGTGCCCAACCTCGGTATTTTAGTGCTTTGACAAAATCAAACAAAATTAGACAATTCCTTTCAAAATTAATTGTTATTAGTATTAGTTATTCTGTTAATTTTGTTTCTTTTTTAACGTCGGCCTACTTCAAAACTATGGTCAATCACCGACATTAAACAGTGTCACCTCACTATCCTTAAACATTTTGCCGAACCCCTGCCTTTCTATAAGGAGGGTGGAGATTTTTAACGTCCCCGACATTAAAGTGCAGACACTCAACTTAGCTCAAACACAATGGCACATCCTCGGTTGATGTTAGTTTTACAGTATGTACTGCAAAAGTGAAATTATCCCCTACTGGGACTCGAACCCAGTACCCTTGGGTTCAGAAGCACACGTTCTTGCCACTGGACCACCGAGGTTGCGTAATTTATTTTGTAGCACTTCGATTTCTCGAATCCTTCCACTTGTTTCACATAATAGAAAATACACCATCTACCAAAGCGGAAGTAGCCAGCATATTTAAAATAAGAGAGAAAAATTTGCAAATATTGAGCAAATCTGTCTTTTGGGAAATGAAATGCCAGTTTTCACTGGTTGAGATATAATTCGCAGTGCCAAAAAGCAAAATACAATATTATTCTGGAACACCGAAATATAAAAGATTTTGCTTCTATATTTTAAGTACATGGAAGTTAGAAGATATATATATATATATATATATATATATATATATATATATATATATATATATATATATATATATATATATATATATATATATATATAAGGTCTGGCAACACTAGTTATAATGTTTATATTATCCAAACGTACATACATAAAAAAATTCTGGTGATAGTTCGCCAGGCGAATAACTTGACCTATGAGGTCCTGAGTTTTAGTAGCGTATTCAGACAGTCTTTTCTTACTCGAAAGTGGGTTTTGACCAAGTTAGCATTGTCAGTAAGCTAGCCCCGCACAAGTCTTAGCAAATCTAGGTAACCCAAAAGATAATGATAGTACCACTAAAATGTCGGGATCTATGAAATGTGTTGTAAAGATTGTGATCTTAAATACGTCGGACAAACCAAGGTATCTATTCAAATAAGATTTAAAGAACATTTAACACAAATAAGGTATGGTAGTATAGATAAATTATGGGTCGTCCCATATATACTCACCATGTAGATAAATATAACCTAAAAGTAATCAAAAATGTTAGACAACGAGGACAGCTGCTAGACGCTTTCAAACGTATATATATATATATATATATATATATATATATATATATATATATATATATATATATATATATATATATATATATATATATATATATATATATATATACATACACATATTGCTAAATATAATGAAAATAAAAGTTGTGTGAATTCAGCACCTCTGCCTATGGATAGTTTATTGATCGACCACTTTACAAAAGATGCCGACGAAACGTGGGAATAAAGATAACGGAATTCGAATAGAGGGACTTTCCGGTAAACAAGCGGTAAAGGTTTGTTTGTCTGAACCACCCTCAGCGTCTAACGCCTGCACAGAATATAAACACAACTGTAGTCGTCAGCGGTTTAGAATTGTTCATCATCTGATGACCCTCACTTGGTTAGTGAAACGATCATCAAGTTTTTAAGAAAGGTGTTGTGGTGATTTGGGTTCTCCAAGTGTACTTAAAAGGGTACACTGGTCGAATAACGCTAAAATCAACAGTTTTTGAAATAGTACATGTTTTAAAAGTAGCTACATCGCATCTAAATAATAGTTTTGCAATCATATTCTATATACATAGACGGGGTATGAAACAAATTTGTGATTCTGTCCTCGTCAAAAGCGCATCTTGGTGCCATTAGCTGCTATTTCAATATAAGCTTTTGTATAAGATTACTTAAAGTTTGCCTCGATGTAACTGCTTTTATAATTAAGAAATGCGATATATATATATATATATATATATATATATATATATATATATATATATATATATATATATATATATATATATATATATATATGGTTTGTTTTTATGCGCAAGCAAATTATACTGGACGTAAGAATATATGCAAAACAGCATTCAGAAGCCGGCTCACAAATTATTCGAAAATATATATGACAAATTAGGTGAAACTAATTCGTTTCGCACAAAAGGAGTCATTTTAGGCCTTCCAAAAAATATCGCTTCCGAACAAGAATAGATTTTAGTGTGTGCAGCAGATAATCCATAAATTAGTTCAAAAAGAATAAGTACAGCTGCTAATGTAAGCAGATCATCGGTTTTGAGGATATTTCATGACGAAAATCTATAGATATCACATTACGCCCGGAGAGAATAGTGCTGCTAATTGAATCATAACTTCCACATAGCTGTGATAATTTATTCTCTTCAGAAAGACATTCTCATTGAATGAATTTAGGGCCCATAACATGACCACACAGAAAATATTTGTATTTCTGTACCCATAAACTTTGGAACGGTATTTCACTCGAGTTTTATTGAAAAAATATCAATTTTCACCAAATCACCCCTTATTTATCCCCTACCTCCGGAATCTATCTTACCCAAAAACAATTCGAAGCGTTTCTTTGTCGGGTGCTAACTGGATATCAAATTTTAAGATAAAATCTCTATTCGTTCGAAAGTTATTGCGTCTATTAACAGACAGACATACATGCCGACAGAGCGTCCGACCGACCGACAGACAAAAAAAATGTCCTTCCAGATCAAGTTTTCTCTATGTTTTGAGACTTTGCACGGTTTTAGCCACACAAAAAAATCGAAATTGTTGTCAACAATATTCCACCCTTACACATTCAATCCTTAATTTAATTTAGCAGAAAATACCAGATTTTTGATTAAATTAAAAATTTTCTAATCAATAAACCCTAAAATGTTATATTACTTGAGTTACAACTAAAAAATGTCAATTTTCACCAACTCACTCCCCGTTCATCCCCCACCCCCTGAAGAGATGTTTCCCAAAAACAATCCGAATCGTTCGTTTGTCGAGTGCTAACGGTATACCAAATTTGAAGACGATGTCTCTATTCGCTCTAAAGTTATCGTGGCTACAAACAGACAGACATACAGACAAAAAAAATCGTTCCAAAATCAGGTTTTCTATATGTGTTGATACTTTCTACGACGTTTAACAAAAAAAATTGAAATGTTTGTCGCCGATGCGATACTTCATTCCACACGTTGTGACGATGTAGGAGTAATGTATTGCCAGCTGGTTTTTCAACTAGACAACAATTTTTCAATTCCTTCAGAAACAAACCGAATGCAGAGCCAGTGTTGAATAGTATAGTACACTGAGAGCCCAAATGATTTGTTCATTTTTAATTAGCGATTACACCTTTATTACTTAACAAACAACAAAAAAGCTATACTACATATATTAAAGAATAAACCTGGAAGTTTTGTGTGTGTGTTTTGTTTCTTTAACGTTGGCCTATTTTCGCGAATATGGTCAATCACCGACGACTATCCTGGAAATTTTGCCGAACCCCCGACTTTCTGTAAGGAGGGTAGGGATCTTTAACGTGCCCAACATCGCATGGACACGGGACCTGGCTTTACGCCCCCTCCGAAGGGCGGAACGTGCAGGCATTCAACTTGCTCAAATACAATGCCAGAACCTCGGTTCATGTTAATGTTACAGTTTGTACTGAAAAAGTGAAAGGAGTACCCTGGGATCGAACCCAGTACCTTTCGGTTCAGAGGCACACGTTCTTACCCCTGAACCACCGAGGTTCTACCTGGAAGTTTTACTTCGTAACTATTGTGTGTTAAATGCCTGCGTCTTTTATCTACCAGCTACTAGCATATTCTTGGGAATAGCTTCAATGTCTTCTGAGATGTTTCAGCAGATCAAACAATCACTTTGAGAGAGAGAGAGAGAGAGAGAGAGAGAGAGAGAGAGAGTAAATGTATTTCGTAAATTTTACATGTGTTTTCTGCGGCCTAGACACAAAAATTATATTTATTGGCCATTCCATCTAAAGTAAAGTGAGCTTTGTCACTGATGAAAAAACGTTGTGCGATATCTGGTTGATTATTCCCTTACTCCAAAAAAAATTGGCGATGAAATAACCGTTGAGTTAGAATTATGGAACTAAATTTAATATATTTTTGAAAACAAAATATACGTTGCTGTATATTTCAATATTATTATGACAGCTATGAAACAACTGTTAAAATGTCTCCAAAGCCTCACCTTTCCATTGTTGTCATTAGTATTTGCAACTAAAACACATTGATTTTCTTATTGCCGTTTAAAAATGAACAAATCATTTTGACTCCCACTGTATTTACAGATGGAGCGACTTTTACTTGCCGGAGGTGTATTTAACTGCAGAAACAAATATATGCGGGAAAATCAAAATCCTCATGTAGGAGGAGAACGTCATTTCAAACATGAATAAAGTTTGGTGTTAAAACAGCGGAATCATATCTTAGGTTCATATGAATTATCGCCAAATCTGAATGGAAATTCCTTCGTGAATTTGCCACAAAATGGGTTGAAATAATTTGCTCTTAAATTTAAGGCCGAATGTGTATTTCATGCAAGACGCTGCACCGGCGCGCTTTTCTGTTCATGTACGAAATTACCAAAATGAACGGCACCCCAAAGATAGACCATGGCCAGCTCGTACCACATACTTCAACCGATTGGACTTTTTATTTGTGGTTACTTTAAATTAGTCGTCTACACAATGAAAACTTGCGGAGAAATACTGCTAAAATAAAGGAATACTATTTGAAGTTAGCCAATCTCTTCTCAGACGCATACCACAGTGTATTGGGGTTATTGGTGACCATTATTTACCAATAAGATGATTTCCCCACTTCCTTTAAACCACTCATTTACAGCCACTTCCACTTCATTATCCAGGGTGTCTAACATGTCTTTACAACATCGTACCATATACTCCTTAGACGAAAATAAGAAGATTTGAGTCAACTTACCTTAGTACAAAGTTGCTTAGTTTGGCCGCTAGGCAGGCCTGAAGTTACTGTTTTGAATTTATTTTTTTGTTATAAATTCAACACCGCTTACGCAATTTCGCTAAAACATTTTGGCATGTAGACATTGCTTTAAGCGACGAAAAAATCCATATAAAAATTATAATCAGACCATAGGTGTAGAACTTGACTTTTTAAGAAATTGGACGCATAAAATTTCTACGCCAATGGAAGAAAAACATTTCTAGTATCAAATATAGATTAAGCAACACATTTACTACAAAAAGGTACTATTGATAAAACACGATTACTCTCATGGTTTTTTCTAAATTTGCATTTTAATCATTAAAAGCAGTTTCCACAAATAGGAATCCTTAAAACATGTGTCGGTCAAACTTTAAGAAAGTAATTATTTATTTTTCTAATGATAATAGTTAATAGTCAAAAGTTATAATATTTTTTTATCATTGCTACGTTTCTTAGAACAAAATGATTAACTTCATTCATCTTTCTGTTTCCTTTACAATTACTAAAATTTAAAAGAGTATTTCAAATGTTTGTCATTTAGAGATAATGGTTTATCACCCACCAAGCTTATCAATGTCTTTTGTGTCCAGATTTAATCTTTGTCGCTTCTCAGCCAGTGCTTAAACGTGACATCACTGCAGCTACTTTTATATGTGCAAATATTTCGTAAACTGCTAATTTTAGCGCCATTCAAGTTTCACCTAATCTGTCAAAGATTTTTGAAAGGTTTATGATTCGGCTGTCTCGTGCTTTAATGATTTGCATCATACATTCTGCACGCCTATTAAAATTTGCTTGAGCATCATAAATACAAACCATCTTTCGCATTTCTTCATTATAAAAAAGATTATGTCCGTCATAATTTATGTAATCTTGTAGGAAAGCTTATCAAAATAACAGCTACTAACATCAAGACGCGGTTTTCACAAGAACAGTCATAAATTTGTTAACGACAGACGCCTATTATGCTGTAAATAAAATACCATCTGAGCACTACTAAGATGAATGTTTCGCCGCTGCTTTTAATATCGAAAATCTTTCAAAAAGAGTTGATTTTACCGTCATCCAAGAAGTACGTCTTTTTTGTGATGAAACACAAAAGAATTAATTTCCAATAAAAAGTTTCATAACGACTCTAACAAAAAGTGGGAGTCACTTTAGTACTTGAAGGGTACGGAAAGCATTACGCCCTATCCGTCAAAGCGTTGGGAATAAAGCATTTTTTATCACTATGTAAAACTCATTTGTACGGCTTTTCTAGATATCATAAAAAATCGAAATTGAATTTCTCACTTCAACAGCCTGTGTCTCTTTTAATTTTAACCTTTGGGTTGAGGTAAGTTTAGCTAAATCGTAAGATTTGATGTCCAGAATCTATTGCTGCTCTGTGTAGGTACCACTACTTATGGACCAGGCTTTATATAATTAACGGCTAGGAACTATTATTTTTATTTTTCAGCATAATCGACCTTAACTCTAACAAACTTTTCCTAACGATGCTCCTACATTTTTACAAATAAAATGTTTTCCAAATTTCCTTGAAACCACTCATTTACAGCCACTCCTACTTCGTTATGTGATGATAATAATATATTTTGAACATAATTTTAAGAACGTAAGAACGTGGACCTCTGAACCGAAGGGTACTGGGTTCAATCCCAGCGTACTCCTTTCACTTTTTCACTACAAACTGTAACATTAAGATTAACCGAGGTTCTGGCATTGTATTTGAGTAAGTTGAATGTCTGCACGTTCCGCCCTTCGGAGGGGGCGTAAAGCCGTCGGTCCCGTGTCCATGCGATGTTGGGCACGTTAAAGATCCCCACCCTCCTTACAGAAAGGCAGGGGTTAGACAAAATTTCCAGGATAGTGAGGTGAAACTGCTCCCTGGCTTCGGTGATTGGCCATAGTCGCGGAAATAGACCGACGTTAAAGAAACAAAACACACACACACAACATAATTTCAGTGTGTTATACATGGGAGTCTACGCTTGTGCTTGTAAAAATGCAGTTTAAATGCATAACAACAAATTTCGGAACGCAGCAAGTGCGTTATAGTAGTGAATTTTGATAATAATTTTACACTATTAGTACGGCACATTACTAAAATTAATATTTTTAATTTAAACAGACCTTGATGATCGGTTTTAGAGAGTTTAAAAAAAATGAAATCGCTATCTTGCTATTCCCAAAAAATATTTTAGTCTTGTGTTCAACAATGAACAACCTCAATTTTTTTTATGAAGCTAGAAAAATATAATCTGGTACTCTGAAAAGGAAAGTATCTGCCAAATTATAAACATGGCAGGTATTTTTAATTATTAATCATCTGGATGATTTCATTTTAGTCAACCTAATCGAACAGGTTTTTCCAAGAACAAATGTTTTTTAAAAACAAATTCTCTTTAGTGAATTTTCTTAATGAAATTCACTGATATGAACAATAAAAAAATATCTGATGAAAATTATAATTTTATATTCAAAGGTGACATATTTATCCAGGCGTTTTAAATAAAAATGAGAACTAGGTCGCAACGTATGAAATCTAGAAACTATTATTCCTATAAAATGTTAGAGTGAACAAAAAAAAGATGTTAGATGGATCGCGCGAGAATAGAGCCGGACCGAGAACCCCGGCTGCCTGCGTATCAACAGCGTATCTGTCGAACACGTTACCGCTCGGCCAACGAGATTACATAACGAGTGTTTGTTCGCGTGATGTTATATCCATAGCATATAGGTAAACCATTGATCTTTTCACTATATGCTACATTTCCAGTTTGAACATTGATTTGGGGCCGTTCGTCAAGCTACAACTATAGTGTATTTTAAAAATGTTTTGAATTTTCCACTTAAAAATCAATAAGTTTTACAATCACATCATTTCTAATTTCATGCCTCTGTCATTCTGACGTCGTGCGAGAGCGGGGTGGATGTACTTTGTACTTTCACTTTCGCGCATTGCCATAGTGTTAACAACGTTTCGGGATTTTAGTGGCCGAGACTTCGCGAACGCCAGTTCGGATAGTATGTTTTACTTGTTAGTTCTATTGGTTGCTCCTGTGGTATGTATTAATCTACCGATGGCAGCTAGCTACTCCATCTTTGTCAGGCATTGAATTTTACCAACTTATGTCGTTTCGATTCATGTCTTTCAGATTTTATTTTTAATTTGCAAAAAACTCAAAATTTTGTGAACCAAATTACTTGAAAGTCACAACACAGGTTTATTTGCATCATTTATAGCTACATGTAAAGTCTCATTCCAGTTACTCTAATGCTTTTAAAAATAAAGCGTATTCAAAATTATTTTTGTATATTTTTTGGTGAAAAAAAAACCTATGTTATAGCAGATTTACGAACTACTCCGCGGTCTTAAGGAAGTGAAGATGTGCCAAGTTTCGTTGAAATTAGTTGAGCATTTTTTTAATTACCGCTCGGACACACGCACCCACGCACGCACGCATGCACGCTCGCGCGCACTCGCACACCCACACCCGCGCGCGCGCTCACACCCACCCCTCGCACACGCGCTGCTCACACACGCACACCATCGCACACGCGCACGCACAAGAACACACGCACGCACGTACGTAACACACACACATCGAGAGAGAGAGAGAGAGAGAGAGAGAGAGAGAGAGAGAGAGAGAGAAATTCAAACGGACCTTAGATGTGGTTCTAGGGGCACTAATTCGTGCTCATTAAAAAAAATTCCGAATGTCTCATCATCGTTACCTCGCTACCCCTCCGAACACCCTGTAACAGTTGATCAATTTCAATAAAATTTATACATGTGTGTTTAAGATCAAACTTAAAAATGATTACATTTTCACAATGAAATATTAAAAAATAACAAAGTTATAATAATGAGTGGGTCCGCCGCGGTGTCTTATGCATTCGATATTTCTTCGAGGCATGCTTGAAATTTAATTATTTATGGTATCCTGAGGAATGCCATCCAGGCTTCTTGAATTCGGTGACAACTAAATTATTTGCTGGTTGGGATAATTCACCTAGTCGATTGCCAATCATATCCCACACATCTGTAGATATTGTAGTAATCTCTGCTGTATGAGGACATGCGTTGTCTTGCTGTAGTACGTTTCATATGTAATCATTGGCATTCAAATTTCTGTCAATAAAAACTATAGGTGACCTCCAGCGTATGTTGTCGCACACAACACCATTACCCCCCATGTAAGGGCCATATGCCGTTTTACAGCAAATTCTAAATTTCTGCGTTCTCCACGTAATCGTCCTACTCTTCTGCGACCACCGTGTCCAAAGACAGAATCGAAAGTCGTCAGAGAACACAACACAATTCCATTTACCATTCCAATTTTATCTACAGCACTCAAGCCGAGGAGCACGATGTCGAAGTGCCAGTGGAAGACATAAAAATGGTCTATACGAACGGAGTTCAAAAGCGTGTATTTTGCAATATATCGTTGCCATGGAGACTCTTTGTCGTAAAATTCCCAACTAAGCATCTTCAATCGACTACGTCGAGGAAACTCTGTCTTGTAAATCTCCTATCCTCAAATTACGATCTTCCCGTGGTGAAGTTGCTTGAGGTCGTCCGGGTCCATGACGACGGTTATCGATTCCTTCGTCAGACCACCTAGACCAACACTACCACACTGTTGACAAACTGCGTCCTATGCGGTCGGTTACCAGCTTTCAACATACCAACAATGCGCCAATGACCCAATCGAGTTCACTTAAATGATTTTAATTGTTCCTTAAACGGCGTAACGGCATAACATAGGCATAACGACTTAATAAATTGATCATAAGTCGCTACGAAGTATTGCTTCAAACTGGAGGAAACGCAAGTATAAAGAGAAAATTTGTTGATAAATTTAAAAAGTGTATACCTGTTAAAATGTTTCTTCCATGTCGTTATCATTTCTTCTTAGAGACAAAACAGAGCTGTATATAAAATTTCATTGCAATTGGTCGACTCTTACTGGGTGTTTGGATTTTTTGGAAAGTCTATATATATATATATATATATATATATATATATATATATATATATATATATATATATATATATATATATATATATAGCGGCAAAAATATGGAATAAATTCGTTAGTTTGCGCGATTTGTGTTTTGACGAAATCCTTGGACACGTCAACCTGCTTTTCAAATATGACGTCATCGATATTCTTTAAATGACAACCCCCGTTTTTTTATTTTTGTTTTGATAGGGCATTAAATTGTCTTTACGGTACCTTCAAAATTTTGTTACCTCACATTGTTAAATTTTCGAATGAAAGTCATTTAGAGTGGTAAACATAAACTCTATTCAAAACAACAATCAAAAGGTAACGAATAAGATAAGGTTAATTCCCGTAAATAAAATGTTCAAAATTGTATCCAAATGTAGGTACCAAAAAATAATACAGAAGAATCAGGTGTACGTCATTTCCAAATAACGTTATTCTTAATAACATAAATCTCTTGTGAAAGTTAGTTGAAAGTATGGCACATTTAAGTGAAACCCAGCGTATATAAATTTTAATTCTTGTGTGATGCGGTGTTAAAACCAGAACACAGCAAGAAGTGTAGGATTTGTTTAATGCGAAATATAGACGTATCAGCCAAATCAGTAAATAAAAAATCAGTAAAATAGAGAAGAAATTCAGACAAACTGGAATTGCTCAACACATGCAAAGTGCATGGTGTCCTAAGAAAATCGACGAAAGCCTAAAACTTGATATTTTATCATGTGTGGGTGAGAATACTCATGGTGCATCTTGATCAATTGCAGCAGACTATGAAATTTCTCAGCGATCAGTATTACTTGCATTAAAATTAGAAAATGACCATGCTTACAAAATACAGCTGCTGCACGAACTTAATGAAGATGACACTGACCGAAGAATGCATATTTGTGAAATAATGCAACATTTATGCAACCGTAATCCAAACTTTATTCGCCAAATTATTTTTTGCGACGAAGCATCATTCTGGCTAAACAGAACGGTGAATAAACGCAAGTACAGGTATTGTAGTAGAGATAATCCTCATTGGACGACTGAAGCACATACACAACATCCTCGTAAAGTTAACGTGTGGGCAGGACTAGTCCACGAAACTTTAACTGGGCAGCTATATCATAATTTTCTAAGGAATAAGCTTATTCCCGCCTTGCTGCAAGTTTTCCAAGTAAAGATGATCCTGATTTATCAAGTGGTGATATATGGTTTCAGCAAGACGGTTTTTTAAGAAAATTCACTAAATACGAAAATTTGATTCACCAACGACTTATGGGCCAGCCTGTAATTGTAGAAATATTTTTAACATGTACCTCAAGACACCCTATAATTAATGTATACAATGTTTTTGATTTCTTGCATAATAACGGATATATTGAGCTTTAAAGATTTTTTACGAAAATTCGACAAAAATGATATACCATTAACCGATAAACTATATAGCCAACACTACTGCCAAATCATCAGAGAAAAGGTCTATTTGAAATGAATTTTCTGGGAATATTTTAATAAAATGAAGGACAATGACGATTGAAACTAAGAGTTCAGGCTGTGTAAAACATTCTTCTTGAGACATTTTTCTTCCATAGCTTATATTAGTTTCAGGTTCACTGCCTAAATATTACCAATTTTGACGTTTTAAATCGCGAGTTTGACGTTTTGAGGAAAACCCAAATTTATGTCTCTTTAAATGCCTGTGACTTTAACCTACAGAGCTAAATTTTGGCAGGTAACTTACCTGTAATGATATAAACCCGCGTACCAAATTTGAATGCCCTTAATTCGTTAATCCCGGAGATATAAAATTTTTTCGAAAGAAAACACCAAATTTTTCGGGAAAACCTCGGCAGATTTTCCTGGCTAACGAACTTATCCAAGCCACTTGCTACTTGCGAAAGAAAGGTACTCACCAAGTTTTATCAAAATCGGCCCATTATTTTTTTAGTTATAGGTGTGACACATATATATATATATATATATATATATATATATATATATATATATATATATATATATATATATATATATATATATATATATATATATATATATATATATATATAATAAACATATAGTCTGAATCCGACCTCGGATTTGGGTTCCAGGGGTCCTAAATAGCGCTCCTTTGAAGACATTTTTTCAAAATTCAAAAGTCGGGATCTCCTCAACAGTGAATTTTTTTGAAAGAAAATTCACTAAAAAGGGTAGTCATTTAGAAAAAATGTCGTGACGTCATATTTGAAAATCAGGAATGGGTTAAACGCAAATCTTATTCAAAAATGTGTATTTTTGAAAACTAGAGTTGACGTGCCCGAGCATTTCGTGAAAACACAACTCGCGCAAATTTTAATGAATTTATTCCATAATTCCACTATATCGAAACAAATACGAAAAATTCTTATAACTGTCAGTTTCAGTTTTGATGTAACTTCAACTTCCTAAAAATTTGCTCTATTCACATTATTTATACAGAGTGGCATAAAATCTGGAATATTATATGTATCTTCGAAACGGCAGGTCAATCACGATTAATATCCTTGTGTTCACGAATAATGACAATTCGGACTTGGAAGGGGTATTTTCAGGTGCATAGATATACAATATTTTCCACGATGATGGTCAACATTTTTCTTTCAAATTGAACACCCTATATATTTTCATGATTTTCGATAGTACTATTAGAAAAAAATTAAACATTATAAGGTTTATTGTACCTGACTATCAAAATGACAGATCTATTGCAAACCAAAATTTTAATAGATACACGGATACAAGGATAACAAATCCGGTTTGAAAAGAAAGAGCGCAACAGGAAACTTTATCATAAGAGGTACTCAAGATGTCTACCATTGTTGGCTAAAGTATTAGCAAGTCTGTACTGGAACTCCTCTCGCAAGATATCTGAACAAACTTCTTGCATATCAGGAGTAATGCGAGCCTTCAGCTTTATATATTTCAACAACACACCACGAGGGCTTATAGCCTAAATACTATCATACCGTGGGTGTCGACAAGGAGGAAAGAGGCAACTTGTTAATTCTGGACTTGAAGGTTTGGAGGTTCGGAGGAGAAGGAAAAAGATGTGCCGGAAAGGAATTCCACAACTTGGAAGTCCTTGTGACAAAAGAGCGGGCATAACAAGATGTTCTATGTCTGGTGACCTGGTCGGTAAAAGAGTGCATTCCCTCTATTCCCCTGGTAGATCTGTTAGGGGCAGCAGGTGAAGGAACTATGGAAGAAAGCTCCTCTGAGCAGTGTCCGTGCAGATATCTATAAAAGAGAGAGAGAGGTCACCAACGGCACGTCGGTAGGCAAGGGATGGCAGCCTTTGGGTGAGGGTAGGGTCACCGATAAGACGTATACCTCTCTTCTGAATTGAGTCCAGGATAGCGAGTGTAGAAGCGACAGCGGCACTCCATATGTGGGAGCAGTATTCGAGGTTTGGTCTTATTTGTGAAGTATATAAAGTATAGAGATTAGCTGATGAAAATAATTTGCGAGCCCGGAAGAGGAAACCTAATTTCTTAGCAGCCGCTTCTGCAATTGATGTGACATATTGGTGCCAATTGAGATTTCGATCCACATAAATGCCAACAAGTGAAAAGGACTCATTACTTTGAATAACTTGGTTGTTCATTGTCATGGGTCTAGGGCTGGTGTATCTCTTATGCGATAGAAAGCAAGACTTAGATTTGGTGGGGTTGAATTGTACAAGATTTCTACTTCCCCAGTCTAATATTTTTTGGAGATCCACGGAAACAGAACCCTCCATGCGTCTGCGATCCTCATCTAATTGGGCTAAAGAGACAGGCTTAGAATATTGTGTATTTAAGTGGAGGGTGTTGTCGTCCGCGTGACTGTGAACTGGGTTGGATGTGCTAGAGTGGAGGTCATTCATGTAGAGAAGAAACAATGTAGGGGCTAAAGCTGAACCGTGAGGAACTCCTGCATTAATCGGATACAGTTTAGAGGAATGGCCATCCACGACAACAGAAATGATCCGGTTGGAGAGGAAATTTGCTGTCCAGGTACAGAGTTTTGGTGGTAGGCCATAGGCCGGAAGTTTATTAAGCAGCGCTGCGTGCCAGACCTGGTCGAATACTTTGAATATGTCTAGAGCGACAGTCTGGGATTCACCGTGTAGTTCTGTATACTTGTTCCAAGAATGGGTGACAAAGGAAAGGAGGTCGGCAGTTGATCTGCGCTGACGGAATTCATACTGCCTGTCGTGGATTATCCATTGGTTTATTTATATATACTTCACATTTAATTGCACATAAAAGAAACAAATCTAATGGAGGGAAGCCCAGTGATCTGGCAGGCTACCCAATTTTACTTCGCCGACCTATTCACTTATTGGGAAATGTCTGCTCCAAATATTAACGACCACACATCAAAAGTGTACTGGGGCACTATGTTTTTGGAACCAGATATTCGCCCTGTTGTGGAAAATAGCTTCCAAACCAGCATCGCTTGTCGCTAGAGCAGGTCGGAATACACATCCGATGTAAGACTCTCATCAATTAAAAAGGGACCAATCACATTCTGGTCAAGAACACCTGCCCAAGCATTAACTTTTTGCGGCCTTTGTGTAAGACTTTCCTCCAGCCACCGAGGATTATCTGCAGACCAATATATAGGGTTATGTCTATTAACTAAACCATTTAACATAAACGTAGATTCGTCAGAGAAGAGCAGTTATTGGCAAAATTCGTATCATAATTAAATTTTTCCGTGATAATCTAGCAAATCTCCGGTCAAAATCTTCTCACTAAGTTTGAACCAAATAATCTTTGTAAAGACGATTTTTTTTCGCTTTTGAATAAATTCAATACGGACTGGTGACAAACTCCGTGGTCGACCCCAAACTGTCGAGACGATCTAGTAAGATTTTCTTGTAACTCAACGAACATATCCAAAGCTGTATCACCATCACATGCTGTCTTTGGTCGTCCAGATCTTTTTTAGTTTGTTGACATAATAACTGTTTATGTTAGGCCAATTACTGTGAATTGAATAAATCGCATATCTCTGTCCGCCTTCTTTGACAGCCACCTTAGCACCTACCATAATTAGAATTTGCATCTTTTCTGCATCACTCACACCTGACATGTCACGTGGTAACTTGTAAAGAACTTAGAAATATCTAATAGTCAGATACTAACGTCACAGTTGACAATTCTAGTAATAATTCAACCTGCTACTTCTGCTGTCTGTTATACAGTTAAGAGTTTTGCATGTACAGGTGTCCCATTTTGGTTGCAATTGCTGGGTATCTTGGTTATTAGTAATGACAGAACCTTGCAGTTTTCACGAATCTAAGCTACTTTTTTGTGAAACGAAAGATAGCGCAAATAAAATTGTCATAGCGCTCTCAGTTTCCGAGCTGCAGGATGATATTAAAAATATTGCATCTTCAGGTACCCCTTGTATTTCAGTTATCTGACAACTTGTCAAAAAGGTAAAAATGATTCCTTTTACAACTTCTTACGCAGAATCTAGTGGCGTAGTTAATTTTTTTTCTAAATATTATACTGTTTTTGAAATATTGAGCAATGTTTGGTTTCTTAAATGGGACAGCCTGTATATTTGTCAAGAAATTTATTTGCATTTTCACAAGCTTCTCAAAAACATATAACATTATCGGTCTACTTTAATAAACAAGGAAAAAAATCGTAATTTTCATAATTCGCATTCAAAATTTTGCAATAGGTCCTGCAAAAAAATGCTAGTGTCCTTTACTTGGAAGCAAGTGACAATTCCCAAAATTTGTTCTACGTCGTGACACTGCTTGTCTTAATTATATATAGAGGATACATAAAATACTTTTAAAATGTCAAATGTTACTTAAAAATGTCACTTTTGAAATTTTGAAATATTTTCGCAATCATCATTAATTTATTTTTTATGATAATTTTTGCTTTGAAAATGAATAAGGTTAGTCAATAGCTACCTATACGTACTTTAAAAATGAAACATTTTATAAATTCAACTTATATTTTACATTGATAAAAGTCAAGTTTTATAACTATAGTTTTGATTCGTCAGTATTGTAAAGCTACATAGGCAACACATGTTTATAAGTACGTTTATTGGGGTGAATCCAAATAAAAATAAATAAGTAGATTACATAAAAATAAATCAGGAAATATCTTAATTTGAATCAGTCCAGCTTTTTCCTAACTTTTCAGTGTTACACTTCTCATACTAGTACTAGTTACGTCTAGACTTCGTATTACTATTGTTATTTTGTAATTATAAACTTTCAGTAACACCTCACTTTCCAAAAATTTGTCTCAATTCATAACTAAGTGATATAATGTTAACAAATTTGAAACATTCATAAAACCATTATTATTCTACAATAAGAAAAATCTACAATATGCACATACTCACCACATAAATAAGGATACAAGCCAAAAAGATATTAATAAAATCAAACAGCAGTATTAAAAACTTTTATTAAAAAAAAAGTGTAAAGCTGCGAATGGGATAAAGAAAAAGTGGGTCTGTTAAAATATTTATTAATAATACAAAAACAGTTAAAACATAAATAATAGACCAACTAAAGGTAACATTAACAAAACAAAACAAAAACTTTTAAAACGTGTTATAAACCATAACTCTTGTAAATATACGTATTAAAGTCACTAGATATAAAATAGCGCCATTCTGTTATATTTTGTATCTTATTAAAATACCCATGACAAAATCAAAGCTACGAAGCTGGATGGTTTTTTGCTGTGTACACTCTACGAAAGCCCTACTGCTCTAGGTCATTCAGTATGTTACCTGAAGTGCTGTCCTCGTTGGAAGAGGGGTTGTTGTTGTTTTAGGTGTAGATTTCTGGACAAACCACACGTAAAATTAGTTGAAAATCAAAAACCATTCGGTTGTTATCAGATTAAAAAAACATTTAAAACAACATCATCCAAAAAAGTGTGTCATTTGGAATAGGTGGTTTTCCGATAAGTTATGAAATGTTTTACTTTGTTTAAAAAGAGTAACAAGTCTATTTTTAAATGGGACCAAATCAAGTCACGAGAAAAAATTAAAACAAATAGTTTATAATGTTGCATTTGTCAAAAGCCAACTTATAAGTCATTAACAGGTTTGGACAACATGCTACTACAGACTACCAAGGTAAAAATATGAAGATTTAAGCCAACTGTGCTATACCTCAAAAGGCACCCCTTCAGAGATACAGATGTTTGATAAAGGGGGGATAAAACCTTTTTTATTATTGAAAAGGGTTAATCACAAAAATGTTGGCGCATTAAATATAAATAAATTATGTAATTACCAAATGAGCAATATACTGGTGTTTGTCTTTTTTTACATCCAGTGCTATATTTACACTGCTGATTTGTTTAGGTGTGAGCTTCTGACTTTTTGGTAACTACTTTAATACATGAAACAGCAAAACGACTTATACACCTTTGTAGAATTTTACTTTTTTAGTTCCTCAATAAAATAGCATTACCTGAACTAACACACCAAATAGCATTTTTTGAGCTAATACACACATCTTGGTTGATAATGTACCCAAAAATTCTGTATACGTAAAAATTTGTAAAAGCCACTGATACTCGAGATAAAAACGAGTACATCTACCTTAATTTACCTTACCACTCCAAATTCTTTATACGGAATGTCCACGAAAGTTCTTACCAAATAGGATCTTTTATTTATTATGTAGTTTCAAATTTAAAAAAATGTTAAAAACATTTTACTTAGTTGTGAGGTATTATAAGTTATTTAAAAAATAATAAAAATTCCAGTTAAATTAGATCAAAGGTTTTAAATCGACCATCTACTGAATATTATTCAAAAATTTACTTCTAAACTCAATACAAGATGATTCCGTGGGAAAAATATGTCGTTAAACTCCTATTAATTAAATATAACCACACCCGGGGTGAATAAACGCAATTTCATTAGCTATAACTTTTTTTTGGAGTGTGCATAGTGTATAATATGAACAGGAAAGAAAATATTTCGAGTGTAACGTTTTTTCACCATTTAGTGTAAGAAAAAAACGTTGTTTTGCATATAAGTCTCTGGTTTTCACTTTTCCTCAATATTTTTATTATATACAATAACTTTTGATTACAAATGTCGAGTCATATATGAACCTTTAACAGCTACACACTGTTTCTCGCCGAGAAGGTGGCACGGTGATGCCTCACTTGTCTCTAATAAAAAATCGGTCTGCGCATGAATCAACCTCCATATTTACATACGTCATTTTCCATAAAATAAAAATATCGAACCTTCTCAATTTGACAGGTTAGGTCAGATGCCATTTTAAATTCTTATTTTAAATCCACATCCGCCATGTTGGCGTCATCTCTGGTGAGACTCCTCGCCACACTCTAACCAACAGCCCTGTTTTTTCGTCACTGTGCGTCACACGCCTGCGTGTTAGCCTGGCGGTGAAGCACTTTCGCCGGTGGGTCCAGAACATACCATCTATACCTACTTACAAAATTTTATTTCGACATATAACCTTTTAACAGCTACACACATAGCCTAGAGCTTCTCAAATAACGCGAGACCCTCCAAAAAATGTATTTCGGTAACTCCTCAAAAAGTCGGACGCACTTGGCTGTAAATATGGCATCACAGCTCATTTTGATGCCATCGCTTAATGATGATACGTCTTTCTGGACCCACTTCTAGGGAATCTTGTCATCTGTCAGTTGTCATGTCGGTGTCAACTGTCAGCTGTTGAAGTCACTTATCAAGTGTCACGTGATCAAATACCGCCTTTTGATTGACTATCTCCCAAAATGCAATTTCCCATGTTATTTCTAATGGGAAAGCTCGAGATTTTTCATGGAACCGGCAGTTTTCCTCTACTAGGCAGCCCTTGCTCACTGCCTCCACAGGTCGTCCACTTTTAGGACCATCACGTATGGATTCTATGTCTAATTTGAACTGCTTTGCCCATAATTTTATTTGAAAATTAATTGAGAATTTTCAGCGTGTACCCACAACAGTCTTACGTTAGGGCTCCCGATTTAGGCGGGAACCTCCCGATTTCTTACTGTCCTTTCCGCTTTTTAAACTACGCCAAGATACTCCGATTTCTATTTAAAGCTCCCGATTCTCCCGAATTCATAAAATTTATATATACAAATTATTCAGGTAGGTATAAAAAATGTGGGTACCGAGCGATACCGGTAAGGTAACATACCGGTACGAACGCGAATAATACGTGTCGCTCTCGCTGCTGTCGTCGATCATTATAAGTCACCAAATTATTTACAAATTTGTTCCCACGTTTATTCTCTTCCCCACTCCAATGCTATGAGTGAGAGAATGTTTAGTTTGATGTCTGTAGCATGGAGAAAAGAAAGAAATTCTCTTTCCATGGAAACTTTGGAGTCAGAGTTAATGATTAAATATAACTTTACCGAAACTTGCCAAGAATTTGTTAAATTTTTGAAGAAAGATGGAAAAACTCTTTTGAGTAGAGTAGGAGAAAGTTCAAAATATTTATAGAATCGCCCAGAGTAGAGCTATTGTCCGTTTTATTTTTTTAAACATACACATAGAATAATATGTATAAGCATAGTGATCTATAAATAGAAATATAAATCGAACATTCTGCTTTTTTACTTTACTTTTTTACCTCAAGTTAGTAAGTATTAAAATTATTTTTTACATTATGTAAAATTTATCATCCTGTAGATGTCTTTAAGAAGTAATAAAATACTTCCGAAAGCTCGACAATAGCAAAGAGTTCTCTCTTTTCCACTTTTGGCCAACTAGTTTTTGACTGCTACCCCAAGATTATTTTATACTTTTGTTATTATTATTACAGAGATAACAAATTTCAAAAATGTATTATTGTGAAAGTCAATATTTTTGTAGAAGTGAATTATTCATTAAAATTCTGAATTGCTAGGAAAACGCGTGAGCTTAAAAATTTTCGCCTGCAGCGCTATAGCTTCGCGCCTGCAGGCGCACCTTATTTTGCCTCCCGCTTTTTATTTTAAAAAATCTGGCAGCCCTATCTTACGTGCGTGTATAAATGTTGCCTGATTGTCTTTTCGTCAAAAACCTCATCACGCTTTTTTGCAATAGTTTTAAATAACTCACTCCAAGCGTTTACAGCTTTACAAGAACCACACAAATTACTTTATTTACAAATGACTTGACAGATATTCGTTGAAAAGGTGCAGCAAACAAGTGACATAACAGCGCGTTTGTTTCATAGGTAGGCAGATCATTTTAATCTTCCCTCGTTAATAAGTTTTAAAAAGTGGTTATTTTGTTATTTTTTTATATTTTTGTCTAATGAATAACAAAATTAAATATCACAGGAGCAACAATAAATCCTGTCGTCTGCCTACTAGTAATTTTCTTGTTTATCTTTTTGTGGTGAAAATTTATTTTAGCAAACATTCATTCTAAGTTTAATCTCACATTACGTTCTGTAAAAAAATTAAAGAAACAAAAAAGCCTGTAACTAAATAAAACAAGTTATTAGTGAATACTTTTTAAATAATAAAACACAGTCGCACAAAATTTTTAAAATAAGGCTTACAATTTTCGCTCTTCTTTAATGATCGAAAGGGAATGACAATGCTTCTGTAAGTTAAACGAAGATATTCATCAAACTTTTTCCTTTTGCCAAAGGTTGAGACTAAAAATGTATTTTAACTTGTTCCTTTGAAAAGTGTGTATTTTCTTAAAGAGAAGCAAAGCTATTTAAAAAAAAAGTTGCACATATGTCAAAAAAATAAATGTAAACATAATTTATAAACTTTCAGTCTCAAGTAGCAGTTTTTTACTTCTTATTTCCACCATGTATATCTCGGTTTTGATTTATTTTCTCTTATTTGTGATTCAAACCTTCAAATTCAGAAAAGTTTTTCCAGGAAAAATGTTTTTCGATTTACAACTTATATTTGCTTCCATTTCAGTAAGAACATTGTGAACGCTTTGTATAGAGAGGAGTGGTATCTCAATAGGGGTGGGGTTTTATATAAGTGTAAGTTAAGTTAATTTATTTTTGTCCTGGGTATCTGTGCACGACACCGATTTTTATAAATTCCAGACTTTTTAAGTACGTTTTTAATAAAGATAGGGTACAATACTTTAAAAAATGCCCCCGCAGTTAAACATGTTCTTGTTGAAAATTCGCGAACAGATTGGAGATATTAAAATTTTATAAGCACAATTTCTGCAATGTGTATGTGTATTAAACTAAAGTTATAAGAAGTCAATGGCTTCCGGATGAAAAATAAAAATAACAAATATGACATGTGTGTATGCACCAAGAAATGAACCCCTGTATAATATTTATTTTTTAATTAGATCTCGTTATCTACATTTCTCACCGCAACGTCTGTGCAATTTTTTTTTTACCTAACCATTCTCAAATTATTCAAAAATATGTTCTATGGCGGCTGTATCTCAGAACGAGTGCCATTTACACATGTAGTTAAGCTATTTTACTTCGCATATTTTTATTCTGGGAATCTTTGACAGCGCGTTGTCTTAAAATTTTAGATACACCTAAGTATATAAAAACATAATAATGCATTTTCATAGTATGCCAAAGTGACAGAACAGAATTTGAATATTTTTTAAGAAACATTATAGGAACATCCACTGTTTGATTTTCGTATGAGTCAATGACATGAAATTGTCCTTTTCTTTGGGATTCATATTCCAAATGACAACTTAAAACACAATTGCATTATAATTAATTCAGCAAAGACCAAATCTAACAAGGCACAATACACAATATGTAAACTACGATCGACATACAATAAATTAATACAAACTTCATTAACAACACACTTCAATGTTTAAGAGATACAGTTGGTTCACAGTAAAATAATAATAACTAATAAAATCGTATGCTTTACTTTTCGGCAAAACGGGTCGAACATATGGAGACTGTATGCTTTACGTCATGTCCAAAGCGTGCACCTCTAAACCTTTATCGTAAATAGTTTCTAAAATATTTAAAAATACAAATACAAAATAAAATTGTAAGATCAAATAACTCGTGGAACATTGAATGTTAATGTAAATTTTTTTCTACTAAGATTCGCTTAAAATGTAAGTTGGATAGGAAAAAATCTTTTGTGAATCACCCTTACAGTCAATATTATAACTATTCATTTTACTTAATAAAATTACAATATCCCAAAACATTCAAAACATTGATCCTAAAAAATATAAGTCAATGTATTCGATTGGGTATTTTGCGATTATTTTTTCATTGTGAACTGACTGTATCCTTGAAAAAGTGAACCAAAAACAAATGTAAACTTTCCAAAAATAAAGTAAATAAAAATAAATTGGATATACGAAAACAAAATTCATTCCAAATCAAATCACATTAAGTCAGTGGTGAGAATATTAATTAAATTAAAAATATATATAAACGCATACAGCATGCAAAAATGCAGTTAAATAATTAGACTGGTTAACGTTTAGTTGTCAGAAACTTATCTGTTTTTGGCTGGTGTTGCCTGCAATAGATATTTTTCATACATCTCAATCAGTGAAAACCGGCTAAATTTTAAAAAAGAATCCCTGAGAGCACTTAAAAGCTTGCAGAAACCTGCTAAGATGTCCCGAATGAAAAGAAAAAGAAAATCATAATATGTAAGGTGAACTTACATTAAGAACTGCCTATAAGAAGATTAAAGACGGATAACATAATATTTGAACCAAAGCTATAAGATAAAATTATTAATAAATAATAAAGGAAATGTTTAATCAACAAATAGCTTAGAAACCCAATTCCAAAACAGTTCTTTTCCAGATATCACAGTGCTCAAATATCGGCGTAACTCGAACTACGCAAACAGTAAAATTGGTGCACAAAACCATCGATTCAAATATTCTGACCACGTTTCAAAAAAACTGGGACACACTCAAGAACGTCTCAAATTTAATAAATCTAGCCATTTCGGTCGAGCATCTTACGACAAAAAAGAAGTAGCATTTTAAACAGCTTTCCATAAGATAGCGAGACCGGAAAAAAATACAAAAACATGACTGAGAAACCACATACAGTAATTTGTAGTGATGAACGAATGCGACTGGCAATATATAAAATATATGTGACAAAAAGGTAACCAGAGCTTCTGAAATCATTATTTTCCAATGAAAAGGCATATTGTCACCCTAATTCGCAAACGTCTATTTCCAAAATAATAAAATTTTTAGGGGAGAAATAAATGCAATTTTAGTTTTATGCCATAACAGTATATTTTACATATTCGTGTATCTGAGCAAAAGATAAACTAGTTTGGGTATAGCTGGAAGCTTTTTTAGGTTTTGTACTTTTTTATTATTTTAATAGAATAAATACATATGTAGACTTATTCGTTGGCTTCACAACTGTTTGTCTTCTTCTCTGTGAGTGGTTTTTCCTTCTTACGGCATCGTCAGACGCTAATCAGTCTCCGTTAGTATGGAGCGGTCTCACCAAGACAGACAACAATTAATTAATATTTTAATGGAATTATGACGTTTTCTCTCATTTATTTAAAAAAAATCGAGAGTTGCGAAGTTAAAGGGAATACGAGGTTCTCTTGCAGAGTTAGACAGATCTTATAAAGTATAATAGAGTTAGATTTTAAAATATAATAACATATATCGCAAAACTTTCGAAATGGAGTTATGAGGTTTGCTAATTAAAATGACGGTATGATGTGCAGACAAGTATTTCAATTATTGCTACCACATTGTTCGGATTTGGACCCGGTCGATGGGCTAGAAGCCGTGCTCGCACCCAGAGCAATAGGAAAACGGAGGCTTGAATGAAGTGTAGACCATTTATTGGTTTTGTGGATCTGAAAGCAGCATTTGATAATGTGGATTCAAAAATGTTTTCATATAATAAACAATATGTGCCAGAAGAGGTGAGAGAAGAAAGATGCTTCCTTAATTGTTGTTGCCCTTACTTGATGAGGCCGTTCAATTCCTAAATACAGATGTAGAGACTTCTTCTCTGGCTTCGCAAGTGTTTGTTTCCTTCTGTAAAACCGGTTTCGCCAATTTACGACATCATAGAAGAGCGGAACCTGTTATAGAGAAGAAAACAAATACTCACAAGCCAAAAAAGAAGTTTCTTCATCTGTATTTGGAAAGACGCTTGCTGAAAGAAACTGAAAGGACGAAGCGAAAATTTGTTGGTCTTATTCTGAGACATAGCTGTGACAAAAATATTTGCAGGACACATAATTGTACAAATAAATAAAGAGGCAGACCAAGAAGAAAAGTTCTGGAAAGCCTGGTCAAACTGATGGAAGCACAAGCTTCAGTGGAAAGAAAACAACTGCTAGTGATACTAAAGTCATGGTTGTGACGAAAGACGACATCGCCTTTCAAAATTTCTACAGCAGCTGTAAACGGAACATCAGGCAGAAATATCAATAGACCATATCCGATAAAAATTGCTACGTTGATCACGTTTTCATTATACGAATTATTCATCACGCATTTAGTTTAAAATGGAAAAAAGAAATTCTTACTACCAAATTAAAGAAGCTTGGACAGTTTGCTCGTTCATAACCTAAAACCGATGTTGCTTCCATCAAAGATATGCAAATGGGGAAAAGAAAAGATCTGGTCAGTAATAAAATGCGGAATGATTTCCTAGCGGTTTTAAAATACATTTAATAACATTTTTTTAAACACAAAGAAAAATTGGAGTTTACTTAAACTCGATTAAAACCACAGAGAACGACCAAATATCCAGCTTTATATGTAAAGCAAATTCACTCACAATGAAGAAGCTAAAATAGGAGGTTATAAGTTTATGTCTCCTGGAAGTAGTTTTGCTCGGAAACTTGCCAAACACAGGCTGAAACTTACCACAGAATCAGCAAATGTACATAGAAACCTGCATATTTATTGCAGCTAATCGACCAACGAGCGGAATCAAATTTAGGAAAATCATTACGTACAAATATGTACGGCTATATACATTCCGACTACTACTAGAACGACAGACCGGTTTTGCTCTAATTATAACTTTTGTTAGTGTGTAATATTGACATTCAAAACGCATTTAAAGCAATTTTGCCTGAGGCGTTTTGATTGTCACTAGTATTATACACCAACAAGCTCTAAGAAGATCGAAACCGGTTAATGTTTTAGTGATGGTCAAAATGCATCTAGCCTTACAGTAAGTTGCTAATATTTATAATTTTAGCCTGACGTCTACCTATAAAAAATTCCGTGGCAAAAAGAGGATTCGAGGCCAAAATGAAACCAGAAATTAACTTCATTACTTACCTCCAACCACAGCCTACAAAATACAGATATTTATATAAACCTGGAATAAACAGCAAAAGTTTTGACCGTTAAAAATCCACAAGTTAAAAAAATGTATCAAAGAAAGTGGGTTTTCTCTCGGCTCTTAGTGAAGCATCTTGCTTAAGTAAAAAATAACAAAACACTTGGTAAAACTTCACAGCAGACAATTTATTAAGCCCAGACAGAGTGTTTCGGTTTCACGACCATCCTCTATAAAAATCTTTCTAGATGCGCAAATTTGATATTTAGATGCACGATTAAAAGAGACGCCCTTTGCGCCGGCATATAAATCTGACTCTCATTTATAAAAAATATATATAAAAACAAAACCAAACAACATCAACCTACCTTGGGTGTTAGTGAATTGACTCCAAGTCTTACCCTTCTAACGCTGGACGCAGCGCTTGTCAATGAAACCATTGACTCCTTGGAACCCGCTCTTCTCATTCCTAAAGGCGGAAGACCGCTCCCTGAATGGACTGCACACGCTCCTGGCTTATACTTTGAAGGAGACTTGCTCACTTTAGATACTGGTGCGAAGAGACCAAAGCTGGGTTGGCATGAGAAATATCTACAAGAACCAGCAAAATTTTATCGCTCGAAACCTTAATTTTATAGTCATAAAGCTCCAATTTCGCCTTGGAAACATAATGAAATCCTTCAAAGAACAACAGTAGCTACTAAGAGAAACTAAAAAATTATTTAGAAAACGCGTCCATTAAAAATTCTACATATTCCTAAACGGATTTATTAACAAAGCTTTGACGGCAGTCCATTTCCTCTTTCTTATCATAAAATGTTTTAACTTACACAGCAATTTCGGCCACCAGTAACTTTCTCATTTTAACTATGGTGCCATGTTTTAATGAATTAATTGATGTTGCGTTTTCCTCGACTGCTATTAAAGCTGCTAAAATGATCTCGAAATTTTTCGATTTTTGAAATTTTTCACAAATGGCATTTTTGAGTATGTATATTGGCTTCTATTAGAACTGTGATATTCAAATATAATATATGTCAGATCCAAAAATAATTATGTGATTGATACTAGCTCATTCTACAGAGTAAGTACACTTGGAGAACCCAAATCACCGCAACACATTTTAAAACACCTGACGATCGTTTCACTAACCAAGTTAGCGTCATCAGAGGATTAAAGATTATAACTTCTTTAAAAACTAACATCACCTTATATACCGGATCTTGGGTAAAGAGACTGAACTGAGAGGGGGAACTAGTCGCAGGCAAATTCTGCAGTGTATTGTATTTTTATCGCCGGACAAGGTCTTTAGTAACTTGTCTAAAACGTGTCCTTCTCTAATAAATTTGGGAAGGTTCAACGACAACTAAATTAACATAGTTTCCTTTGGCGGAAATATCTGTATTCTTATGTTATCTCTAGGACGTGTTGAAACGTGGGAATTTATTTTACTAAGCAATCGAAGAACACTTTACGTTAAGGTACTATAGATATATCTTCTGTCGCCCGACATATGTGGGATAAAAATCATCACGTTAATGAAGATAACCTAAAATTAATTAAAAAGATGTTAGACAACCAGGACAGCTAAACGCGTTCGAGAATATATCTATTGCAAAATATAGTTACAACAAAAAATGTGTGACCGTTTCACCACCGCCGATTACGTGTCACTTGATTGACTGCTTCGTAAAATAAATTCCCACGTTTCAACACGTCCTAGAGATAACATAAGAATACAGATATTTCCGCCAAAGGAAACTATGTTAATTTTGTTGTTGTTGAACGTTCCCAAAATTATTAGAGATGGATACCTTATGGATAAGTTAATAGAGACGGTCAAAGACCTTGTCTGGCGATAAAAATACAATACACTGCATAATTTGCGTGCGACTAGTTTTCCCTCTCAGCTCGGTCTATTTACCTAAGATCCGGTATATAAGGTGATGTTAGTTTTTAAAGTAGTGAGAATTTTTCATCCTCTGATGACGCTAACTTGGTTAGTGAAACGTTCGTCAGGTCTTTTAGAATGTGTTGTGGCGATCTGGGTTCTCCAAGTGTACTTATCAGTGCTCATCACAGGTTCCAATATGCACTTAGTATTCTACAGAGTAGTTAAAATTTAACTGCCAATATTTGGAAGCATACTTTTTTTCAAATGGTACATCTGAATGTTATCTACACAGGTTTGATTTAAAACTGTCCCTCCTCAAAAACAAGTATAATATAATAATATATAGTATATAATAATAAAAACAAATAATCAACAGAACAAACAAGCTTTTATTTTAGGGGGGTCACTTACTGACATACCCCGAATTTTGGTAGAAGCTACCTCCTCCATACCGAAATTTTAACCCTATTTAAAAGACTGCATTTTAAACAAAATGTATTTTAAAATACAATGGTTACTGCTAAAAAGTTCAAGAAATTGAAATGGATAAAATAACTATCAAATTTGATGCTAACAAGTAGGCACTAAGAAAAATTATATTACTTTAGAAGATCTTCAAAATGCTCTCCAAGGACAATAGAACGGTCTACTTACGACTCTTCCTTTTTTAATTTTATTAATTTATTTAACCTGTTTTTTTTTCAAGTAAATATTGAATATATTAGGGTACAGAAAGCGAAAACATTTTTCTTTTATTTTTACTATTATTGTCGTTTATTGGCAAAAATTAGACAGTGTGTTAGCACAATAAGTCTTAGACTTGTGCTGTAGTATAACACAATTTAACTTCCCCGGGCTTCGTAGTTAGAATTTTAAAAATAAGTAAACCATCATTTTCTAAAAGAAAATCCTTTAAAATGAGTATCGTAAGGAGATGGTGTCATTTTAAATCTTGGGGTGGGCGTCTGAAGACTTCGTTGGCACGTATAAAGAAAGGAAATACATCCATTAATTTTTGGCTTACTAACAAATAAAACTCCAGCCGCAATTTTTTGCAGATGTTGTTTCGCAATGTTGGTATTAATCTGAATTCTGTGAACATTTTGTCTTTTTGAACCACATCAGTAAGCTTACAGACATTCTTGTCAAAAAGTCAACCATTCCTAAAGATAATAAAACTGTTTGTGAACCGTGGAAACCGAAGGAAAGCTGTGGGTAAAATATAACGCCCAAGCTAAGTATATATAATCAAAGGTGGAATTTTTTCCTGAAAACAATTATTACTGCGCGATGTATGTAGCCTGTCAGTGTCTGGCTGAAGGGCACATATGTGCATACAATTTCAGGGTCATCCGCAAAGAGGAACCGATCACATCGAAGAGCAGGAGGCAGGTCGTTTATGAATATAAAAGAAACAGCAGAGGTCCCAGATTTGACTCCTGAGGTACACCTGCGGTGGCAGTATACTTCAGACAACGATGTCCTCCATACACAGCCTACTGCTATAGCGATAAATTGATAGGATAGAGGACGAACAAAAATATAACAACAATCATTTACTAGAAAACTTAGAATCTGATCACCAGAAGTAAAACTTTTTTCAAAATTTTTAATTGAAACAATAATATCCTGATCACAAGTGTGATCAATAATGATAGGGAAATAATTAGTATTGGCACCACAGTTGCTGTCGAAAAGCGAAAATACACACTCCTAAAATAACGCGAAAAACCATTTGCAATCTAGAGTGGGTCATTTAGGGCAATACCTTCATAAAGCAATGGACCAGGAATCCTCGAGATATTCTGCTTTTTGTGAAAATAATCTCAGAAAGATTTTAGATTACGTGATATCGGGGTTTTGACCTCCTCAGGATACTGCTTATATGCACCCTTGATGTCCCACTTTACTGGCGTAAGTTCTTTAAATTGCTGTTAATAAACTTGAGGTTCTGTGATAATTAAGAAGTGCTTTCTGCTACGTTTTAAATGTTTGATAATATCCAAGGTTAACCCAGCATGGTATCACTGACGCCTCGGAACATATAAGGGAACACAAAGGCTGAAGCATTCATATATTAAATCATAGAACGTATTACAAGCCTCATCAGCATCATTAATTGTAGATTGGAAATCATCATAGCCAATATTATCTTATTTGTTGCGCGTCCAAAAAATTGAATTGAGCTGCTTCCATACCATTCGCGCAGATTGCGCAACCACGACGTTTTTCTTCTACCTACGCTCCTTTTACCTTTGATTTTTCCCTGCATGATATTTTAGTAACGCGTCCTTTCCCTCTCATGATATGACCTACCTACTCCAGCTTTATTTTTTAGTTTTTCGTAGTTCTTGTTGTTTGTGTAGTCTTTGTCGTACGCTTGCATTTGTCACACGATCCACTCACGAGATTTTGGGATATCGCCGGTAGCACCACATTTCAAAAGCTTCTATGTTTTTGGTGTTTCTGCGCTTCGATGTCCAAGGTTCCGTTCCGTGAAGGAGAATATGCAGAATGTCTTTCTCATTTTGTTGAATACTGTTCTGGCAATTTCAATACGGCTTTTTATCTCCTTCGTTTGATTGGTATGTCTGTGATCCATGCGCCCAAGTGTTTATAGGACGATATTTTTTCAATTCGTGTATCGTCGATAACCAGATTAGCTCTAATGCTCTCGTTCTTTGTTATTACCATGAGTTTGGTTTTCTTACAATTCATTTTTAAGACGCAATTATTGCTTTCAAAATCAAGTCGTTGTACTAGATATTGTAGTTCTTCTATTGTGCCGTCTAATACGCCGGTGCCATCTGCATATCCAATATTATTGAGAGTTTCACCATTTATCACCAGGCCTTCGCACATTTCTGATAGTGACTTTTTGACAAATGGTTTCGCTATGCAGATTGAACAGAAGAGGCGAGAGCACACAACCAAGACGCACTCCGCGACATATTCCAATTTCTCGTGTTAAGTTGTTTTCAACTTTCACTTTCGCTAGTTGATTCCAGTACAAATTACAGATTATTCTTATATCCCTACTATCTATATTATTGCTCAGTAGAATGTCTTAAGTGGTCATGCTGTACCCTGTCGAATGCCTTCTCAAAATCAACAAAGCAAGCATACACTTCCTGATTCATATCAATACATCTGTGGGACGAGACGCTCATTCCAAACAAAGCTTCTAGAGTACCGATCTCTTTTCTGAATCCCATTTGAGTATGACCAATATCCTCATATAATTTCTTGAAAACTCTGTTGTATATTATCTTCAAAAAAATATATTAGCGTGTGTCTCATCAGGACTATAGTACGATGTTCGCCGCATTCTCTTGCGTTGGCTTTCTTTGGAATTGGAACGAACGTAGTATGGAGCCAATCTTCTGGTAATATTTCAGTTTTATATATGTTGTTAAATAGCTCTAGCATGATTGTGATAGATTCTCTGTTCATCAATTTGAGCAGCTCGACTCTCGTCGTGTCCACTAGCCTTGCTATCTTTGGCATGTTTAAGTGCATATTCTTTGAGTAAAGAGCTGTTATTAAATTCCTTACTCGAGAAGGTCTTCCACCCCAAAGCATCAAAGATCGAGTGATTGGGGGGGGGGGGGTGTTGCTGGGTACAGAGAAAATTATTCATCTTATTATATAGTAAAATATTGGTCAAAACGATTCCGAATGACGAAGGAATCCTTGGAAGATGACGCAAGAACAGAAAGGACGGTGAAAGTGGTGACGCACAGAAAGATTCCCCTTGTTGAGGATCTCGTATTAAGCGACCGACGCTTGAAAGTAAAAGGCTTATCAAAAATGTCAGGGACTTCAGATACCAGCCCCGAATCCTCCACGGACATTTAGGCATGAATAAAGTTAGTACAAGCTGGGTCCCCAAACAGCTTTCAGCAGTTCAGCGCCAGCGTCATGTTGAATGTGCCCGATCATTTTTGGACCCCTGTGGAGAAAACTCTGTGGACGTGTTGAAGACAGTTGTCACAGAGGATGAAACTATGGTTCTCTACTATGATCCTTTGTGCAAAAGAGAGTCGATCGAATCGAGGTGTAAGGGAGAAGCACCGTCAAGAAAGTTCAAGGTCTGTCAGTTGACAAAAAATGTGATGGCTACGATTTTTTGGGATTGTGAGGATATTCTTCACATAGACTTTAAAAAACGCAAACCACAATCATCGTAGTATATTATGCAATACTCCTGCATAAAGTACGACAAAATACTCGGGAGAAAAGACAAGGGAAACTGACGAGAGGCGTGCGTATGCTCCATGACAATGCACCCGTACACACTGCTGGAATTTGCACAAGCCGTAATTCGCCACTGCGGTTTCGAAGTTGATCGCGCTTTGTATGGCCCCTAGTGACTACTACCTATTTGAAAGTTTGAAAAAGGACCTTCGCTCCTTTTCAGTGACGACGAGTAGGTGAAAGCTGCAGTTGGGCACATTTTGAGGACAAGCCGAAAGAATATTTTTAGGGGTATCGAATTGACGCTAAAACGATGCAATAAGCGCATTGTTTGGGGGGGGGGGGGGTTCGGATATTGAACAATAAAATTTAATTGCGCTGTTATGCTGTTTCTTTCATAGCCAGGCCGGGAAATGTTGTCGCTTACCTCGTAAAACCCAACCCACATTACAAGGAGCGGACACCATAAGTGCGTGACATACCTGCCTCGTTTGCATAGAATGGCAAGTCCCGTATATTTGCTGCGGTGTATGTATATAAGTGCCCCTGAAAACCAAAGCTCATCTTTCTTGACGAATTTTAAATTATGTTGGATTTAGTTAAGGGTGAACAGTTAAAATAAAAACGCAGTATATTCGTGTGTGCTAAATGTTTCAGTGTCCTAACATTTACATTGTCTAATTTTTTTAGACAGCTGCTGAATGGCTTTCGCGCTATTCTGCTCTGGTCGAATTCACTTTGTAGGTTGCTTGACGTTTCGTCAACTACCAGCTTCTTCAGGTTTCAGTCCACCTACTGGAAAAGCCATTAGCCATGGTTGGCAAAACGTATGGCAATTCACCAAGTGAGATCGCCCGCGGCAGAACAGCCGCAAATCCATTCAACAATATAATCAAAGTTGGCCGTAAAAATCTATAAGCATCAGTACTTTAAACACGTTTCAAATTAAAACAAACTTTTCTCTATGTAATTAAACGTTGTAGCGTTTTTCATGCTGTACCAAATGAAAAAAGTACTACGTATTATAAGTTGGCATATATCTAACAAGAGGTATTCTCAGTCAATAAACTACGCGTCAAATGAAGTGAAACACCTTAAATTTTTGATTCTGCTTGATCGTTTGTAGCCTAAAATCAAGGTCACCGAGTCTGCTCTATTTTTCACAGGTTGGCAGATGTTTCTTGAGGCTTCTGATTGGTAGACAATAACAAAATTTGCACTTACGTGCTATATGATACAGGGTGGAATATAGGTAGACGTTTTTTCAGCAATATTTGAAACGATGGCCATTAGTCTACCAGGACATATGTATGCATGTATGTATGTATTGTATATATATATATATATATATATATATATATATATATATATATATATATATATATATATATATATATATGGTACGCAGTTTAGAAGTATACGTTGATACCTCGGGATGTTTTCGAGATATAATTAATATGGCAGCCTACTAGGTTTTTATAATTAGTTTTGTATGTTTGGTCAAATCCAGCCTAAGTAAAAATGCAAGGGAAACCCATTGGTCGATGAGGCGAATTATGTTCGCTTTTGGTGTTCAGTGCTGAAAAATATCTCTATACCTCGGAACGTTTTTGAAATTTTGTTGATATCGCGTTCCACAACGTTTCTGTCATGAATTTTGTTTTTGTGGTCAATTTTGACTCTTAAACACATTATTTTTGCGCAAAACGCGCACTTCAACAGTCAAACACTTGCGTTAGGTGAATTTTATGTATGCAGTTCAGAAGAACACTTCAATACATCTGGACGTTTCCGATATTTTATAAATATCGCAGCCTATGTTTATATCATCTTTTTTTCTTTTCTATTTTTCTCATTGGCCGACGGGGAGGTTTACGTTGATTTTTGGTATTTGATTCTGAATATCTCTATACCTCGTGACATTTTTGAGATTTTGTCGCATTTGACTACGTTGCTCTCAGGAAATTTCTCCTAACTTTCTCTCAAAACGCGCATCACAATAGTCAGGGATTTGGGTTAGGTGAATTTTTGGTATGCAGTTGGGAAACTTTCACTACTTTCGGACGTTTCTGAGATTTTTATAACTGACTTGATAATCTTGATGAGGGAAAGTAGGAATGGAACAAGGTATCGAGATTTGTGTGTGAGAGATATTGTCATTCCATATGCCATTAATTTCGGTAACGATTTTATCTTGTTCGATGATAATACTAGTCCTCATCGAGCTCAAATCGTTAACGGATATGCTTAGGGTGGACAGTATACAGAGGCCTGCTAGGTCACCTTATATGAATCCGATTGAGCATGTATGGAGTCAAATCCAATTAAAATTTAGTGAGCGAGAGAGTGGTCTTCGTGACCTTAATGTATTGGCTATGGCCATTAGGCAAGAGTCGTAAGCTACTCTAGAAGATTTGTTGAGAAGATTGGTGGATAGCATGCCCAGACGAGTGGCAGATCTGATCAACAATCGTGGTGGACCTACAAGATACTGATTTTTACGTTACTTCATAACTGTGGTGTTATTCATTCATTCATTTATATATGTCTTAGTCATGTCTTGTGTGATGAATAAAATAAAATTTTCTCTACTAACATGTTAGTTTTACTACCAAGTCTTAGCTTTACTACTAAGAAGCAAAATCAATAATATCAACCTAGTAGGCTGCGATATCAACAAAATCTGAGAAACGTCCCGAAGTATTGAAGGTTTCTCAGCTGCATACCCAAAATTCACCTAACCCAAATCCCTGGCTCTTGTGATGCTCGTTTTGCGAGAAAGTTGAGCGGCAAGTTTGATGACAGCAACGTTCGAATGCGATATCAACAAACTCTCAAACATGTCACGAGGTACAGAGATAATCTTTAGAATAAAATACCAAAAATCCACGCAAACCTCCTCATCGACCAATGATTAAAAAAATTGATGATATAGACGTAGTGGGCTGCGATATTAATAAAATCTCGGAAACGTCCCGAGGTATTAAGGTGTTGTTCTGGATTGTATACCAAAAATTCACCTACCACGACTCCTTGACTATTGAAGCACGTGTTTTGCAACAACAAAACCATGTGGTTAAGAGTCAAATTAGACCTCAAAAATAAAATTGATGACAGCAACGTAGTGGAACGGGATATCAACAAAATATCAAAAGCGTCCAGAAGGTATAGAGCTATTCTCCAACACTGAACACCAGAAGCGAACATAGTCCGCCTCAGCGACAAATGGAGTTCGCTTGCATTTTTACTCACACTGGATTGGACCCAAAATACAAAATTGATTATAAAAAACGTAGTGGGCTGTGATATTAATAAAAGCTCGAAAACGTCCCGAGATATAGAGGTATACCTCTAAATTGTATACGAAAAATATAAATAAATTTCCTCGTAGACTAATGGCCATCGTTTGTAATGTCGCTGAAAAAACATCTACTTATATTCCACCCTGTTTCGTATAGCATGTAACTGCAAATTTTGTTATTGTCTACCAATCAAAAGCCCCCAGAAACATCTGTCAATCGGTGAAAACTAGAGCAGATTTGGTAAACTTGTTTTTGAGCTGCAAACGATTAAACAGTATGCAAAATCTAAGGTGTTCCACTTCAATTGACGCTGAGTTTAAATCGAAATTTAAGAGACCGCTTCAAATTTTTCTAAACAAAATTGCTAACTATTTTGCGTTTGTCAATAACATAAATTATTCATAACCTCATTAAGGCATACAGCGTTTAGAAACGTCTTAATGTAACCTCATCTTGATCGCAATTGTAATGTTTGTCTTCTGGACATCTCAATGCAATATGAAAAAAAGATACATCAAGAGCATTAACTTTTCGCTTCTACATAATATATACCCCTCTACTTTTTGGTTTCTTTTAGAACTGATGTACTGTGTTCCTTTAGAGAGAAGCCAGACTTTAATTTAACTTTTCCATCGTGTGGACATCAAAACTGACCTTCTTCCTTCAACAGATCCGTCATTCTTTCCTCTTGGTTCATCTAACTCAACACCAACCCATTCCCCAGGTGCGAAGTCAGTGTAACCCATGTACCGAACAGTGCCAATTTTAGATCCTTGACTGCTCTTAATAATCACTCGATCACCCATTTTAAAATCAATATTGTGCGATGTAGCAGATGCCAAACTAGTATTTGACGTACCTAAAAAAGAATAATTCGTAACGAGTACACGACAAAACAAAAACAGTGATAAACCAATACTGGACTGAAACAGCTTTCGTTTGTTTACGATTTATAAAATAGATAATGAAAAAAATGACAATGAATTAAATCTGATCCGCTGCAAATGCGTTTTAGTAGTTTATTTTTATCATTGACGGTTTTTTACTTATGAAATAGCAATTAGTGTGGAGAGAGAAAGCAAAATGTATCAACGATATCTAAATCGCATGTAGTTTCACCATCTCAACTGCTTCAGCATAGTATCAACACACAAATTCCAGATACTAACTCATTACAGATCTCTGTAGACTTCTACTACTGCCAGTAGGAGACACTGGACTCCTTCTGTTTCCGTTGTGTACTGGAGTGGATGTCCTGAATGTTGTATCGTAGCCTGAATCGACTAGAGGCAGTCTAGTCAAACGTGTCAATCTTGAAAAGACACCACGTTTAGGCTCACACTGGAAATAATGAACCCCAGCAACGCTTCCATCATTTTTACCTGCAAATGGATACATGTTAGATATGTTTTCTACGTAAACAAAGGTAAAGCAAGAAAACGTTGTACTTTTAAGTAAAACAAGGTTTGTACAACACTTGAAAAAACAAGATTACGTACCAATAGGTTCGTCAAGAACTATCCCTGCCCATTCGCCAGGTGCGAATTGTGTCTCACCAATAAAAGCTATAGTACCAGGTTTGCTTCCACCAACCCATACTCTTTGTCCAATGATAAAACTGTCCGTGTCTTCAGTAAGAACTGCGCTTGAATCTGATACAAATAATTACATATTTAAATTTTGTTCGTTAAAAATGAAAAGGGCATTTAATTTTAATCTTACAATTTTGACAGTAAATTAATTAAGAAAAAAAGAAAGTGATACCGTTTATGTGGCGTTTTATTTTAAAAAGTACGTAATCATGCCTATAACCTATGACAGCATAGGTATATAAGGAACCAAACTATAAAAATCAACCAATAAAACGAAACCATTATTAACGAGTAAAAAAAATTACATGAATTTAAAAAATAAAGCATTATAACAAACTATCAGGCGCAATATATTAAAGCTTAAGCTTAACAACCGCACCAATAAAAATTAGGTATAATTTTAATAGACGTCATATTGTGCTTCATATTCTAATACTGAGTCCATTTAAAAAATAAGTTTCTTTGCATCAAATAAGTGATTTTTGTGTCATTTTATATGTGCTCATGTGTAACTGTGAAGTGCAATTCACAAAAAAAAACAGTAGCAAAGTACAACACAAATTGAATGTGCAGCGAAAGTAACAATGCAGATCTTACTACATTAAAATTAGCTAGAAGAAATTAAACATTTTGTGAAGCATTTCTCAGTACCATATTTCATATGTCTAAATAATTTGTGGCATTTACATTTTAAACTGATAAAATATTACACGGAATACTAATAGGCAATCACAGTACTCAAATGGAATTAAAAACTATACTGATAACAACAACAATAATAATAATAATAATAGCACATGTGTTTATCCTGTGATGCAGTTTTTTAATTTATCGTTAATATTAATATAATAACAGAAGATTGAGATTCTCGGTGGTTCAGTGATAAGGACGTGTACCTCTCAACCGAGGAGTACGGGGTTCGATTCCCAGGGTTTCCCTTTTACTTTTTCAGTACATATTGTACAGTTAACATCAACCGAAGTTGTGGCAATATATTTGAGCATGTTGATCGTCTACACGTTCCACCCTTCGGAGGGAGCGTAAATCCGTCGGTCCGTGTCCATGCGATGATGGGCACGTTAAAGATGCCTACCCTCCTTACAGAAAGGCAGGGGTTCGGCTAAATTTCCGAGAGAGTGAAGTGAAACTGCTTTCTGGGGTCGGTGATTGGCCATAAGCGCGGAAATTAACCGACCTTAAAGAAAAAAAGTGAAGATTGAAACATATGATAAGCACTTTATTAAGTACACTTTGGAGAACCACAACACGTTTTTTTAATCTCACGATCGTTTCGATAACAAAGCTAGCATTATCAGAGAATAAATAAACTGAGCGAACTAACAACTAAAATGGTTTTTATTACAGGTACCCAACCAAAAACTAGAAACTCCTTCAACGGGAATATATAACTATAATAGGATATAAAACCAAATGTCACTATTTCGCGCGTATCTTTTCACTTGAAGTACCGTTACCATCGTCAGCACCGTTCGTATTCTTTGATGGGTATCAAGAGAATAACGAACTATTTCCATGAAGGCTAATTCTGTTCCTTCTGACTTTTTTATTTTAACTGATAAATGTAATCTCATCGAGGTCTAACTGTGTTGACACTTTTGACTACCCTATGATTTTCTCTATGTTTCTTAAATATGTTGTGCGAAAACTACATTATCTATTAAAATTAGATTTAAAGAACACTTGTTACTACTAACGTACGCAATAGATAAGTCATATGTCGCTCGACACATTTTTTATGAGAACCAGCGCGTAGATAAAGAAAATCTTGGGTTGATCAAATGTTCAAACAATCGGTACCATTAGATGCATGTGAAAGTATATTCATCAAATAAAATGAAAAATTTGGAACGTATTAGAATGGACCCACTCGTAGATAGCTCGTTTTTCATCTTCATAGCCTTTCAACGCAACGTCTTTGTCGACAAATGCATTGGGTGCCGACAACGGTAACAGTACTCTGAGTGAAATAACATCCTAGTGATGATGAAAGTTTGTTTTTCACCGTAATAAACATACCCCCGTTACATATGCTTCTAGTTTTTGATTGTCCGGATACCTATTAAATAACAATTTTAGTTGTCAGTTGGCTGAGTTTATTATGATGAAGCTAGCTTTGTAAGAGAAACGATCATCAAGTCTAAAAAAAAGTTTTGTGGTAAATTGAGTCTTCTAAAGTTTACAGGATGCTCAGGAGCACTGCTAGTTTTACTGCCACTATCGGTTTTGGGTATGAAGTGGGATGCCATAAGGAGTATTTTAGCCTGAGTAACACCATATATTGAAAACGTCGCTCACCCTCATGGTGCCATTTATAATCTTTTCCCCGCCTGTACGTGTAACATTAGGAAAAACCCTTCTATCGGCCCATTTATGTTAGATAAGGAATGCATACGAAACGACCTCTAACGCAGCACTGGCATGGTGCTCAACTTTGTGCTTGGAAGCACAGGGGCGGTACCAAAGATGGGAACACACAAACTCATTAGAAAAAGCTGTGTGCGGACAAGCAGTGGCAGCGGAAAACGTGGGCGGAGATAGAGAGAGAGAGAGAGGAAAACACGGCAACAGGATATATATATATATATATATATATATATATATATATATATATATATATATATATATATATATATATATATATATATATATATATATATATATATATATATATATATAGTGACCTATTAAGACACCGTGGTGATCAAGAACGAAGGGCCGAAGTTCCACGAGAGGTACCCCGTGCACATGAAGGAATCGTTCGCGCAGGGTACGGCAGTTAAAAAGGCTGCCACCCCTCAGAATGGAACTGTAAACATCGCCATTGACAAAATAGTCGCCCTGGATATGCTAAGCAGGAAGAAGGAACGAACTACATATACCATCTGCAGGTTAAAGCAACAGGTAGAGCGCACAGGAATACTAATAAATCTGTGGTGGAGTATCGACCAGATCAAAGGTGTCTCAAAGCCGACGCGATCGCAAAAGGCGCCAGAAGAGACCCCATAGGCCACAAGAGGGTGCATGTTCCAATCACGAGCACAATGCTCAAACGAAGGGCAAAGAAAGACGCTAGCACAGAGTGGCAGAGGCACTGAGACGAGGGGGATAACGAACTGGACCACATATCGGGACATAACGACTGGGGGTACGGGCATAAAGGACTGGAGCGATAAGTCGGCAGGCCTGCTGACTGGATACAGCTCTTTTTGGGTTACTTTGGTAAAATCAACCTGAGGCCCAAACTAGAGAATTCGCTTTGGGAAGCGGCGAGCAGGAAACAGTAAGAATATGGATGAAAGCCATATGGAAAACCACAGGACCTCAAGAGAAAACGGCCCTGAAATCGTAAACTATACTTGGGGCTATTATGATCTTAGGGGTATTCTAATATACGTTCAACAAACTAAGCTAATAAAAAAAATAAAACAATGTAATTGCCTTAGTAATGGGATTTTATATATTATGTTAATTTAGAGAATAATTATTAAAACATAACATATAAGTGTATAATTCAAGCATTGCAAACAGGAGACCAGGCAGACCAAAAGATAAGCAATATCTAAGTTGCAGAAGGTCCCCATAAAAATCAGAAGGTTGGCTAAAGTAACCCCTTAGCAATCAATTTTACGCAAAATCTTTAAATCATTCAAAGTCCTCGTGAAGAGAAAAATCACAGTCAACATATTTTATCATTGATCCATATTTTTTTCAAATAAACGGAGAATAGAAAAGAGGTGTCAGTAACATTAATGATAAACGATGCTTGCAATTATTATAAGAGCTTACCTATGCAACTCCATAGTTGCATAACAAGTAAGAAAAAAATTGACAACTATATCTGCAGTGGCAAAATGAGCTCGATGGAATCGTAAACATAATTCCTACGAAAAAATGATCACACCCACAAATTTAAATACAAATAAAATAATTGTCAATGAATGTTTTTCAAGATAATATTTTAGGCATAGGCTCTTGAATTTTGTGGCTGCGAAGGTCACCTGATCCAAACCACGCGGAATACTTGCTCTGGGGTTGTTTAAAAAACTCCGTGCTTACAGCTAGGTTATCAACATTACAGGAATTGAGATACGGTATTATGGAGTTAATTGGTGCAACTCAATCTGATGTGCTACAAAGGCTAAGTAATGCTATATAATTCTGAGTACAATTTGGAAGAACAAAACAAAAATAGGGTCATACTGAACATTTAATGTAACAGGTTTTAGGCACGAAAAATTATTATATTCCATTATTGAAGCATTAGATTTAGTACCTTTTCTTATCTCGACGTTTTGGTCCCCTTTTGAAAATATTTTCAAGGGGTTAATGTTAAGGAAATATGAATGAAAAGAACTATAAGGCCCCAATTAGCCCACTCCTTAGAGAAGAAGTAAGCAGACTTTGATTTTAGAGTTTTATATTTCCTTAAAACACAACCAACTCTTATCCACCACTGTAAGGGGCGGGCAAATTAAGGCACTTGAGATTCATGTTTCAATCATCCCTTAATCTCTTGAAAATGACTCCAAAATGGGTATCGCAACGTCGAGTCCCACCCCATCTGTGCCTGTTATTGCCCATCCCTTATTTTATGATAACCTTGTACAATTACATCATGTCATTAAAAGGCCCCAAGAGATAAAGTTTTTTTACTCAGGTAATTTTATGTAATATACATCTTGTAGGCTAGTTTTTAATTCTTTGTTTATCAGGACACATAAATAGCTTCTTCACAAAATGTTTAAGTTATCAGGCATGTTACAGCATTGAGTGCAAAGTGCTGTTGTGACTGTCATAAATATTTTACTATTCTGTTTTTTAACAAATACGGACAAAAAAGTATTTAAAAAAATTTAAGCTATATAAAATATCTAAAAAATGGCGACAATAAAAAATAGATTGTAGTAAGACAAGATCGGTTGCAAAAATTTAAACAAAGTAAATTCATTTGAACGGCATAAGCTTCAATACTTGTCATTTTATTTTCCATGGAACCAAAACTAAAATTGTCGCCTTTTCTCATATTCTGTAAAATTTGGCGGAACATAATAACCAAATATTGAGCAAACATTTAAGTCAAATATTTATGACAGAATCAACATGTTTCATGTGTTCATGTGTATACCTGGATGGCGTGTCAATCCAGCTTCAGCCAACCGATGAGGATGCAAGTCCCAGAGATAGTCCAAGGAGGAAGTCTTGCTACCCACTATGCAAGCAACACATCAAGCATATAATAAACATGCAAGTGCAAATAAATAAACATACATATATGCATAACATAACAAAACAAAATATTGCATTACAAAATAACACAACAACAATTTAAAAGCAAAAAGATATGTATACGCAAAGCATTACCTCAACCAAGTCGTTGCCAAAATGGAACAAGTTATCCATACTCATTCATAACAGTATAAAATAATAAAAATAAAATGTGAAAAATAAAAATCTACAACAATAAAGGCATAAGCGTAATATTTTCATGAAAGCGCGATGTGAAAGCCCGAGTCGGATTGCAAAGAAAAATGTTCAACCAGTTGTTAGCGAGTTTTAAACAACGTACGTATTACATCAAAATAAACTTGGCTACTAGTAGAACGGTTTACATGGTCTGAATCGTCGATTGCTAAGTAATCCAGACGTTACTGTGCCACGCCATTTGTTTTCTCGACTTGCGAAAGCTCACCATAATTTCAGTAAGACGTCGTATGCTTCATCGTAATGTTTTGATCATAGTGTTAAATAACAAATACAAAATGTAAATTAATTAACGTCAAGTTGTTCTCTTTCCAGTATTTTTTGTTAAAAGTTACTGTCAAAGCTATTCACCTGCTGATTTCTCATTCGGAAACTGATAGCGTTTTAGCTAAACATACATAAAAAATTTGATGGATATGCTTCCTTCGTCAAACAGTTTTAGATTGCAAAAAAACGTTAACATTGGTTTTGTTAGACTTTGGAAAACTAAGTAAAATAAAGTATCTTGACGCTTTTGAAGCATACGATGGATTTCTTACGTATCGCTATCTTACCTTTGAGTTTGTCTGGGTGAAGTAAATACATTAGACATTCTAAACAGCAGGAGTTAGTGCAGTTTGAATTAGTATTTAGAAAGAAGAAAAAATGCTAATTAATAGTCATTTGCCAGAACGTTTCGGTAATACAGCATTCTTTTAAGGTTTGAAAAAGTCCTGGAGGAGCAAATGCGTTAAGGAAGCGAATTGTCATATATATTGTTTTAATTATAATAAATCTAAATTTCACATTTAAAAATAATTATTTGTTTCCGCGAAAAGGTACCAAACCAAAATTTGGTACGCGAATTGAAGAATCCTAATCTTTTTTTAAATAATTTTGAAGAGTTACTATTAGCTTCGTAGACGCATAGACTAAAATAGCCGTTAATAAAATCAAGTATTTAAAATATTTTGCACCCGAAATAAAATAAACGGTAATTTTGCAGATTATTGGACGAATGCTTCTGATTTTTTTTTCTAGGAACATGCTCAAAACCACCCCTGTGTGCTTAACCCAAAAGATACATGTCTTGGTTTACACCCCTATGAACGTTACGGAACCCAGAGCGAATATGGGTGCTGAATTTGTTTAAAAATGTCATTAATTATTACTTTATTTACGTCAACCCATTTCCATATCATCAATATCAATATATTCACATTTACGGCGCGATGCAATTTCTACGTTACGGAGTACATCGAGTATAACGAGTGTTATTTAAAAAACTATGGTAATAAATTTCCCGCATCAGGAAAAATAATTGCGCATAACAAATTTATACTAAATTATTAACGTATTAAACATCAATAAATAAATCAAAGTTTTTTAGCTATTACTTTTTTTATAATTCTTAGTATTTTTTTATGTTGAATGCCATCCATGTTATAAGTTTTCACTCCCCCTCTCACTCTTCCTCTGCCTCTATTTTCAAATTCTCCAATTACAGCATTTACCGTGACGAGTAAATTAAACATTGTAATTTTCTGTGTCGTTCAATTTCCAGCTCTGCTTGTCTACTTAAAGAAAAAACTGAGTTCAATTTCTCTTGCCAAAACATAACATGTGTACCAAAAATTATGACCATATTTCAATTTTCTTAATTTAAAAAAAGTCCAGAAGCAATAAATGCGTTTTGGTAACGCATTTTCGTAAGATTGGGTTTTCATAGGAAAAATTTCTTAAAAATAATAATAACAAACAATTAATAAAATCTGAAACAAACAATAATAAAAAGTGGGTTCTGAAAAAGTAAAAATAAATATTCTAAGAAAAGCATATTACGTTATTTTTATAAAATTTAGTACCCATGCTGCTTTTATAGAGGTTTTACTACACTTACTGTACCCAGAATTTTACTCACTTATTTACTATTTCAACCATTTTTTGACGAAAACAGTTCTATTTAATGAAAATAAATAAATAAATGAAATATTGTAGCCTTCTATGTGAGCCTGTCAAAAAAGTATAGTTTAAATTTACTTTTTGCAATCGTTGTAGAGAAATGAAATGAGCTAACAATTTAAGAACATCGAATACATGTCGGGCAATTGATCTCCGGAAACCGTATTTGTTTCAGAATCTTGGTTGGGAAATCATTTAATGTGATCTTTAATTTTTACAACCGGCCACCGCTCCAAGAATAATCGATTCCCGCGTCCTGTTAACGTCCTCCATATCCAAACAGGCAAAAATACACTATGTGAAGACTGGAACCAGTGATGAGCACTGATAAGTACACTTGGACAAACCCAAATAACCACAACGATCCACCTAACGATCGTTTATCTAACAACGTTAGCTTCATCAGAGGATGAATATCCTGAATAATAATAAATTTATAAATAAATAAATAAACATTCATCCTCTGATAAAGCTAACGATGTTAGCGAAATGATCGTTAGGTCTTTGAAAATATGTGTTGTGGTGATTTGGGTTTCTCCAAGTGTACTTATTAGGGAAAAATAGTCTATTTCAAATAAATTTTCTGCAAACATTTAAATTAAATGAAAGAAACTTACTGTTGAAACAGAAACTTAAAAGACTTTGTGAAATACATTTCATGCAACACTTATTTTCTACAAACTGAATCGGCTTCAGAATGTTTGTTTAAATATCACAAATTTTGAGATTTAATTGTCTAAATGAACATTTGCTTCTCACCTTGAGATTGGTCGCCCACTATTTTGGAGTAGTTAATTCTTCTGGTTTTGTAAAATATTGTTTATAGAAAGTCCAAACCCAGTAAGTGCGTTATGGTAGCGAATTTATTTCAAACCCTAATACCTAAAGTTTCTAGTATCATAGTTTTGGTATGTGCATAAGTTTCTATTAGGGCCATACTCTCACTAAGTTTTATCAAAATAACTTTGTTATTTTCTAAAAACTGGTCCAATTAGTCCTGTTATCGAACTCGCCCAAGATATTTACAAAATAAACTCTGTCTATTAGTTAAAAAGCGCCTAGAAAAATAGCTACTACAATCGTAGTAATATAACTATAGTAGCTAACGTCTTGTAGGCATAGAAAGAAACAATCTAAAATAGATAATTTAATATAACCTGGTCTAAAATATTCTTAAACCAAAACCAAGGTACTTTGTATATGAATCCGTCGAATGATCCTTCATATTTTAATCCGACACTGGATTCGCCTACATCAAACGCGTCTATTTAACACCTTGACATTACAATAAATAATACCTACTTGTGATTCCAAAAATAGATCAAAAGAACCTTCGACGTATTGAATCATTACGAAACATTATTTAAAAAAATTCAGGCTAAACCCTAACATGTAACATTTAAATCTTTACCCTCTTTTATTTTCAACAAACATGAGAAAAATCCTTAATAACACTGACACAATTACTACAACTGTCAACGATAAACATTTAAATCGGAGACAAGGAGAATTATAATGACATATAATTGTGCAGTCTAATTAACTAAACAATAATAACTGTAAATTAAACTGATTGAAATATGTTGGAGTCGTGGAAAATATGGTGTCTATACTGAAATATCTAAATAATTTACCGGCTAGAGTTAAATTACATAAAAAGGAAAAAATGACATCACTTAGTATATTATTCACTACCTATAAAAGTATACATTCAATAAATATATGCACGTAGGAGGACAGGGAGTCGATAATATGCTAATAAAATTATAAACACGTCAGTAAAATACAGAAAACGTTTCTAGTTTACAACATGTATTAAGTTGTTTTTATGAAATTCGGCACAAAGGCTAATTTACAACAAAAAGTATGAGATGCTCTGTGTCTGGAAAACTCAGTTGGATTTTTTTATTTTTTATTTAACGGTGGTCTATTTCGGCGACTATGGTCAATCACCGACGCCAGAGAGCACTTTTACCTCAATTTCCTGGAAATATCGCCGAACCCCTGTCCTTCTGTGAGGAGGGTGGGGATATTTAACGTGCCCAGCATTGCATTCTACACGAGACCGAAGGCTTTACGAGAGCGGTACGTGCAGACATTCAACTTGCTAAAACACAATACCGCGTTTGTTGTTAATTTACAATATGCACTGAACAAATAAAAGTTCGGGACGAGGCATGTGCGTTATCGTAGTGAATTTTCATAGGAATAATATATTATATATTAGTGATTTAGCCTTACATTAAAAGTTATACAAAATTACTTTATTTAATTAGGAACAGTAAAAAAATAGTGCTGTAGATTGAATCATAACTTCCACATAGCTGTGATAATTTATTCCCTTCAGAAATACATTCTCATGGAATGAATTTAGGGCCCATGACTTGACCACAAAGAAAATATTTGTATTCCTGTACCCATAAACTTTTGAAGCGGTATGTTACTCGAGTTTTATTGAAAAAATGTCAATTTTCACGTAGACATTTTGAAGACGTCGTCTGTCGTTTTTATTTTATTTTTTATTTTTTATTTTTACAAAATTTTGATCAAAACATCATAACGTAGCAACGGGTTTTTATTTATAGTTGTCATGAATGCGTATAAATTAATTCAATTTTCTAGTGTCTGATGCTGTTGTTCAACAACGTAACTGGTTACAGAGAAAAAACCTTTGTGAAGCAGGAGAAAGACTATCTGAGTCTGTATTTAGTATAAAACGGTCTCATCAAGTAAGGGCAAAAACAATTATTAAGAATCAATAAGAATTAAAAAATTTCGCGAATATTCAGACAAGATAACATAATGCTAAATAACTCAATGCAAAAGTGGAAAGTAATAGAACTGAAGTTAACACCAAATAATCGCTACAGAATAACGTTTACCGACCAAGTCCACGATATTAGCAGAGAACAGCTCAGAAACATAACAGGACTCTTGACGGGACACATGGCCGTCAAGAAACACCTCCATAAAATAAAGCGGTTCCAGGGGGACCTGGCATGCAGACTCTGCGGCGTGGGGGAGGAATCAGCCCAGCACATTCTGTGCGAGTGTACTCCTCTATTAATTTCATTAAGCTTTGCCTATACTCAAATCGACTCGTTTGAAAGTTATCCTAGGTGTTATCAGAAAATACCCTTATTTCGTCACTTATTTTCATTAATCATATTGGCTTTGGACATGCCTCGCCCACTAGCTAGCTAATAATTAATTAACTAGTAATATGTTGATTTTGGTGGATGCAAAATTTTATTAGCCTTTTTATGATACAATTTTTTCACAAGCTAAATTAAATACAAAAGTAGGTACAGCGGTCTCCGGACCGCAAAAGACAACTGATCTACGGTCAGTCTAGACCGGAGACAGATCAATATATAACTTCACCCTACCAATCGCTGTGCAGACTAGTTCGAGGCACAGTGATTTTGGAATGGGTGGAGTAAAAAGACTAAGGGAATGCACAATAAGCAAAAGGCTGCAGTGCTTTCGGGGCGGCGAAGTCGCGGACGAGCCCTGAGGGAAAAAAGGTACAGCGGTTGAAACTTTTTATTTGTGCATAGCAAAACTCTTATTTTATGGCAATATATGAAAGCATTAAGACAGCAAACATATTATTAAAACTCATAAAACATGTTCAAAAATGTTTCCGTTTTCCTGAATGCAAATTCGGAGTCGTCGTTCAAAGTTTTCTTTTACTCTGTTCAACATGAGGGGGCTAATACTTCTAAAAGCTGATTGTATTCGATTTTTCATATCCGCAGTTATGGGCAATTCTTCATATACTTTTAGCTTCACATATCCCCAGAGGAAAACAGTCTATTGGGGTTAGGTCGAGCCATCTTGCTGGATATCGAATGTTCCCTCCTCGACCGATCCATCGGTTTCCTAACCAATGGTTTGAGTATTGTTTTTCGTCTCGGTGAAAATGTGGACAACGATTCACAGGCTAAAAATACATTAATCGACGTGTTTCAAGGTCTACATCCTCCATTAAATTCGGCAAATCATCCTTGAGAAATCTGTGATAGCGTTCTTCACGAAGCCGACCTTAAAAATAGAATAGACTGATAACTTTATCGCCCATAAGCGACCCCCCCCCCCCCCCATACGTTCAACGACTATTGATGTTGAAAATCCACTTGACGTACCCAGAGTGGATTTTCTTGAGTGTAATAATGCATATTGTGTTTGTGTACTACGCCGATATTGTTAAAAGTTGCTTTGTCGCCAAAGAGAACAGTATTGTAAAAGTTTGGAATTTCATCGGTCATGATGAAGATGATTATACGCATGCTTCGTTCTTCGGAGGGAACGTAAAGCCTTCAGACCCGTGTCGATTGGCACGTTAAAGATCCTTATCTTCGTTACAAAAAGAAAAGTTTGGCAAAATTTACAGATTGGTGAGGTTAAACTCTTCCCTGTTGTTGCGTTATGCAAGTGCGTTATGGTAGTGAATTTTCATAAAACTATATTTTAATAGCAATAATGTTTTTTTTTAAGAAAGCAGACATCAAATTTGGTTACCAGTATAATCTATATAGTAAAAACAATGTGCCATGTTTAATCAAAATAACTTTATTGTTTGAAAATGTACAGAAATTTCCGAAAGTAAACTTAAAGTGTTCCCGAAAAAACTCGTTTTTTGGTCAACCTTATAGGTTAATAGCAAATTGAGCTATTCAAATATTAAGCATTTGATCAAAATTCGCTACCATAACGCACTTACTGCGTCCAGAATTTTTGTTCTTACAAACATGCATTATATTTCGATGGAAAATGCAAAAATGCAATAACATAAGGCGTGTTTGATTAAAAAAAAAAGAAAATTTGTATCAACAACGACTTATGGGCCAGCCTGTAATTGTAGAAATAATTTTTTAAGATGTAGCTCAAGACACCCTATAATTAATATATACATTTTTTTTTCATATCTGGTATAATAACAGATATATTGAGCTTTATTGATTTTTTTTACGAAAATTCTACAAAAATTATATACTATTAACGATAAACTATGTAGCTAAGGCTACTGCCACGCATCAGAGAAAGGGTCTATTTGAAATGAATTTTCTGGAAACATTTTATTAAAATGAAGGACAATGACGGTTGAAACTAAGACTTCAGGGTTTGTAAAACATTCTTCTTGAGACATTTTATTTTCATAGCCCGTATTAGATTCAAGTTCTTTTCCTAAATGTTGCCAATTTTGACGTTTAAATCGCAACTTTGACGTTTTGTGAAAAACCCCAATTTATTTTTGTTTAAATGCCTATAACTTTTTTGTTTTTTGACCTACAGAGCTAAATTTTGGTAGGTAACTTGCCTATAATTATATAAACCCGCGTATAAAATTTGGTTCCCCTTACTTTGTTAATTTTGGAGATATAAATTTTTTTCGAAAGAAAACACAAAATTTTCCGGGAAAACCTCGTCGGATTTTCCTGGATAACGAACATATTCAAGCCACTTGCAAAAGGAATGTACTCACCAATTTTGACGTTTAAAATCGCGATTTTGACGTTTTGAGGAAAATTTATTTTTCTTTGAATGCCTGTAACTTTTTTGTCGTTTAACCTACGGAACTAAATTTTAGTAGGTAACTTGCCCCTAATGATATAAACCCGCGTATGAAATTTGGTTGCCCTTACTTTGTTAATTTTGGAGATATAAATTTTTTTCGAATTTTTTCGAAAGAAAACACAAAATTTTCCGGGAAAACCTCGGCGGATTTTCCTGGATAACGAACTTATCCAAGCGACTTGCGAAAGGAAGGTATGTGCCAAATTTTATTAAAATCGGTCCATTATTTTTTAAGTTATAGGTGTGACACATAAATATATATATATATATATATATATATATATATATATATATATATATATATATATATATATATATATATATATATATATATATAAACAAACATATAAAGTCTGAAACTGACCTCGGATTTGGGTTCCGGGGGTCCTAAATAGCGCTCATTTGAAGAAATTTTTTCAAAATTCGAAAGTCGGGATCTCCTCATTAGTGAATTTTTTTTAAGAAAATTCACTAAAAACACACAACACAAATGTGCAGTAGTCTATTACGAATCATATAGTATTAAATTGCATTAATTATAGTTCTTGAACTTTTCTAGTAAATTACTGTATCAACATTGTCCCAAACTTATTACTAAATAACTCTCAATGCAAAAGTGGAAAGTAATAGAACTGAAGTTAACACCAAATAATCGCTACAGAATAACTTTTACCGACCAAGTCCACGATATTAGCAGAGAACAGCTCAGGAACATAACAGGACACTTGACGGGACACATGGCCGTCAAGAAACACCTCCATAAAATGAGGCGGTTCCAGGGGGACCTGGCATGCAGACTCTGCGGCGTGGGGGAGGAATCAACCCAGCACATATTGTGCGCGTGTAAAGCTCTGGGCCGCAAAAGACATCTGATCTACGGACAGCCTAGACCGGAGACAGAGCAATATAAAACTTCACCCTACCAATTGCTGTGCACAGTAGATGAAGGCACAGTGATTGTTTTATTTTTTCCTCGCATACAATTTTAAAAAACACATTCTCTACCATAACACGCTTGCTGTGTCAACTGCTAACTTTGTTGTGCAAGAAGTGCTAACCTAAATAAATTTCATGGATAATTTTGCTGGTGTATTAGATTTTCTGGTATTGACCAGAATTATTGAAAATTATCTAATCCACATAAAGATCAAAGTAAGGGAATAACCCTAGAAAAAACAAATTAGATGAATCAAAGCAGCCGATTTTGATTTTTATTGTTTAACTAGAACCACCTTTTAATTTGTTTGCTAATAACTTTGTTATCGTTAGTTTAAACATCAGGTTTGACAAACATAAGTGGGGGTTTAATTTCAGGTTAGATTTCATGGTTAATAATTTAATTTACTTTTGATTGTGCCTACTTTTTGGTGAGAAACATAAACTTGTCTGAAATCTAAGATAAGCTTAATTTCACAAAATAATAACACACAACATTTTAAATTCAGCATGCTCTTGTGCTTCTTGAGAATAAAGTGTTAATGTGTGTTAGTACATTTTCCATGACTTACTGGACGTATTCCTTCTACGATTATATTTCGACCAATAACCATAAAATGTCTCCTCTTCGCTTTCATCAGCCTCCATCAGATCTAATGAAATAATATAGAAGATCATGCGAATGAAAAATAAGACTAACATAGTGATAAGCACACACATATATAGATACAGGCAAGCACTTAATGAAATAGGTACAGTAAAACATGCTACACGAAATATATCAACATGCATTGGAAAAGACATTTAAGCATATTTTAAGTTTGAGTTAAAAGAACAAATAACAGATACACAAAGTTTTTTGCAAACAAGATGAAAATTAATTGTTATACAGAGTGTCCAGAAAGTAAACCGACAAATGAAAACATCAGTTTCCAGATATGATTTGCTGACGATTTGACGTAAATTGTCTTATTTAAAAATGCTTCCTAATAGAGCCAGAGCTCTTTCAAGATGGCGCTTCACCATCAAATTTTTTCAAATGTTTAGAACGCGTGTACCTAACAAGATAAAACTTGACACGCAAATTTATCTTAATATTTCTAATCGTCGACTGTATATTCTGTATTTTAAATACATTCCATAAGCGTCTCGTTTGGGGAGACCAACGGGTATTTTTAACCATCATTTTTTTTTCTTTTTCACATTTTTGGTTTCAGATGACTTTGGAATTTGTTCCTTAAAATAGGGTACTCTCATTTGTTGTCGCTGATACGCACCATTTTCGAGAAAAACGATGTGAACGTTTGAAGTACTTACTCAGTAAGTGGTAGACGTGCCGCCAGCTAGTTGCGGAACCAAGTAGTATGCTGTCACGCCAGCTCCAAATAACACAAAGTGTTAAAAAATAGAGACTGGATACAGCTAACTAACAATTTAGAAAATTGTCAGCCCTGGCCCATTTCTACCCCAATATAGGGACAAAGTATGTAAGACTTGATGCATTTTTACAACAATTAGAACCGTAGAGCGAAACCGGTCTACGGTTCTAATTGTTGCGAAAATGCATCAAGTCTTACATACTTTGAAGTACTTGTTTAAATTTCTCAATAATAACCAAATGAAATGAAAGCTGACTTTGGAAAAGTAACAAGAAATTATACTTAGATTCTGGCAAACTTTTGTTTCAATAACAGGTCAACACGAGAAGTATTAGATATTCATTGCAGATTTTACTTGGTTACTTGTCTAAAGCCAGCTTTCATTTCAAGCAGTTTATTTGGTTAAAACTAAGAGAAATTTAGACAGGACTTCAAAACGGTGCGTACTAGCGATAATAAATGAGAGTACCTTATTTAAATAAAAAAACTCCAAAGTTTTTTTTTATCTGAGAAAAATGTAAATAAAAAGTCAAATAAAAAAAATATGGTTAAAAATACCCGTTGGTCCGCTCAAACGAGATGCTTATGGAAGTATTTGAAATTCAGAATTTACAGTCAACGATTAAGTAAATTAAGATAACTTTGCGTGTCAAGTTTCATTTTCTTAGGTAGACGCGTTCTAAAGATACATATTTTAAAAAACCTGATGTTGAAGCGCCATCTTGAAAGAGCTCTAGCTCTGTTAGGCAGCATTTTTAAATAAGAAGATTTACGCCGAATCGTCATTAAATAATCTCTGAAATCTGCTGTTTTCGTTTGTCTATTTACTTTTTGGACACATGTATGCATTATTAATATGGATAGGAATATAGTTAACTGGACAAAGTTTTTACGGCTTAACTTAACTCAAATCTTGAAAATGTGCCGGTCCATTTCAAAGAATGTCAAAAATCTAAAACTGCCACTTTCATTTTGTTTGCATAATATTCCTTATTTATAAATTATTTAAAAGCTTACAAATTTTCCTATTGCAACTTTTATTTTCTACAAAATGATTAAAACTGGAAGATCATTTTAACGTTTCAGGTGCAGCACCGTCACCACTACCCACATAATTCAAAAAATTGTAACATAAATGTATTATAACTGAATTTAAATTGGATTGCTATTTCGACGCTGTCACCCTTGTAAGTTGGTGATCTTTATTACAATAAATATTAAACTGTTTTTACTTTGATTAATTTATTTTTCATATCAAATATTTTCCAGCACATAATATATGTACTTACAAACAAATTATGCAATAGATAATTTACAACAGAAAGGGGTATCTAAACAAAAATTACGCATGTATAAAAACACTGCCGATTTTTAGGGTGAAGTTAGCCGTGTGCAACAATAACACAAAGCAGCGGTTTTAAGAAATGTTTAGAATAAATGTACAGGGTGGTTAAAAAAAATGTTTCAGTTTCGAAATAAGTTTTTACACCACCAGTTGTGAATCTGAGTTCTAAATTACCAACACATTTTATTTATCCTTTTGTTCCTATTTATCCTTCCGTTTTTCTTGCATGTCACCTTTTACCTTGAACCGTTTTTAAAGCTTGCTGATGCATAAAAAGAATTATTCAAAGATAGCATGGTGTGTTAAGAATCAAACTAAAATCAATATGACGAAAACAAAAGTAACGGAGATAAGTAAAGATAGAACAGCAAACGACCAACAACTTAAGCAAATAGAAATGTTCACGTACCTTAATAGTATTATTACGTATCATGGTAACTGTAGGAAAAACTAAGAAGATGAAGGCGATGACCAAGCAAGCACTCGATAGACAAAATATTTATTCCACTAATAAACTTGTTAGCTTAGACCTGGTGAAAAAGTCCAGTAAATCAGTCAAAAAATATGGGTTTGCTGTGCAAAAGATCGGGTAGTTTTAAGTTTTGGATATATTATTGGTGTCCGGTTTTACAGTAACATACAAGCCCGAGACCTTAATATCGATAAAGCATAAAATGTTTGACCCTTTATAAGTTTTTTCAAGATATCTTCTAAACGGTTCGCTTTACAGAAAACATCATCCTTCTGAAATTTTAAGTGGAGTAAGTTTGCTAAAACTTGAGCCTACAATATGTAGCTTAGATAATAACGAAATTACAGACTTTCAAAAAATTATAATTTCAAGAAATTGCGAAAATTGTGATTTTTCGTCGATATCTCTTAAACTAAGTTGTTTAGAGCAAAGATCATATTGACCACTTTTAAAGGTGAGTATATTTGCTGAAAACAAAGCGCAATAAAACGTTTCTGCAACCAATAGTTCAAGATATACAGTTGTTCAAAGAAACTGTTTAAAAAGGATCTAGACCAGCACATTTATTGTGGTACATACAATTCATTTTTCAATTAACATTCATTTGCACCACAGCTTTCAATTTTAAAATCACAAAACAAAACGAATTGTTAAAAGTAGTTTAAAAAAATGTACGAAGCTTTTAGAACAAAAATTAAAACAGTAGTTGAAAGTTAAAACGACCAAAGGTTTTTAGTTTTATTTAAAATACACAATTGTTCAAATTAGATATTGTGTAGAGGTATTCTAATTGAAAAAGAAATATTTCGAATTGGGAGCACGACGCAAAACAAGGAGGTTCAAAATATACACAAAAACTCTTGTAAGAAAAGAGGAGAACCTGTCACATGTCCAAAATATTATCAAGGATATTCTTAAGCGAATGGAAGCAAAAGGGTGCGTTTAATGGACCTACTTAAAAATGATCCGCAAAAAGCGAATGTAACAGTAAAACAAGCAGTATATATGTTCTAACTGTTGAAACTGCTATTTCTGTAGTATCTCAGTATGATAACATCTTCATTGTTGGTGAAGAGATTGAGGTTTTAGTCCTTCTAACTGGGTTAACTCCAATGAGAGAGAACATGTACTTTCGAAAATGTGGAAAAGATAGGACGTCCGATATGTTATACTCCACTACGCCATTGATATACAAGTGCAGTGGGTGTGATGCGTCAAATGCATTATTATGTCACGTGAAGACAACATTTTGCTCTCCTTTAGCAAACAATCAACACTTGGAAGAAAAAATGCAAGAGTCTTCCAGCCTGAACTTACAAAGTGGCTATATACTCCGATAGTCAAACGGCACCTTAAGCTAGGTTCACAGACTTGCGAATTGCGACGAAATGGGATTTGAAATCGCCACGAAACGTATCCCTATTGGTTTATTTTAAATAATATCCTAATATTATTTTACATGAACCGATAGGGATAGGTTTAGCAATTCGCATTTTGCAAGTCTCGAGTGTATGAACCTAGCTTAAGGCAGTAGGTTCCATGAAGGTCAATTAAAAAGCGAATATTGGTATGTCTGAGAGCCCTAATAGGACTAGGAAGTCAAAACAAAATGACACTAGCGTGAGTTTCAGCTCACGAGAGTCATAAAGGGAACGATAAGGCAGATAAACCGGAGAGGAAAGGTGCAGCTAGACCCCTGATAGGTCCCGAACCTCTTTGCGGTCTATCCAGGCAAAGCATAAGGAGGTTCATTAATGAACAGACCTGAAGCAAACTAATGGAAAGGTGGAAAAGTTCCCGCGACAGAGACAGATCAAAAAGTTTATATAAGAACCTTTACTTAATCCACAAAATACCTATTAGGAAGAAGGAGAAATGCTAATCAATACCACGACTCAGCACATGGGCCTATTAACTCTGACAAAAAAATGAATCATCACTTTAAGTACTTTGCCAATACGAAGACCTAACAAGGTTGAGGTTCCAGTCAATTGTATGAGGAAAAATCAAAGGCTGGAAACTGCACGAACAAACCTGTGTCTAGGATGTGGAGTCTCAAGAAGAGGGTATATTGATGTCTACTTGGCCTGGAGGTTTTCCAGTAATTATTTATTTTTTCATCATTATGATCCAGAGACTAACGGACAATCAAAGGAGTGAAAGCTTTCCAGTTCTCCATGACCCAAAAAATTCCGCGTTCCTAAGCCGACTGGCAAGGTTCTTGCTTAGGTTTTCTGTGACAAAGATGAAATCATTTTGCTAGATTTTCTGGAGCAGGGTAGGGCTGTCGGGGGAGCAGTAGCCAATGGTGTGCTCTCTAGCAATTTACATGGGAGTCATAAAAATCGCGGTGACAAAATCGAGTGTAATAGCTCTCCTAAATATAAATCTGCACATTAATATATTTTACCATGAATAATGAATACCTCTCTGATTTAGTGGAACTGACGTTGTGCTACTATCATGGAGGTCCCAGGTTAGATTCCGGATGGTAACAAGTATTTTCGCGGTTTGTTGAGTGTGTTTATTTTCTCTTTCTGCGTTATCTCCTCCCGCAAACGGCACTCAGACCTTCTGAATGAGAATGTCTTATTTATGTGGTGTTGTTTCCTATTTTGTATTATTAATGTACAATGAATAATGTAAGTATTAGCTTTAAGAATCAAGACAAAGTGTAACATCATTTTTAGCTTTACTGTAGGTAACATTTTACCGTCTTCATATTGCCGAGTCAAAAAGAATATGTCATTTGATACACTTATCAATAATTATTAGTAATAAAACTACATTATTTGTCAAAAAACTGTTGCCGTTATTTGCGTAAGATGCTAATCAACTTCGCTTTCCTTAAATCAAAATGTCAACGAATGAAAGACTCAGTGTTTACTTTTTCAATCAAACAAGGGTAATTTTCTATGAGAGTATGTAATTTGTTCACTACAGCTCCCTATTTGTCTAAAAGTTTAGCCAGTTGTGCCTAGAAACCTATAATTTTTTTCAGCAGCTGCCCGTATTTTGCGTTTGTACTATTTATTTGTTAAATATAAATGCAGAATATATATATATATATATATATATATATATATATATCTATATATATATATATATATATATATATATATATATATATATATATATATATATATATATATATATATATATATATATATATAGAGTCTTCCACGCAACTAGTTCGTTAGGCGTTATGGTGAGTGGAGTGACATTTCTGAAAAGTAAAATAAAGGTACTCCCCCACCCTTAAAATGAAAATATTTTGTTTTCGCTGGCACTTTTGATCTTACCGGAAGTTGCCGTGTACTTTGTTATTTTCAATAGAACACCTGTATGTTTTTTACTAATAAAGAGGAATCGATGGTGAGACTTTGCAAAAAAAATTCAAATAAGCGCGAACTAGGACCCCTAGAACCCATAACCGGGGTCAGTTTCAATTTTTATATGTTTATTTATATATATATATATATATATATATATATATATATATATATATATATATATATATATATATATATATATATATATATATATATATATATATATATATATATATATATATATATATATATATATATATATATAAATCGAACAAGGTTTTCCGGAAAAATTTTGAGTTTTCTTTCGAAAAAGATTTTTTTCTCCAAAAATTGCAAAGCTATTTTAATGAAATTTGGTGGATATGTTGCCTTGCCACATACCAAAATTCAACTGTCTAAGTTTATATAAAATTGAGTTATTCAAATTTGAAGGACTTAATAAAAATTCACTACCACAACGCACTTGCTGCGTCTCGAACTTTTTTCATTTATAGACTCTACGCATCGTTTTAGGGGGACGTCTATAGTGCTTCTTTATAACCAAGTTAAACTATTCTTGAGATATTTTAATTCAAACAAAACGAAAATCGCTGCGCAAACCAAAATTTGGTATCTTCGATACTAAAGTGGTAATCTTTACAGGGCAATTAATTGAGCTGTTTAACTTACTACAAATATTTAAGATGGATTTAGCTTTAAGCAGGGCACACAAAAATAATTAGAGTACGTTAGGAAAGTGGCTAAATATAAGGAATATTCTGCCTAGTGGATAAATTAATGAATAAAACCAAACAAAGAAAATGTTAGCGGAATCCACAACCTTCGGAGAAGAGAAAACAGACAAGAATGTTGTGTGCTTACCATTTGAACCGAAAATCACAATAAGTCTCGTTATCATTTTTAAGACAGCTAATTTGCGGTTACGACAAAAAATACATGTTAGATACCCTAAAAGATAAATTATATGCAATAAATCGAAAATTTTATATGGCAAAGACAAGGGAAGAAGAGTTCGTATGTGATCCTGCCTCTTGCGTGTTGTCGATTACCTATCACCTACTACAAACACAAGTTTAGTTGTTGACCGTTTCTTTTTTTTAATCAAGATATTTGAAAAATAGTTAAACTCAGGTATAGGGAAACTAAAGTCCCGCTAAAAAGACGCGTAGAATCTAAAAAGTCTGGACGCAGGCAAGTGCGTTATGGTAGCGAACTTTCGTAAAAATGTTTTTAATTGCAAATATGTCTTGTTTTCAAAAGAAAGACATTTGGTTGGCAGTATAACCTATATAGTAGTAACAATGTATCATATTTCATTAAAATCGCTTTGTTGTTTCAAAAAGTATAAACATTTGCCGAAAACAAACTTAGAAAGTTCCAGAAAAAACTGGTCCGATTTTCCTGGCCAACGTACCTCTCCAAGCTATTTACACACCTACCAAGATATAATTATTCACAAACAGCTCTAGGACCAAAAAAAAAATTGAAAAAAAAATCACCATTTTCTTTTTATAGAAATTGCCTTCAGTAATGTTACACTAAATTATATTTTTCACAAAATTCGACAACTTTTTTTACAATAACTTACTAAACATTTGTTATTAATTACCAACATATCACAAACATCTTACAAAAAATGATTCCTACGAAAACACTAAAAACATTTCTGTGAAAACTTTTCAACTTCAGCCACTATTGGAGAGTACCTGTATACGGCAGCTCAATTTTTCGATGATTAATACAAACAAAAAGCTCTCTGAATGCGTCATTTCCATGGGGCCCCGCTATCTATATTGGTAAAAACGCCATATCACAATTTGTATTATGTGTTTGTGATATGTGCCAAGAACGCGAAAAGTTGTAAAATAATTGAAATAACCGAAAAATGATGAACGATATCAATTTTCTTTCTTTACAAACATGCATTATAATTCGATAAAAAAATACAAAAATGCCATAACATAAGGGGTTTCTATTAAAAAGAGAAAGTGTGTATCACCAACGACATATGGGCCAGCCTGTGATTGTCAAAAGATGCAGCTCGAGACACCACTCGATTAATTAACGTTATCATTTTTTTCTCATATATTGTATAATAACGGATATACCGAGCTTTACCGTACAAATGCGTCAGCCTGTATATGTATAAGCAGACAAAAACTGAAACTGACCCCGTATATGGGTTTCAGGGCTTCTAGTTCGCGCTCATTTGAAGAAATCTTTTTAAAATTCATAAGTTGCTGTCTTCTCAATAATTTGTGCGAAAATTTGCCAAAATATAGACTATTAAAACATAAAATCTATAGCGGAAACTACTGCCAAAGCATCAGAAAGAGGGTCTATTTGAAATGAATTTTCCGAAATTATTTTAGTAAAATGAAGGACAATGATGGTTGAAGCTGAAACTTAAGGCTTTGTAAAACACACTTATTATGACATTTCTTCTACATAATCAGTATTTGTTTCAGATTCGTCAAATTGGAATCAAATTGGAAATTTTGACGTTTCAAATCGCGACTTTGACGTTTTAAGAAAGAAAATTATAAATATTTTAAAATATTTTTTCTGTTATTTCTTGACCTTTTTGTGCCAAGAAAACATAACCGTTCTGTGTAATGTTCAATTGGTTTTGTTAATCACACAAAATATTTTGTTCTTGTGCTTTGCTCTGATTACCAGTGACACCCATTTTTTTTCTTTAAATGCCTATAACTTTTTTCTTTTAACTTAGAGATCTGAATTTCGGTATGTAGGGTAAGTTTGATAGTAGTAAGGTATGTGCCAAAGTTGGTTGTCATAGCTGTATTATTTTCGAAAATTCAAAAATTTTCTGAAAAAAAATCTTGGCTAACGAATTTATCCAAGCCACTTTCAAAGAGGACGGTACGTACCAATTTTCATCAAAATCGGTCCATTATTTTTTGAGTTACCGGGACGATATATATATATATATATATATATATATATATATATATATATATATATATATATATATATATATATACAGATCTCCTCATAATTGAATTTTTGGTTTTACGAAAAATTCGCTAAAAAATGCAAAAACATAGAAAGTGTTATATTTAAAATAACGGCGTTCTTAGCACGTCGTGCTATAACCGGAAGTGACAGCAGAATGAAAATAGTTTAATTTAAAAGATTAGACGAGATTATATACGTACCCTAATTTCCAGGGAGCAAATGCTGCCCCCGCCCACCTAAACCTCTACCCAACCAGTTGTGTGAAAGACCCTGTATACTCATTAATAGAATAAAAGTGTCTTCAAAAGAACTGTTTAATTTTAAAGTTATGTAATCGATTCTGATTAAATTCTGTTATACTAATTAATTTGTGTCAAGTTTTACATTATAAAACACTTTGAAAGACTTTAAAAAAGGCCATTTTCGGGATGCTACGAAAAACTAAGAAAGAACATGGAACAAAAAGTGTTTAACACTTAGGATTTCTCCAATTTTATGCTAATAAACAGCATGGACAAACTGTAAAAAGTTTTACCTACATATTTAATACATAATTTAGTGTTGCAAAATACGTCATAGCTGACATTGAAAGTTGTTTATTATTGCAAAAATAGACACGTTACTAAGCAAATATTGTGAATTAGGTACTTCAATTAGTAGATCAAAAGGATTATGATTCGGTTATTAAATCAACTTTTTTTAGTCATTCTAAATAGCACTATGGAACAGCTCAGGAAATTCAAAAGCTTAAAAAAATAACACAAACATTATATAAAAACCAAACAAAACAAATAACTACATACGTACCTGTCAATCTGTGTCTACCATATCCGTCAGCTAGTCTCCTTATGGAATCATCTGAACTATCTACGAATTCAAAATACAAAACGTTATCCAAAAGCAAGCACACAAAAACAAGCCGAACCTCTGCAATTTCTTTGATAACGTAACTCGTAATTTTCAAACTAAACAGAATGACTAACATTCAATAATTTAACAACGCATACGTTTATCTTTAGGCGTTTATTTAGGCAAACAGTTTAAATAACAGTATCCTAAAATTAGCAAGTAAACATGACATAACTTACAACTGATAGACAACAATAGTGAAATAATGCTAAGTATAAACAAACACACACAAGATCCTTATTTATTTATATAATTTTTGTACAAATTGAAAAATCTGTTCCCAACAATTGTGGAACCTTAAAATCACTATTTACTTTTTCATAAGGACTCCATGTATACACTAGGTGTTCTCAAAACACTGTTTTGTTAATTGTGCTGCAAAACACATGTTTATAAATTTTTTACACAGTTAGCATATCTATCGGTTATCTCAGACTTTCCATTCTAGAGAAAAGAATAATAATTCGTTGCGAGAGCTTCACTGAGTCAGTAATTTGAGACACTAGAAGTGTTTGCCTTTTTTGCTCTAAAAAGCTTTTTGATCCAAAATAACGAGTAAGGGATCTAAGGAAACAATTTCTGATGAGCAATGAAGATTAGAGTGTCGATAGAATAGCCTCGACCGCTCTATTGTCGTTGAAAGAATGATTTATCGGCACAAAATCTTCTGTAAAATGCACAGCTTGGTTCAAACTAAAGTATAAACGATTTTGAAGGACAATGCGAATGGCACTGAAATTTGATTTAACTAAATAGGCAGAAATATTTTAAGCAAACATTGAAAGCTGCTGTGGAAGCCTAGAACCATGGAACCTAGAAAGATGGCGCTTTGCGCTATTCTTCATTGCATATTATGGCAATGCCTAGCTTAAGGCTGACTTGTTGGAGCCCATAAGGAGGACGAAACCGGTCTATGTCCCCTGCTTTACATCTTGTCGAAAGTCCTGGCGGGACTGAAGTGAGTGATGTAATTCAATGCCCGTCGTGGTATTAGCCAGGGGAGTAGTTATTTTTGTTCGCTAGTTTTATGCCCTGAGTTTCCTTCTTGCTGTACTGCGTGTGCCTGAACAGACTTGGTAGAAAGTAACGGTTGTCACTTGTTAGTTCTCAAAAACTCAGAATCTAATTTCAGGGCATTCGACCTTTCATGAGTAGATAAAGTAAAAGTTCTTGGTTATATCATGCTTTATATATTTCGTGTCAAATTGACACTTCAAGAAAAGCCTATAACTGAACTAAAATTAACTAGTGAAGCATCAGAAGAGACCAACCAATTGGTGTGTTTTTTGACCACGCCTCGGGGCATTGTACAAAGGACATTTACACCCAAACGGGCAGCAGCCTCCAATCAGCGTATTTACATAGTCATTTGTTAAAAACATAGTTAGATTATTTAAAAAGGGAAGATGTAATTTTCTAGAGAGAATTCAATACGAGGTTAAGCATGCCGTATTTGAAAATTACAATAGGCTGGTGCCTATTTGGAAATCTTAAATCGTATTAACGACACTCAGCTCTAGCGTTCCCAACAGCTTATCCATAAATTATATCAGCATACTCTACATTAGTAATGTTATAACACAAATTATAAGTGAAACTAACAGAAAATCATAAAGTGTAAATAAGCAATTCATTGGTCAATATCAAACCGTCAAAATACATTTAATAAACGTTTACTTTCATGGATGCTTTGTATCTTGTGTAAAAGCCACAAAAAAGCCCAATCTGGAAAAAAGTTATTTTTTTTTTATATTTAGAAGTCGATCTAACATACGAAATTTCACATTTCAGCTTATTTTTATGGGTTGTGATGTTTTCTCTTTATTTAAAATATCTCGTTGACGACGCCCGATTTGAGAAAATTTTATCGTTTGGTTTTATGCTTGGAATTTTATTTTACATATGACATTTTTGTCCTGCAGTTACTGAACACTTGTATATTCATACATTTTTTTTAATTTGTTTTACTTCCCATATACTATGTGAAAACTGGAACCTATGATGAGCACTTTATAAGTACACTTGGAGAACCCAAATCACCACAACACATATTTCAGAGCTCTTACGATCGTTTCGTTGACCATGTCAACGTCTTCAGAGGAAGAAATATTCTCAACTTCTAAAGAATTTTTCTTCCTCTGAAGACATTGACATGGTCAACGAAACGATCTTAAGGTCTCTGAAATATGTGTTGTGGTAATTTGGGTTCTTCAAGTGTACTTATTACTTCCCATATGTCAAGTATAAATATGTCAAAATTTATTATGCAAATTTTATATGCCTTTTTGTAATAATTAAACAAAAAATAAGGCAGATTTTTAAAGAAAGTGTAAAATGGTGTCTGAAATATATAGAAATGTTAGTGAATGGTATGGGATGTTGTTACGCAGCTAGAATTATAAGAAAATTGAAGTGACAGTTCGAAAGCATTTGGGCGTTCATATATACATCTGTTTTTTTTTTCGTTAAATTGTGTCTTCTACAAGTACAAGCTAAGCTTATTTGTACGACACTTTGTATAATTTATGTGCTAAATATATTAATATTACTATATATAAAATCTATGTCGGTGCTAAAAAAATACCTGGCCGTTGTTGATTTAATTTTGGTACAGAAATTGTCCACATAAATGTCAGGTCAAGTCAGGTCATACCATGTATTACAATTAACATCTCTTAGTTAATGGAAAATAAGGCTCTTGACGTCTACAAAATTTTTCACAAAATTCGCTCTATAACGCACTTTTAACAGGACTCTTTTAATATGAATTAAAATAACCAGTAACCAGTATTCCCTGACTGTCATTTATTTATCTAATACACAACTAAATAAATATATACTACAAAAAATTATTCTCCTCCCACGCGAAAAATGATGCCTTCTAAGAACTCAAGCGTCCGTCCATGAGCTAAATAAAACGTGTTTTCCAATACTTCTAGGCTCTAAAACAATAATTTGAGATAATTAATCACTATTATATTATTAAATATATATTAGTCTATTGTCTTCGAGCTAGATAAAACAGTTTAAGTTACTCTCAGTTTTAAAGTGTGTTCATATTGTTTGATTGATTGATCGACTTGGCACTAATATAATTAATGAACTATCTACTATATTTACTACTACTATATAAGAATGTAAACCATATAAGGACTAACTGGCCATGACTGATACCTATACTCTTGAAACATGAATCAATTAATTATGTGTTAATTACATAACACTTCGAAAGAATGTATCTAGAGATTAATTGTTAAACTGTAGAAAATAATTTTTCGGCGACGTATAACTTCTGGTCGGAATATTATAGTGCGTTTCAAAAATGAGTAATAAATCCGTTTTCTCTGTTATTTGTAATTTTTAATAGAAATACTGAAAGGGGTCAACAGAGATTTTGTTAATGTCACTTTTTTTTAAAGTAGCAATCTTTTACCCACCGCAACCCTTTTCGAAGAATAGCTACACGAAAAAGAATTTGTTCTATATTTACAATTCTAAAATATTTCAATTGTGTTCAATGGTGCTCGAAAAAATAACTGACATATTTCTTCGTTTTTTCTGTTGTTTTGTTTGTTTGTTTTTTCATTTATGGTTTTTATTTTATTTTTACTTTTGAACTTGTTTTTTCTTTTTTTTTAATATTTTTTCTGGAATGTCAGGCGGGAACACACGAGGACGCATGTCGCCCAGCGACCCTTCAAGGCTCAGAAACGCCAACAGACTGGGCCACGGATTGAAAGATGTTTTAAACAATATACAAGAGATCTTAAACTAATCTTTACAAATGTTTTTGAACGATATTAAACTTAAGTGGCTGACAATGCTTAAGATCCTCTTTATTTTTATATACCACATTTACTGTAGTATTTGATAACTCTTAAGTATATATATATATATATATATATATATATATATATATATATATATATATATATATATATATATATATATTTGTTTGCTGTACTTTTGGTGATTTTTTAATTGTTTACGTGGACTGCAGTTTCGAACCGCCCTGGTTCATCATCAGCACGCTACTGACTATGATTGTTCCTGTGTAGTCTATGTCTGAAATTGTACGTGACGTCTGCACGTTGAGCTTCTATTGGTCGCTTTACTGTTCTCTGCTTGGTAGTGTTTTCGGACTGTGTCGAGTGTATATATATATATATATATATATATATATATATATATATATATATATATATATATATATATATATATATATATATATATATATATATATATATTGGTGATTTTTTTAAATTGTTTACGTGGACTGCAGTTTCGAACCGCACTGGTTCATCATCAGCACGCTACTGACTATGATTGTTTTTGTGTAGTCTATGTCTGAAATTGTACGTGACGTCTGCGCGTTGAGCTTCTATTGGTCGGTTTACTGTTCTCTGCTTGGTTGAGTTTTCGGACTGTGTCGAGTGTATCAGTTTGCTGTTTTGGTTATTGTGGTTTGATAATTTGTCTATATGTATGGCTTTTATTAAGTTTTGTTTAAATGTTTGTATTTCGATTTGTTGTGGGATTAATTGTTTCTTTTTGTTTGTTTGTTGAATGTAGTATTGTTCCCAGATTTGCATTTTTTTGTGGTCTTTAATATGTTTTATTAGTTGTAATTGGTTGATATCTGGTTTTTGGTGTTTTCTGTTGTGAATGTGTGTGGCTGCGTTTGATTTGTAGCTAAGTATGTGGATTTTATCTAATGCTAATATATGTTCCTTGAATCTTGTTTCTACTGATTTTTTTGTTCTTCCTATATATTTTTTATTGCATGTGTTACATTCTATTTGATATATTCCGTTTTAATTCATGTGGATTGTGTTCTTGTTTTTTATTTGTTTTGTTTCTTATTTTGCAATTAGTTTTGTAGCTCATTTTTAAGTAATATTGTTTGAGTGTTTGTGTTATTTTTTTGATGTGGTGGTTATAAGTTAATGTTGTGCTTTTCTATTGTTTTCTTGTTGTATCCATTTCTTTGTGCTATTTTTATTATGGTGTTGTATTCCTTTTCTCGTTCGTCATTATTAAGTGGCACATTTAACATTCTGTTTATTAAGTATCCGTATGCGGCCATTTTGTGTGTGTGTGTGTGTGTGGGGGGGGGGGGGGTTGTATTGAGTGTTTACTTACAAAAAGAAGGTACATGTCAAATTTAATAAAAATCGGTGATATATATATTTCAAAAGTCGGGATCTCCCCATTAGTGAATTTTTTCTACGAAAATTCACTAAAACATATTAAGGAACTTAAGACACACAAGGCACCCGGAATCGATGGTATAGGTCTGAAACCCTTAGAGTAAGTTCTGATTATATAGCGGTACCTTTAGTTTACCTCATAAACAGATGTTTGGGGGAGGGTGTATTTTCGATGGTGTTCAAGACGGCCCTGATCATCGCACTTTATAAAGAGAAAGATGTGCTAAATGTGGCTAACTATAGAACTATATTGCTCGTAACAAGCCTGGAAAAAAATTTGTAGAAGGTTTTAAAGGTGAGAATTACCTAGTACCTTTCGAAATATAATATATATGGAAAACAGTATAATAGGGAAAAAGTACAGAGGATACCATCGCAGCACTAATATCTGAAATTTATAAGTCCATTGAGAAAAGCAAAAAAGCGTTTGTATTCTTGACCTTGGAAAGGCTTTCGATACAGTTAGCCATAAACTGCTTTTGGAGATGTTGGAAGACCTTGGATTTAGAGGCAGTGCGGGGTGATTGATTGGGGATTACTTGACGGACAGAAGTAAGAGTATTAGAGTGGGGGATGTAGTAGTATACCAGAGGACCTTTTGCATGGCATACCGTAGAGCACAGTTCTAGGCCCAATTCTGTTTAATACTTTCATGAAGGTGCTATTTGATAGTTCATGTGGGGGTGATATTGTAGGTTTTGCTGTTGATAAAGCGATTTTTTCAGGGGAGACTCATGGGGTAGTCTAAAAGAGTCATTTGAAAGTGGATTTCCTGCTGTTAAAGAATGGCTTGAAACAAATTTGCTTTCGATTAACTGGAAGTGGGCTCTTAATCCTGCTTCCCGACCTTGAGTGTGTGAGATGTATTGGAGATTTTTATATGTACAACGTTTTTGATTCTTGATGTCTATGACTATTAGATGCTTTTATATTTTGTATTATAGGTATATATATATATATATATATATATATATATATATATATATATATATATATATATATATATATATATATATATATATATATATATATATATATATATATATATATGTAACTATTTCAGTTGTATGTATATGCAAGATATGTGAGGACATTGCATCTGATGTATGTGTGGTTTGTTTGGTTTATAGTTTTACTTTTTTATTTATTTAAACTAATTTACTTGACGTTTTTGTATTGTTGTTTTGTATTATTTGGGCTGGTAATAGTGAGTTATTTTAAGTTATTTAGACTAGTTTACTTAGTGTTAAATAGGCAACTTACAATTAGTATTTTTGTTGGTGTGTCCGAGCACGTGAGCTCAGCGGTGTGCACGCATACATGTGCGCAGTGATATGGGCACAGCATACTATGCTGTGATATGGGTACCCACACAGAAGTGTATCACTTTCTTGGGCGGTACTATCATATGCGCCGCTGCTGTGTGGCTAGGCTAGCCTGAACACAAAGTGTATACATTTTCTTGAGTACAATTATTTGTAATGCCTTTGTTGTAAACACTTTTTATTGTGCATGCTGTGTTGCTATGGATGTCAATAAATTTATTTATTTATGTATTTCGGTAATTCCGTCGGTTGTCGCTTGCTTTTCCAGATTATCCACTCTTTCGTTTGCTTGTATACCAGTATGTGCTTTTGTCCACACCACTACAATATTTTTACCCGGTGCTCGAGAATTTTTATGGCATTCATTGTACAGTTTTTAGATAATTATTTTTGCTTCTTTTGTGGAGACCGCTGTCAATGGCTTGAAGAACACTTTTGCTGTCAGAAATGATTAGTATGTCATTTTTTTCTATTGTACTGACATACTAGACGGCTTTATGAATTGGTATAATTTCTGATGTAACTATGGTAAATATGGGATTTAAGTTAAACTTCTGAGAATTGCTTTTGTAGTTCGTAAAAAGCACATCCAACTCCCTCTTCGCTTTTCGACGCTAGTGCATATGTGACGCGATTTATTTCGTATCTGATCTAAAGCGTATTTAAACATGGTGTTTCTTAGCGGTGCTGGAAAAATTCTATAATATTTAGTTAAGCAACCTGTACCCAGATGTTGGAAGGTTCTATCTGATAATATGGGTCTATTTTATTTAGACACACTTCGTTTCTGAAAGGAATTATATCTTCATAACTGTCTACTACTACTAAAAGTAATGCGTAACAGGGCGTAACTTAAAAATCCTTCTGAATAAAAAGAGGTTTACATACTGGAGATAAATTTATTGTTCGAATAATTCAGAAAAATCTAGATTTAACTTATTTCAACACGCAGACCTTTCCTCTCCCCCTCTTTTACTTTATCTCTATCGCTTCAAAACCCAGAGATTATAGAACAAAACCTAATTTTTCCATTTGCAGCACAATATTAAAATAAACTAAGCCTTGAATAACATCAAATCTCAAAAACAGATAAGACAGTCGCCTAACATAAATATTTACATTCTTCTGGTCTAGTGACACTGGAGATAGTAAGTCAATGCCAGAGGATACAAAGCTACACTATATATTTTCACTATCTGCAAATAAAAACAATCGATATACGACTAGACGTGCACGTAAAGGTGTGGGTTCGTTATTTATACACTCGTAGAAATCTCCAGTTTTTCGCTTCCTTGACACCTAACAACATTCCACTTACAGGAGTGAAGGTTGCCATTCAGATGCAGGATACAAGCAAGATCTATGCGCTTTGTTTATAATTTATTATAGTTTTTATCGTTTAGACAAGTTGATATACAAGCGTGGGTGTTTCGTAGAACAACTGCACCAGTTATAGGGATCTCTCGATCTCTCTTCCTCTCTGCCTCTCTCTTTGCCTTTCTCATTTGCTTATAGTTTAACTTTACAAGCAGCAACAAAAAATTATATCGGATGCCTAAAAGTTGTTACTTATAGCTATAGTTTGAAAAATTCGGAAGCAGCAAGTACGTTAGGGTAGCGAATTATCATTAAAAATTCAAACTCTTAATTTGGGTTTCAATTAACCTAAAGACTTCATTAAATATGAGTATTGGAACCGGTGATGAGCACTGGTCAGTTCAATTGGAGAACCCAAATCACCACAACACATTAAAAAAAACCTGACGACCGCTTCACTAACCAAGTTAGCGTCATCAGAGGATTAATAATTCTGGTTAATTCTACTTAACTAAAGACTTCATACACAACAAAGTCGTAGGCTCAATACAGGCAATATCATATGTACCAGATCTCATTAAAATAGCTACATTATTTTCGGAAAAACAATTTCCGAAGAAAACTTGATATTTTCTGCGAAAAAAGTAGTCCGATTAGGCTGAATGACGGACTAGTCACTAGACAGATTTTCGAAAAGTCTGAACGCAGCAACTGCTTAATGTTGGCGAATTTTTATAAAAATGTCAAATCACGGAGAATAACAAAATAATTAGTTTCGGAAATAAATTTGCTTGCTAAGACCTTTTTTTGGATAACCTCGGGTGGAGATGGGGGTGAGTGAACACCTCTATATGATAGTTCGTTGTCTTTTTTTTAGCAAGTATATTTATGAAAACATATTTTGATACAGGTATGTAGATAATATTTTAGGATATTTTCGAGGTAATACTATAGAGTTAATTGAATGTCTAAATGCCATTAATAAACTTTATACAAATATCAAATTTACTTTAATAGAGGATGCTAACAATAGTGTAATATTCCTAGATAAAACCATTAGAATGATGTAAAATGATTTACTTGAGTTTTTAATATACAGAAAACCCACTTATACAGACAGACACAACTATGCCATATAATATGTGTCACCCTTTTTTACAAAAACTGTCAGCCTATCATTCAATGATACATCGTGCATTAACAATATCTATGACTGAACTCAATTTTGAAAAATATTTTCATATTTTTTATTTAAGCAGATAGCATTTAATAATGGTTCCTCTGTTAAAATAGTACATAAGATAAAAGAAAAGAATATAAATCAGCATTTAATTTAATTTATTCAAATATTAGAAACAAAAAACATAACAAATATGAATACTTTGAAAACATTTCAAAGATTTCAATCGCCAGATCTTATCTCCGCAAATAACAGAGTTAGCGCAACCAATTTGGTACGCGTCTTTTGAATCATTAAAAGTAAACTATGTACCAAAATTTAAGAGTGTAAGTTCAAAGACAAAAAAGTTATAGGTATTTACAGAAAAGAAGGGGTTTTCTTCAAAACGTCAAAGTCGCGATTTAAAGCGTCAAAATTGGCAACGATTAGGCAAAGAACCTAAAACAAATACGGGTTATGCAGAGGAAATGTCGCAAGAAGAGTGTTCTACAAACCCTTACGTTTCAGCTTCAACCGCCATTGTCCTTTATTTTACTAAAATATTGCCAGAAAATTGATTTCAAATAGACCCTTTCTCTGATGCTTTGGCAGTAGTTTAAGTTAAGTTTATGGTTTAATGATCTATAATTTTTAGCTAATTTTTGTGGAAAAAAATCGCTAATGAGGAGACGGCGACTTTTGAATTTAGAAAATATTTCTTCAAATGAGTACCAACTAGGCGCCCTAGAATCCATATCCGGGGTTAGTTTCAGTTTCTATCTGTTTACATATATACCGGGTGACGCATTCGTACGGTAAAGCTCAATATATTCGTTTTATACAAGATACGAGAAAAAAATTTGTACGTTAATTATAGGGTAATTTGAGCTGCATCTTACCAAATTATTTTAACACTCACAGGATGGTCGTTGGTGATTTTTTTGAACACCCCTTATCTTATTGCATTTTTGCATTTTTTTATCGAAATATAATGCATGTTTGTCAGAAAAAATTCGAGATACAGTAAGTTCGTTTTGGTAGCGAATTTTCATTCAATGCTTCAAATTTCAATAACTCAATTTGCTATAATTCTAAGGTTCGTTGTCTAGAAAACCCGTTTTCTTTGTAAGTTTATTTTCGGAAAATTTGTGTACATTGTCAAACCATTATGTTATTTTGATAAAATATGGGACATTGTTTCTACTATATAGGTTATACCGGTAACCAAATTTGATGCCTGCTTGCATTCAAAAAGACATATTTGCTATTAAAAATATGTTTATGAAAATTCACTTCCATAACGCACTTGCTGCGTCCAGCCTTTTTTTTAAGCAAATACAAAATGTATTAACATAATCAAAATTAAGATAGTTTCGTAGCTCAGCCTTGATAATGCGACGTAAAATTGATTAAAAACTTGGTCTGGGTTGATGAACGTCTTGCTAAAAACCTGATATAGAAATGTCGGGCAAGCAACAAGCATTTTTTTTTAAACATCAGCTAACGAAGTAAGGAATATTAGGTTCAAGAAACAAACTTAAAAGGTTTTCCGTTGGCTTCACAATTACTTTTCAGCTTCTCTGAAACCAATTTTGCCTTCACGACATCGTCAATTTTATTCTGCCTGACGATGACGTGCAGACGAAACGGGAGTAAATTAAAAATTAGCGGTTGCATCAAAAATAAGTTATAAAGCCACGGGAGAAGCCTATAGAGACCTATATTCATAATGGAACGGTTTTGTCAAATTAGGACAGCCACAATAAATTAATTACTAAGTCCATCAAGAAAAGATTGTCTACCACAATAGATTATTTACTAAGTGCATCAACATAATATTATCCACCATAACAGATAAATAACTAAGTCCCAAGATAAGTTTATAACGCTGCAGATACCCTTGTATTTTACTTGTAACCCTTTCAACTATTAGGTTGAAAGGCTTTACATTAGCCCATGTTAGGGGATTGCGTGAAAAGAAAAAAACCGCCATCTTGGAGTTCCCGCCATATTGAATTCGTGATATTTACAAATAGCCTATGTCATGTGTTGCATTGTCAACTGACTTTGATTACAACCTAATCCGATAAGGGGAACTGGTTCAAAATGACTTGTAAGGTTTGATCGAAACAGGCGAAATTAAATAACAAGCCTAACAGGAAAGCAATCAATTTTAATTATACAAGCGGAAGAATTTTAATTTCCCATTACGCTTTTAATTATTTATTGTTGGTCATAATATATTCATAAGTTTCAAAACTGTACTATACCACTTTACAATAATTATACTTATTATTTCTGCATATCTTATTGCAAAATATGCGTGGGTACTAGTATCTATACGTATTTAGTGTATTTGCTTCCCGATTTTAATTAACCGTTGCCTTTTCCTCGCATAAATTCTCTTAATTTATATACACATTTCCCTACATACCAAATATACGCAACGATAAATAAATCAGTTTGGCTTTTTTGGGCGTTTGCATTAGCCAAATTTTAAAAGCGCTGTATTTCCAAACTTATCTTTCGCATTTCAACAAGCACGATTTTAACGAGATTAAGAAGAATATTATTGAAAATCGCAACACGAACACCTTTCGAAGGTTGGTTATTGAAAGTCCAAAGACATATAGGTAAGTTCTAATATGACGAATCACAGGCACATCTATTAATTTAGGGTACCTTCAAAATGTGACAAACTGAATAGTTTTACGATTGAACTGTTATTTCGAAAACACCACATATGTTTGCTCGAATATGAGTTATGTTTCGATTTAAGAGATCTCTTGTTAAGTTTTGTAACATGACGCTACATCTCCAGTGTTTATTACTCCAAACTAAGCCGGTGTGGTGATCTGTTTACTTGGAAGACCCCACTTCTCCGGGCATATTTGCCGATTCCACTCGCTTCGGGATACGCAAGTTCATAATTAGATTTGATTGGTTTATCAATTTTAAAACCAGCAATATTTGTTTGGTCACAACTACAAAAACCAAACAAAAATTTATAAGCATCTGATTTTTTAATGTTCTTTTTGTTATTGTAACGTGTATCATATATGTAAGACTGTTCGGAACATAAACTGATATCCCGACTAATACAAAAATCAAACGTTTTTTATTTCCCTGTAAAATTAATGTTTTTGGAGTTGTGGCGTTTTCGAACCAAGCGAATCAATTGTTGCCTGCTCTTACCTATTTGTGTTCCTGTAACTTCTCAAATGCACTGTTTCTCTACGTAAGGTAATACCGTTTGCAAACTGGGCTAAGGGATTGCTGAGAAATGGCAAGTTACAGGAGAAAATCGTCTGCCAAATGTTCCCCAACCACCCAATTGCAACCAAAGGTGACGCATATTAAAGTCGATTTTTTTAATGTTCTTAAAGCAAATTGATAATGTTATACCGCGCTTATCAAAGTTTTGCACGTTACCAGCTCTCACTAATTGTTGTTGCCCTTACTTGGTGAAACCTTTAGATACTACCTTCTTGGTTGTGACACCATCAATATACTTATAGTGATCCGTAAGAAATTTGCGGTGCATAAGTTTTACGAGGGCCGATCAATAAGTAACCATGTTTGGTGAGAGAAGTTGACATGAACGTCGTGTACTGTCATCTGTCAAACGACACCATACTAAATTTCAGTTTGTTACTTTTTTTGGCAGCCTGTTGTATCACACGTGTTTCGTGTTTCTCGATAAAATGGTAAAAGAGCAATATCCGTAATTTGCTGTTTAACTTTTGGATGGAAAAACTGCGAAGAAATAAAATCAAATTTGGATGCTGACTGCGGGGACCTTTCACCATCTATCACAACCGTGAGATATTGATTCAACAAATTTAAACGTGGTCGTACGTCTGTTTTTGATGAGGAGGGTCAGGCCGCATGGCAGACGGGCTTAGCGAGGAAATCATTGCACAGAGCCATGACATGAATCTCGCTGTACGCCGAACTGAAGTGCGCGAAGTAGCAGAGACCGTAGGCGTGTCGTACGGAACAGCAATCAATATTTTACACTATAAGTTTATATGAGAAAGGTGTCGGCCGCGACTGCTCACGGTTGACAACAAGAAGATACGGCTGTCAATGTCTGAGCAGAGTTTGGACCTGTGTAAACAAAATTCGCATAAGTTTTTGCGCCCAGTCGCCACCGTTAATGACACCAGGTTACATTATTATAAGCCAGAAACCAAGCAAAGATTATGGCCAGGGTTTTTCTGGATTCGAAGGAAATAATACTAATGGACTTTTTGCAGAGAGAAAGAACGATCACGGGGCAGTACTACAGTAAATTATTGGACTGATTTGTTAATAAATTGAAGGGGACACGGCCCCATTTGGCTAGGAACAAAGTGCTCTTTCACCTCGATCACGGACCAGCCCTTTCAGCCTGCATTGTCGCGGCCAAATTACATGAACTTCGATACGGATTGCTAACGCTCGCACCGTATCGGCCAAACCTGGCCCCATGCGACTTCCTTTTGTTCTCCAAGATGAAAACATTAAGCAGGGGGAAATTTCAGTTTAAACTAGGAGGTAACCGCCGAGACAGAAGCGTGTTATGAAAAGTGAGAAGAATCGTATCTTTTGCAGGAGTTAAAGATAGGCAAAAACTTAGGATGACTGTATCCACCTAAAAAAGATTACGCTGAAAAGTGAAATAAAAAATTAAAATTAAATACTTGCGTCTTCATTCCTAACGCGGGTATTTATTGATCGACCCTCGTACATCAACACATTATTAAGATAATTACTGTTGAAGTCATATTCGAGTTTCTCTCTAGGTATGGAGTTAGTTCTGGTGTGCATCATGAACCCGTTCCTGACAGATCCGACACAACTAACTCAATATCACGTTTAAATATTTGCACCAAAATCCTAGATTTGGGCCAACCTACACATAGGATTAACTTGGATTTTAGCAAAGCGGCAAAACTTTTCGGTGTACCAATAGTTACTTATCTGGGAGAGTAGTTAGAGAGTAAGGAAGGGTGACAGATAATCTGAAGTCACAAATTTTATTCGTGGAGTGCCCCAGAGACTGGTGCTAGAACCAGTGTTTTTATTATCTATACTGTCAACCATCTAAGTCTGTTATGGCTGTTACTTCCTTTATGAACATAACTTCAAAATTTATTTACAACAAAGAGAAGGAACTTATAACAATATGCAAATGGAGCGAAATTTGTCCTCTCTCCCTAAATATATAAAGACGAATATGTAGTACTGAAGTTTTCTTTGACTTTTAGTGAATTTTCGTAGAAAAAATTCACTAATGGGGAGATCCCGACTTTTGAATTTTGAAAAAATTTTTGCAAACGAGTGCGAACTAGGACCCCTAGAACCCATATCCGGGGTTAGTTTCAATTTTTATATGTTATATATATATATATATATATATATATATATATATATATATATATATATATATATATATATATATATATATATATATATATATATATATATATATATATATATATATATATATATATATATATATATTTATATATATTTATATATATACATATACATATATATATATATATATATATATATATATATATATATATATATATATATATATATATATATGTATCACACCGATAACTCAAAAAATAATGGGCCGATTTTGATAAAATTTGGCATGTACATTTCTTTTGTAAATAGCTTGGATAAGTTCGTTAGTCGGGAAAATCGGACGAGGTTTTCCGGGAAAATTTTGAGTTTTCATTCGAAAAAAATTCTTATCTCAAAAAGTAATAAGACGATGTTAATAAAATTTGGCATGTACCTTCCTTTTATAAATGGCCTTGATAAGTTTGTTAGCCAGGAAAATCGGACAAGGTTTTCCGGGAAAATGTTGAGTTTTCATTCAAAAAAAAATTTTATCTCAAAGAATAATGGGCCTATTTTGATAAAATTTGGCATGTACCTTCATTTTGTAAATGTCTTTGATAAGTTCGTTAATCAGAAAAATTGGACGAAGTTTTCCGGAAAAATTTTGAGTTTTCATTTTTAAAAAAATTTTATCTTAAAAAATAAAAACTCTATGATAACCAAATTTTGTAGGTACGTTTACGATATAAAAAGTAAACTATACACCAAAATTTAGATTTCTGTGTTACAAGAAAAAAAAGTTATAATAAAATATTTTGTGCCAGATCATTTTTATGAAAATTCACTACCATAACGCACTTGCTGCGTCTTCGACTTTTTTGTTATAAAAAACTAAATGTTCTGGTACCGGGGTTTTAACGTTAATTTAATAAACACAAATGCCGTTACCTTCAAATATTTATCGCTCTGATATTTAAAACTGTAAACTGTAAAATAAGATTTGAGCACTCCTTTTGAGCATTTAATACCTAAATTGTATTAAGAGGTTGGATCAAATATAAACCAGATTTTCGATTTTAACGCTCGTTAGATTAGGGATTGGCAAAACTGGCTTTCGGCAAAGAAGACGAGATTTTGCAGTGTAATTATCTTCCCCGACAACACATGGCCACATACAACTACTTTGAGCCAAAAAAATCTGGAAAAAATCCATTGGGGAAACACTTGAACATCCGCCCTATAGCGCGGATTTGTCAGAATGTGTTTGGGCCACTCAAAGAAGAATTTGAAGGACGCCGTTTTAAAGACAACAAAGACGCGGAAGCGTTTGTGTGTGGTTAGAGACACGGCCAAATTTATTTTCGATAACGGCATTAAAAAACTTTCAATGCGTTGTGAAAAATGTATTGATAAAAGGGGAGATTACGTCGAAAAATAAATTTATTAAAAAATGTTCTTACTGTGCCGATAAATCTATTAAAAAAGATAGCGATTTATATTTGATCTGCCCTTATAATAAAGATTGGCAATATGTACACACACGTAAACAACAAAAATTAAAACCCAAATGGGAATAGAGAAAAAATCTGCTTAACAAAAAATTGGGAAAAAAAATAAACGCAGATGCCAACCAGAGATCTTAAATGTTGTGATGCATACCGTGTGCAGTCTTTTATAAACATTATGTGTATTACTTTTGATTTACGTGAGCTGGCGATTTGCGTGACTAAAAAGCAAACGTTTTTCATGACATCGCAACAAATACCAAACTGCATTGGAATTTGATCTTTTACCTCTACGTCAAACATTTTCTTGTATTAAATTCCATGTAACTGCTGTGTGAAAAATTTAAAGATGATCATAGAGATAACCTCTAGCTATTACAAAGCAAAACCGCAACGAGATGCCAACTAACGTTTCGTTTATATGATTAAATAATACGAATCAACCATTCCTTGTGCCTTTCTAAGCAGAAAAGTAATAAAAGCCTGGACGCAGCAAGTGCGTTATGGTAGTGAATTTTCATAGAAATGATCTGGCACAAAATATTCTATTATAACTTTTTTTTCTTGTAACATAGAAATCTAAATTTTGGTGTATAGTTTACTTTTTATATCGTAAACCTATCTACAAAATTTGGTTATCATAGATTTATTTTTTAAGATAAATTTTTTTTTTCAAATGAAAACTCAAAATTTTTCCGGAAAACCTCGTCCGATTTTTTCTATTAACGAACTTTTCAAAGCCATTTACAAAGGGAAGGTACATGCCAAATTTTATTAAAATCGGCCCATTATTCTTTGAGATAAAAAATTTTTTCTAATAAAAACTCAAAATTTTCCCGGAAAAACTCGTCCGATTTTCCTGACTAACAAACTTGTGAAAGCCATTTACAAAAGGAAGGTACATGCCAAATTTTATTTAAATCGGCCCTTTATTTTTTGAGATAAGAATTTTTTTCGAATGAAAACTCAAAATTTTCGCGGAAAACCTCGTCCGATTTTCCTGACTAACGAACTTATCCAAGCCATTTACAAAAGAAAGCTACATGCCAAATTTTATTAAAATCGGCCCATTATTTTTTGAGTTATCGGTGTGATACATACATACATACATACATACATACATATATATATATATATATATATATATATATATATATATATATATATATATATATATATATATATATATATATATATATATATATAAACACATAAAAATTGAAACTGACCCCGGATATGGCTCTGGGGGTCCTAGTTTGCGCTCATTTGCAAAATTTTTTTTCAAAATTCAAAAGTCGGGATCTCCCCATTAGTGAATTTTTTCTACAAAAATTCACTAAAAGTTAATTATTTTCCCAACGTGACAAAAAGTATGATATGTATTTTGAGTGTCGTAAATTTTGCTTCCCGCGTCAATTATCAAAAGTCTAGACGCAGCGAGTCCGTTATGTTAGTGAAATTTCATTTAAATGTCTTTATTTTAAATAAAAGGCATAGAATTTGGTATAACCTACATATATCAGAAATAGTGCACCTTATTTCATCAAAATAACTTTATTGTATGAAAAAGTAAAATAATTTTCTGAAAATAAACTTAAAATGTTCCCGAAAAAACTGGTCCGATTTTCTGGGCAACGAACCTCATCAAGCTATTCACGCACCTGCTAAAATATCCACAAAAAGCTTCTTGACAAACATTTAAAAAAATGTTTGCATAAAAATTTACAAACAATTTCGTAACGCAAATTGCCATTTGCTTTACAAAAATTGGTTAAAGTTGTTACGCGAAAATGACGTTTTTTACAAAAATTTGGTAAACAATTATTTTTCACGAAAATGTGAAATATTTTTTTTACTATAACTTGTGCATTTACCTTACTTGTATATTTATCACAAAAAATCTTCCAAAAATAATTTCTTCAAAAATACAAAAACAATTTTACTAATTTTTTACACGAAAGTTTACTAAAAAAATTCATAATATTCAAATTACATATATACCTAATATGTATCTAAATTTTCGTATGTAATTCACACTCTATAATATAAAGCCGCGTACAAAATTTGGTTGCCATAGCTGTGTTATCGCAAGAGGTATACAAATTTTCCGGAAGAAAACATATATATATATATATATATATATATATATATATATATATATATATATATATATATATACATTTTTTCCAAATGCAAAAGTCGCGATTTCCTTGTGTTAATGAATTTTTTTAAGAAAATTCACTAAGAAAATCCAATACCAAAATGAATATGCAAACAGAAGAAAAATCACAAAGGTAAAATATTATGTTTCAGTGAAAATTCACTAAAATCCTAACGTAAAGTTCAATTACTTCATTAAATTTGTAGTTACTTTTTCAGTAACTGAAGTTTAATATGCAGTATGAACGTATGAACGCATCCACATTCGACCATAGAGTAATATGGGTTTTACATTAACTTTAATATATTAAACGCCAGCTGAAACCTGGCACTGGAAATCCTACTGTCTAATTAGAACAAAGCATTGTTCAATCTATGTGTAACACATATCATACATACATTTTATCTTTCTGCTCTCCTTCTTTATACGAACTTTAACTATGCCAAATCCCACACTGCTTTGTGCGCGCAATGTGCTTAAAAAGGGATACAAACTTCTTTCTTTGTGCATTATAACACTTTGAAACTACTACCAAAGCGTCAGAAAAAGGGTCTATTTGAAATTCATTTTCTACAAATATTTAAGTAAAATGAAGGGCAATGACGGCTGAAGCTGAAACTTAAGGCTTTATAGAACACACTTCTCACGACATTTCTTTTTACATAAGACGTATTAGTTTCAGGTTATTTATCTAGAACATGTCAATTTTGACGTTTTGAATCCCGACTTTGACGTTTTAAGAAGAAAAACTACAATGGTTATAACTTTTTTTCCTTTTAACCTTTTGTGATAGAAACCCGCGCACCAAACTTGGTTGCCATAGATTTGTTATTTCCGGAGATATAAAGATTTTCCGAAAGAAAGCATAGAATTTTCCGTGAAAACTAGTCCGATTTTCCTGGTTAACAAGGTTACCCAAAGGACTTGCAAAAGCAAGGCTCACCAAATTATATCAAAATCGGCCAATTATTTTTTAGTCATCGGTGTGACATATATATATATATATATATATATATATATATATATATATATATATATATATATATATATATATATATATATATATATATATATATATATATATATATATATATATATGACCTCGGATTTGGGTTCCAGAGGTTATAGTTTGCACTAATTTGAAGAAATTTTCTCAAAATTCAAAAGGCGCGATCTCCTCATTAGTGATTTTTTAAAACAAAACTCACTAATAAACAGCACGTGTAGGTCATTGTAAAAAATCACCGTCACCGCAGTATAAATGCGATGTTGCCTTGTCTTCGCAACCACGACTTGCTGTCTCCAGTAGTTATTTTCATTTCACTGTAACTTCCCCACTTTATCGATGTGCCTACGTTTTCCTTTTGGCGTTACACTTCACGTTCTATAAGTAAGTAGTGTCCTTTAAACATTCTTGTCATAAAATAAATATGTCCACCAAAACTTGCTTCCTCCCGTCAACGTGTTTCAGGTAGCATCATTCTTCTTCCACCTCTTTCAGCACACTTTTATTCGTCTTCCCGTCAATGACCTTGTATTTGTTATTTTTCTCAAAGTCCACGTTCCAAAGGTTTCTACTCTTTTCATGTACTGCCTATTTAAAGTTCAGCTTTCCGCCTCACATATTTCAGCACTCCATACGTATGACTTAAAGTTAAAATGTTGATTAATGAAAAGAGTATTTTGTCCATCCAATGTTTTGCTTTACCATCGCGATCCTCATTCATATTTATTTGTTACACTTACCACCACTGTAGCAATACTTCTAAGGTATGTAAATAATTCTACTTGTTCAAATGATTGGTTTTTTAGCCATATATCCATTTTTGCAGTTCTATTCATACTTCAACGAGTGAAGCCCATTAATACCAAAAATGTTAATCAAATAAATAGAGTTAAACAACTGCGACAGTAAGCATGTTTTTACGTTAAAGCAGACAAAGGTAATAAGTCTGTGATTTTAGATTAAAAAAAGATGATACAGATAAGAGTATATAATGCAATAGAAACAGGACCGTATCGAAAAAACTAAATAGAAACCCTGTCCCAAAAATGATTTCTGAAGTTAATTAAAAAAGAGGTCATAATTTTATTGCAAAAGATTTAGGAAAAAAGTTACAAATTTTATATCCTAAAGTTCCTAAAAAGTATTATCTACCGAAAATCCATAAACCCGGAAAATCGGTGAGACCCATTGCTTCTGCTAGAGATTCCCCGGCATACAATATAGCTAAATGGTTAACAAACGAAAATAAAGGCTTGCCTATCAAACAAGAAAGTTTTTCACTTTTAAATTCACTTGAATTTATTAATAAAGTTAAAAATCTTAAGCTGGTTGAAGCCAAGGTTTTAATATAGTTTGATATGACCTCGTTGTTTTCCAGTGTTCCCATAAAAGAAACGCTAACGTATTTAGACCATTTGTTAAAAGTGAACAACATAGATGAAAAGGACATCTTCATGAGCAGATTTGAAACAGACCTAGCAAATAAAAATGACTGAAAGACAAAACAGACAAAACCGTTGTCTGTTTACATTTAAACCGCGAATCATGAGAGGTTTTAATATCATTTTTAAGAAAGCCAATTTACAGCTAACATTTTTTTACAAAAAATGAAAAATTTGCTGTGTAACCCAAAGGATAAAAATAAAACCATAGAAGTGTCGGAAATCTATGAAATAGGTGGTAAGGATTGTGAACCTAGATATGTAGGGCAAACTAAAAAAACTATTGAACATATATTTAAAGAACATTTAGAGCAATGGAGATATGTCACTATTGATAAATCATGTATTGCTCAGCATATTTGGGATAATAATCATCACACAGACATATATATATATATATATATATATATATATATATATATATATATATATATATATATATATATATATATATATATACAGGGTCATTGATGGTCGATGATAGGTTAGACGTTAATAAGAAACGAGACATAGGATTAATCTGAAAATTGGAATACTGCCATAAATAGTGACGACCTGTGTTTCTAAAATATTTTTATATGGGCAGTGTTGCCGCTCCTACTAAAAAGTAGTAACAACTTTTTTATTTTTAAAGGGCACCCTGTATATTATTTTATTTTTGAATTGCAATTGCTTTATGATCATTTTTTTAAATAACTTCCTATACCTATCTACACCGGTTTTCGAGATAATACTTATTTAATTTTCTTTTTCTCAGAAAAATGGTACCACTAAAATTTTAATTTAGCTGCTATTTGAAGCCATAGAGGGCTGAAATTTTGGGCACAGTTCAAAAAAGCCCCGTATTTAATAGTTATCTAAATATATTCATTTCATATTATACAGGGCAGTTTAAGATTGATGATTTTAACGTGACACACAAAAAGACCAAAACTTTATTTCTTCAAATAGGACAGCCTATATATTATTTAAAATTCTGAAAGGCAATTAAATTTCCTCCCAGTTGATGTACCATAGTGGTATACATAACTCGCCAAGGTTTCGAAATAATCGCAATAATTATTAAAAAAGACATTAACTTCACATAATTTGTATTAGTTGGTCATGGAACGCCATGTGATTTGACAGTTGCTTAATTGTTTACTGTGTTTGACAGACGCCGAAGTTTTAAGATTCATTTGCGATTTTCCACTTAATATTTATTTGAAAACAAGAAAACAAATGAAAATATTTTAGAAGGACAGGTAGTGCCTATTTAAGGCAGTATCCAAATTTTCAGATTAATCCTATGTCTCGTTTTCCATAAACGTCTAACCTACCATTGACCACCAATGACCCTGCATATATTTACATATATATATATATATATATATATATATATATATATATATATATATATATATATATATATATATATATTGTTAGAAATTTTAACAAAAATGTTTCGAAGAATGGAGGGTCCGGGTCTGTGTAATCCACTGTTCGAACTGTTCTATTAATGATCAGTGTGTCCTTTTTAAAAGGAATATTTAATAGCGACACACGGTTTTACAAAAGCAGGTAATGCAATTTGAATTACAGGGATTTAAGACTCAACAGTGGGGGTCTGTCTGTATACCTCCGTAGAGGACGCTGTTCGTAACTACCTGGCAACTAACATATAAATAGTAGTGCTGGTTTTAATTCGCTTACTTTATTCATCCCTCTGATGACGCTAACTTTGTTAGCGAAACGATCATCATGTCTTAAAACTGTGTTGTGATGAATTGGGTTCTCCAAATTGTACGTAGCTATTCATACCTATCTTCTTTACTTTTGTTTTCGCCCTAATCATTTTTTAGTTTGCTTAACATAACCTCGTACAAGAAAACCGTCCGTTTATTAGGAGTATTAAGAAATAATAATAAATGCCTGTCAAAGTCGTATACAAAATACGATTTTAGGGTTACTGAAATGAAAAACCATTATAATGCCAATTAATTACCCAATTAAAAACATGTCAAATAAGACTGCAAGACAAAATTTAATTTAGGTTTCAATACTAAATTACATCAACGTTTATCACTATCAGGTTAATTCATCTAGCTCTCCGTATATACCTAATTAATATTTAATTATTCCAATTATTTTCAGTTCCTATAAAATAAACCGCCTAATTAATAATACATTTGGCCGCCCAAAATTTGAAAACACCAAAAAGTGCAATGCTTACAATTTGATAAAATAGGATTTTTATTTTAGTGCATTTTCATAAAGAAAATTTTGCCTATAGAGGGATAACGAATTTTCGAAAAATGTTTTCAAATTTTCGCGAAACAGAGATTTTGAGACCCACTTTCTAGGTTCATTTAACAATCAACATATTTGATATTTACTGCAGTTAAATGTTAAAACCAGTATCATCAAACAGTGGCGGAAAAAAGGCTCAGGTAGGCAGAAAATCTTCCATAAAGCCAGTGAGTAACATTCAATTATTTGATTACATTTTTAGTCATTTTTTAGGAACTGAAAAATTAAAAGATTTATGCTGTCATTTCTATAATTTTCCATGTCAATTATCACATAACATAATACATAGAACTCTGTCATTTATTTAAAACCTAAAAAGTTCCTATTTTGTGTTCCTATTTTTTTGTCAAATTTTCTTTGCGTGGAACACGCTCTATTCCTTTAATTTTAAACAAATAATTTAAAGTAAATTCATATATTTTCTTTTAACGTAGGTCATCACAAGCGAGACAGGCGATGGAAATTTTATTTCAAGTTAAAATGACGAAGAGAACTTTAGTAGAGGTGCAGGCGTTGTTTCTATTTTTAATATTAGTGAGTTTTATCGGCAGATCCACAGATTAGCGCAATGCACGTTCTTTTTTTGTTTTTGTTTTTTTAATCAGTATGAGCTGAAGAACCTCAGGTCAAAATTCTGTAGTTTCAACCCCCATAAAAGTCATGGAGCCTGGAGCGAATAGGGGAACTTTGCGGAAATAATTAAAATAAAATATAAATGTATGGTAAAAATAATTTTAAAAGATGAAGTTTAAGACGGCCTTTATTTCTCCCAAATAACATTTTTTGGTCCATAATAACAGATATATCGAGCTTTGCCATACTAATGCGAAAGCCTGTATGTGTAGAAACGCATGTGCGCAGAGCGACCGTCACCGTAATAAAATGTTGATAAGATTTTTGCACGCCAGGTCATGTAAAGGAGCTACCATTGCAACGACGTTTGTCATATTCTTCAAAACAATAAGACACATTTCGGAGTGACTATTAGTTTCCTACAAGGCGAACTTAGTTCTTCTTCGTCATAAATAACATTATCGACAATCAAATGCATTCTCTATAATATTCTGGATGCTGCCTGACGTTATAAGAACACGCGGTCTACTAATTGAAAACTCATTATGCACAATTGCAAAACGAATCTTAATCATTTTATTTTCGCGTAAATCATTCAAAGAACAAACAATCGACTCTTTATTAGTATCCATCAGGTGCAACTAATCTATCGATTAATAAAATGATATCGAACCGACATGGCAAACTTGATGTTGCCAATTTTGTATTGTAATCGTTGATTGAGTAGGCACCGCTGGAATTCAATACCGTATTAACAGCATAACGATCCTGTTTCTTCCAACAAAAGAACAATTGCTTTGTTTCTGTTTATACACAAAATGAACAAAAACTTGATTGCTAATTCTCCGCTAATTTAGGAAACAACAAATTGTAGGCGATTTTGAAAGAAAAACCGCTTTTACCGCCACACTTGAAATACTATGAAATTTTTTTTAAATTACATCTGAGTTCCTAATTTGGTGAAATGTTATGATGCAAAAAAAGTATGAGTGCAGAAACTGCATTATGGTAGCGATTATTAAAATTTTTCAATTTTCAAAAAAAAAATCTCTGAAAATATGAAGATAGTTTTATGAAATTCGCTAGACATGTTGCCTTTACGAAGGCTTTGTTACATACATACATAAAAATCTAAAGGATCAACATCAGGTGATCTTGGAGGCCTTCAAGATGGTTCCTGGCCAGTTCCACAGTTCCAAACGCTTTGCCCAACGATCGTCAATAAGCCTATGAAATTCGTTGGTAGCTTGTCCTATAAAATATGCTAGAGCTCCGTCAAGTTGATACCAACAGCTTCGATATTTTTGTGGCAGACTATCGACGAAGTTTTCGACCATTGTTCTCAAAATGCAAATGGTAATTTCTTGAAGTTAATGACTCCTAGTATATCACATACCTTAATTGATCGTTTAATAGGCAGAAAACATTAAAATTGAATTGTTCTTAAAATGCAGCTTCCACTGTGACGTGGGAATTTTCACTGGACTAAAAATAGCGATTTTTTTAATTGAAAATTCATTCCCATGAGAACTTTGATTCATCAGTTCAAATCATATTATTTTAAAAAAGCAGGACATTCATGGTTGGGCACCAACATTTTACAAAATTCGACTCTCTGTTGAGGATCTTGAGGCTTTATGTCTTGCTCTCTAGTAAACTTATAATCACGTATGTTATGTTGTTCCAAAATTACTTGAACTGCTGAATAGGTAATACTTAAATCATCTTCAACACTTCGTATTGATGATTGGGGTAACGCATGAAAATATTCCAGGGCATTAAGTTGGTTGCTTTCATCAGAAGTTACTGGTCGATTAATATTTAGTGGCGCTATTAAGTTTCCTATAAACTTTCTTTAGTTCATTGGCGGTATAATCAGATACATTTCATTAAACTTCCTAGATATCCCGCTGATACGTTTATTAGCACTGGCAAAACAAAATGAATACATTCGTAAAAACTGCTTTAGAATAGTTTCATTCCTAAACGTCACATGGTCTAAGATAGACCTAATTGAATATTCAATGAAAGGCTTGATCCAGACAGTAAATTTATTATTAAAACCCTACGCGTTTCGGCTACCTAGTAGCCATCCTAAGGGGCAAATTTTCTAATTCTTGAAAATTAGAGTCAAAACTATACACAGGTTGACAAAGTTGAGATTTTCATCTATTGTACCAGAGGTCCAACAACATCGTACCCGAATATGCCAGTAAATCGATTCACGGTGTAATCCAATCAATATAAAACGGTAATTTAAACACAAGACAAGAGTGAAAGTCGGCCGTTTGGGAAAAAATGGCCGACTTTCACTCTAGTCTTGTGGTTAAATTACCGTTTTATATTGATTGGATTACATCGTGAGTCGATTTACAGGCACATTCGGGTGTGATGTTGTTGGACCTCTGGTACAATAGATGAAAATCTCAACTTTGTCAACCTGTGTATAGTTTTGACTCTAATTTTCAATAATTAGAAAATTTGCCCCTGAGAATGGCTACTAGGTAGCCGAAACGCGTAGGGTTTTATAAATAAATTTACTGTCTGGATCAAACCTTTCATTAGGTATTCAATTAGAATAGTTTTTTCTGTCGTTTTTAAACGTACTTAAACCTTGTAAAAGTACTGAAATAGCACGACGATAACGAGAATGACGTTTGTGTGAAAAAGTAATTATTCATTGCACACTTCGAACCATTGTAAATATTTATAAAAAATCTTAAACCACCTCAATTTTAAATAAAAAAATGACATGCTATAACGTGAAAACTTTACCCCTATATTAAACCTCCTTCGGGTGACAGTTGCAACCCCCAAATTTTAAATAGGAAGTAGAAACTTATGATACCTCATTTGAAAGATATCTTTATTCTCTATTGAAAATGTTATGGTTTTAAAATTAACTTGCAAAAATTAACAGCAAAAAAAGTTCGGGACGCAGCAAGTGCGTTATAGTAGTGAATTTTTATAAGAATTGTACACTATTAGTCATATATATTATTGAAACTAATTCTTTAAATTTAAATGGATCTTGGAGATCGGTTTTAGAGTCCCAGTTATCGATTATTTGAAAAAAAAATATTTTTTATGGAGCTAAAACTTTTTAATTTGGTCTTAGATATAATATGTAAGTACTGCAAGTGTCTTTAAAAAAATTGTGTTACAAATTTCATTAAAGTTACAAAAGTTTTTCAGAAAAAAATTGTTATTTACAGAGGGAATGTACCTGTCAAATTATAAATATGGCAAGTATTCTTCCTTATTAACTGCTTGGATCGTTTTGTTTTAGTCAACCCATCCAGTTTTTGCAAATAATAAACAACAAAAAAGGTTTTTTAAAACAAATTTGCAGTTACCCGCGAAGCCCATTATGTTATTTTTCTCTAATTTAGTACCCACGGTGCATTTACATAGGTGTTACTATGGTTCAAGATTGAAGATTCTAGCTTAATGGGAAATTTATTGAGCTATCGGATTTGAAATATTTTTACGAAAATTTTCTACCATAACGTCTGCACCCAGACCCTTTCCAACACTTATTTACGGTTACTGTATCCATACTTTTTGAATATGATAAAATATTGCAGCTTACTATGTAAGACTGACAAACAAGGCAACCTAAAAATCATTTTTGGAAAAAAAGATAACAATTTAAATATAAATTGAAAATCTTGGTTTGATACTTCGTCGCGAGGGTGCTCCTTCCCCTTCTGCATGCCCTCAATGCATAAACAAGAACAATGTAAACAATATAAATTCCTTTTGAGCAACCCCGCAAAAAAGCTACAGGACCTGCGGTGAATATAGAGGTTCTACGCGCGGTAAACAGGATTATAAGGAGGTATAGCTGCAAAATGGGATAAAGGCAGCTTTAAAGAGGTCCAACTATGCTGTTTCTTTCGCGCTTTCCGCCCACACTTCCTTTTTTATATTCTTCTCTGCCCAGCACCCCTATCCACTCTTGGTCCCGTAACTTTCTTGTGGGCTGTTTGCAAGAAATTCTTCTTGGGGTTTGGGCATCCAGAAGGAGTTCTAAGCCTATTTCTGAAAATATTTTCTAAACACCCCATAGACAATGTGAGAGATGTTGCGTTTTAAAAAATATTTTAAAATTTTTTATTAAGAAAAATTGGCCATTAATATTTGATGAACGAACTAATCCTAGCCATTAGCAATATACGGGTAATTCCCAAAATTGGTTCAAATCAGTGAAGTATTTTTTAAGTTATCGGTATTTTAACTGACCATGGAAATGGGTTCCAGAGGCGCTCATTTGAAGAAATCTTCCGAAAGTCTCACCCTCGATACCTCTCTATTAGTGAATTTTCTTAATCAAAATTCACTAAAAAGAGAACTGCATCTGATGGACGAACTTCGCTAGAACACAATTAAAAAAAACTAATCGCATTTTATTCTTAATAATAAGGAAAAAAATTCAGTGTCCTCTTTGGACAATATCAATTAAAAAGAAGACATAAAAAGTTATCAACATTCTTCATAGTTGGCAATGTTAATTTTCTTTAAAACGCCTTAGCAACTTGCTGTGTGATTGCAACCGCATGACCGTAGTTGTCAGTTGTTAACTTCAATTTTGAAACATGGTTTATTTAACAGAAATGCATAAAATAACAATTCTACAGATGATTGGTAACGGAATAAAACACGATCACAGATCGAAGTTCCTCACCTATTTCAAGACCTTTCCCGATCTGCCGCCTATACCCCAAGGAACAAATAGAAAAATTTAAAAGCATTTTCGCGAGCTTGGGCATGTAAGGAAGATAAAAAACCTTCAAATGTACTGAGTGATAATATCAAATTGGATATAATGCTTGAGTTTGAGAAGAACCTACATACTTCGAGTTGACAAGCAGCCACCACATTGGACGTAAGCCATTCATCGATATTCAAAGACTAAACAGAGATAAAATGCATCCCTATAAATTGTTACAAACTCAGGAGCTCATGGGAGATGATTTTGAGAGAAGAAATGATGCAAATGTTAACTAACACTGTTATCCAACTAATACCTGTTTTGTTTTCTAAGGAGTGCAGTTTTACACATTACATCCATGCTAATCGCCAAATTGTCGCTACTGGTCCAAAGAAAATCTACACAGGATAAGAGAATAACACACGTAATACCATGAAAAGGTTGATGCTTGAGCAGGAATAGTTGAAAACTATGTCATTGGTCCCTTTTTCATTGATGCCAATTTGAGCGGAGATAATTATTTAGAACTACTCCAAAATATCGTCGTGCCACCGTTGTCAAACTTATATCCTGATCAAGAAAACCCACAGGTTCCAGCTAATGTGATATGCCCGGCAGCACATCGACTTAATGTTTCCAAATCGGTGATTAAGGAGGCGAGGCTTGTTAGAACAGCCAACTCAATCACCCGATCTTACGCTATTAGACTTCTTATGGCAATGTGTAAAAAGTATGGTATACAAAACTAAACCACGCGATTTTACTAATTCAAGAAGAAAAATAACGATTGCGATTAGGTTGATCACACCTCAGATATTGATTAACGTTAGTAAACATTTTTATTTATAATTGCACGTCTCCTACATTAAGGTTCATGTGTTTTTATATTTTTTCTGCATATTAGTTTTAAAGAGAGAAAAAGGAAATCTGGTTGCAGCTGTCACTCGGAGGGGGTTAAATGTAGGGGTGGAGTTTTTCCGTTGCAGTATGTCATTTTTTAATTTAAAATTGGCGTTTTTTGGGATCTTTTACAAATATGAACCATAATTGAGATACTGAATGCATCTCACTTAGCTTTTCCACGATAGCAAAGCTTTTAACAGCATACAATATTCAGTGGCAAATAAAATTTTTAAAGTAGACTGACACTAACTTTAAAGACCACAGAATAATCTAAAACTCATATTGGAATTAGAAGTAAGGCGTTGAAGTGGACAACGAATAAGCTGTAGCATTAACGATTAATAAATGGATGAGGCAGGCATTATTTTTAATATTCAGCATTAGACAGAATCAGAGAAGTTTCCTGGAGAAAACGATAATTTTGGTAGCACCTAATATCAATTTGTGGACTACCACCTCAAACGATCCACCAAAAATATCTCCATGGACCACCACGCTTCCAAAACATACTACTAAACTATTTGCACGATCGGATAAATCAGTTATTATACTATGGTTACCTCCTACAAAGCTATCGGGGCGACAAAGCCGCGGACAAGCTCTGAGGGAGAAAAAAAAGGTTACCTCCACATATAGAAATCAGGGATCGTGAACACGTAGACAGCTTAGCAAAAGAAGCGGTGAGTTGTTGATTTCTTATTTCAGAAATGAAAATTATAAAACCAAATGAAATAGAACCATCTGTACAATGGTACAATGTCTAAAACTAAAATATCTCTCTCGCAGAAGTAAAGTGATGATCAGAATAAAACTACGTATAGGACACACATTGCTAACACATGGGACTTATTCCTAAATAATAAAGCACCATCATGTGCAGTGCCAACACCGTTAAACATATTCTTTTAGATTGTCACAAATACGGTACACGAAGGCAGCAATATAACCTAGTCAACTCATTGCCAGAGAATCTCCAATTGAACAGGCTAACAATATCTAAATTCTAACTTCTTGCAAAGAATTGATATAATGCCCATATTGTGACCAACAGGTACTAAATATGTATGCTCTGATGTCAATGATCTACCCTGGTAGTTTAGACATTGAAATTTTATAAACAAATAAATGTTTAACTTTTACATCGAACTACCTAAAGAAAGCTTTGAAGTATTCAATGGCACGGCATTGGTGATCGAACGGGGAGTGGTATGCAACTTCTAAACAAATCAATAGAACTTAATAAAAGGCATGGTCTTGAAATATACTTTAATGGTACAAAATTGAGGTAGTCTTTAAGCATAATCTCTTGTCTCACATTAAGGTAGAAACATTCTCCAAATGCAAATATCTAAAATGTATAATTATTGAATGGTGTGATTAGTAAAAAAAAATTGAACTTGAATCAAACAAACAACGCAAGCCATTATTAAAATGAGAGGACTGTTAGTAAAATGTATTTAGAGCTACGGCTGTGAACGTGACATGTTTGTTGTTACACATTTCCCATTTTCTATACGCAGCAAAGGCATGGACATGGAATGGTTAAGTTAGGTTAAAGGGTGTGGTCATCAATTTCGACATTTCACTCAGAGACCTGAGGCACATTATTATACCCTATTAATATGATTAAGCGCATCACCTCTTTGTTAAGGCCTTAGCTTAAACCATTCCCAGCTCTGTGCAAAGCTCACCAAGCGATCAATATTCACTTCTGCCGCTTACACTAGTCCCTCCAGGAGCCCTTGTCCCATTGTCTGGGCGTAACGGTCTACCAGGGCTAGGCACGATAGAATTCTTGTCCTCGTTGCATTCCCTGCAGTGGTGACCATCCCTGATTCCACATTTTTGAAGATACACCCCAACAACAAAGTTTCCTATGATAACCCCCTTGATATGCAGACCATGTTTTTCTCGTGCTTCAGCAGTTTATTAGTTCTAGTGCTATTTACCTTGGGCCACAGAATTCTGGCTATGCCGCAATAGATTCGATTTTGCCACTGGCTTATTGTTTCACCAGGATGATTCCACCTATCGCATCCCTATGGACCCTCAATAAAACAACCACCTAGAAGTTTTAGGTGAGTCTGCTGACGATGTCTTTAATTTAACAAGTTCGGGATACGGAAATGATCGAAAAAACTACTAAAACCCTCAAAGAGTACTACAGTTTTAAAAAACTAAGTTAAAATGAAGACACAGAAGATTTTAAGTAATGATGCTGGGAAAATACATAATGCAAAAGAGTTGTTAGTCACAGACGAATCTCGTCGCTTAATAACCTTAGAGAAATTTAGCGGAATGTAAAGTTAAGAGCGCATTGATGATTCGCCAACCTCACTCATAAGAGGCACAGGAATAAGAAAACGAAGAAGATGAAGAAGAAGATGAAGAAGTAGATGACGATGGGAAGGCTGGTGAGAAAAAGGCGGGAACTGCAAAGTGGCCGAAGGAGAAGGGAACCAAGGTAGACTGAGAAAATAAAAATTCACTAATAAGCAAACAAGGAAGAAGAATAAGAAAAAACGAAGAATATGAAAAAGAAAACCGAGAAATGAGTGACAGAAGATGGCGGAGGCTGAGAAGGAGGAGACGAAGAAGAAATAAAGAAGAAGAAATGAAGTCAAAATTAGTTACGATGTGTAAAGAAGTAGTTGAAGAAGAAGAAATGTTAAGAAGAAATTATGAGAATAAGACGAAGAAGAAAAGGGCTTAGGAGGAGGTTAGGCGGAAGACGTGGGTGATAGGAGGATGGGAGTGGGGGAATCAGAAAAAAACCAATAAGAGAATAAATGAATAGATGTATTTTCCAAAGATATGTTTGGGCTTAACAGTTTACTTAATATTGTTACAGTTGTCAAGAGCACATCTGATTTTACCAATAGCGGTTACAATCAATGTCATTCGTTTTTGACATAATGTAAATTTGTCCTTATTTATATACGAAGATTGTATAATCGGGGTCTACCATACTGACCGAATTTTAATTTAAAACACATTAAACCGTGGTTCCATTGTGTTATGTTATCTTGAACGGCTGTTGCGAATGTCAATGAGCACACTCGAAGAGATTTATATGTCTGACTCATTGACCGAAATACCTTCAGATAAAACCATAAGTGAAATTTTAAGCGGCAAGGTCTTCCTTTTAACAAGAATAAAAACGAACTGGGCTCTCATATTGAAAATACAAAATAAATCATCTGCATACAATCGTATCTACTTTCAGTAAAAGCTTTTAACAGATTACAATGTTGATTTAAAGTGTAAATTTGGTAACCGTAATTTAAAACGAGACCAATCGTGATTTGACAAGTTTTAATTTCTTTTGTTGAGCACTAATACAAACCTTGTTTATCTGTGTTTTAAAGTATACAGATGTCAATACAATTTCTCTCTTACTATACTAAACCTAGAACTAGCTCATAGTTTTCAATTTGCAATTTTAAAGAAATTGGATGGTCTTTTTTCCTTAAGATTTATTAAATTATTAAATTATTATACATTACTTAGTCCTAAATACTTAAGAACTAAAGATTTTCTTGGAATTATATTTATAACATTATTTTACCAACTTCAGTCTTTCATTTCTAATAATGCTTTCAAAGTCACTATAGTTACATTTAACTTTCAAATTAGTACATATTACTCCACTTAGAAGCAAGAGTCGCACATTTTTATCCTATTTGGAATCAAGTTCGTTGTTAAGTTTATTATTATTATATATATATATATATATATATATATATATATATATATATATATATATATATATATATATATATATGTTACTGCTTAAAATAAGTATTGAAGGTCCTAAGAATTTCTATTTACAGCCAGAGCCAAATATTACCAGCGTGACCGCACCTAGTTAGTCTATGCTCTAAGTCATCTGTTACTTGACAAGTTACAAAACCTATGCTGTGTTATCCCGTGACGATACATTTTGTCCTCGGTTGGGTATATTTTATTTTAAAATGTGTAAGCCGCTGATTTCGACAATGTAGGTACACCTTTTATTTTATTAATTTTCCAGGCGTTTCCTCAGATTTCCCCAATTTACATGTCTGTATTTGTTCTCAATATAGGGTGTACGCTGCTCACCATCTCCAAAGCTTGGTATACCGATTTTGATTATACATCTGATCAAAATTTCTGTGCTAAAGAATTATGTTTTTTAAGAAGGTTTGGTTGAAATGAAGAGAAATAGTGGGGCGAGAGTGAAAATAAATCTTTGTAACGGCTATAGAAATGTTTGTGGAAGAAGAAAGAGAAGAAAAAGCAAGATTGATCAAAATTCAGAATGGACATTAAATAAAATTGTTTTGACATTTTGATTATTTGAGGATTTTGACAAAATTATGTTAATACAAGCACAAGCACAGCTTCTTTGTAAGACATAATCTATAATTTTGACCACTAATAAATGAGTATGAGTATCTTCCGTCTGCGTATTTTCATTTGGACGGTCTTAGACATATTTGTCAATTGAAACTTTTGCTGGTTCTGAGACATAAAGTTCAAGGGTGAGTTCTGATATATCTTATCCTATACGCCACACCAAGATAGAAACTGTGTTTTTATAAATAGGGCATCAGCCTTCCATTGGCTGTTAAATAGCCCCGATCCTCCCTTGTCTACTGGTAGGCATAATTGTAAACTTGCCACTCTATATAATGATCCGTACCCATATAAATATATCTATCAAGCTGTTGCTCATTCTAGTACAGCCTTTTGACAGAGGCAATAAATGGGTCAAATACCATACTTAGGACAATATATAGGTACGTGTTAGTTAGTACCATACTTCCATAATTATATCTAAAAAGTTTACTTTGCTTCAATATTTCTAGTTGTCTTATTCCAATTTTCCTCTATTGTCGAGCTAATGTTCCTAAAAATGTTAAACCTAAAATTTTAATACCATTGCTAGAGTTAAAGGATGAGGATAAAGGTGAGCCTTGTGCTTTGGTTGACAAGGGTGATATGGCTGATTTATTATAATTTATATAACTACATACATTTTTTACGAGTACTACACTACCAAAATTTGACGTGTTCCTCCAGGCTCAGCATGTATACTATTATAAATCAAACACTCTGTATAGCTCATAGTTAATGAAATTTTGGGATACAGTCAGCATTTATCTTTGGATAATTTTTGAAAGCAATTTCCAGTTATTGACATTATTTTAAAAAGATGACACCTAAAAGCTAAGAAAAACGTTACCCGTTTCATGGACACATCGGAACAACATAGTTTGGCTATTATTTTACAACGTATGATGATTAGGCTGTAATCAGTAATCAATAACGCAATTTCGTGATTTCAAAGAGTCAGCAGATTTAAAACTAAACCAAAGTATACAAATCTAGTTAAATAAAAAAGAAAAGAAATCAATTGTAAAGAAAATTACAATTAATACAAATAAGAAAGTAAGTATGCATTGAACATATGGTCAAGTAACTGCAATACCTACTAATAAAACATGATTGAATAAATTTATTTAATTTCCATTATAATCAAAGGAGTAAACACAGGCCTACACAGTAAGTATTAATTTAATTATGATACTTTACATTTTAAAACTTTTTCTTAGCTTTAATAAGAAACGATAAAAAATAATTAATAGAACAAACACCACAAACTAATGAATATGCTAATTCTTTACAGACCAGAACCAAGGTCACAGAAACAGATACGTAATTTCACATCAATATGGAAAGATCTACCAATATATTATAAAACGAAAATCTAGAAAGAAATTAGCAGGTGATTCTTTTTACATACCTATCCTTGCAAAAAGTGAATCATTGCGTAATTATACCGTGAGAAATATTAATGAAAATTTACACATAAACACATACAGAAACAGTACAAGTCACCTTGAAACGAAGACTACTGTACCGTACTTGACATTAACTAGAATCCTGATTAAATAACAAGTGACTTAAAGTATATATCAGTTTGCAGTAAATCACAAAAAGTACTGACGTGCTAAATCCGTTACGGTCGTCCATGTTTGTTGGAATTTTAGCCAATAAAATATTGAATGTAGGTGCCCATTTGAAGAAACTATTAAACGTTCTAAGGTAGCGAGACAGGAGTTGATTCCTCACCAGAAATTAGGGCCACAAAGTCCTATAACAATTTTTTCAAAATTCAAATTAACGGAGATACAGGTGGGGATTTTTTTTTTAGTTTTCCTTAGATAATTTCCACATGTATTGCTAGTGCCCTTGTAGATTTATGTTGCACATATGATACTACAGAGCCAAAGGGCCTAACCTGACCTTGCCCTGCGATCTATGGCCCACAACTTTATTGTTTTCACCAATTTAATAATTTAAACAGCACCATATTATGGAACTTCAAAAATTATTTTAAAAAGTATATCTTATTGCGATACGATAAAATGGACCGATGCTAAGAAAGGGCACTAGTAATACATGTGAAAGATTTGAAAAACATCAATTCACTCATAAAAATGTATCTAAGAAAAACTAAAAACCTGTATCTCGGTTAATATTGAGTTTCCGAAACATTTTTATACGACTTTGTGGCCCTAATTTATTTTATGAATCCGCTTCTGGAGTATATATATATATATATATATATATATATATATATATATATATATATATATATATATATATATATATATATATATATATATATATATATATATATATATATATATATATATATATATATATATATATATATATATATATATATAGGATACTTCACGGTAAGTGGCCTATTATAACTAGCCCGAATATGTTGTCATCAAGTGGTCCGTAAATTGAAGGTGTAATTCAAAAAATATACAGGATGTTCCATTTAAAAAAAAACAAAGTTTGTGTCGACCGATATAACCGGAAGTGCAGGCTAATTGAAAATATTTTAGTTAGAAAGATCAGTATCAAAAACGTGCGGAGACCAAGTTTCAGAATTTAAATACATGTAGTTCTCCAGAAACGTCTAATAAGCCACTCACCGTGAAGCACCCTGTATATATATACAGGTCGTCCGTTCAATACGAGCTGGCAGCCATAACTGTCAACTTTGCTTGTGAGGGGGACAACAAAAAGTATAGCCCAAACTTTACCCTCCTAAACGGGAAGTCATCCCTAAATTTTTTTCACATGGGAATAGGGGGGGTGTGATAGCTCGTTGAAAGGGGCTGCTCATTCCCTATACATTACTTTTTTTTTTGAAAAGCGGTCTATTCGCTTGGAAGATATGGAGATTTGAAATATCACTAATGAATTTTCCGAGAAACTAAAGAGTCTGGACGCAGCAAGTGCATTATGGAAGTAAATTTTCATTTAAATGTTTTTAATAGCAAATATGTGTCTGTAAGGCAAGCACGCATCAATCTGGTTACCGGTATAACCTATATAGTAGAAACAATGTACCATATCTTATCAGAATATCTTATTGTTCGAAAATTTACACCAATTTTCAGAAAACAAACTTAAAATGTTCCCGAGAAAACTGGTTGGCTAGCCAACAAACCTTAGGTTAATAGCAAATTGAGTTATAGAAATTTGAAGCATTTAATGAAAATTCGCTATCAAAGTTCACTTACTGCGTCTCAATTTTTTTCTTACAAACATGCATCATATATCGATAAAAAATGGAAAAACACAATAACAGAAGGGTGTAGGGATCACCAATGACTTATGGACCAGCCTGTTATTGTCAAAATAAGTTTATAAGATGCAGTTCCAGGCATCCTACCATTAACGTACACAATTTTTTTCGTATCTTGTATAATAAGAATTATATTAAACTTTACCGTAGAAATGCGTCACCTTGTATGTATGTAAACAGATAAAAACTGAATGTAAACCCGGATATGGATTCTAGGAGGCCTAGTTTGCCTCATTTGAAGAAATCTTTTTAAAGTTCTCCTCATTAACGATTTTTTTTACGAACATTAGCTAAAAATTATTATATAGTTAAACCATAAACTTAACTAAAACCACCTCCAAAGCATCAGACAAAGGGTCTATTTGAAATGATTTTTCTGTCAATATTTTTGTAAAAGCATGGACAATGACGGTTGACGCTGAAACTAAGGGTTTGCAGAACACTCTTCTTGCAACATTTTCTTTACATAATCCGGATTTGTTTCAGGTTCTTTGCCTAAATGTTTGCCAATTTTGACGTTTCAAATGGCGACTTTGACGTTTTGAGGAAAACCCCAATTTTTATTCTTTAAATACCCATAACTTTTTTGTCTTTAAACTTACAGACCTACATTTTGGCATATGGTTCACTCTTTGTAATACATACACACGTACTAAATTTAGTTGCCGTGCCTTTGTTATTTCCGGAGATATAATTTCTGTCCGAAAGAAAACACAAAATTTTCCGGGGAAAACCTGGGCCGATTTTCCTGGCTAACGAACTTATCCAAGTCACTTGCAAAAGGAAGGTACTCACCAAATTTGTTAAAATGCGGCCCGTTATTTTTTGAGTTATCGGTGTGATTATATATATATATATATATATATATATATATATATATATATATATATATATATATATATATATATATATATATATATATATATATATATTTGAAACTGACCCTGGATATGTGTTCTAGGAGGCTAATTAGTGCGCATTTGAAGAAATTTTTTCAAAATTCAAAAGTCGGGAATTCCTCATTAGTTTTTTTGTAAAGAAAATTCACTAAACACTAAATCGTTTCACTTAAAAGCTTATATAGTGAAGTAAATGTTAAAAATAATTAGGACCAATCATACTATTAAACCAACAAACCAACATACCAACGAATTGAACTTTAATCCAATAAATGTTCAAATTGAGCACCATCAACTTTCATAGAATTGTATAAATTTTGTTCAAATTTTTTGATAACATTTTCAAGCATCTCAGGAGCAATTCTCCGGCATTCATCAACAAAGGGCTGTCGTAACTCTTCCAATGAATCGCACTCCGTAGCATAAACTTTTGATTTTAAATGCCCCCCACAAAACAAAAGTCTAAAGGGGGCAGGTCTGAAGATAGGGCTGACCATTCCACAGCACCTCTTTGACCTATCCACTGACCGGGGGACTGGCTATCCAAGAGCTCCCTAATAGTAAGGGCATAATGCCATAGAGCAACATCTTGTTGGAAAAATAAATGTTGTTCCGAGTATCTCTCATCGTTCTCAACATTGTCAATTAGCATAGGGTAAACCAAGTCTTGCAATATTTCCAAATACCGCTCTCCTGACAAGGTGTCCGCTATGAAGATTGGTCCAACAAAGTGATCACCAAAAATACCCGCCCAAACATTGATTTTTTGTGGCGTTTGAGTGTGGACTTTATGGAAAACACGACGGTTTTCATCTGACCAGAATCGGCAATTATGACGATTTACAGTGCCATTCAGAAAGGAAGAACTTGCGTAGGAAAATATGTATTAAAAAGAAATTGCATGTTGTCAATTATTCTTTGAGAAATATTTTGGCAAAATTCCAAGCGCCGGTCATAATTATCTTCATTTAATTCCTGAACTAGCTGCTGGATTTTATATGGATGAAAATGAATTTTAAATAAAAACTCTTTTCGACGAGCTATCACATGACCCCTATTATTCCCATTTGAAAAAAATTGAGGGGTGACACCCCCGCTTAGGAGGGCTTTACTTCGTCAACAGTTGTACCCACCACAACCCCCACCCCACGAGCAAACTTGACATGTTTCAGGTTTTTTCGACAAAATCTTTTCCTGACTGCCAGCTCGTTTTCAATGGGCCACCCTGTATATATCCGAGCGATAACTTAAGATAGTGCTGCAAATCGAGAGTTCTGTAATAAACAAACCCTCTTGTATATATATATATATATATATATATATATATATATATATATATATATATATATATATATATATATATATATATATATATATATATATATATATATATATATATATATGCGTGTGCGCGTCTGTGTGTGTGTGTGTGTGTGTGTGTGTGTGTGTATCACACCGATAACTCAAAAAGTTCGTTATCCAGGAAAATCGAACCAGGTTTTCCAGAAAAATCTTGAATTTTCTTTCGGATTTTCTTAAATCTCCGAATATAACAAAGCTTAATTTGGTACGTAGGTGTACGTTATAAAAAAGTGAAGTATTTACCATAATTTAGATCCCTATGTTACAAGAAAAAAAGTTATAAGCATTTAATTTAAAAAAATGTTTGTTGCCAGATCATTTCTATGAAAATTCACTACTATAACAATAAAAAACACCTTAAGGAATGTGTTATATTTTGAGTCTCACACCCCGTCAAATCATGCTCGTAAAGGTTTTATTTATAAATTTTATCTAATAATAAAATCTTTTTTGTTTACTTTATGTACATTTTAAAAGTTACTAATTTTATTCATTCGAATTTACTTTCAATGCTTACAAACATGCTGCTCTATTTGTGTGGACCACTTTCATTATTTTTATATCAGTAATTAGAGGGTGGTTCATTTTGTAGTTCAATACTCCATGTGTTTCTTCAGTCCTAGACATATACAACTCTCTTCTATGGTTGACACTAATTATAAATCACTTAGTATAATTTCTAAGCAAGAAAAATCGTGACATATATATATATATATATATATATATATATATATATATATATATATATATATACATATATATATATATATATATATATATATATATATATATATATATATATATATATATATATTATATATATATAAGTAGGTATTGGGACACTTGGGCCAGACAGTGACGTCACAGGTAGTGGGGGTAGGAGTGGGGGTATAGCCCCACCCCTAGCCCCACCCCTTGTGTCCACGCCCCGGCGCCCAGCCACGCCCCGGCGCCCAGCCACGCCCGGGCGCCCAGCCACGCCCCAAAGATGGCGTCCAAGATGGCTTCCAATGTATTCTAACCTAACACAGCTGTCTAACACAGCTGTCTAACACAGCTGTCTAACACAGCTGTCTAACACAGCTGTCTAACACAGCTGTCTAACACAGCTGTCTAACACAGCTGTCTAACACAGCTGTCTAACACAGCTGTCTAACACAGCTGTCTAACACAGCTGTCTAACACAGCTGTCTAACACAGCTGTCTAACACAGCTGTCTAACACAGCTGTCTAACAAGACAGCCAGACATCGTGATAAATAAGAAGGCATGTACCATGAAGGAGTCAGTATATGTTAAACCACCACACAACCTGTATCGCTCAAACAAATTATTAGACCAGCTGGTAATACCGACCAGTTGTAGCACAATGGAAGTACTGGGTAAGGAAGAGCGAAAAGTTAAGAAAAGGATTTTACAACTTGCTGACAATATTCGAAAAAAACATTTAATGCTTAAACTTAACAGAGCCGAGAATGATGATGCTCTGCAACGTTTATATAAACCACTTGTTGAGCCCCTAAGTGAAATATCTAAAAACACAGCAGCACAGCAGCAGCAGCAGCCCCAGCAACAACCAAAGGCTGAACAAATCAAAGACGAAGTCGATATACCAGAAACGAAACCCCAAGTACAGTTCCTTAAAGACCATGAAGTTTTTGAAGCTGAACCTAGGGAAGAGGCTGAGGAGACAAGTTCCGATGAGGATATCCCAACATTTGAAGAGCTTGAGGCAGACCTACAAACTGTCACATCCAACCCTGCATATCAAGAATTTTTGGAGCAATATCCTGAACGAGTTCGATATTATGTAGACAAGTATTTTACTGAACCACCAAGGCTCGCTACTATTGATCAAACGTATGGTGCTCGCTACGCTAAAGATACCGGTAGCTGGAGTCTTGGCAATAAACAATTGGATTTTACTGATAATGACATTCGACTAGGTCAACGGAGATATCCGCAAACACAAGGTCTGCTAGAATTGATATTTATGAAAACACCTAGAGGGTATACCTATGACGATCTTCAACACTATAGAGATATTCTAGAAGCAACTAGTGTGCATAAAATGAACTATGATCCTAACGCACGAACCAAGGGTTGTTCCTCTGAAAAGTATCTGACTCTAATAAAACCGGTGATAAATCCACGAGGTCGTAGATCCTCAACTCCTCAAGGTTTTGGTTACAACACACATCATAACGCAGAACAAAAAACTGAACCTAGAGCTCAGAATGTAAGCAGCAACACTAACAACTATATGCTACAAAATAACAAACAAATAGAATATGTCTATTGGGATGACATAAATGAGCTGGTTGATAGACTTAGACTTTTAGTAGCTTCCCAGGCTGCTGGTAATAATGCTCATAATAATGAAATTCAGTCAATCATTGAAGAACTGAAGGAGGTTGGTGTTATCGCCTAGTATATCTACATATATCAAAGATATACCTACCTTAGTGCTTAGTATAAAAATGTCTATCGATAAGTTCGGACGTTCCCAATCCAATAAAGGTTCTAAGTTTAAAATTATTGAAAGAGAGATTTTCCCAAGAACTACTAGTGGTGATTTTGATTTGCAAAACCATAGATTGTGTAACATAGCTGATCCAGTCGATGCAACAGATGGTGTAAATAAAAAATTTGTTGATGTATGGATAGACGACTATCAGAAGAACAAAGATGAGGTAAAACAAAGAATCATTGCCATACTACTTGAAGCTGTACACAAACCTGAGTTGGAAGATTTAAAAAACGAATTTGAAAATAAATTGAAAATTTTAGCTAAGAACATAACTGCTCAAGTTTTAAAAGATGTTGATGTGTTAAAGAATAATAAGCTAAAGAATAAGCTGGGAGAAATAGACAGCAAACTAAAAGATTTACATGATAAGTGGATACTTTTAAATCCAACATCGCCATGAGACGCAAAACTGTTGAGAGGAAGAACTACAAACGACTAAACAAACAGACATCTATCTGGTTGAACGCATCTTGAGGAAGAAAGGCAAGCAGCTCTATGTAAAATGGCTGGGTTTTGATAAATCTCAGAATTCTTGGATAAATTCAGATGATGTTAAATAAGCTTATATATTTAATGTATTAATGTACTTAGAATAAAATAAAAGTCTTTATTAAAATAATGTTATTTTATTTTTTCATCTGGTTACATAGGATCCTGGACACTCCATTTAAATACATGTAAATTTTGTAGTCTACTATGGACAGTCAAGTCTACCTCTGGACATTTAAGTCAACCCTGGACATAATTATAACGGTGTTTAAATGCAAATAGATTGAATTATTTTGCGGGGAGTCAGGTATGGACAAGGTGTTATTAATAATAAAAACAGTGGTAAAATATAAAAATATAATATATTTACTCAAGTGTACACTACAGCAAGCTTACTAATTTCAAAATTGTCTCCCTTTGCAATTCTGCTTTTTTATTTAGACCCAGCTCCATTAACTGTTTGATCAGCTGTTTCTTTTGAACTTGTTTTTCTCTGTACGCCTTTCTGATTGCAATTCCCTTTTCTGTTTGGTAAAACAGTCTTCTCTTTTCATTAGCTTCCTGTCTTCTACGAATACCCGAAGCTCCTCTGGTGCACTGGCAAGTCTCTTTATTGTGCAACTCGTTCACTGATGCGTAAACTAATACGTTTTTAACTCCTTTTGATGCTAAACATGATATTTCATCTCTTACAGAAGCACACATTTTTCCTCTACCATGCAGCCAAGAATCACAGTACACTCGCCTAGAATAGTGCGAATGCGGCGTTCCACGAAGACCATCGCCATCTCTTTGAAGGGGTTTCTGCCCATCTGCACAAGCAATATACCTTAATACTCCAACAGCATGATCTAGACAGATTATTTTCTTGAAAGTTGTTTTAGGATGCAAACGTCGCCCTACACGTTGAAGCTTCTTTTTAAATCCCTGAACCGTAGACCCATTTGTAAAATGTATCAAAGCGTGCATATGTTCATGCGCCACACTTCCATCATCTGCTTCTAGATGACATCGACAAATTGAATACCACTTAATATTTGGTACACAAACTAACAAATTAAAATCTTCTTCATTTAACAGAAGATGAAACCACTGCGTAACACACTCTTCGTAATCTTTGGCCATCTCTTGTGGTGAAATCGCCTTAATGTCATTAACATTTAGTAAACTCAGATAATCAGCTTTTGATATGGAAGCCATCTTGTAAGAACGATGTGAACAGAATGAATGTCCAGAGAATACTAGCCGTGTACACCTAGACTATTCCATTATATGGTGCATCTTTAATGATCGCATACTGTCGTCAAACATCGGTGCTGTTCGGCTCCGACAAAACATCGGTGTTGTTCGGATCAGACAAACGACCAGTCAACCAACCAAGACAGACAGCTGTGTTAGACAGCTGTGTTAGACAGCTGTGTTAGACAGCTGTGTTAGACAGCTGTGTTAGTCAGCTGTGTTAGACAGCTGTATGACCGCTGTATGACAGCTGTATGACAGCTGTCTGTCAAAAATAGATGCGGCCAGGTTAGTTGATTAACCATCCAGGTCAGTTACAGCTGACCCGACCATTCCACCACCCCGACTCTTAGCTGACCCGACTGGTCCACCACCTTGTCATGGAGCTAACCCGGTATAACCTGGGCACATGCACCACCGTTTCTTGTGACGTCACTCGCTTCCAGCATCGTTTTTATTTATAGCGTCAGCTGTAACTGACCTGGATGGTTAATCAACTAACCTGGCCGCATCTATTTTTGACAGACAGCTGTCATACAGCTGTCATACAGCGGTCATACAGCTGTCTAACACAGCTGACTAACACAGCTGTCTAACACAGCTGTCTAACACAGCTGTCTAACACAGCTGTCTAACACAGCTGTCTAACACAGCTGTCTAACACAGCTGTCTGTCTTGGTTGGTTGACTGGTCGTCTGTCTGATCCGAACAACACCGATGTTTTGTCGGAGCCGAACAGCACCGATGTTTGACGACAGTATGCGATCATTAAAGATGCACCATATAATGGAATAGTCTAGGTGTACACGGCTAGTATTCTCTGGACATTCATTCTGTTCACATCGTTCTTACAAGATGGCTTCCATATCAAAAGCTGATTATCTGAGTTTACTAAATGTTAATGACATTAAGGCGATTTCACCACAAGAGATGGCCAAAGATTACGAAGAGTGTGTTACGCAGTGGTTTCATCTTCTGTTAAATGAAGAAGATTTTAATTTGTTAGTTTGTGTACCAAATATTAAGTGGTATTCAATTTGTCGATGTCATCTAGAAGCAGATGATGGAAGTGTGGCGCATGAACATATGCACGCTTTGATACATTTTACAAATGGGTCTACGGTTCAGGGATTTAAAAAGAAGCTTCAACGTGTAGGGCGACGTTTGCATCCTAAAACAACTTTCAAGAAAATAATCTGTCTAGATCATGCTGTTGGAGTATTAAGGTATATTGCTTGTGCAGATGGGCAGAAACCCCTTCAAAGAGATGGCGATGGTCTTCGTGGAACGCCGCATTCGCACTATTCTAGGCGAGTGTACTGTGATTCTTGGCTGCATGGTAGAGGAAAAATGTGTGCTTCTGTAAGAGATGAAATATCATGTTTAGCATCAAAAGGAGTTAAAAACGTATTAGTTTACGCATCAGTGAACGAGTTGCACAATAAAGAGACTTGCCAGTGCACCAGAGGAGCTTCGGGTATTCGTAGAAGACAGGAAGCTAATGAAAAGAGAAGACTGTTTTACCAAACAGAAAAGGGAATTGCAATCAGAAAGGCGTACAGAGAAAAACAAGTTCAAAAGAAACAGCTGATCAAACAGTTAATGGAGCTGGGTCTAAATAAAAAAGCAGAATTGCAAAGGGAGACAATTTTGAAATTAGTAAGCTTGCTGTAGTGTACACTTGAGTAAATATATTATATTTTTATATTTTACCACTGTTTTTATTATTAATAACACCTTGTCCATACCTGACTCCCCGCAAAATAATTCAATCTATTTGCATTTAAACACCGTTATAATTATGTCCAGGGTTGACTTAAATGTCCAGAGGTAGACTTGACTGTCCATAGTAGACTACAAAATTTACATGTATTTAAATGGAGTGTCCAGGATCCTATGTAAAATGGCTGGGTTTTGATAAATCTCAGAATTCTTGGATAAATTCAGATGATGTTAAATAAGCTTATATATTTAATGTATTAATGTACTTAGAATAAAATAAAAGTCTTTATTAAAATAATGTTATTTTATTTTTCATCTGGTTACATACAATTAAGCTAAGTGAACAATTACAATTTATATCGTAAATCAATAATATCCTGAATAAACTTCTCCTGAGGTACATCTGCTATCTGTAGATCGTTTCTCTTCGCCTTGAGGTATTCGACTTCGGTCTTTATTCTGTTAAAGAGATTTACAGAATTTGGATCATACAACATGTTTAAAACTACTTCGGAATCAGGGTGTTTATTTTTAAAGTTCTTGACAGCTCTTTTAAAACTTTTCTTCTGAGTCCTTACAGCATGATATGGATAGGTAGTATCCTTCTCATTTCTTGAAAGCAAACCAAAAACACAAAGTTTTCCAGGGTTGCTTGGTTTTGGAGATATATCTTCTAAATGTTCTGTGATTTTAGCATTTGTTTCTCGCATACGCTGCACTTCATCATCTATCTCCATTAATTTCACTTCAATTTCTTTGAGGTTATCCTTGTATTTTTGATTAAATTCACTTACGAAAAAATCAAAAATAATTTGGTTGCACTTTTCATAGAAACTATTGGATATCCAACAAGCCAAATTTAATATCAAATCTTTACAGACATATGTACCAGATATCAAGTTGTTTTCAGTCTGTGTTCCACCAAAGTCCACCAAGTATGTAGCGGTTGTAGGTGTTAGTTGAGATGTTGCTTCCAGCACATCTAGGGGGCCGGAACTCCGGCCCCCTAGATGTGACTCTAAGTGGACACCTTCGGTTGAATAAATTTTTATTGTATGTAAATCAGTTGTTTTATTTTTATTTTGTTGCATTTTTATTAACCCCTTTCTGTAAGGTTAACAACTGTAAAAAACGTTGTTTATCCTTTGTAAGACCCCCTCTCTCTTACATCAGTTTGTTTCCTCAATACAAGAGAGAGAGAGACACTTGTTCAGTATGTGTTAAGTCGTGCAACAAGGATGACGTCTCTTGCTGTATGTAAGTACACTCTTCTTATTATGTCTGTTTGTATTCAAATAACAAATACAAACATAACCTTACTAACAATTGGATGGCAGGGTAATCAGCCTGTACAAGAGAGTGTGTGTTGGTTTTAGGTGTTAATACAGCTTGTTCTAACTTACTTAAATATTATATTTCTTCTGTTCAACAAGACGATTATTTTGATGTGTCACACATGTATGTAGCTCTAAGAATAGCTATACCGGAAGTGTCTACCGGAAGTAACATTTTTATTGAATATGCTTATAGAGTTTGCTTTGCTGAACAGCGTGTATGTATTGGTTCTATCGTACATCTCACGGATCTTCCGCGATAAGGGTTTGAAGTTTTTTATCTCAGTTTCTTGTAGAGCTTGTTACGAAACATACATTTTTGAAGATAGTTCCTTTCTATCACTTTCCATTGAAAAGATATAACGATTTAAAGTTTAGACCGGAAGTGGCCATTTTATTGTATATTCCAATTTGATTTGGCCTCCTTAACACCGTGCATGTATTGGTTCTATCGTACATCTCACGGATCTTCCGCGATAAGGGTTTGAAGTTTTTTATCTCAGTTTCTTGTAGACCTTGTTATGAAACATACATTTTTAAAGTCGGTTCCTTTCTATCACTTTCCGTTGAAAAGATACAAGGATTTAAAGTTTAGACCGGAAGTGGCCATTTTATTGTATATTCCAATTTGATTTGGCCTCCTTAACACCGTGCATGTATTGGTTCCATCGTACATCTCACGGATCTTCCGCGATAAGGGTTTAAAGTTTTTTATCTCAGTTTCTTGTAGACCTTGTTACGAAACATACATTTTTGAAGTCTGTTCCTTTCTATCACTTTCCGTTGAAAAGATATAACGATTTAAAGTTTAGACCGGAAGTGGCCATTTTATTGTATATTCCAATTTGATTTGGCCTCCTTAACACCGTGCATGTGTTGGTTCCATCGTACATCTCACGGATCTTCCGCGATAAGGGTTTAAAGTTTTTTATCTCAGTTTCTTGTAGACCTTGTTACGAAACATACATTTTTGAAGTCGGTTCCTTTTCTATCACTTTCCGTTGAAAAGATATAACGATTTAAAGTTTAGACCGGAAGTGGCCATTTTATTGTATATTCCAATTTGATTTGGCCTCCTTAACACCGTGCATGTGTTGGTTCTATCGTACGTCTCACGGATCTTCCGCGATAAGGGTTTAAAGTTTTTTATCTCAGTTTCTTGTAGACCTTGTTATGAAACATACATTTTTTGAAGATAGTTCATTTCTATCACTTTCCGTTGAAAAGATATAACGATTTAAAGTTTAGACCGGAAGTGGCCATTTTATTGTATATTCCAATTTGATTTGGCCTCCTTAACACCGTGCATGTATTGGTTCTATCGTACATCTCATGGATCTTCCGCGATAAGGGTTTTAAGTTTTTTATCTCATTTTAGTCGCCATTTTTTAATTCTGCTTACTTAGACGAGTAACATGACACTAAACACGTGGAGAAAGGAATTGAACCTGTAACCAACCATTGTTTCTAAGCTTAAGAGTTGAACCTGTTGTCCATTTTTGTTTCTGAGCTTCTTTTGTTTTGCCAGCGACCTCTATTGTCTCTCCGATATTTGGTTATGTCTAATAACAAAAGCTTTATGAATGGTTTGTTTTAATAGGGGGCGTAACTTTCAATCATGGAGTCTTCGACCAATACCATTATTCTCGCTTATCAACCTCACTCTCATATGTCGGCTCTAAAGGTTGGGGTGACGTAACTTTAAATAATGGAGTCTTCAACCATCTTTATCAGCAAAAGGTACCATCTTTAAGAACGAAAGCCGCCATTCTTTATCAGCGAAAGGCACCATCTTTAAGAAAGAAAGCCGCCATTTTTTATAATGTCAGCTTAAGGTATCACAGGCTTCCATCTTTCATTCCGCCATTTTGGTTCTTCCGTTTTGGTTCCGCCTCTAATATTAAACATTATTTTGTAAATCATCCATTTGTCTAATAATAACAAAAACTTTAATTATGTTACATGTATGGTTTGTTTGTAATTAAAAGTCGTATATATATATACCAACCTAAAACAATAAATTAACAAGCGTCTGCTTAGCTCAACGGGTAGCATCGTTGCCTCCCATCTGAATGCCCCGGGTTCGAAACTCACCTGCACCAAATGGTTTTTTTCAAAATATAATAATTTGAAGTAATAGGTTAGACACTTATGTGACTGTCTGGCCCAAGTCGTGTGACGTCACTGTCTGGCCAAAGTTTCCTAGACAGGTCAATGACCTTAGAATGCAGGTTACATAACAAGGCTAAATGTGACTGTCTGGCCCAGGGCATGGCTGGGCGCCGGGGCTGGCGCCGGGGCGTGGCTAGGCGCCGGCGCCGGGACGTGGCGCCAGGGCGTGGCGTGGCGCCAGGGCGTGGCGCCGGGGCGTGGCTAGGCGCCGGCGCCAGTGACGTCACTTCCTGTCTGTCCCAAGTGACCCCCTACCTACTTATATATATATATATATATATATATATATATATATATATATATATATATATATATATATATATATATATATAATTAAGCTGCTTATGAAATCGTATTTAACCATGTAAAGGAAATCACTATAATCATATTTTTTAATCCCGTAGAGAGATTCGAGATAACTAATATGTAGAAGAAACCGAACAATATTTACATTGTTAATAATGATTTGTCGACGACGCAAATTCGCTATAAAATTTAATTAGCAGATATTTGTTATGCAATTTGGCACACAAGTTTTATTATGTAAGCGGCATATGGTAAAACACGGAATCTTTTTGGAAGAAAACAATGCAGCACTTAAAATCAAAACTACATGTCATGACGAACTCTAATTAAAATAATTTACTAACATTATTATATTCAGGAATAACAAGACAAGCATACAAAAAATAAGTTGTTTACATTTGTTCAAATATGAAATATAATATATGATACCGTATGTTCAAATGAGTTTTGATCGACGATCGCAAAATTATGGAATAATTTCATTAAAATTTGAGCGATTTGTGTTTTGACGAAATGCTCAGGCACGTACACTCGTTTTTAAAAATACAGATTTTTGCATAAAATTTACGTTTTGCCCACTCTTGCTTTTCAAATATTACGTCATCGACATCTTTTTCTAAATTGCAACCCCAGTTTTTGATAGACCATTGAATTGTCTACACGGTATCATCTAAATGTTGATACCTCAGATTGTTAAATTTTCGAACGAAAGTCATTTAAAGAGTGGCAAACATAAATTCTATTCAAAAGATAACGAATAGGATTATTTTCTGTAAATAAAATTTTCAAAATGTTATCCTCAAGTAGGTACTAATCAATATTACAGAAGAATCTGGTGTACGTCATTGTCAAATGAACGTTATTCTTAGTAACGTAAATCTCTTTTGAAAGTTAATTAAGCATGGCACATTTGACTAAAACCTAGCGTATAGAAATTTCAATTCTTGTTGCATGCATGATAAAAGCCAGAATACAGCAAGAAGTGTGCAATTTGTTAGATGCAAAATATCCAGATAGACCTATAAACCAATGGACTGTGAGTAAAATCGAGAATAAATTCAGAGGAACTGGACATGTTGAACACATGCAAAGTTCAGGGCGTCCTAAGAAAATTAATCAAGACGCTAAACTTGACATTTTATTAAGTATGGATGAGAATCAACTTGTTGCATCTCGATCAATTGTAGCAGACTATGAAATTTCTCAGCGATCGGTATTACGTGCATTAAAATTAGAAAATTGCCATCCTTACAAAATACAGCTCCTGCACGAACTTAATGAAGATGACCCTGACCGACGAATGCACTTTTGTGATATAATGCAAAATTTATGCAACCGTAATCCCAACCTCATTTGCCACATTCCTTTTTCGGACGAAGCGTCATTTTCGCACAATGGAACAGTGAATAAACAAAATTACAGGTATTGGAGTAGAGAGAATCCTGATTGGATGACCACTTAGGTTAGACCTGTTAAAGAGGTGGGCCGTCACGGTGAACCTTATTGAATAAACGAGAAATGCCATCATAGGTCCTTTTACGATCTTTTCACTTAGGTGAGCCATATCACAAAAAAATTAGATAAAGTAAACTAACAACATTTCGTGAAGCAGCGAGTGCGTTAAAGTAGCGAATTTTCGTAAGAATTGTACACTACTATTATACGGCATATTAGTAAAGTTAATACTTTAAACTTACACAGACCTCGAAGAAAGAAAATTAATTCGTATTTAGAAAAGTAAAGTATCTGCCAAATTATAAACGTAACAGTTATTTTTTCTTATTAATCGCCAGTATGATTTTGTTATAGTCAACCTAATTAAACCGATTTTTTCAATATCAGCAATATCAAAATTATAATTTCAGACTCAAAGCTGACAAACTTATTCAGGCGTTTTAAGCAAAAATTAGATCTTGTTCAAAACGTATGAAATCTGTGCACTATTGTTTCTCCAAATGTCAAAATAAATCATAAAAAACATACATTCATCGAGCTGGATTCAATCATTTAACCTCATGCGTACTAGGCTAGCACGCTTCTACTGAGCTATCTGGCAATACGTCAACTGAGGTTTTGTTTACATGATACTTGACACAGGTTTCGTGTCCGGGGTAGTATATGAAAAGTATACGTAACAATTAATTACATAAGTAGTAGAATTACCATTGAAACACATCCCACGACTGTTTGGGTCTCATATGACGGCTTATGTTTAAGTTTAAAGATAAAAGAAACTATTTTAGAATCATTTTATAGAGACTTGATTTTGTTTACATTTCTACTGTATTATGCGACGGAATAATATATCGATGGTGCGCTAAAACAGTATTTCGGCTCGTTCATAAGGCTACAAATATAGTGTATTTTATTAATTGATTGAATCCCCCAGTTAAATAACAATCACTTGACAAATTTTTAAGTTCATGTCGTCTGTCATTTTCCATAATTGCGGCCGGGATTTCGCGATTGTTGGTTCGGGTAATACGTTATTCCTGGTACATATTTAGTTTGGTTACCGTTGATGTATGGTTTCTACCTGTTGTATGAATTAATCTACGCGTGGCAGTTAACTACTCTGTCTCTCGGGCATTGGTATTTAACCACTAAGTCGTTTCAACGCATTTTTATTTTTAATTTGGAAAAAACTCTAAATATTGTGTAACAAATTACTTAACAACATAAGTTTATTTGAACTATTTCTAGCCACATGTACAGTATCATTCCAGTTACTCTGATACTTACAAAAATATAGCGTTTTCAAACAGTTTTCCCCGATTTTCCACCGGAAAAACTTGAGCGTAAAGGCTGATTAACGAACTCTACCTCGGTTTTCGTCCAAACAAGATTTTTGCCAAGTTTGATTGAAATCAGTTTAGTATTTTTTGAGTTATCGCTCGGATACATACATATACAGTGTGTGCCAAACTGGATGGGAATGTATTGCTATCTCCGTTATTATTAGAGATAGGGAGACGGTTAAATTAGCTATGCTTTGTAGAATTTCAGGCTCGATCTAAATATGACTTGTATTTTGCCTCTGTTCGTTTTCGAGTTATTTTGAGAAGAAAAAAACAAAATCTTTTGATTTCTTTTTTCTTCAATATCTAAGTAGGCGTTGATATGACATGTCTAAGACTTACACATTATCAGGACACTTTTTACAGAGTAATCTTTTTGTGATATTCTCAACTTTAGATTGTCATTTGCTTTTGAGCTACAGGTATCAATGTTTGTTTTTATTAAGGCAGCCATAGTGGATTTTTTACTCATGTGATAGCCTCTGAAAAGAGCTTTCCAATGATGTACAACATGCTTGAAAAATCTTGTAATTGCACCGACAATTTTGAGAAAAACCGTTTTGAGGATAGTAGGCTATGAAATCCAATACCAGAACACAAATGAAAAAGGAAAAGTGTTCGAAAAGCAGTAGGCCATGGAGTCTAACAATAGACTTCTAGTTTTAATATAATTATCCGTAATTGCCGATTCATTGGTGTGCACAAAGTTTTTATTTTTTTAGCGTGAATCATTACGGAAAATTATGCTTTTTGAACACTTTTTTTGTCATTTGTTTTCTGGTATTGGATTTCATAGCCTACTATCCTCAAAACGGTTTTTCTCAAAATTGTCAGTGCAATTACAATATTTCTCAAGCATGTTGTACATCATTGGAAAGCTTTTTTCAGAGGCTATCACATGAGCAAAAAATCCACTATGGCTGCCATAATAAAAACAAACGTTGATACCTGTAGCTCAAAAACAAATGAGAATCCAAAATTGAGAATAGCACAAAAAGATTGATCTGTAAAAAGTGTCCTGATAATGTGCAAGTCTTAGACATGTCATATCAACGCCTACTTAGATATTGGGGAAAAAAGATATCGACAAATTTTTGTTTTTTTCAAAATAACTCGAAAAAGAAAAGAGACAGGGCAAAATACAAGTCATATTTGGAACGAGCGTGAAATTCTACAAAACATTGCTAATGTAACCGTCTCCCTATCTCTAATAATAACGGAGATAGCAATACATTCCCATCCAGTTTGGGACACACTGTATATATAAACATATAAAAATTTTAACAGATCTTGGTTTTGGGTTCTAGGGACCCAAATTCGCGCTCATCTGAAGAAAATTTTTCAAAAGCTTTTCATCGCGAACTCTATTATTTTTCTTGATGAAAATTCGCTAAAAACACCAATGTTTTAATTCACAAACCAAACCACTTCACCACTGTGTGAAATCAGACTAATAATTTTGACAAAACTGATTTTCTGGGTAAAATAATTGAAGTGTAGCCTGTATTATCGCTTAAATAAATTCCACGTCTGATAAGGTCATATATTTTAGGCTTTTTTGACAGAGATAAAATTATTTGAATAGTCTTTATTTTACTTCATTTATTTTCATGAAAATCTTATTGTTTTCGTTCTTACCAAAGCTAACCTAAAAATAATTGATACCAAAAAGCTCGCTGAATACGTTTTCCAAAAATGTGTCGCATGACCCATGTTGCTATTTAAGAAATTAAAGTGTTGTCACCCCCCAAAAGGGAGATGCTTCAAAAATGTCGATAATGCGTTACTTATGCGCAACTCTGCATATCATCATATACTGCACTAACAATAATGCCTCTAGCATACAATACACACCCCAAAAACCTGAAGAATGGCTTAAAAAACGATCCCGCCAGAATTGATGGGATTATGTCATTTAGTGTCACTTTAAGTCACTACTAAACAGAATTTATTAGTCAATACTTGCGTTCCTAGATAATGTAATTTACACATGTAGTATAGGTTATGGGCTGCCCTACTTAGGACAGCCACAGCAACCTAACCTATGGCCAACCTAACTCTGTGTGGTTTATACAGGCTGTCTTTTTGTTTGTTTGTTTTTTTACTGCTGAGCTTTCGTGAGTAACTTATTCCTTTCGTGTCTTATATGCCAAATAAGACACTTATACAATAAGCAACTATTATTAAGGCCAATAAATACTATTGATGTGTAGGGTGATATAATTATGGTTTGTTTTCATTATGGCTTTTCTGAAAACATTATTTTTATCAAAAAGAAGTGCCAGACACCTTTGTCTAAAGCTGCTAATAGTAAATTCAGATATTTTCTAGAATTAGTGACAATAATATCTGTAATCATGTCCAGAAAAACAAAGAACATTAAACTTAGAGAGTCTGTACAACCATAACATTTACTTTAACAGAAACATTAAAGGCGTTTACAGAATGTACCGGAGGAAATGAGTAATGCATCTTAAAATACATTAAACTAAACTGGGCCAAACGTTAAAGTTCATAATGCACATTTAGCAAAATGACAATATAGACGACAATGACTTTACAGCAATGTTTTCATAATCTCCATTTTTATTGTAGCAATAAAATTTTAATTGCCGTTCTAAGCACATGTTTAAGGTCTTACTATTGTTTTAACGTAAGAAATACGTGTCACCTGACTTATACAATAAGTTACGTGAACAACCAGTAAAAATCCTGACGACGTAAATGCGTTTCAATAACGAATTTTCATTAACACAATTAAATACTAATAATTCAATTTTCCGTTAATCTAGAACTAGAACTAGACATTTTTTGAAATGCCTATGGTTTAATTTCTACGAGGGTATATAGATACCTAGTTAGCCTGGAAACTTTTCAGGAATCAAAATTAAATTTGGTTGCTATGGTAACGACTATGTTTTATAAATAATCTGCCAAAATTTGATTGACATCTGCAGGTTGAATAGTGACAAAACTGTGAATTTTTGAATACATCGTCTCAGAAAAAGCTAGATTTTGATTTTTTTTTAACGCGCTCAGTCAGTTATAAGTTGCAAATTGTCGCTGAAACGGTAGAAACCGTAAGTGTTCATGTTATTCGTATGCTATCATTAAAAACTGGCATGCGGAATTTAAAAGGACGATCAAGTGTCAAGGATGAGCACCGCTCTGGAAGGCAAATTTCTGTGACCACTCAAGACAACATTGATTCTGTCCATGAATTATCTTAGAAGGTCGACGAATTGGGTGGAAACGTATAGCAGACATTGCACATTTCTTATGAACGCGTATTACAAATTATGCATTTCCGAAAATTAACCAGGTAGATAACGGTTACACCGCAAGAGTTCAAAAATGTTAAGCTTAGTTCATACACTCGCGAATTGCAAAAAGCCAATTGCGAAATTGATTCCTATTGATTTTAAATAATATTACGATATTATTTTAAATACACCAATAGGTTTATCAATAGATTTACCAATAGATTTCGCAATTCGCATTTCGCAATTCGCAAGTGTATGAACTAGGCTTAAGTGGCGACTGTGTCCATCGTTCGATTATTATACCGCATCTACCCGGTGCATCACCCTGGTGCAATATTTATGTACGGATTCCAACAGGCGATATTGAGCCTTACATAAAGCAAAAAACTTGTTTATCCATGCAAATTGTCTAAAATCTAACCTATAGACCGGCTGTTGTGGTTGTCGTGTGTTTTGTTTCTTTACCGTTGGTCTACTTCCGCTACTATAGCCAATCACCGACGCCAGGGAGCAGTTTCACCTCACTATCCTGAAAATTTTGCCGACCCCTCCCTTTCTGTAAAGAGGGTACCGATCTAGCATGCCCAAAATCGCATGGACACGGGACAGACGGCTTTACGCCCCCTTCGAAGGGCTGAACGTGTAGACATTTAACTTGCTCAAATACAATGCCACAAACTCGGTTGGCGGTAATTGTACAGTATGTACTGAAAAAGTGAAAGGAGAACCCTGGTATCTAACCCAGTACCCTTCGGTTCTATGCTGTAAATGTTACGTTTGCAAGTAAAAATATTTCCATATTCATCCAGAGATGACTTAGTTTGCTTCTGGATTGAAATTTTTTGTCTTGTTTCAGAGAAAAAACTTTTGATGAAGAAATTACATTTACGAAAAGTATGTTTTCGAATGTATTTTAACTTAGCGAATCAATTTCTGCAATTAAAATTTATTGAAATTCCCTTATTTAAAGGTTTTTACATTTTACTGTTAACAGACTTGTCAAGGACACACTTTCTTTTAGTTTTTGTCTTTAATATGACAGAAAATTTTCTGTGACAATTTGCTAAAGTTCTTGTTAATGACACTTTGGCACTATCATTGCCTAATAATATTTAAAGCTATAAGATTTAAAGAAACCTATATACCTATACAGAAAGTGCTTTATGAAAATTGACTGAAACGAAAAGGAGTGCTGGCTTCTTACAAGTTCTAATATTTATTTGTTATTTATATTGATGCCGTAAAGCGGCAAAACCGGTTACATAGAAGAAAACGAACAATTGTAACGCCAGATAAGTCGTATCTAAGTTTATGTTTAGTATAGAAGGGTTTCACAAAGTAAGGGCAACAATAATTAATTAAGTCATATCTGCTGCCGAGGAGTGGTTTGAAGACCAAAATAGAGATTTTTAAAGAGTTAAGAATTCTTTTGTAAACGTTCTGCTAAATGTGCAAGTCTTAGAGAAGATTCTGTTTAATAAAAAACATATTGGTTAAAAAATTACTGCGGTGTCTATAGTAAGCTAAGTACTTTTCAATACATCCTCGTAAATAGTGTACAGTTTATGATTTTTAAGATACAGAAAACCTTCTGGAACAAAACTTGAATTTTTCCTAGTAAACTGGTTGATTGTCTGGTCAACAGACTCATCCAATCTTTTTAATTAAGGAAGGCATTTGTCAAGTTATTTTTTAAATTGTTTTTATTTTGTACATCACCAATTAATTTTAGTTCACAATTAGTTAGTACTGTCTCTAGTCATATGTGCTGTTGCACCATCTTGCTAAAAATAGTCATAATAACGTTATTCTTCGTGTAGTTATTAAATAAATCCAGACAAAACGTTTCTGTGCCGCTCAGCATTATGAACGAAATTGAAAAATACTGGCCAATTATTCTCCCGCCAGAAATTTAAAACCAAAGAACAATTTTCTAAGTATTTAATAAACATTCCACACGAGTAGGAGGATTATTCAGATTCGCATATTTTGAGAATTGAAGTAACTCTAAAGATAATGACGTTTTATCCGAAAAAGAAATGTTATATTTAGTAATTCGTTCATTAAATTATTGACTAACCGCTGGCAGTCCGTAAGACCTCAAGGGTGGTGTACCGGCAAAAGTGCTTAATATGATTGCATCTTCTAAGCATATAGTCCAAATTTTTGGAAGTGATGCCAAAACAATGTTTTGAGACATGCGTTTAAAAATCTTAGTAGGTTGACATTGAAAACGTTGACTTACATCCCCCACCAAATTAAATTTTTATCGCCATAAACACATAAATGGACCTTAGGTATGACTCTTACGGGCTCTAATCGATGCTGATTTGATGATTTTTTTTTAAAGCTTGGCAGTCGTGATATCAACAAAAAAAAACCTAAAATAATTTTAAATACAGGTTTTGTTGGGATTTAGAAAAAAAATGTGAATTGAATCCGGATTCACATAAAAGCTTTGCTGAATTACGTAACAAAAAGTAAATAAATAAATAACAAATTAAAATATCTTTGATATGGAAATCATGCAAACTCGTCTTTTTAATTTCTACTCAAATAGTGATGTTTTTGTAGAATTTTGTGCAAACAGCAACATATCTAGCAACAAATTCTTCTTAAGCAAATACATAATTAAACAAACATTTGATAACAAGTGATAACTTTTACAATAAGTAAGAAAATATGTTTAACTTAGGCACAATGTTTGAATTTTTCGACCACTATCAGGGGCTAAAAGAAATAGATTAATAGACATTTTTAATGCGAAATATACTAATGGTTAATTTTTTTAACGTCGGTCTACTTCCGTCACTATGGCCAATCACCGACGCCAGAGAGCAGTTTCACCTCACTATCCCAAAATCGTGCCGAACCCCTTTCTGTAAGGAGGGTAGGGGTATTTTACGTGCCCAACATCGATACATGGATACGAGACCGACGGCTTTACGCCCACTCCGAAGGGCGGAACGTGCAGAGATTCAACTTGCTCAAATACAATGCCAGAACCTCGGTTGAAGGTTAATGTTACAGTATGTACTGAAAAAGTGAAACGAGAACGCTGGGATCGAACCCGGTACGCTTAGGTTCAGAGGCACACGTTCTTCCCACTGAACCACAGAGGATCTTTAATCGTTTATTAACAAAGCAGATACTTTGACTAAAGCCAAACCACCCACTTCGTTCATGTAAAAATAACATTTATTGCGCCTTAAATGTTTTTCTTGTAGAACTGTTCAAAACCGTGTGAACAAAGATTTATATTAAAGGTAAATTAATCATATTAGAAAAAACAGGTAGGTTTTTGGTTGACTGACTAAATTAACAAAAAAAATGAAATAAACTATGCAGGTTACATTTGACTTGATTGAACAATGTTGTTATTGAAACAAATCAAGTTCAATTTTATGCACTTTTATAGTGTGATTGCGTTCTCACAACAAATATTTTTTTTACAAGTTGCCGCCATTTATAATGAGTCGGTTAAGCAAAAATTCACAAGATTGTGTGTCAGGTTTTTATTAGTAATTTATTTCACACTTGCAAGCAATGAATGTATCAAAAATTAAGTCGTTTGTTCTAGCCTTTCAAAATTACCATATTTACACAATCGTTATAGATAAAGACCTGGCCGCTATTTTATGATACTTGAATTTGTCAAAAAATGACTAGAGATTTTGTCAATCAATAAACAAACAAAAAAAAAGCTTTTTTAAAATTAGCTACCATTTTTAAATGAGTGGATTTAGCAGAAAATCACAACGACTTTAATAATAATAACATTTAATGGCCATCCTTGATACATAAAAATAACACAGATATAACACTAGAAATATAAAAACACGTACAAATAAGCAATGTAAAAAGTCACACTAAAAATTATAAATTCCATATATAGTATATACACGAACAATATAAATAAAACTAGGTACTATAAGCTTGTAAAAGGCCAAACACTGGACGAGGAAACCAAATGGGCGTATTCCTTCTGAATGAACTTAAACTATTCGTTTGTATAAAGCAAATATGATTTTAACGTACTTTCAAATGCGTCAAGTGTATAGAACTCATTGCGCGAAAGCAACTTTTTTAGTTGCAATTTGCCTGTGCGGTAATGTTTGTATGTGTGGGCGACAGGTGGCTCGCTATGGGCTGTTTCTGTATTGAGTTCATTTGGAAGCAGATGAGTAAATATTTCTGATGACCCTCGTATCATACTGTGAATATGTGTACAATTTAAATGACCATTTATTAATTACATGTTTTTTTTTAATTTCGAAAAAGACAAAAAATATGTTATAGTTCCCCCACCAGGCGGGTTTTCTCTCTACAACATTTGAACGAGGACTATATATACAGGTGATCTACAATCTCTATGACAAACTTCGGTAAATGATAAAAGAGTTAATTGTAAACAAAATTTATTACATCAACATGTGTCTGATTCTTTTTTGTTTGGAATGTACAGGCATTTGTTTTTATGGTGAAAGATTGCTTTCAAGTAAATATTTAAATTTGACATCATCAAATCAGAGATAAACAACAGATCCGTTGAAATGGCAAAACAACAATTATGTTTGCCACATGAAAGTTTAAAATGTCAAAGTTATCAATAAAAATGAATTCATTTACATCTGAAGAATATGGAGATATTGTTGTGTGTATGGGTTCTCGAATGGGCATCCTAGCCAAGCGGATTATCTACCAAAACATCCTTCCATAAGTACCCGACTTATAGCAAAAAATTAAACCAAGAAATGTTACATCCCTTTCATAGTCAGCATGTACAAGCATTACATCCAGGAGATGATCAACAGTGGTTAGTATTTTGTAACTGGTTCCCTTTGCACGTCGTGTGGTCTGGCGAAGCATGTTTTACTAGGCAACAACGGTGTCAGCATCGTTTCAATGTCAACGTCTGGATCGGAATTTTTAGCAGTGATTTACTATCTCGGCAGGTAATAAAGGAACACTCAAATACAAATCTGGTCAAACAGTTCTTAGAAAACGCCCATTTTAAATTTAATTCGTAGCGTACCCATTAACGTATTATTCAAAACATCTGGTACCAACACGATGGGGTTCGACCTGATCAGGGAGACAAGTAAATGTTTGGCTAAATAAATATTTCCTAAATAAATGGATAGGGCAAGAAGATTCAATAACATGACCACCTCAATCCCCGGACTTAAATCCTTTAGATTTTTATTTTTTGAAATCAGTGCCGTATTTAAAAAATTAGATTGATGGTTTTTCTAGAACAAAACTCCGTACTGTAAAATTGATATTATCATTTATTTTCTTCTCGTCCTAATAGTAATATCAGAAAGGATTACAGAGAAAATAAAAAATTCAATAACTTCTTAACTTCCCGAAAACCAAAAAAAAAAAAATTGTGCTGCAAATTGAATCATAGCTTCCACATAGCTGTGTTAATGTACTCTCCTCAGAGACATTCTCATGAGACGAATTCAGGGTCCATGACTTGACCGCAAAGAAAATATTCGTATTCCTGTACCCACAGAGATATATAAATTCGTTCGAATGTCACTGCGCCTACTAACTGACAGACGTACAGGCCGACCAACCGGCAGACAGCAAAATTTTTCCAGAATCAAGTTTCTATGTTTTGAGACTTCTTTCGCCGTTTCGACAAAAAAAAATCGAAATGTCTGTCACCGATATTCCACCCCCACACATTCTACCCCTGATTTAATTTCAGCACAAAATACCAGATGTTTGATGAAATTGATAGTTCTCTAATAAACAAACCATAAAACGTTATATTACTGTCAATTTACACCAAATCACTTCCCATTCATCCCCTACCCCCTGGACCGATTTTACCCAAAAACAATCCAAACCGTTCGTTTTTCGGGTGCTAGCTATATACCAAATTTGAAGAAAATATCTTAATTCTTTCTAAAGTTATCGTGGCTACTAACAGACAGACATACAAACTGGCAGACAAATAATTTTGCGTTCCCAAATCATGTTTTCTATATGTTTTGACGCACGATACCTCCACACGTGTAGACGATGTGGAAGTAAAATTGGAAATTTTATATTTTCATATAAATGGCCATTTAGTTCCGCAACTTTTTGCCCATTTAACCTAAACTGCATCTTTTACGGTTTCCGAGATCCTAATGATATACATCCTTATCAACACACTGTATACACATACATCGTCGATTTATGGATTTTGTTATTTTTGGTTTTATAACGTTCTGAGACGGATTTCTGAGCAAATGATTTTGATACGATCACAATATACCTATTTTGACAAAGTCAAGTAAGATTTTTTGCAAACATCATCATAATAATAATATAATAAATCAAATAAAACACTTAACGCAGTCAGCAATAGAAGGAAAAGTGCGGTGTTTCGTCAGATTTTAACAACAAAAGGAATTATCAAATAATCCAACAATAAACAAAATATCAAACAATAATGTTAGAAAAATTTATGGGCTACTTGATACGTCTATTAAAAACTAATTACCATTTTCTCATAAAACTCATTAAAAAGCAATATCCAAATACAACGAACTTAATAATGTTATCAAAGAAATTGCACAGCTCAGACATTTACATGAGTTTATGGCAGTTATTGTAAGATAATAAATCAAAATCAAAATTAAAAAATCCTTACCGTAACTGGACATACTACTATCCAAATCGGCAAAAGCCACCGATGGCATCTGGTTGATGTAAAAAAAAAACAAATCCTCAAACTAGCAGGCAAAGTAAAAGACAATCCAGTTGCTTCTGAAACGGATGATGTCTGCAGTGATAAACAATTAAGTGACGAAGGCACCGTAAACACACTGGCTACTTTGATGATCAGGTTGAAAGCTCATTCACTGTCTGTGTATGTCTGAATACTAGAAATGCCTGCCGCTTCCACTACCAGAGAGACAACAGAATTATGTGGTGGTGTTACATATTACACGGACTAGTCATTAGAGAATAGGACACAGTTAATGATCATAATAGATCGTAAAATTGTAATCATTAGCAGGTTAAAGCAGCACGTTAAAGACTTTTTCTACACGCTGTTTTTCATTTTAATTTGGGAAGATGATTGAGGATATCATTTAATTGAAAGATGGACTCAACGAAGAATGTTTCCGTCGATCTAGCTCATAGAATTATGTTTGCGTGTCTTCCTGGCTACAAGAAGAGCACCTACGCATTATAGTTAATTAACTTTCTGTTTATCAGTGAATTTTCTTTTAAAAAAATCACTAATGAGGAGATCCCGACTTTTAAATTTTGAAAAAATTTCTTCAAATGAGCGCTAATTAGGCCCCCCAGGACACATATCGGGGTCAGTTGCAATTTATATATATATATATATATATATATATATATATATATATATATATATATATATATATATATATATAGCTATGGACCTTAACTTCTCGGATTATGATTCTATCCGGTCGTGGCTATGTGGCGATAGCTATACCTTTGATAGCTGCCTGTATTTCTTCATGAGTAATTTCACAATTGTAAGTTTCATTGATATTTTGATATTCGCCTTGGATCATTTTGTGTAGTAATGGTTTCGAATGTTATCATTGGAACTTTCGAAAATTTCGGTGATCGTTCTCCATCCAATCACCCCTGTGCGAAAGGTTTCATTTAGGTAATCTCGAACCGGAAGACCATGATGACTGATGCACCTCCGTGTTATAATCATAAAATCTCCTTTGGAAAATTAGATTCAAATGGAGGTGGATGCATGTGAGCTAAGAGGTGGAGCAACTTTCCAGATCTATTTCTCAGTTGTTTTTTTTTGTGGATAAAAACCACATCAATCTCGAGGGTAATAAACGGTGGTGAGCGGTACAATAGCTTTAAATTTGGTATGGATACGGGGGCAGCAAAAGGATATGTCCAATGAATCCATTAGTCGAAGAGAAAAGACCACAACAACACAGAGACAGAATTAATTTGTTTGAGTCAGACATTGCTTAAAAAGGAATACGACAAAAATCACATACAACGAAACATCAGAAACGCAGAACCTTCCTTTTGTAAGAGGCTTGGGTAGGCCCGTTAGTCAGGAAAACCGTTTTTCCGGGATTTTTTTGTGTCTGTGGTGATCAGTGAATGCCACAAGATCAAAAAAAGTCTGGACGCAGCAAGTGCGTTATGATAGTGAATTTTGATAAAAATGTTTTAAATAGCAAATATGTTTTTTTAGTGAATTTTCGTAGAAAAAATTCACTAATGGAGAGATACCGACTTTTGAATCTGGAAAAATTTTTGCAAATGAGCGCGAACTAGGACCCCTAGAACCCAGGTGTCAGTTTCAATTTTTATATGTTTATATATATATATATATATATATATATATATATATATATATATATATATATATATATATATATATGTATGTATGTATGTATCACACCGATAACTCAAAAAATAATACGCCGATTTTGATAAAATTTAGCATGTACCTTCCTTTTGTAAGTGGCTTGGATAAGTTCGTTAGTCAGGAAAATCGGAAGAGGTTTCCCGAGAAAATTTTGAGTTTTCATTCATACAAAATTTTATGTCAAAAAATAAAAAAGCTATGATAACCGAATTTCGTGGGTAGGTTTACGATATAAAAAGTAAACTATACACAAAAATTCAGATTTCTATGTTATAAGAAAAAAAGTTATAATAAAATATTTGGTGCTAGATCATTTCTATGAAAATTCACTACCATAACGCACTTGCTGCGTCTTTTTTTTTTAAGAAAGCAGACATCAAATTTGGTTACCAGTATAACATATATAGTAGAAACAATGTACCATATTTCATGAAAATAACTTTACCGTTTGAAAATGTACACAAATTTGTCGAAAATGAACTTAAAATATTCCTGAAAAAACTAGTTCCTGGCCAACGAACCTTATAGGTTACTATCAAATTGAGTTATTCAAATTTGAGGCGTTCAATAAAAATTCGCTACCATAACGCAGTTGCTGAGTCCCGAATTTATTTTCTTACAAAACATGCATTATAATTTTGTGGTCGAAATTCCATACAATTAAGGTCAGCCCAGAACTGATACTGACCGGGAGAATCCGTCTGTCTAATTAAAACAAATCATTGTTTAATGTATTTCAACTGAGCAGATTTTCCTGGCTAACGTACTTACCCAAGCTACTGGCAAAAGAAAGGTACTCACCAAATTTGATCAAAATCGGCCCTTACTTTGTAATTCGGAAGATATACATTTTTTTTTAAAGAAACACAAAATTTCCCAAAAATTAATCAAAATCGGCCCATTCTTTTTTTAGTTATCGGTGTGATATATATATATATATATATATATATATATATATATATATATATATATATATATATATATATATATATATATATATATATATATATATATATATAAAAGTTCTTCAAATGAGCGCTAATTAGGCCCCCCAGGACACATATCGGGGTCAGTTGCAATTTATATATATATATATATATATATATATATATATATATATATATATATATATATATATATATATATATATATATATATATATATATATATATATATATAGCTATGGACCTTAACTTCTCGGATTATGATTCTATCCGGTCGTGGCTATGTGGCGATAGCTATACCTTTGATAGCTGCCTGTATTTCTTCATGAGTAATTTCACAATTGTAAGTTTCATTGATATTTTGATATTCGCCTTGGATCATTTTGTGTAGTAATGGTTTCGAATGTTATCATTGGAACTTTCGAAAATTTCGGTGATCGTTCTCCATCCAATCACCCCTGTGCGAAAGGTTTCATTTAGGTAATCTCGAACCGGAAGACCATGATGACTGATGCACCTCCGTGTTATAATCATAAAATCTCCTTTGGAAAATTAGATTCAAATGGAGGTGGATGCATGTGAGCTAAGAGGTGGAGCAACTTTCCAGATCTATTTCTCAGTTGTTTTTTTTTTGTGGATAAAAACCACATCAATCTCGAGGGTAATAAACGGTGGTGAGCGGTACAATAGCTTTAAATTTGGTATGGATACGGGGGCAGCAAAAGGATATGTTCAATGAATCCATTAGACGAAGAGAAAGGACCACAACAACACAGAGACAGAATTTTTTCAGACATTGCTTAAAAACGAATACGACAAAAATCACATACAACGAAACATCAGAAATAAACAACCTTCCTTTTGTAAGTGGCTTGGGTAGGCTCGTTAGTCAGGAAAACCGTTTTTTTCCGGGATTTTTTTGTGTCTCTGGTGATCAGTGAATGCCACAAGATCAAAAAAAGTCTAGACGCAGCAACTGCGTTATAATAATGAATTGAATGCGTTATGATAATGAATTTTCTTTAAAATGTTTTAAATAGCAAATATGTGTTTTTTTAAGAAAGCAGACATCAAATTTGGTTACCAGTATAACATATATAGTAGAAACAATGTACCATATTTCATGAAAATAACTTTACTGTTTAAAAATGTACACAAATTTGTCGAAAATAAACTTAAAATATTCCCGAAAAAACTAGTTTCCGGGCCAACGAACCTTATAGGTTACTAGCAAATTGAGTTATTCAAATTTGAGGCGTTCAATAAAAATTCGCTACCGTAACGCACTTGCTGAGTCCCGAATTTATTTTCTTACAAACATGCATTATAATTTCGTGGTCGAAATTCCATACATTTAAGGTCAGCTTAGAACTGATACTGACCGGGGGAATCCGTCTGTCTAATTAAAACAAACCATTGTTTAATGTATTTCAACTGAGCAGATTTTCCTGGCTAACGAACTTATCCAAGCCATTTGCAAAAGGAAGGTATTCACCAAATTTAATCAAAATCGGCTCATTATTTTTTGAGTTATCGGTGTGATATATATATATATATAAATATATATATATATATATATATATATATATATATATATATATATATATATATATATATATATATATATATATATATATATATATATATATATATATATATATATATATATATATATATATATATATATATATATATATATATATATATATATAAACATATAAAAATTGAAACTGACCCCGGATATGTATTCTGGGGGGCCTAATTAGCGCTCATTTGAAGAAATTTTTTCAAAATTCAAAAGTCGGAATCTCCTCATTAGTGAATTTTTTTAAAACAATTCACTAATATTTTGTGTGTTTAACAAAATCTATTGAATATTAAAGACAGATTGTGTTTGCTTGGCGCAAAAAAGTCAAGAAATGCCAGAAAAATTACCTTCAAATGTTATAGTTTCTCTTCTTAGAACGTCAAAGTCGCTATTTAAGACGTCAAAATTGTCAATTTATATGCAAAAGTTATGGAACGAATACGGGTTATATAGAAGAAATATCGAAGAAATGTGTTTTACAAAGCTTTAAGTTTCTGCCTCAACCGTCATTGCCCTTCAATTTACTTTAAAAAAAAGCAGACCCTTCCTCTGATGCTTTGACATTAGTTTCAGAAAATATTTCTTCAAATGAGAGCGAACTAGGCCTCCTAGAACCCATATACGGGATCAGTTTCAGTTTGATATACTTATACACATACACGGTGGCACATTCCTACAGTCAAGCTCGATAGATCTGTTATTATACAAGATGTGAGAAAAAATTAGATAGGTTAATTATCCGGCGTCTTGAGTTGCATCTTATAAAATTATTTTTACGGTGATACAAACTTTTATTTTTTTATTAAAAGACTATTATATCAATGCATTTTTGCATTTTACATCGGATTATAATGCATGTTTGTAAGGAAAAAAATTGATACTATTCACCGTTTTAGAGCTATTTTAATTGTTTTGCAACTTTTCACGTTTTTGACATAGAATGGATACGGCGTTTTTACCAATAGATAGCGATGCCTAATGAAAATGAGGCATTCAGGGAGGTTTTCGTTTATATTATTCGTCGAAAAAATCGAGGTGCCATCTACAGGCGCTTTTCAATAGTGGCTTAATTTGAAAAAATTCAAACTGCCGTAACTCAATTTTTTCAAACGGAACACCCTATCTTTTATATTTCAAAAGTGATAGGCATGCCCTATGCTTCAACTTTTGTATAACACTCACTAAATACGGTAGGTTTTGAAAATATTTACATTTATAGTAGCATTTTTTTCAATACCCGATGGCATTATGTGATTATTTATCGAATTTTCTAAGAAAATATTAAAATATTTAAATTAACTTTGTTACAAAAATGTGAGAAATATATAATTTAATACGGTTATCTAGGTTTACATTTTCAAAATATATAGGTAGCTGATAAATTGTTTTCACAAATTTAAAATGAAACCTCAAAGTGACTTGATAATGTTCTTATTTTTGACAGCTTAAGACATAAAAATATGAGTATTTTTCCATTTATATTTTTCCTTACTTTCACGCTTCAAATTTCCGTAAAAAGTAAAAAATAACTTTTTACATTTTGATTTTTTTTTCAATTAAAGACTAAGTAGGTACATAAGTAATTTGAATATTATAATTTTTTTCAGCAAATTTTCGCGTAAAAAATATTTAATCAGTGAGTTTTCGCAGATATTTTTTAGTGTTTTCGTAGAAATCGTTTTAAAAACGTTTTTGTAAAATGTTGGTAGTTAGTAATTCTTGCTTAATAAGTTACTGTAAATAAATGTTTTAGAATGTTCGTGAAAAATATTGTTTAGCAAATTTTCGTAAAAAAAAATATAATTTTTTTGTAACATTGCCTAAACCCAGTTTTAAAAAAAAAGATTTTTGGTTTCAACTTAAAGGTTTTACTGCTAACCAAATTTGATTTCTTTCATTAAAAAAATATTCATTAAATAAAAATATTTAAAACATTTTTATGAAAATTCGGTACCATAACGCACTTGCTGGAAAAAAAGAAAACTTTGTAAGAAATTTCACCCACAGGAAATTATGGGTAACAGAATTTTATACAGATCTGACTAATCATACTTATGTAATTTTAAGAAAGCGCCTGCATGACAAAGGCGTTAAATTAAAAACGTATGTCATGTAACTTTAGTTAACAACCATTACCTGGTTAGCAGCAAGACGGACGCTTCATGATACCAACGTTAAACTCAATTTCCGGTTGCTAATAAAAATAGTACGTGTGAATTGCTTAATAATCCTCTGCTTGTTCGAGCAATTCAGCGCGTATATTAATAACAATACAAATGACTAAAACAGTTAATTGCTTGCCCTGAATATACATGACGTTGTTTACAAGCTGACGAAAGGGGTAAGACCGGTCCTGCAAGAACTCCATTTGTATTCATCGCGTTGCTCCAAATATTCCTATATGGCAAATCGAGATAGCTCTTCCTACAATAATAAATATGAAAGAATACATGTACTACTTCCATTTATTATTGCGTGTACTTACTAAATTGTATACACCCAAACTTGTTTAGTCGATCCGAATTTTAAGTCATGTCGTGGGATTATCGTTTTGTTAATTAGTGAAAAAGTCGAATACTAGAAACTGCCGTGAGAATTTTTTATTTCCTAAATATGTGGAAAAACACTATGCATACCTGTATTAACATTAAATAAAATCAGTTTAAATATTTAATGATCATACAGGGTGAATCTCACCAGCCGTACCAGTCGTTTATAAACCTACTGGATGCTCCAAATTATTATTATTATTATTATTATTACCTTTATTGATTAAAATTATACAACATGTTTATTCAATAAGTCTAAGACTTGTGGTGAATATTAACATAATTTTATACATAGTTGCATCCAAAACTGCTTGACAACACTCCAAATTCAACAACCTTAAAATTTTGACATTCCAAAAAATTTCTTTGCTGTTCCACTTCGTTCTTCTAATGTTTCACCTGATACCTCCATTTACAATTAATACCAATCACTCCATAATACTTTTCCAACTGCAAACCTTTCTCAACTACCCATATTTTTGCCGAAATTGTAAATTTTGTACGAGACCAAAAATGACATTTTAATATGACATACTTCACTCATATTTATTTATAAAATATAAAAAATAAGATTGGTTGTATACCCAAATCGGGTACGCTCTATCGATTGGTGATAGTCAACTTCCGGAACAAACCGGAAATGGGTCGTGCTGACCCACATATTGGATTTTTAAATGGAACGTATTTTTTTATTGCAGATTTGGGTTACATTTAAAACTTTTATCCGAACCACTTGCCCAATAGATAAACCAGACCCAACGACAATGATGTGGCTGTTGTGTGTGAGGGGAATAGATGACAGAAAATGTAAGCGATCATAAATGTTCAAAGTATCTGACACCTTGATTCACACATTCCTGGATCCTTATTCAAACGCTGTCGGTAGCTCGCAAGATGTCTTCGCACCTTCATATCATCTTCTGTTGATGTCCATAACCAATGCCTTTGACCCGGACCCAAAGAAAAAAATCCAGCGGTGTCAAGTCTGGCGATCGTGGTGACCACCCTACAGACTTTTCTATTCCTACGCACCGTCCACGGTACAGGTTATCAATGACGTTACATGCTGCCAGCGAAAAATGACTTTAAATACCATCCTTCTGCATCCACATCGTCTCGTGTATTGAGCGGGTCGTCTTCCAGTTGATAGAGGACGTTGTCGAGGAAGTCAGCGTACATAGGGCTAGCTAGGATGCCATCGAAAAACTAGGGCTCGATGATCTGGCACCCGATAAGGCCGCACCATGTGTTGAGGCTTCACAAACGCGGGTTGTCCAGTTCTCGCAGCCAATCAGACCAGTAATGGGCATTGTGAATGTTGACCTCATCGTTGCTTTTGAATGTGGCCTCATCGGTCCAGAGAATCGATCGATGGAATATAAAATCTTTGGTTAATAAAATCGATGCGTTTTTGATAATCCCTCGGTTCAGTGTCTGTTGCAGGTTGATGTGGTAGGAATCATAATGACTATCTTTTAAAATCCTGCATATTGGTATTTTACTTACGCCGGAATCAACCGCGATCCTCCTGGTTGAAACATGGGGGTTCATAGCAACAGCAACCAAAATGTCAGGTGCCATTTCGTCACTTGCCGGCCGCCTGCTGATTCTTATTGTGCTGGGGTTGAATTTGACCGGGTGTTCGAATTCGATGCACCAGGCGCCTGAAAAAGACCTTCGCGTAACACCATGAGCATATGGAAACCTTCGTCATTGGCGAACATATTCGACAGACACTTTGAACATTTGTAAACGCTTACATTTTCTGCCATCCATTTCCCCCACACACAACAGCCATGTCCTTGTCGTTGGGTCTGGTTTATCTTAAGAGCAGTTAAAATTTCTTTTCAAGGTTAATGGTGACATCTGTCGGGAAAGTGGTTCGGATAAAATTTGTAATGTAACCTAAATCTGTGATACAAAATACCATGTTCCATTTAAAAATCCAACTGTTTGGCCAGAATGACCGATTTCCGGTCTGTTCCGTAAGTTAACTGTATCACCAATCGATAGAGCCTACCCGATTTGAGTATACAAACATATCTTTTTTTTTAATTTGGAGCATCCAGTAGGCTTATACACGACTGGTACAGGTAGTCAGATTCACCCCCTATATATAATGCAAATCAAAATGGCATGTCAAAATTGCCATTTTATATAAATTCATATAAATGGATGATTTGGGTTGCAAATCTGCTTAATTCATGTTTCAAATTTAGAACCGAAATCAACAGAACCAGCACAAATGGTGGTGGGTATATTTTACAAGAAATGCAGATTTGATTGAAATTCTGAGCGACATTTCAAGAGTGCCAGACAATTTGGAACAGACATTTTATTAAAATTATGTTTTAGTGAATTTTCGTAGAAAAAATTCACTTATGAGGAAATTGCGACTTATACATTTTGAAAAAATGTCTTCAAATGAGCACGACTTAGCTCTTGGAACACGTATCCGAGATCAGTATCAATTATTATATGTTTACATAATATATATATATATATATATATATATATATATATATATATATATATATATATATATATATATATATATATATATATATATATATATATATTGTCACGAAGTGACGTAATGGCCATTAGAAATCTAATTAGTTAACAGGGGAATAGATCCGTACCATCCGTATTTAATTTAATTTATTTTTGTTATTAAAACATTCAATAGGGTATCATTTCAAGAAAACGTCGCGAGATCGGAGGAGGGGTAAGGAGTATAGCGGGTTGAGGTCGCCCAGGCGGGTCCTGCGGTGTGCGAAGCGATGAAAGCAGGGACGGCTGGTCTGGTCCACTGCATACCTATGCGCACCTCGCAGCGCATACTTTGCGTGCAGTGCGAGAGCTAGGAGATCGACTGTAACGCGCTCGACAAGTGAGTTCTTTTTCAGCAGTCGCAGGGGCCGTCACGGAGAGTAAGCAGCCACCGTCCGCGTCTTCGTTCTTGGTGTTCGGTTTTATTGTGTGTTTCAGTAGCGATTCCAGCAGGCCGACCGTGGGAGTTTAGTTCTCTTTCAGCGAGCGCAGAGCCAGGTCACAGAGAGGAAGCAGCCACCGTCCGCGTCTTGATTCTTGGTGTTGGGTTTTATTGTGTATTTCAGGCCGGCCGTGGGAGAGTACGCCGCGATTCGTTAGGTGCACCAGCTTAGTAGAGTTAGCAGCTGTGGCAAGTGGAGAGCGCCGTCTTCAGCAGGCCGCTCATTTCCGCTTCGTTTGGGTAGGTCGCTGTCTCTATAGCTGTACGCTGGAGGGCCTGTATGAAAGGGGTTTTCCACGGATCGACGACTCTCTCTGGTGACGGACACCTAGGCGCGCTTGGTGGCCTTCGCCAGAGGTGACGTTAAAAGTCGAGGTGTGGAAAAGATATTGAATGTTGTTGTGTTTGTCAGTGGTTTTATTTCAGAGAGACGGCAGCAAGGGAGCTTCGGATAAATAGGTCCATCGTTCGTTTCTGTCTGTATCCGCGGGGCGACCTGGGGGAGCCGGGGCTCGCGTTCCTTGGCTGGAGTCTTCCCGAGAGCGCGAGAGCACTAGCAAAGCGGCCGACTGCACGTTGATTTGAACCGCGGGGCGGTCTAGCCACGACCAAATCATCCCAAAGCGGTCTCCCGTGGCGCAGCTCTCGTGCTCCTGGATCTGGACGCCAGCGGGGATATTTCGGGCTGCAGTAGGTCTCCACCACTCCTGGCGATCGAAACAGTCTGGCGATACCCGGTGTCCCGACCGTCCGGCTGACATTATTGGGAAAACCTTGTCGTTTTCAGTCTTCGGGGGAAAAGCTTTATATGTTTCCGTCGGGAGACGCAAAGGGGTCGCGTTCCTGGGCTGGAGTCTTCCCGAGAGCGCGAGAGCACTAGCAAAGCGGCCGACTGCACGTTGATTTGAACTCGGGGGGCGGACTAGCCACGATCAAATCATCCCTAAGCGGTCTCCCGTGGCGCAGTTCTCGTGCTCCTGGATCTGGACGACAGCAGGGATATTTCGGGCTGCAGTAGGTCTCCACCATTCCTGGCGATCGAAACAGTCTGGCGATACCCGGTATCCCGACCGTCCTGAAGGCACCGTCTGGAGGCTGTGTTTTCTTTTAACTTGATAGTGAGGACTTCCTTTATTTTGTCGAGGGGAAACTTCCATCTCCCTAGGGAGACACTTCCTCCGGTCGTAGAGAGTCTGTATGCCTGCAACGCATGCTTGAGGGTCCGTAATTAATATTTCATGCCCGCTTAAACCGACCACCTGTCCGGTGCCTTGCTTTGGCAATCCTGGGACGCTTCTGCCCGCTTACCAAGCCGCGAGTTTACTACCCCTATTCGTGATACCGTCCGTATAACTCGCGAATATTTCAGTTTCTGCCTCTGGTCTCTAATAAATTGATTTGTTGTCAATTAAGTTAGTTTAAACGTGGGGTACACCGGGAGAATCCCTTGTGTAAATATTCCTTTGTATATATTTTGTAAATATTTCCCCACCACTACTTTTGTAAATAGACTATTTGTTTTATACGGTATTTCATTTAAAGCTTCCCAACCACTCCACCCCAACATAACGCAACATTCTGATCTCTAATATACAGGCCATAATTAGGGAGCCCTGAGGGACTCCGCCTGAGGACTTAGGCGAACCCTGTCTCCACTGGAGTGTACCCCGGGTCCGTGTATCTGTAAATAACAACCGAGGACAGAGATATAGTCCTGGGGGAGCGCAGCGTCTTCCCTTAAACCACGCTGCTGGCGCCTGAGCAAATCCGTAAATAAAGCCGTATTGATAAGGTTATCCCGTGGGAACCTCCCCATATTAGGGAAAGATAACCTTATCCCGATTTGACCCCTCACAAATGGCACCTGCGAGCAGGGACCTAAGTTAGTAAATTAAATTAGAGAATGGTGGATTTAGGGAAGTAGCCGTAAATATTTTGAAATTTTGAAATTTTAATGTACATAGTTTATCGTTAATTGTGATGAGTTGTTGGAAAAGTGTAGATAAGATATGTTACACGTATCTTAGGAATTCGGTATATTTTTAGTTTGAAACAGAGGCAGAATTTAAAAAGGAATTACAATATTGTTATCTACGATAGCAATCGCCGTATCATCAATACTTTGTGAAACCGTGAACATTAATTTATTTTGCTTTTGATAGAATTATTTGTTAGCAGCTGTTGATCTCGCAATATTTTTGTGGTAGTAATAATTAATTATTTTTTTCACGTTAGCTTTGAATGTTTGTTTACTGCATTACGTAATACGAATACACTCTTTAAGTGTAACATTTTCTTTTAATCAACATCTTAAGTTTAGCGTTAATATGTAGTGGTTTTTTTTTTTGGTTTCAACTTGTAGAGAATTTTGTTATTCCGAATTTTTGTTGTTTTGTATTTATGATTTTTTTTTGGGTTTTGTTTAAACACTACTGACCAAGGGAAACTACTGTTACAAATCCGACCCGTTTCATCCTAACACTGCGTTAGCATCTTCGACAGCTTCGCAGCGCCGTCTTGCCGCCTTACCGTTTGCACTGAACAATGTCAGACCCGAAAACGGACAAGGCCGTCGAGCCTGATCCTCAAGAGAAGTCCGACCCGGACCTATTTGACGGCCGGGTAGGATGGGTATACAGGCTGAAGAAGCCTGAACTGGAAACAGAGTTAGCGAGGTTTTGCCTACGACCCCAGACAACGGTTGAAGAAATGAGAAGGCAATTGATTAAATTTTTGCGTGAAGGAAGACCGCCGCACACCGAGGCAGCCTCACTGCCTAACGTTACCGCATCGCCACCGTCGTCACCACGAACGGGAAACTTAATCGGGCACCTAACACCGCCTACGCAAAAGCCATTCCCGCCGCCAATATCACCTGTGACCAACACTACGACATTTCTGCAACCAGAACCACTCAATATGTTTGCGTGGAACTTGCATATCCAGGGCAGGTCTGACCCCGTAGCATTTTTAGAACGCCTAGAAGAAATCCGCTTGCACTTTAACGTATCTTCGGACCGCCTTCTGCCAGTGTTGCCACAGGTCTTGGAAGGTCAAGCCTTGCTGTGGTATCGAAATAATAGGGCGTACTGGACATCGTGGGAAGACTTTATCGAGGATTTCAAGCGTTTCTATTTCCCAACAAACTACTTCGTAGATTTAGAAGCTGAAATCAGTCGACGTTTACACAAAGCCGGTGAGCCTGTGTTTACCTACATAACGGATGTACAGACACTCATACGCCGGCACGGTAACATCAACAGGCAACAGGAATTGACTTGGTTACGAAGAAACCTGCGCCCAGAGTTCCGACAGATGCTCTGGAATTGCGACGTGCCAGACATACGTAGGTTCATAGAAAAAACAAAGGAAATTGAGGCAATGTTGAAGGAACTAAAGGATATCAAGGAGGGCCCCACAAAACCTAGGCGGCCTCCTTCAGATAAGCAAGAAAGTGGGAATACTAGTTCCCCCGCTAAGAACCGTTTCACACCCCCGACTTCGCCTACGACTGACCGTCCGGAAACCAGTAAGCAGGTTCGTTTCGCGATGGAGCGTACGACTTGCTGGAATTGTGGTGAGACAGGACACATGAGAAGCCAGTGTCAGAAATCACCACGACTGTTTTGTTCACGCTGTGGCAAGACAGGGGTGTTATCCCGGGATTGCAAATGTCCGGGAAACTAGATAGGAACTGTGGAGGGCCGAGACTCCAGCAGTTCCGCCCCAACGACACCTCGGCCATTGACAGACGATCTCAAACTGACAACAGACCCATAGTCAGGACAAGGATAGGCCAAAAGTGTTTCAGTGCTTTGCTGGACACAGGGGCGACCCGGTCCTTTCTGAGCAGTACCGCACTTGAGGAAATAGACGCAGATTATTTACAAGCCGTCTCCTTGCCAGACGTAAACACCCGCATCGCCGATGGAAGACTGGTCTCCGTACAACAAATGTACGTGACTGAATTGATGTTGGGTAGTAGGAGGATACAAGGGGAGCTGTTGTATCTGCCTCACCTCCCGGTAGACAGTGTTGGGGATGGATATTTTGGGGAAGTACGACTTCCGTATAGATTTACCGACCGCTAAAGCCTACCTCGATGGAGAACTGCTGGCGTCAGCAACTCCACCCCCGCCCGTAGTTCCAATACATACTATGGAAACGAACACCTTGGGGGAATTGACCCCCCGAGAGCGACGTCAACTTGATCTGTTCTTGGAGAAAGAACTTGGATATTTCAAACGAATAACTGGCCCTACTGACCGAGTACAACATCATATCCGCCTGTCGAGGAGAGAACCTATTAAGCAGCGATACCGCCCACAAAACCCGAAAATGCAGCAGGTCATTAACGACGAGGTTGACAGGATGTTGGAAGAAGGAATTATAGAACCTTCTAACAGCCCATGGAGCTCACCTGTGGTGATGGTTAAGAAAAAGGACGGAAAATACCGATTCTGTGTGGACTTCCGGGAAGTTAACAAGGTTTCCGTCAAGGACGCCTACCCGCTGCCAGATATATCGGGCATACTCGACAAGCTTCGCCGGGCCAAGTACATCAGCAGTCTGGATTTGAAGCAGGGCTACTGGCAAATCCCTCTGACGCCGACAAGTAAGCCCGTCACCGCCTTTACCGTCCCGGGGAGGGGGTTGTATCAGTTCAAAGTCATGCCTTTCGGAATTCACTCGGCTCCAGCGACGTTCCAGCTGCTGTTGGATACCATAATAGGCCCCGATATGGAACCGCACGCTTTCGCCTACCTGGACGACGTTATCGTAATGGGAGAGACCTTCGAGGAGCACCTGGAGAACTTGAGGGAAGTGTTCCGAAGGCTGAGGCAGAGTAACTTGCAGCTGAACCCGGAGAAATGTCACTTCTGCAGGAAGTCGCTGAAATATCTTGGGCATGTTGTGACGTCGGATGGCATCAGCACCGATCCGGATAAAGTGGAGGCTATCGAGGTCATGCCGACCCCACGAACCGTAAGAGACGTCCGTCGATTTTTGGGGGTCGCCTCGTGGTACCGCCGTTTCATTCCGCAATTCTCACAGGTAGTGACCCCCTTGACCAAGCTATTGAAGAAGAAGAGTCGATGGCACTGGGGTGAAGAGCAAGAGAGGTCGTTTAAAGACCTGAAGAAATTACTCACTCAGACGCCGATATTGACCTGTCCGGACTTTTCGAAAGAATTCGTCCTGCAAACTGATGCCAGTGATAATGGCTTAGGCATAGCTCTGACTCAGAACATCGATGGGTCAGAGAAAGTCATCGCGTATGCCAGCCGGACGCTCTGCCCTGCCGAGAAAAATTATTCTGTGACGGAAAAAGAGTGCCTAGCGGTGGTATGGGGGATTGAAAAAATGCGCCCATACCTGGAGGGGTACCATTTTACAGTACTGACAGACCACCAATCTCTTAGGTGGTTGCAAACGATTAAAACCCCGATTGGGCGTGTGGCCAGGTGGAGCGTATTTCTACAACAATACGACTTCACGATAAAATATCGACGAGGGGCACTAAACCGTGTAGCGGACACCCTCTCCCGTTCACCGTTGGAGAGCTGTGAAGAGTCCGCGGAAGAGAATATTTGCTTTACAGAGGAGGAAGCAAGCTGTTCCTGGTACAGACGTAAGTTGGACCAGGTGGAAAGGAACCCGGAGGCATTTCCCGACTATTCCATCAGGGGCGGAAGACTGTACCGACATTTTTGGGACGCATACAACTTAAGCGAGCCCGAGCTGAGCGATCCCTGGAAATTGTGCATCCCTAAGGACGTGCGTGGCCGAATTCTACGAGAGAACCACGACGAACCGACCGCCGGGCACATAGGCATTTCAAAAACCATTGCCCGTATAGCTTGTCATTACTATTGGCCAGGGATGTTTCGGGAAGTTGCGAATTATGTGAGGCAATGTAATCGCTGTCAGAGGTTTAAAGTCTCCCAGCAACAGACCCCCGGGAAGATGCAGCCTTCCTCGAACAAGACACCATGGGAAACCGTCTGCGTCGATTTAGTGGGACCCCTGCCTCGGTCCAAAAAGGGGCACAATTTTATTATTGTCGCCCAAGACCGTTTTACAAAATGGGTAGAATGCCGACCGTTGACGAAAGCCACCGCCCCCGCCGTCAACAAAGCGTTGTTTGAGATGGTCATCACTAAGTTTGGCTGCCCCAGGACACTGATCTCGGACAACGGGAAACAACTAGTGTCCCATGAACACAAGGCCTGGCTGAAGGAGTTAGGGATAGCCCAGAGGCTGACCCCAATATACACTCCCCAGGCCAATGCTGTAGAGAGGGCGAATCGCACGCTGAAAACCATGATCGCCCAGTTTTGCGAGCATGATCAGCGACAGTGGGATGAAAGATTGCCTGAACTGGGGTTCGCCATCAACACGGCCAAACAGGAATCCACCGGATTCACCCCAGCCTTCCTGAACTTCGGCCGAGAGCTTACCGTCCCCGGAGCGGTGCACGCTGAACGCGAAATACCGCCGGAGAGTCAGCCAGAGGAGCCGGAGACGACTCCGGAAGAAATAGAAGACCGTCATAACCGTTTGAAGAAGCTGCGAGAAACATTCGAGTTAGTAAGAATGAATCTGGCAAGGGCGTTCACCCAACAAAGTCGCCACTACAATTTGCGTCGCAGGGAATGGCGGTGCAAAGTTGGTGAACAGGTGCTACGACGGGAACATCCGTTATCCCAAGGAACCAGTGGTTTTGCCGCAAAGCTCGCTGCGAAATATTCTGGACCGTATACGGTGGTCAGAGTAGTGTCGCCGGTGGTATATGACCTCCGGGATACCAAGGGCAAGCTGCTGAAGCACATACATGTGAAAGATTTGAAAAAGTTTCATGCACCACAGCAGCCAGAGGTCGTAAATACGTCGCCGCCGCCAGAACTACACTTTATCTGTGCATATGCAGTAGCAGATGCATCCAGAATCGACGAAATTGTTCCCGTAAAACCAGAATATTTACCGATAGCAGAGAAGAGTTTATGTTCGATGGGTGGTCAGTCTGAACACACTCGTTACCGCTGTAAGAAGCTGTTTAATGCTCCCAAGGTGGGAAAGTAAGCATTAGGTCCCGAGTATGTTCCTGTCAGGACCCAGGAAAACCAAATGTAGTCATGGAGAAGAGGACTATCGACAGAGCCACGCAGTGTACGCCCCAGGTTGCAGGTGTAGCTACCCAGTGTAACCTGGTGCTGAACGACCGAAGCCATGGGAACTGCAGGAGTTGCCAACCAGCAATCCCGAACAGTTGGAGGCCACCTCAAGGGATGGGTGCCGCTACCAGGGCAGGCCGTATCGCCTGGTGCCAGCCGGCGCTCCATGGACCCGACGCAGAGGGCCACGTGCGGCTGCACGACTGGATGGACAGGCGACAGGTACTAGGTGCAGTGTGTGACACGGGAGTGTGGGACACTTCCAGGAGTGCCACTCGACGGTGCACAAACGAGGAGACTGTGGGTGAGACTATCATTGACTATTATTTAGCTTAAGCATAGTGTATCCAACCTAATCCTCAGACATTTTGTGCTAAGTTCCGTTCAAATAGCTCCCAATTCATTTGAGGCGAGAAGCTATCAATTTCGGGTGTGGTAAATTTGAACGATTTGTTTATTTACGTTTAGGAATCCTGATTAATTTAGTTTTAACTTGCATTTTTCATTTTGATTATTTTCTTGAGTTAAACGATATTGCATATAGAAGTTTAGTTTAAGGATATATTTTATTTTCTGTTTACCTACGAATTCTAATTATTTAATTCTCCGTTCGAAGATACTTGATTTAGTTTAAGGATATGTTTTATTTTCTGTTTACTTACAAATTTTAATAATTTAATTTTCCGTTCAGAGATGTTTGATTTAGTTTAAGAATATTTCGTTTTTTTATTATGAGATGTTGCGCATACCCAGGGGTTATGATGAAAATTTGACAATATCGTTTCCCTGGTGCGCCTTATAATTATCTAATTTTCATTTGAAACACGTTTCATTTAGTTTAAGAATATATTTTTTTTTATTATTAAGAAATTTTGCGCATACTCATACCCAGGGAATATGGTTAGAAATTTGATATCATTTCTCCGTTACACATACTGATTATTTATTCTTGCTTTAAAAGATGTTTGATTTAGTTTAAAGGTGTATTGAGTAAGACTGCTTGCTTATATGAAACAGGAAAGAGAAACTTTTCTTTGAGGGTACATTATGTGCATTCTTTCTCGACATATTGGTATGCCTGTTATTTTCTTGTATTAATATTGTTATATTGTGGACCAGAGGACCGGTGAGGTCGGGATGTGGAAGAAAAAACTTCGTTTTTTCTTTCAGGAGAAGAGAGGAGGATGTCACGAAGTGACGTAATGGCCATTAGAAATCTAATTAGTTAACAGGGGAATAGATCCGTACCATCCGTATTTAATTTAATTTATTTTTGTTATTAAAACATTCAATAGGGTATAATTTCAAGAAAACGTCGCGAGATCGGAGGAGGGGTAAGGAGTATAGCGGGTTGAGGTCGCCCAGGCGGGTCCTGCGGTGTGCGAAGCGATGAAAGCAGGGACGGCTGGTCTGGTCCACTGCATACCTATGCGCACCTCGCAGCGCATACTTTGCGTGCAGTGCGAGAGCTAGGAGATCGACTGTAACGCGCTCGACAAGTGAGTTCTTTTTCAGCAGTCGCAGGGGCCGTCACGGAGAGTAACCAGCCACCGTCCGCGTCTTCGTTCTTGGTGTTCGGTTTTATTGTGTGTTTCAGTAGCGATTCCAGCAGGCCGACCGTGGGAGTTTAGTTCTCTTTCAGCGAGCGCAGAGCCAGGTCACAGAGAGGAAGCAGCCACCGTCCGCGTCTTGATTCTTGGTGTTGGGTTTTATTGTGTATTTCAGGCCGGCCGTGGGAGAGTACGCCGCGATTCGTTAGGCGCACCAGCTTAGTAGAGTTAGCAGCTGTGGCAAGTGGAGAGCGCCGTCTTCAGCAGGCCGCTCATTTCCGCTTCGTTTGGGTAGGTCGCTGTCTCTATAGCTGTACGGTGGAGGGCCTGTATGAAAGGGGTTTTCCACGGATCGACGACTCTCTCTGGTGACGGACACCTAGGCGCGCTTGGTGGCCTTCGCCAGAGGTGACGTTAAAAGTCCAGGTGTGGAAAAGATATTGAATGTTGTTGTGTTTGTCAGTGGTTTTATTTCAGAGAGACGGCAGCAAGGGAGCTTCGGATAAATAGGTCCATCGTTCGTTTCTGTCTGTATCCGCGGGGCGACCTGGGGGAGCCGGGGCTCGCGTTCCTTGGCTGGAGTCTTCCCGAGAGCGCGAGAGCACTAGCAAAGCGGCCGACTGCACGTTGATTTGAACCGGGGGGCGGTCTAGCCACGACCAAATCATCCCAAAGCGGTCTCCCGTGGCGCAGCTCTCGTGCTTCTGGATCTGGACGCCAGCGGGGATATTTCGGGCTGCAGTAGGTCTCCACCACTCCTGGCGATCGAAACAGTCTGGCGATACCCGGTGTCCCGACCGTCCGGCTGACATTATTGGGAAAACCTTGTCGTTTTCAGTCTTCGGGGGAAAAGCTTTATATGTTTCCGTCGGGAGACGCAAAGGGGTCGCGTTCCTGGGCTGGAGTCTTCCCGAGAGCGCGAGAGCACTAGCAAAGCGGCCGACTGCACGTTGATTTGAACTCGGGGGGCGGACTAGCCACGATCAAATCATCACAAAGCGGTCTCCCGTGGCGCAGCTCTCGTGCTCCTGGATCTGGACGACAGCAGGGATATTTCGGGCTGCAGTAGGTCTCCACCATTCCTGGCGATCGAAACAGTCTGGCGATACCCGGTATCCCGACCGTCCTGAAGGCACCGTCTGGAGGCTGTGTTTTCTTTTAACTTGATAGTGAGGACTTCCTTTATTTTGTCGAGGGGAAACTTCCATCTCCCTAGGGAGACACTTCCTCCGGTCGTAGAGAGTCAACGCATGCTTGAGGGTCCGTAATTAATATTTCATGCCCGCTTAAACCGACCACCTATCCGGTGCCTTGCTTTGGCAATCCTGGGACGCTTCTGCCCGCTTACCAAGCCGCGAGTTTACTACCCCTATTCGTGATACCTTCCGTATAACTCGCGAATATTTCAGTTTCTGCCTCTGGTATCTAATAAATTGATTTGTTGTCAATTTAGTTAGTTTAAACGTGGGGTACACCGGGAGAATCCCTTGTGTAAATATTACTTTGTATATATTTTGTAAATATTTCCCCACCACTACTTTTGTAAATAGACTATTTGTTTTATACGGTATTTCATTTAAAGCTTCCCAACCACTCCACCCCAACATAACGCAACATTCTGATCTCTAATATACAGGCCATAATTAGGGAGCCCTGAGGGACTCCGCCTGAGGACTTAGGCGAACCCTGTCTCCACTGGAGTGTACCCCGGGTCCGTGTATCTGTAAATAACAACCGAGGACAGAGATATAGTCCTGAGGGAGCGCAGCGTCTTCCCTTAAACCACGCTGCTGGCGCCTGAGCAAATCCCGTAAATAAAGCCGTATTGATAAGGTTATCCCGTGGGAACCTCCCCATATTAGGGAAAGATAACCTTATCCCGATTTGACCCCTCACAATATATATATATATATATATATATATATATATATATATATATATATATATATATATATATATATATATATATATATATATATATATATATATATATATATATATATATGGCTACGTATCAATCAAGGTGTTCCAGAAGGGTCTATCATTGGACCTCTTTTGCTTTTTATACCTTCGATTTGCCAGAAGTTATGAAAAATTATCCCATAACACTTTATGCGGATGATACTTCAATTGTTCTAGAAATTCTCAGGCAGAATGACATATCTGGTGCATTCGGACAGTGTTTGAATCAGTTTAGCGAGTGGTCGATCAAAAAAACAACCTAAAACCAAATGTAGATAATGTGTTGTCTTTCAACTATTTTAAGGACGAAAAAAAAAAATCTTTCCAATTTTACAATCAGACGCTATATGTATGCTCCCTACAGCACAATGTTCTTGGAAATTGTGGTTGACAGTCAGTTAAATTGGAACGCACATGTTGCTTACATATGATCGAAGATTTCGTCTTTCATATATGCCCTTTGAATGGTTTCAGCGTCGATAGATTTGGTAGCCAGCTTGTGTGCGTTTTCAGCGTGCGTTCAGTCCCTGCTGAGATATGGGGTTACTTTTTGGGGAGCTCCATCAAGGTTGAACATTTGCTCATAATTCAGAAACAATGTTTGCGACGTGTTTTTGGCCTCAAATATAATGAAACGTGTAGGGGTGTTTTTAGGAGCAACAAGATACTCACTTTGCCTTCGATGTATATAATGGAGAATGCGTCTTTTGTTAAGCAGAACAAGGATCTAATGGAGGAGTTTAAGATACAGCATACTTATCGGACAAGACAGGCAGTGAACCACCAGATTGTTCAGCCTCACACCACAAAACCGTTGGTGTTTAAAAGTGTTGTGGTGAATTCGTTGAAGGTCTACCAGCCACCGAAGAGGATCAGGGAGGAGCCATTTAGAAAGTTTAGAAAAGACTTGAAAGGGTTATTGTGTAATCTAGTTTTGTATGACATTGATGAATTTTTAACTTTGTGTAAGCTTTTTCGATTATTGGCTGTATATTTTTTAGATATTTTATTTATACATTCGTGTGTGTTTTATGCTGATGATTTTTTCCATATTATTTTACTTTCTGGCCTGCTCTACATACATAACGTATACCACAGAACTAATAAATATGTCTATGTTTATGCCTATGTCTATATTTGATTCACACCGATAACTCAAAAATAATAGACAGATTTTGATTAAATTTGGTGAGTGCGTTCCTTTTGCAAGTAGCTTGGATAAGTTTGTTAGCCAAGTAAATCGGACCAGTTTACCCTGGAAAATTTTTGGTTTTCTTTCGGGAAAAATTGTATCTCTGAAAATAACAAAGCTACGGCGACCAAGTTTGGTAGGGAGGTTTATATTCTGAAAAGTATACTAAATACCAAAAATTTGATCTCTAAATAAAATAAAAGAGATAGGCATTTAAAAAAAATTGATTCCACTGATGATCAGAGAAACGAACAAAATCATAATATTTTGGGTGGATAACAAAATATAAGGTATATTGTAGGCAAAGATTATGTTTTTTGGCACAAAACGGTCAAGAAATACCAGAAAAATTACTTTGAAAATTTTATAGATTTTCGCCTTAAAACGCGAAAGTCTGGTAAAGTCAAATTTGGCAACTTTTAGGCAAACAACCTGAAACTAATACTGGTTATCTAGAGAAAATGTCGCAAGAAGTGTATTTTACAAAACCTTCAGTTTTAGCTTCAACCGTCATTGTCCTTCATTCTTCTAAAATATTTGCATAAAATGAATTTCAAATGGACCCTTTCTCCGATGCTTTGGCAGTAGTTTTAGCTATAGAGTTTATACTATAGTCTAGTTTTTAGCGATTTTCTCTAGAAAAAATTCGTTAATGAGGAGCCCGCGACTTTTAATTTTGGAAAGATTTCTTCAAATGAGCGCGAAATAGAAACCACATCCTGGGTTAGTTTCAGTATTTATTCGTTTATATATTATATACAGTGTGACCATTTCTACGCTAAAGGTCAATATATTTGTTATTATATAAGATACGATAAAAAATTGTATACGTTAATCGTAGGGTGCTTTGAGCTATATCTTCTAAAATTATTTTGACAATTACAGGTGACCCATTAGTCTGTGGTAACAAATTTTCATTATTTTTAATCGAACACCCTTATATTATTGCATTTTGCATTTTCTATGGAATTATAATGCATGTTTGTGGGGAAAAGAATTTGATAGCATTCATCGTTTTCAAGTTGTTTCAATTGTTTTGTAACTTTTCAAATTTTTGTCACATATCAAAAATTCTAATACCGCGTTTTTACCAATAGATAGCAGAGTCCCATGAAATTTTTTGTACTTTTTCAAATAATAGTTATTTTGATGAAATATGATACATTGTTTCTACCATATAGGTTTTACCGGTAACCAAATTGCCTGCTTTCATTAAAAAAAGACATATTTGTTATTCCCATTTTCACGAAAATTCACTACCATAACGCACTTGCTGCGTCCAGACTTTTTTACATCTACAAGCTTGAGCTTCTATGTAAGACATGTATGATTCTAAAACTAATAACTAAATAAAAAATATGTAAAAGGATTACGACAGCATTACTGGCTTAATGCCTATAATATACCCAATTCACCACAACACGTTTTAGATCTGACAATCGTTTCCCTAAATAAGCGTGATCAGAGGATGGAACAAAGTTAACAAAACAGAACATAAAAATTGTTCTATATCAGCTAGTAGTATGGCCGATAATTTTGAAGCCTGGCAACATCTCCAAAATTATCGAAAAATCAGTATAAAAAAAGGTTAGTGGATTTTCTCTACAAAAATGCAGTACCTTCTAAAAATCATTATGGTTTTCGTGTGCGAAAATCGGTCCAAGACGCAATTGCAGCAGTCACGTGAAAAATTTATAACGCCATCGATGAAAGTAAACCTGTCATTTGTGTTTTTACGTTCGATACGGTCAGTTACATTTATTTTTTTTAAACCTTGATCAGTATTGAAACTGTGTTACGATACACTGATAATAACCCCACAGCATCGGTTAGAAAAATTGGTGATGAAATGGATACCTCTAAGTCATCCACCCATCGAATACTGGACGTTAATAAATACAATACATACAAGCCTGCGATAGTACAAGGTTTATCGGCAAATAATTTTCCCCGAAAAGTACGATTTTGTGAACGATGCATTCACAATATGCGAGAAAATCCCAATTTTTCCATGAAAATATTATGGCCTGTCGTAACTCGATTTGCCAATTGCGGAGTTTTAAACAGGCTTAATACCCATCACTGGGCTATAGAAAACCTATAGCTCCCCTCACCAAGAGGACGTTAACAAAATTTGTATTTAACGTATGGTGCGATATAATAGGTAACTATAAAATGCGATCTCAATTTAAACATGTGTGTGTGTGTGTGTTTTTTTTCTTTAACGTCGGCCTATTTCCGCGACTATGGCCAATCACCGACGCCAGGGAGCAGTTTCATCTCACTATCCTGGAAATTTTGCCGAACTCCTGCCTTTCTGTAAGGAGGGTAGGGATCTTTAACGTGCCCAACATCGTATGGACACGGGACCGACGGCTCTACGCCCACTCCGAAGGGCGGAACGTGCAGACATTCAACTTGCTCAAATACAATGCCAGAACCTCGATTGATGTTAATATTACAGTTTGTACTGAAAAAGTGAAAGGAGTACCCTGGGATCGAACCCAGTACCCTTCGGTTCAGAGGCACACGTTCTTACCCCTAAACAACCGAGGTTCCTGAGAATTTAAACGTGAAATTATTACTTTCAGGAAATCAATTAATTTGACCATTTTTAATTTCAATTTGAATGCACGACGATATAATCAGCTCTTGCAAGAGCAAATAATGGCAGTTGTAAGGGCAGCTGTGGGGAACTTGGATCAAACTTGGTTTATGCACGATGGTTGTCCAGTTCATAAAGCCGTCGTCCCAAAGAATTATTTAGAAGAATACTTTCCCAATAGATTAATTGCGAATTATGGCGATATTTTGTGGCTTGCTAAATCCCTGATATAAATCCCCTTGACTTCTTTTTTATGGGGAGACATTGAGAACGAAACTTGCGCACTTGAAGCTCCTGAAGGTTTCAGTTGAAGACAGGCAGAAGGAATATCTTAAAGTTAATTATTGTCTAATGATCAAAATTTGAAGTGGGCCAAATTAGAAAAGTGTCGTTGTCAAGAAATTTGGGACTATCAACGTTTGGATAAAAACTGACTAAATTGCGCTGTTTACAAGTACAAGTAGGATACTTATTTGTAAGGCGCTTTTTACTATTATTGTCACAATAAACTATAATCTATAAACCATATACAATTTTGAATTAACTTTGGAAGTGGGTTTATAAGCCAAATTTTCATAAATAAAATTCGCTAAAAATAAGATCAAACTAATTCAAAATATAGGTTGAATATAGATAATTTACTGTTAAAAAGCAGACTACCAAAACCTTAAAGAATCTTTATTTAGGCAAAAGTAATGTTTAATAAATATGAAAATGTTTACGATACCCATGAAAGAATTCACTTACAATGAAACTTGAACGATACTGCTTTGAAAATGATGACAATAATTGCACTCAATCATCAAAAATGAAACGTCTTAGCAATTCTGTTATGATTATTGATTTAATTGGCCAAACCAATTTATAAACCCCAAGGCGTTAATTTGTTCTGATACATAAGTCTGTTTCTGTAAAGCTTAAGGTGTCCTAATTAGGACAATAAAAAATAACTGTTGAATACATGTTTGTATATACAGGTTGTTCAAAAATGAAAATCTAAAATAATCTAGACCAAATTGACTAAATTTTTGGTTACGTCAGTAATTGACTTTGTGTGACCAGAGATATGATTTTTTTAGTGAAATAGTTCACGAAAGGCAAATCCTATGTATCTCTAAGACATCACGAAATTGACTGTTGTGCAACAATATGGGTGTGTACTCGCTTCTTGAATAGTTGGAGATGATTATCCTGTTGGAGAAAGTCTTATTACACGACCACAGATTGTGACATGCAACATATTGAAGCTATGACTGGTTGTTTTGATCAATTATTAACTAACATCACGTTTAATATTTGAGGAAGCTTTGTGCACCCGGGCAGTAATTTCTTCAGAAATATGTCTATATGACTGCAGGGAGGGCATTCCAAAGCTTAGACCCTGAATGAAAGAACGAGTATTCGTAACGAACTGCTTGACAAGTTGGTAATTTGACACTAAAAGCGTGCGCTTTTCGACTAACACGGGTTTGCCGATTAAAGGTCAAAATCGGATATACAAACAAAGCAATTTCTGAGAAGCAATGCCAATGGTCATACCGATAGAAGAGGCAGAGATCTTCAACCTTTTTCCTATGGTCTAACGAAGTTAGATGACTGCGACATACGAATCTCCGATAAGGCAAGCAGCTCGTTTCTGAATAGAATGTCGGAGAGACTAGGTTGTCTTTGAGGCAGCACCCCAAACGTGAAAACAATATTCCAACTGTGAATGTATATGTCCTTTATACATCATCAAAAGCTGCTGTGATAAAAACAAACTGTTAACCATAGAATAAATCCAAGCTTCTTCGCTGCTGCTTTTACAATATGAGAAACATGAAAGTGCCAGCACAGTTATACCTAATGGATAGAGTGTAGATTTTTGGACCGTATCTGTGGGCCTCTGAGCCCTATAGGTCCTCTTCCTAGAGAATATGCAATTATGTCATTTTGAAACATTAAACATAACCAGATTTGAAAAGCCCCAGCATAGATCTTAGATAGGTCATCATTTCGAAAGTTGGATTCCGAAGCAAAAGATAAGTGGAAAAAACAAAACTATCTAAAGCAATGATGAGGAAGATAGGTATTCGTACAAACATTTAGCCTAAGATAACTGTGAAGTGGTAAATACTCTAAATGTGTTCTCTATTCCAATTTTGCTAGCATTCACTCATATACCTAGGATAAGTCCACATTCCAGATACTGTGTGGAAAAACCCAATATGCCAAACGAAGGATTCATGAGAAATATGACTGAGACTGCGTGATAAAAACAGTCAAGCATCCACTTTCAGTGATGGTATGGTCTGCCATAAGTGATAAGGTGCTTGGTCGGCTTTATGTTGTCGGAGATACCAAGCATCAGGACCGGCACAAAATCGCTCTGGAGAATACGTTGATTCCACAGATGAATGAATGGTTTGGAAATGGCCCCCGAGTATTTATGCGAGATGGAGCACCTTGCCATTCTGCCGGATCCGGCATAAAATTTCTGGAAGACAAGCAAATTCCACTTATACGATGGCCTCGCAATTGACCGGATATGAACTCGATTGAAAAAGTATGAAATTGTTTAAAAAGGAATTGAGTAACGAAAATATTACAATAAAGGTCCAGTAAAGTGAAATAATCATTAACCACTGGAACTATAATGAGCAATTGAAGTTAACTGCCAGAAATTGTCTCGAAAGCATGACGCAAAGAATCGAGGCTGTGCTGATGGTTTAACAAAATATTAGTTTATAATTTTTTTCTTCCAGGTCGTCGATACGTGTGTAAGTATGGCATCGGGCACACAATTTAAAAAAAGCCTTTCAACGTCACGAAAAGTGTCAAAACATATAAAAACCTGATTTGGGAACCAAATTTTTTGCCTCTGTGTGTCAGTATGTCTTTCTGTTTATAGCCAGGATAACTTTACAACAAACTGAGATATCGTCTTCAAATTTGGTATACAGTTAGCACCCAATAAAGGAACGGTTCGTCTTGTTTTTCGGTAAAACCGCTCCAGGGGTTAGGGGATGAATAGGGGGTGCTTTGGTGAAAATTAATTTTTTTCCGTTAAAACTCGAGTAATATAACGTTTTGGGGTTTGTTTAATAGAAATTAACATGTTTTGTGTTGAAAGTAGAGTAATATAACGTTTCAGAAGTTTATGGATACAGGAATACGAATATTTTCTTTGTGACCAAGTCAGGGACCCTAAATTCATTTCATGGGAATGTCTTTCTGGGGAGGATAGATTATCATAGATATGTGGACGTTATGATTTAATTTGCAGTACTATTTATTCTTAAACTATAGTTAATTTACATTGTAATCTGTCTCAGAATATGTTCAGCATGTAAAATGGGAATAATCATCAAATAAATATGCCTTTTAGATCAAAATTTCTCATATTTGGGTACAATTTCACCATGAATCTAATAAATGGCCGGGGACCGTGGTGTGATAGCCAAGCGATGCCATTAAAAACACTGTGAATTTCCTACAAAGGCGAAAATAAATTTAACATAATATGCAAATGCAAAATCGTAAAGCGACGAAGGCTACAAAATAGAGCTACTATAGAACAAGTAATGCGCTTCAAGTATCAGGCGATCGAACATTTTTTCAAGATAAATAAAAAGAGGTATAAAATCACGCCAAGGTGGCTGACTAGTTACGAGACATATTATGACGAAACAAATGTTTTTACTTCCACATCGTCAATACGTGCGGAGCATAGAAAACTTGATTCCGGAACGAAATTTTTTTTGTCTGTCGGTCGGTCGGTCGATCTGTCGGTCTGTCTGTTAGTCTATATATATATATATATATATATATATATATATATATATATATATATATATATATATATATATATATATATATATATATATATATATAGTTGTTGTTTTGTTTCTTTAACGTCGGCCTATTTCCGCGACTATGGCCAATCACCGACGCCAGGGAGCAGTTTCACCTCACTATCCTGGAAATTTTGCCGAACCCCTGCCTTTCTGTAAGGAGGGTAGGGATCTTTAACGTGCCCAACATCGCATGGACACGGGACCGACGGCTTTACGCCCCCTCCGAAGGGCGGAACGTGCAGACATTCAACTTGCTCAAATACAATGCCAGAACCTCGGTTGATGTTAATTTTACAGTTTGTACTGAAAAAGTGAAAGGAGTACGCCGGGATCGAACCCAGTACCCTTCGGTTCAAAGGCACACGTTCTTACCTCTGAACCACCGAGGTCCTTATATATATATATATATATATATATATATATATATATATATATATATATATATATATATATATATATATATATATATATATATATATATATATATATATGGAATTTGTTGGTTAAAGCTCGAGTAATAGTGCTGCAAATTGAATCATAACTTCCACATAGCTGTGACAATTTATTATCTTTAGAAAGACATTCTCATGGAATGAATTTGGGGCCTATGACTTGACCACAACGAAAATATTTGTAAAGTTTTGAAACGTTATGTTACTCGAGTTTTATCGAAAAAATGTCAACTTTCACCAAATCACCCCTTATTTATCCCCTACCCCCTGAAGCGATTTTACCCAAAAACAATTCGAAGCGTTCCTTTGTCGGGTGCTAACTAGATACCAAATTTGAGGATGATATCTCAATTAGTTCGAAGGTTATTACAGACAAACCTACATGCCGACAAACCGACCGACCGACCGACAGACAAAAAAAATTTCGTTCCAGAATCAAGTTTTCTATATGTTTTGAGACTTGTTACACCATTTTGGCAAAAAAAATTGAAATTTTTGTCAACAATATTCCACCCCCACACATTCAACCCCTAATTTAATTTCAGCACAGAATACCAGATGTTTGATGAAATTAAAAGTTTTCTAATTAATAAACCCTAAAACGTTATATTACTCGAGTTTTAACGAAAAAATGTCCATTTTCACCAAATCACACCCCATTCACCCCCTCCCCCCTAAAGCGATTTTACCCAAAAACAATCCGAACCATTCATTTAGCGAGTGCTAACTGTATAGCAATTTGAAGACAATATCTATATTCGTTCTAAAGTTATCGTGGCTACACACAGACAGACATACAGACCGACAGACAAATTCCCAAATCATGTTTTCTATGTTTTGATACTCTTTATGACGTTTAAGCGAAAAAAAATTTCGAATTTTTGTCGCCGGTGCGATAATTCCACATCGTCACAACGTGTGGAAGTAATATAACGTTTCAGAAGTTTATGGCTACAGAAATCCGAATATTTTCTTCGTGGTCAAGTCATGGACACTAAATTCATTTCATGAGCATGCCTTTCTGATGAGAGTAGATTATCAAAGCTATGTGGAAATTATGTTTCAATTTGCAGCACTATTTTAATGCGGAGAAAAGTTAACGTATATAATGGTGAGATTACTAACATTCGCTACCAAAACTAGGGCGACCCCGAAAAAATCAAACAAAAAAGAAAACTTCACAAGTGAAAGTTATTGCAATCTATAAAAGGCGTAATCCTTAGAAGTTGACAAACAAAAAAATCGATAAGTATTTGTTTTGCTAGCCTCAAGAGAATTAACATTTCTCAGTTAAAAAACTTGATTTAATTTCGATAAAGGAACAGTAAGAGCTAAGAATCGTAAAAAAGTAATTTTTATTTTGTAAGCAAGTGTATGAGATACAAAAAAAAACATTAAGAAAGCTCTCGTAACAACCTTCTCAAAATTACTGCAATTGTCAAGAGCAAAAAATTTGTCTAATCTTTAATGGACTGATAAACGATCAAAGACTACTTGTGTGTGTGTGTGTGTGTTGTGTGTTGTTTTTGTTTCTTTAAAGTCGGTCTATTTCCGCCACTATGGCCAATCACCGACGCCGGGGAGTTTCACCTCACTATGATGGAAATTTTGCCGAACATGTGCCTTTCTATAAGGAGGGTAGGGATGTTTAACGTGACCAACATTGCATGAACACGGGACCGATGGCTTTACGCCCCCTCCGAAGGGCGGAACGTGCACACATTCGACTTGCTCAAATACAATGCCACAACCCCGGTTGATGTTAATTTTACAGTACGTACTAAAAAAGTGAAAGAGGAACTCTGGGAATCGAATCCAGTACCCTGCGATTCCGAGGCACACGTTCTTACCACTGAACCACCGAGGCTCTAAAGACTGCTTGATTTCGATTATAATATGAAATTCGAAGTTCTATTTATAAATTACGACAGACTAAAGCAAATATATTGCTGTTTTTTTACTACCAATCACTGTACTTCCGTGTCTAATACCTTAGGTCGTTAATATTCCAAACCAATATTTCTTCAGTCTATATTTTAACCATGTATAAATGCAAATTAATGCAGTTCGTTCCAATCTCAGCTGGCAAATAGCATACAGTTTCTAGCAACTATAACAGGTGTTGTCTAAGTCCAGTGTTGATTTCCAGTGAAACATTTCAGTCCAAAAGTATCACCACATTATGTTGCTCACAAAATAAGCGACAGAAGATGGCAAAACAACTATTAACAAAAAATCGCGAACAGGTGGCTATATATTCATCAAGATCCATGAACAACATTGACACCTACTTGTGTAAAACTGTATTTATTATAATATATACACTATCGTGTTATATTAACATGTGTTTTAAACATCTAGTGTGTCATAAAAATGTGTAAATATAAACAATTAATTGTATAAACAGATTCGTGCGCAGATTTTTATAGCAAGTACTATGGTAATTTTTTTAATTTCAACAACACATCACGAGGACTTACAGCCTAAATACTATCGTACCGTGCGTGTTGACAACGAGGAAAGAGGCAACTTGTTCATTCTGGACTTGAAGGTTTGGAGGTTCGGAGGAGAAGGAAAAAGATGTGCCAGCAAGGAATTCCACAACTTGGAAGTCCTCGGGACAAAAGAGCGGGCATAACAATATGTTCTATCTCTGGTGACCTGGACGGTAAAAGAGTGCGTTCGCTCTGTTCCCTTGGTAGATCTGTTGGTGGCAGCAGGTGGGGGAACTATGGAGGAAAGCTCCTCTGAGCAGTGCCCGTGCAGATATCTATAAAAGAGAGAGAGAGGTCACCAACGGCACGTCGGTGGGCAAGGGATGGCAGCCTTTGGGTGAGGGTAGGGTCACCGATGAGACGTATAGCTCTCTTTTGAATGGAGTCCAGGATAGCGAGTGTAGAAGCGGCAGCTACACCCCAGATGTGCGAGCAGTATTCGGGGTTTGGCCTTATTTGTGAAGTATATAAGGTATAGAGATTAGCTGGTGAAAAGTATTTGCGAGGCCGGAAGAGGAAACCTAATTTCTTAGCAGCCGCTTCTGCAATTGATGTGACATGTTAGTGCCAATTAAGATTTCGATCCACAGAAATGCCAATAAGAGAAAATGACTCATTACTTTGAATAACTTGGTTGTTCATTGTGATGAGTCTAGGGCTGGTGTAGCTCTTATGAGAAAGACGGCAAGACTAAGATTTTGTAGGGTTAAATTGTACAAGATTTCTACTTCCCCAGTCTAATATTTCTTGAGATCCACGGAGACAGAACCCTCCATGAGTCTGCGATCCTTATCTAATTGGGCTAAAGAGACAGGCTTAGAATATTGTATATTTGAGTGGAGGGTGCTGTCGTCCGCGTAACTGTGAACTGGGTTGCATGTGCTAGAGAGGATGTCATTGATGTGGAGAAGAAACAAAGTAGGGGCTAAAGCTGAACCTTGAGGAACTCCTGCATTAATTGGATACAGTTTAGAGGAATGGCCATCCACAACAACAGAAATGCTCCTGTTGGAGAGAAAATTTGCTGTCCAAGTACAAAGTTTTGGTGGTAGGCCATAGGCCGGAAGTTTATTAAGCAGCGCTGCGTGCCAGACCTGGTCGAATGCTTTGGATATGTCTAGAGCAACAATCTGGGATTCACCGTGTAGTTCCATAGACTTGTTCAAAGAATGGGTGACGAAGAAAAGGAGGTTGGCAGTCGATCTACGCTGACGGAATCCATACTACCTGTCGTGGATTAGACTGTGTTTTTCAAGAAATGTTAGTAATTCGGTGTTTATATAATTTTCCATCACTTTAGAGACGACTGAAAGGAGAGGAATAGGCCTGTAGTTGCTAGGAAGCGCTTTGGATCCTTTCTTGAGGATGGGTTGTACTCGAGCAGTTTTCCAGTTACTAGGGAATATGCCTTTATTGTAGGATATCTGAAACAGACGAGTCAGGACAGGAGCAAGTTCTGGTGCGCATTTTTTAAGAAGAATTGCCGGTATCTCGTCAAGGCCAGAGGCTTTCCTGGCATTAAGAGAAGAGAGCATCTTTCGTACCTTTTTAGTTTTGAAAATGATATCCGTCATTTTATGCGCAACATTGGGGACTGTTGGTGGTTGAACATTTGGAGGTGGGTTGAGAGTAGAATTGCCGGCGAACAACGAAGCAAAAAGTTCAGCCTTGCCCAGGACGGTAGAAACAATTTCACCCCCTGAGACAAGAGGTGGGAACGTGCTTTTGCAGAAATTATTCCCAATAGATTTAGCAAGAGTCCAGAAGGGTTTGCCGCCGCTTATAATTAGGCAGGAAGATTATATTACTAGACATTATTAACGCAAAAATATCACACTCACTAGGCAACAGTTACTGAACTCAAGCAATAACGAATGTTTCTAAGCGGACCATCCAAGAATAAAGCAACTGAACTTAAACAGTTGAGTAAAAATTTGGTAAGATGGTTAGTAGAACTGTCCACAGGATATGGTCTTTCTAGCACACCTCTAAACAGTAATAATATAAAGGAGAACCTTGACCTTGGGATGTGTGCGTGATCTGGAGAGGAAAAGGACATCTCTCATCACATATTTTGCGAATGTCATGCGTCGAATAGAGCAGAATTTCTACTTTTGGGACTGCAGAGACAAAACCAAAAATGGCAAATGCATCTGTAGACCTAGCTTTCAAATTCACAGGGATTATGAGATAATTACATAGGGACAAAATAACCGCGAGGTTTAGTGCAAGGGCAATGAACCTACTCTGGGATAACAATAATCATAACAAGACTAGATAATTTTTTTATGCAAAACTAACTTCACCGTGGTCGGTTTTACTCCCAATTCCGAAAAGAGGAGGGTGAAAAAGGTGGTCAAAATATCTTAGAACAATCACTGATGCCGAGTAGTCATAAATACTAGAACTGTTAGAACACCGGGTACTAAACCACCAACAGAATGGAAAGGGTAAAAGCAAATCTCTGGTGCCTGAAACCTGCACCCTCGGCTATGTAAAAGACATTTGCGACGCTTCACTTTTTTCGAACACCCTGTATAGTAATCAATCCTCTACATTAATTAAAGATCATCTAGAATATCTGGAGGAATTCCAATTTTAAAGAATACCCAGTATAATTTTGCCATTAAATAGCTGAATGTCTCCATTTAATAGTTGTCTTTAGCATTAATAAATTGTACAGTAAAATGTATTAAAAGAAGACCTCCAATGTTTAGCTGTATTAAATGTACCTAGAAATACTATTTGATTCTGTAGGAAATAAATGGAATTGCGTTTTTTTCGTAGAAAAAAAGACAGAGTATAGTGTCTAGCAACATTGAGAATCTTTACATAAGATCATATTTCGATAACACCGACCAGTTTAAGTTATCACAAGACGGTTATTACTTATTACTACGCCGGAATTCGTGGAACTCAATTGCCGTTGGACACTAGTATCTGTGCGGAGCAATTCCAATAAATTCGCTAAAATGGGCTTTAAACTGTCCTGCTAGAAAACATGAGTCCTGTACAGTAACGCTCCTCAGGTGCACGCAAGATTCACACCGACTGCCTAGAAGTTAGGCCTGATCTTGGAGATCGTTGAACATGCATAACGTCTCGGAGACCCTTCTAGAATTTGCCGCGGTGTGAAAGAACACAAGAATGAATTTTAGGGTTCTAGAATCAAATTTGTGACTATAAAACAAGTCAATGTGTAGCACTGTTAAAAAAGTCTGTGTTATTATTGGTCCCTGTTAAATCCCCGTATAAGCTGTAAGCTGTTTCAAACCAGTTTCTAAAATATAGCAGGTGTACTATGGTTGTTTTTTTTCTTTCTCTCTTTGAAACAGGGCTTTGGCTGCATGGCTATTTTGGCTGCAGGATTCTTTTTGGCTGCAAGGCTATTTTTGCTGCGTGACTATTTTGGCTACAGGCTTATTTTTTGCTGAAGGGTTTTTTTTGGCTGCATGACTATTTTTGCTGCGGGGCTATCATTTTACTGTCGCAAGGCTCCCGATTTATTTGCCTGCAAGGTTCACGACTGTTTCTGCAGAGGCGGATCACTTGCTGTACGAGTACATTTACTTGCCTTTGGCATGTGCTAACTGTTAGGATCACCTTCCCTTTTTTTATTATTTCAACAACACACTACGAGGGCCCACAGCCTAAATACTATCGCACCGTGGGTGTCGACAAGGAGGAAAGAGGCAACCTGTTAATTTCGGACTTGAAGGTTTGGAGGTTCGGAGGAGAAGGAAAAACATGTGCCGGCAAGGAATTCCACAACTTGGAAGTCCTCGGGACAAAAGAGCTGGCATGACAAGATGTTCTATGTCTGGTGACCTGGACAGCAAAAGGGTGCATTCGCTATGATCCCCTGGTAGATCTGTTGGGGGCGGCAGGTGGAGGAACTATGGAAGAAAGGTCATCTGAGCAGTGCCCGTGCAGATATCTATAAAAGAGAGAGGTCACCAACAGGACGTCGGTGGGCAACGGATGACATCCTTTGGCTAAGGGTAGACAAGATTTCTACTTCCCCAGTCTAATATTTTTTGGAGATCCACAGAGACAGAATGCTCCAGGAGTCTGCGATCCTCATCTAATTGGGCTAAAGAGACAGGCTTAGAATATTGTATACTTGAGTGGAGGGTGCTGTCGTCCGCGTAACTGTGACTGGGTTGGATGTGCTAGAGAGGAGGTCATTGATGTGGAGAAGAAACAGAGTAGGCCGGAAGTTTATTAAGCAGCGCTGCGTGCCCGACCTGGTCGAATACTTTGGATATGTCTAGAGCGACAATCTGGGATTCGCCTTGTAGTTCCATAGACTTGCTCCAAGAATGGGTGACAAGGGAAGGGAGGTCGGCAGTTGATCTGCGCTGACGGAATCCATACTGCCTGTCGTGGATTAGACTGTGTTTTTCAAGAAATTTTAGTAGTTCGGTGTTTACATACTTTTCCATCACTTTATAGACGACCGAAAGGGCTTCAGATCCTTTCTTGCGGACGGGTTGTACTCGAGCAGTTTTCCAGTTACCAGGGAATATGCCTCTATTGTAAGATGTCTGAAACAGACAAGTCAGGGCAGGAGCAAGTTCTGGTGCGCATTTTTTGAGAGCAATTCCTGGGATCCCGTCAAGGCCAGAGGCTTTCCTGGTATCAAGAGAAGAGAGCATATTTCGTGCCTTTTTCGTTTTGAAAATGATATCCGTCATTTTATGCGCGACATTGGGGACTGTTGGTGGTTGAACATTTTTGTGTTTGTGTCATCCTAGTTAACGCTCAGGCCTAGAACGCTGGGCCTTTCCTTAAAGCTTTCTTTTCGAGTCTGCAGGGCTCTTGCCTACCCATAAGAGCAACTCACCTGTATAGGGGGTGATTTTCTGACTGCTGCTGTGCAAAGGGACATGTCAACGGGCTTTTTACGTAGTAAAAGCCACCCACCACAACTTACACGTATATCTATTTCAAAATATTGGATAATTATATTGTTCTGTCTGTTGCACAATAAATGAAATTCCATGTTGTTGACATTTAATATGAAATGAAGTACTATCTAGATAACGAATCACATTTCTTTTAATACTGCCTGTATTAGAGTATTAAAGCCTGTTAACTTTAATTCAATATCTGTTTACTTGTTAGTTAAAAACACGATATTTGAGAATTAGATGTAGTAGTTGGGGGTAGCTATTAATATTTTTGCAATATTGCAATAGATATTTAAGCTCAAATTATTATATTTCATGTCTAGATACATTTTAGGTAAATGCATAATATAAATATATTGTTGCGTTTTCTCCGGGTTCTGGATAAGTGAGACTTAAATTTTAACAAAACAACTTTATTTACACTCTAAATATGGATACAATAAAATGTCTAGAATGTCTCTCTCACAAAACACTTAATTTACTGGCTTTACAATTACTACTCTCAACAAAAGTCACTAATCTGGTACTACAGTCACTACTCTCTTAACACTTTACACTGCTTCTTCAAGTCACTACCACATTCTCTTACTGAACTGAACTCACTCGGGCTGGCTTGCTTTCGCTTTTATATACTCGCCGTACCTTCCCCTCCTTTCTAGAGCGTTCCAGAACCTTCTTTTACTAGAAGGTTCTGTGAATACAGATCGGTCCCGTGTGTATACAGGGGGATGTATATACAGGATGATCCAAATGTGGTCACCACTCCTATGTTACACAAGAGGTGTTCCTCGAACTATAAGATCTCTCTGCGTATACAGGGTGTAAGGGTTTCTCTGCGTATACAGGGTGTATATACAGGGTGTTCGGAATGTGCAGACCTCAGTTATCCGTTCCGACGGGGTACAAGTTGGTAACTTCGTTATTTCTGGTCCTAGAGGGTTGAGACTTCGCCTGTGGGGGGTCACCCCAGACACCCCCAGGGGGGGTGGGGAGGCGGTGTTGCCAGATTATGCAAAAATTCCCAGATGTCGGGGAAATTCTGGAGATGTTGCAACACCGCACCTACGTCTATTGAAGTGCTTTGTAACACTGCCCCCCTCCTTAAGACTGTTCGTCCCGAACAGTATTTACCGGCCGCCAACTTGGGGGTTCGTTGCCCCGATAGGGACTCAACCTCTCTATGTGAACAACTTTGGGTTTAGTTCTTGGAGACAGCTGGATTCTGTAGACTAGGTCGTTAATTTTCTTAGTCACCAAGTATGGCCCTTCCCATGGTTTCTGAAGTTTGGGACTGAGGCCCTTTCTCCTTGTTGGTTGGTACAGCCACACTGCATCACCTTCCTTGAATGTATGGGGTGTTGCTCTGCGATCCAAGCGCATCTTCATCCGGTCACTGCTTAAGAGGAGCCTATCTCTGACACATCTGTGTATAGTGCGCAGTTTTCCTTCTAGGTCGGCGACATACTCAGGTAACGTAGCTAGGTCCGCTATGTCTTCGTTCGGTGGTGGTCTCGTCATGTCGATTGGTAGCCGCATCTCTCTGCCGGTCAACATCATGGATGGAGTGTAGCCGGTAGATTCATGCTGAGAGCTTCTGTAAGCTAGGAGGAACAGAGGTATCAGCTTGTCCCAGGTTCTCTGATTCTCGTCAACAAACATAGCAAGATACTGATTGATGGTCCTGTTATGCCGTTCTACCATGCCGTCTGATTGAGGGTGGAGTGGCGTTGTTCTCGTTTTCTTTATGCCTAGCAAGTCCATTAGGCTCTTCCAGACCTCTGATTCGAAATTCCGGCCCTGGTCGGTGTGAATCTCCAAGGGTACGCCATGCCGTGATATGACATTTTCCATCAGGGCTTCTGCTACGGTCGTTGCCTCTTGGTTGGGGATCGGCGCAACTTCAGGCCATTTCGAGAAGTAGTCCATCGCCACCATTATGTATCTGTTCCCAGACTCTGTGATGGGAAAAGGTCCTGCGATGTCTACGGCAACTCTCTCCCACGGTGTACCTGAGATGTACTGCATCATTTTTCCTCTGGATCGGGTCTTTGGTCCTTTCTTTGAAGCACATTGGTCACACCTTTTGCACCATTCTTCCACGCTTCTTCGGCAGTTTATCCAATAGAAGCGGTCTCTCACTCTGACAAGAGTCCTGTTGACCCCAAAGTGGCCTCCACTTCTACTATTGTGTAACTCTTGAAGAACACTGTCTATGCACTCACTTGGCACAACGGTCTGGTATATACAGTCTCTACCATCGGCAGTTTCCCATTTTCGAGTGATCATGTCATTCTTTAGACACAATGAGTCCCATTGTAGCCAGTAGCCTTTAACCTCCGCCCCAAACCGGGACACATCATGCCACTCAGGTCTTTTCCCTTTTTGTAGACATTCTCTAATATTTTTCAAGTCTGGATCTGTCTTCTGTGCGTCTCTGATGTATTCAAGATTTACGTCTAGATCGGTATTATTCTCCTTTTCCGTCACCAGTTGTTTGATCTGATGAGTTACTTTATCGATCTCTTTGTTCTCTTGTCGCTCGCAAAATTTACATTCATGCACTGAACATGGTCTTCTTGACAGGCTGTCTGCATTGGCGTGACTTCTTCCTCTTCGATGTTCAATCCGGAAGTCGTAGCTCTGCAGTTTCTCTATCCATCGGGCTATCTGTCCTTCGGGATTTCTAAAGTTCAGAAGCCATTGCAGAGCCGAGTGATCTGACCTCACGCGGAATGTTCTTCCGTACAGGAAGCTGTGAAAATGTTCGATGGATCTTACAACTGCCAGCAGTTCTTTCCGGGTTACACAGTAATTTCTTTCTGCTTTTCCGAACGTTTTGCTGAAGTAGCCTATCACAACTTCTTCTCCGGCTTGGAGCTGTGAGAGTACTGCCCCAATGCCATACTGGGAAGCATCGGTGTCCAGTATAAACAGTCCTTCGTCCTGAGGATAAGCCAGCACAGGAGCAGTGAGAAGACGATGTTTGAGCTCTCTAAAAGACTCTTGGCAATCTGGTGACCAGATGAACTCGGCCTTATTTTCAGTCAGGCTATGCAGAGGTTTCGCAATGCTGCTGAAGTACTTCACAAAGCGTCGGTAGTAGCTGCAAAGTCCCAGAAAACTTCTGACCTCATGTTTGTTCTTCGGCACAGGCCAGTCTCTTACTGCCTTTATTTTCTCTGGATCAGTTTCTATCCCTTTTTCAGAAACGACATGTCCGAGGAAACTCACTTTCTTCTGGAAGAGGACGCATTTCTTGGGATTGAGTTGCAGATTGGCACCTCTCAGCCTGGAGAAGACTTGCTTCAGATTCGACAGGTGTTCATCGAAAGTCCTTCCAATCACCATGACATCGTCAAGATACACCAGGCATGTTTCCCATGTCAGTCCTCTCAGCACTAACTCCATTAGTCGTTCGAAGGTGGCAGGAGCATTACACACGCCGAATGGCATGACCTTGAATTGGTACAACCCATTCCCGGTTGAAAAAGCAGTCTTCTCCTTATCCTCTTTATGGAGTTCTACTTGCCAGTAACCACTTTTCAGGTCTAATGTAGAGAACCACTTTGATCCGGCCAAAGTGTTCAAAGTGTCGTCGATCCGGGGCAGGGGATAACTGTCTTTCTTGGTGACATCATTCAGCTTCCTATAGTCCACGCAAAATCTCATAGTGCCGTCTTTCTTGGTGACCAAAACTACTGGGGACGACCAAGGACTATTAGACTCCTCGATCACACCATCTTCCAGCATTTCGTTAACCATCGCCTTGATTTCTGATTGCCTGGCAAAAGGCAGTCTTCTCGGCGGCTGTCTAATTGGTCTTGCGTCGCCAGTATTAATCCTGTGTTGCACTAGACTCGTACGACCTGTGATTTTATCTTGAGCGAAAATATCGGCCTCCTCCAATACGAACTTCAGGGCCATCTCCATCTCCATATTGTTCAATTGGCCCCATGAATTCTTGAACCGCTCTACTATTTCTACTGGCAGTCTTCTGTCTAATGCAGTGGGTGTCACGTTTTTGGACAACGTCACTCGGTCAATGGGTTCGCAAGTGGCGATAACTTCACCTCTCTTCAATGTGACCCTGTTAGTTTGTACGTTAGCCACTCTTATGGGTATTGTCCTCTTCGGGTCTACTAAGCATCGTGCGACGAGGGCACCATCATGCCTATCTTTCAGGGGCTCCGCTATGAGAGCAGTCATACCATCAAGTTTCTTCTCTAGCCTGGCTCTGACAATCTTCTCACTGTTACCAGGAATCCGTGTATCTTCGTCGACAATAAGTCTCACCCTGGGATTAGCTTCGCCTGCTAGTGGAGATAAATACAACTCTTCGTTACCGATTTTCAAGATCTTATTCTGGAAGTCCACTGAAAGGACATCGAACTCTTCCATTAAATCCAGGCCCAGAATAAATTCGTCGACGATTTCTGCGACAACAGCCCTTACCTGTAGCTCAGTACTGCCCAGCCTAATGTAAACAGTGGCCTCTCCATGCACGGGTATCCTATCTCCTTTTGCTGTCTCCAACACAGGCTGTTTGTTGGTCGTGAGTGCCGACCTGTTTGGCAACATGTCTGGACGTACAACGGATCTAGTGGCACCAGTATCGATGGTGAAACTGCATTGTCTTCCGTCTATGCTGCCAGGTATAACGAGGCTCTCGTGGTAGCGTCGGATAGTGGAGACCTTGACTTTGGGGCCTTGGGACTCGCACGCCAGCTGCCGCCCCCTTACACTGGCGTCAGGTCGTTTCCCTGACGCCGCTCACTGTTGGTATATTCTTGTCTTCTGCGAGCCACCTGTTGGGTTTGTGAGCACTGCCTACTTATGTGTCCTTTCCTACCACACTTGTAGCATTCTATGTCTGACCAATCTGCTTTCGTCCTACGTGCTCCAACCGTTGCAGTGAGCTTGCTTATGGCTTCCTTCATCAACTTGATTTCTCGCCTTAGTTCCTCTGTCGTGTCTGCATGGTCCTCTATCTCCTTCACTTCGCGCAGCCTGTTTCGGCGAGGTTGAGATGCATTCTTGGCTGCTTCAAATTCCAAACCATAAATGACGCAGTCTGTAAGTGTTTTAAACCTTCCGAGCCTCAAAGATTGTTGCATCTCGTTGTCAAGTACCCCATCGATGAAGGTCTGGACGGTTATCTGGTTGACAAATTCTTCTGGGGCTTGGGGATATGCCAGTCGCACAAGTTTCTCCACTTCGGCACTAAATTCTTGCAGCGTCTCATTTGGCTTCTGGACCCTTGACTTTAGTTGTGTCTGGTAGACCTGGCTCATGTACTTGTTACCATATCTCAAATCTAGGGCCTGTATCACTGTTAAGTAGTTTTGCTGTTTCGACTCCGGGATGTTCTGGAGGATTTCTAGGGCTTTACCTCGAAGCGAGAGAATTAGAGCAGTTGCTGCCTGTTGTTCGCTCCACCCATTGCTGAGAGCTGCCGCCTCAAACTGCCTCCTGTACATGGGCCACGATGTTTCTCCGTCAAAAGTCGGCGGCTTCAAGGTTCCATGAGGCTGCTGCACGATTGGCATATCTTCTTCCGGCCGATTTTGAACTGGGGACATTCCAGTAACTCCTCTTGGATGAGTTCTGTCAGTCTGGCCCATCACCTGCTCTGTCAGTTCTCTATGTCTGACTTCTGTGCCTTTCATCATCATCTTCATTTGTTCTTTCAACCCCTCCACTTCTTCCCATCGTTTGTTCAAATCCTCTGTTACATTTTCTACTTTCCTGTTTACCACTCCTATTGTATTTTCCACATCTTCTACTTTCTTGTCCACATTTTCTACTTTCTTGTCCACATTTTCTATTTGTTCGTTGATCTGTTCTATTTCTTCTTTTACACCAACTCTCATATTGTGGAACATACTTCGGAGGTCTTCTCTGTCTTCTTCGCGTTGCTTCTTGAGTTCTTCTTTATCTTCAAGACGCCTCTGTTCCTCCTCTTGTCGTCTTCTCTCGTCTTCTTCGCGCCGTCTTCTTTCATCTTCTTGTCGCCGTTGTTCGTCTTCTTCGCGTTGCCTCTTGATTTCATCTTTATCTTCTTGCCGCCGTTGTTCTTCCTCTTGTCGTCTTCTCTCGTCTTCTTCGCGCCGTCTTCTTTCTTCTTCTTGTCGCCGTTGTTCGTCTTCTTTGCGTCGTCTTCTTTCATCTTCTTGTCGCCGTTGTTCGTCTTCTTCGCGTTGCCTCTTGAGGTCTTCTTTATCTTCTTGCCGCCGTCGTTCGTCTTCTTCGCGCCGTCTTCTTTCTTCTTCTTGTCGTCGTTGTTCGTCTTCTTCGCGTTGCTTTTTCAGTAAATCCATCAACTCTTTGATTTCAGCCATCTTGTCGTAGTCAGTCGATCTGGTGTTTACCATTTACAGCTAGCTTGCTTGTTCACTTCTTCACTCACTTATCCCACACTTCTGACACCAAATTGTTGCGTTTTCTCCGGGTTCTGGATAAGTGAGACTTTTAAATTTTAACAAAACAACTTTATTTACACTCTAAATATGGATACAATAAAATGTCTAGAATGTCTCTCTCACAAAACACTTAATTTACTGGCTTTACAATTACTACTCTCAACAAAAGTCACTAATCTGGTACTACAGTCACTACTCTCTTAACACTTTACACTGCTTCTTCAAGTCACTACCACATTCTCTTACTGAACTGAACTCACTCGGGCTGGCTTGCTTTCGCTTTTATATACTCGCCGTACCTTCCCCTCCTTTCTAGAGCGTTCCAGAACCTTCTTTTACTAGAAGGTTCTGTGAATACAGATCGGTCCCGTGTGTATACAGGGGGATGTATATACAGGATGATCCAAATGTGGTCACCACTCCTATGTTACACAAGAGGTGTTCCTCGAACTATAAGATCTCTCTGCGTATACAGGGTGTAAGGGTTTCTCTGCGTATACAGGGTGTATATACAGGGTGTTCGGAATGTGCAGACCTCAGTTATCCGTTCCGACGGGGTACAAGTTGGTAACTTCGTTATTTCTGGTCCTAGAGGGTTGAGACTTCGCCTGTGGGGGGTCACCCCAGACACCCCCGGGGGGGTGGGGAGGCGGTGTTGCCAGATTATGCAAAAATTCCCAGATGTCGGGGAAATTCTGGAGATGTTGCAACACCGCACCTACGTCTATTGAAGTGCTTTGTAACACTATGTATATTTTCAAATTCAAACTTGTGGTGTCAACGAACGTATTTACTTTCAACAGAAAGTGATTAAATTCAGGCCTAACATGCAATTAGTCTGAAACATATCTGTCATTATTTGCAACATTTTAATTCTGATTAATAACTAAAATTACATGCTCACTGTGGACTAGAATATTTAGGTATTTACGTAGGTACATCTCCTATTTGCTTGTGTCTTGTTATCATATCCATATATTTATTTGCATTTTCAATCTGTTATGTAAATATTCGGCGCCTATTTTTGAGGCTTCAAAACAAATTTTGTTCATTGTTTGTGTTGTGCATTATTGTGTCTTGTATGCCTAGTGTTACCATCTTTAGGGACTTCGCTAAATAAGGATCTGGTACTTTGATAAAGACAAAAAAATAAATGACGTCATCCAACATTTCTTTGCTAACTAATCAAACATCTAAACCCAGACCCACCACCCACCCCCCGCAATTGTAGCATGCAAAGTAACGTGTAACGTATAACACAACGCAGATAATCGATAATGCTCTTTGGTTATTTATTTGTAATATATAAGTTCTATTTTAGATGCATTTTTTTTGCAAATATTGTGATTAAATAATCTATAATCCAATATACATTTCTTGCTATATTTACCATTCAGAAAGCGCATTAGCAATATTTAATAGATTTTGTTGAACACATACAATATTTTGGTATTGCGTCTTCTCTGACTTTTAAGGGCACTAAATTTTTCTTCATTAAATGCCTTTTAAGTTAGAGATCTATATTTTGGTATGTAGTTTACTTTTTACTATATATATATATATATATATATATATATATATATATATATATATATATATATATATATATATATATATATATATAAACATGTAAAAATTAAAACCGACACTGAATATGGGTTCTAAGAGACCTAGTTCGCGCTCATTTGAAGAAATTTTTTCTACGAAAGTTAAAAAAGTTAAAAACAGAGACTAAATAAAATTCAAGATCCTAAAAACTAACTGATAAAAAAATTACTTCTACTGCGTACTTTTATTATTATTAATAATATATCCACTGATTTCAACAAAAATCTTTTATGTTGTTCTTCTTCAAACTTTATTTAAACACGTTAATATTAGACAAGCTAGTTGCCAAAAATATGTAAATGTACGTCTAGCTATATTTTCATACACAAAGTTTTCAGGAAAAAACTGATCACTTATTTTGTCGATAAAATATTACTTACTTGCATATTCCAATTCGGTAATTGATACACTGAAATACACTAAATACTAATTGGGAAAAGTAAGAATTAGATCCACTAATACGAATTTTACACTGATAACATTATATATTGAATAAAACGCGACCGAAAATTTCTGCACTATAATAAATCCTAAATCGGCGCTAAACACACATCCCTTTAGTAAGCAAACCAGCAAACATTTACTAAAGGTCAGTAGGACTAGACTAATATTTCCGGTAGACATTTCAACAATGGTCGGATATTCCTCAGGGTGGATCTGACATTCAAACATCCGTGAAATTAATGTCTGGTGATTAAATCAGAACAATAAATAGACTATGAGCATGTAGGCTACCTACAATTAGGACATTTATCATGGCAATAATGCTAGGCAAAAATACGTACCTACATAACAATCTAATGTACGAAATCTTAGGATTTTTATATGAAAACTGGCTACTTTAATATCTTAGATATAATTTCAATATCGAACTTCCGTGAAACAGGTCAACATTTCGTACAACAAATTCGCTAATGAGGAGATCCCGACTTTCGAATTTTCAAAAGATATCCTCAAATGAGCACGAACTGGCCCCTCTAGAATCCATATCTGGGGTCAGTTTAAATTTTTATGTTTTTTTTTCTCAAGGAAATATAAAAAGTGTTAGGGTTTTAAAGGGTTATTATCTTTCTTTATGTGTATTGAATTTTCGCTAAAGTAATTGCAAAGTCTTCTAATAAACATAAAAAAAAAATTGCAACTTTTCACACTTTTTTTATTTCCTTGGGCTAATGGATAATCATGAACAACCAGAATATATTTCCTTGACAAAAACAAATTCAAATACAAGCTTGCATATGTCAGATTGACACTTATCAACTTTCATTCAAATTTAACATAAAAATATTGTAAATATTTGTTATTTTAATTTTTCAAGTTCAATTTACTCGCTTTATACCAGTGTGTTTAAAACTTGTTTTAATTTTTCCTATGTAGACTGTAATTTTTTCCCTCCATGCTGTAGCTTTGATAAAGGGATAAATAATTCCGAGATTCCGAGAGCTCGGTAATATAATACAGTTTTTATCTTGTAACTGACGGCTGTCTTACAATTTTTCAAGAAATAGTAATATTACCGTCACAAAAGCTGAACATTATATATATATATATATATATATATATATATATATATATATATATATATATATATATATATATATATATATATATATATATATATATATATATATATATATAGGGTGAGGCGCCAAGAGTTTCTGTTAGGAGTTTCTCAATAACCGAACCGATTTTAATTCGGAAAATTTCTATTCCTAGGTTTTCGGCCAAGCCCAATTAAATTAAACCAAAATATTTTTGCTCACGTGACACTTCCGGTTCTACCGTCAACTTCGTTATTTTAAATGCAATATGCCACTTTTTAATAGAATTTTGAATGCTACACGCAATTTAAGGTAGACTTTCACTAGCATACTATGTGCCTAAAATTAACAATTTTCAAAATATCTAGTTTTTTCGAAAATTTTCGCAGAATCAAGTTGCACTTTATACCTGATAACTTGAAGGAACAATAAGCTACAAGATTCATCTTTTGCACGCAACACACCAGTATGCGTACCTTCACCACAGGTATTATTGTGAGAATTGGCAGCTGCGAGTCGAATGCTCGTCTCGTGGAGAGTGGTGTGCCGCAGGGCTCGGTCCTTGGACCCCTGCTTTTCGCTATTTACGTAAATCATTTTCCTGTGGTCATTCAGTATTCTAAAGCACAGATGTACGCTGACGACATTCAGATATACATTTCCTTCAATGCCGCAGAGCTTACGGATGCGCTGGTAAAGGTGAATTCCGATCTGGATTCATTGTCCAAAGTGTCCAAAGGTCAATCGCTGTGTCTAAATGCAAAGAAGTCGGCTGCTATTTTGTTTGGGAGTCAGATTCTTGTAGAGCGCTTAAAGGCAAATGTGAGGGTCGTGATCAATAAGGAGCCTCTCGAGCTTTTGGATGAGGTGCGAAACTTGGGTGTGATAATGGATAACAAGTTTAGATATAAGCGGCATGTTAGTGCCTGCCTTCAGCGGGCCTACAACAACCTGCGTCTGCTGTACCCGCAGAGGATATATCTTCCGACTGATGCTAAGCTAATGCTTGGGAATACCTTAGTTCTCTTGCAGTTTGCCTATTGCTCGGAACTATATTCGCCATGCTTGGACGGTTGCGATTATAATCGGATACAGAGACTGCAAAATTCCTGTCTGAGGTTCGCGTATGGTATTCGAAAATTCGAACATATCTCGCATAAAGTAAATGAAGCGAAGTGGCTTAATATGCGTAATCGTTTCACATTGAGGTATTCCAGTCTCCCAATGTGGGCGAGTTTTCAAGAATTGCTCGTTGGAGCAAAACTTCGATACCTGAAATGTGTCTCTTTTTTGTATTGTTTCTGCACATGGGGACAATTCCACTCAGTCGAATGCAAGACTTTTGGAAGAAAGACAGACTTTTCAATATTCCATTTTTTTCGACCCACATGAGCAGAGATCGCTTTAGGACCATTATGCGATGCTTGCATTTTGCAGAAAACCCAAAACAAAACGAACCAAAACCCCAAGACAGGCTATTCAAAATTCGACCTGTGATAGATTACTTCAATAATAAAATGGTGGATGTCTATTCCCCAAACCAAAATCTTTCTCTCGATGAATCCATGGTCTTATGGCGCGGGAGATTGGTTTTATAAAAAATAAGCGCCATAAATACGGAGTAAAGCTGTACATGTTGACCGAGCCAGATGGAACTATTCTGAAGTTCTTCATTTATACCGGTGCTAGACGACTTTGGTGGCAAAGGCCATGCTGCCAATGTAGTTCTCCATCTAATGGAAGAAAGGTTGGTTATTCATGGACAACCTCTACAACAGTTATTCTTTGGCTCGCCAACTATTAGAAAGAGGGATCTACTGCACCGGAACTCTACGGCTTGACCGAAAAGACAATCCTCTTGAGGTAAAAAATTTAAAGCTGAAGGTGGGCGACAATATTGCTCGCTACTCCAATGATGTAATCGTCGGAAAGTGGCGTGACAAACGCGATGTATCGTAAATTTCCACTCAATTTTCTCATGATTTCGTCCAATACAGAAACAAAAGGGACCAAGAAAAGCAGACACCGGAAGCCATATATATGTATAATAAAAACATGGGTGGCGCTGAGAAGCAGGATCAAATGTTGTCATGCTCTAGGAAATCGCTTCGATGGTACAAAAAAATTGGCACTCATGTTCTGCAATTGCTGCTTTTGAACTCATACTTTTTGTATAAGAAATATGAAAGAAGTCGAGTTTCGTTATATGATTTCCGAATGCGAGTGATTGAAGAACTTGTACCACCAAAGGAAGTTCCACCAGAGATACCTATTTCATTCCAGCACAGGGCGGAAAAAAATCCTATAACGCCGAATTCCAAACATCGGCCGCGCAGAAGATGCCAAAATTGTTATAAAAATAAAGTGCGAAAAGACACAATTTACTTTTGCCCAGCATGCCCTTCGAAGCCATCTTTGTGTTTGGATGGAAACTGTTTCGACGAATGGCATGCGGACCTTTAATAAATAAGTTACCTTATTCTATTTAATTTTGTTTATTTTGTGCGCCAAAGAAAGTTTGTTATTTTTATTTACACATGTTTTTGTTCGTTTTCTTACATTTATAAGAAAAACAATTTTATTCAGTTATTATTCTTGTTTTCTTATTTTGCATATTCTATTTGGGTTTTTTGTGTATTGAAGTTAAAATTATTTTTTTCATTTACATGTGATATATTGTATTTGTTTTGCAATCAATATAATTACTTTTGAAGCAACACACACATGACGCGAAATCGAGTCATGAGCAGTTCACGAAAAGTTCTTTGCGTAATGCTCGTGACGCGATTTTGCGTCATCACGTGTTTTAGTATATTTTGCACTTATTTGGCCAAATACACTTTGTGGTGCTATGTGGTACTTCTGAAAAGATACCTGAGAAAAAATCAACCCTTAGCCCGGGGTGTGTTCCTACAAACACGCGTGAGCAGTGAACGGGTTAAGAAAGAAGATTAAAATAAAAACTACCTAGCCGTGAAACATAGACCCCGTCAAGACAATTGAGTAAAATGTCCGGACGCAGCAAATGCGTTATGGTAGTTATTTTTCATAAGAATGGGTTTCCAAAAAAAGGTTAAGTAGTAGCTAAAATGGCATTATAAAGTAACAAAGATTTATGACAATTAACGGCTGTTGTTGAAGCGCTGGAAGAAAAAACGAAATCTAAAAGAAGTTAAAATACGTATAAGCACACTTGGAGAACCCAAATCACCACAACACATTTTAAACGACCTGACGATCGTTTCACTAACCAAGTTAGCGTCATCAGAGAATGAATAATTCTAAATATCTTATATCCGCAACTCTACCTCTGATGACGCTAACTTAGTGAAACGATCGTCAGGTTTTTTTTAATGTGATGTGGTGATTTGGGGTCTCCAAGTGTGCTTATCAGTGTTCATCACAGGTTACAGGTTACAATCTTCACTTTGTTAAAATACGTATGTCAATAATGAAGCTTAATGAATTTTGTAAAAGACTGCGATTTTGAAAATTATTTGTGTCAGCTAGAGCACTCCCAAAAACTGTGATGTGCAAATTTCCATCGTTCAGATACACATGGTTTAAGAAATATTCGAATAGACCACTCACCATGAATGATCCTGTATATATATATATATATATATATATATATATATATATATATATATATATATATATATATATATATATATATATATATATACATTTACGAAAATTTGTTAAAGTTTACATCTATTTGTTGTTTGTTGTCACCTATTCAAAACCTATGTCTGTCTTAACCTTGCACTTGTGAAGTGTAACTATTTTTTGTAGTTTAACAGTTCGCAAATCCGGTTCTGTTAATTTATGTTAATGGCGGTTAGTTGCTTCAAAAGGTCCGCAAATGATTATTAATAACTGCCATATTGGTAAGGCAAGAGGTGTCATCCCATGTTTTTCCATTTTCCGCCGTGATCCCACATGAATTTTTTTATCTCCGGTCGAATCCAACGTTCGTTATGAATTTCCAACGTGATCTTGTCGATGACTTCGTTCACATTTAATAATAAACTTCACCTTCGTGTTTAGTGAATTAATGATCCATATTATTTGCTTATTATTTATTAGGATGTGTGTCACTGGGTAATCTCGTTATAATGTTGCTACCTACATTATTATGTAAGAATTTATTTTGTCTGCTTTTTGCGCAGCTAGTTTGTTACAGTATAATTATGACGTCTTCATAAGATCATTCATTTTGAAATATTAAAAAAATAACAATGAAGTTGTCTTTAATTACAATAACATTTTAGTGCTACGAGGGATATACATTATTTAACCGATCGAATGACATACCAGTCTTGCCTTACAAAGATAAACTAATAAATATGACAACAGATTTTATTTTTCAAATTTATTTAAACCTTTGTTTTATCGACTGGTAAAGGGAAAAAAAGCCTGGACGCAGCCAGTGCCTTATGGTAGTGAATTTTCATAGAAATGATCTGGCACAAAATATTTTATTATAACTTTTTTTCTTGTAACATAGAAATCTAAATTTTGGTGTATAGTTTACTTTTTATATCGTAAAAATTTGGTTATCATAGCTTTTTAATATTTTGAGATAAAAATTTTTTTCGAATGAAAACTCAAAATTTTTCCAGAAAACCTCGTCCAATTTTCCTGACCAACGAACATATCCAAGCCATTTACAAAAGGAAGGTACGTGCCAAATGTTATCAAAATCGGCCCCCGGAGTTATCGGTGTGATACCTACATATATATATATATATATATATATATATATATATATATATATATATATATATATATATATATATATATATATATATATATATATATATATATATATATATATATATATGTCGGTATCACACCGATAACTCAAAAAATAATGGGCCGATTTTGATAAAATTTGGCACGTACCTTATATATATATATATATATATATATATATATATATATATATATATATATATATATATATATATATAGGGTGGCGCATTGAAAACAAAACAAACCGATTTGCGTCCAGAGAATTATTTTTTTCAAGAAACGCTAAAACACGTCAATTTTAATATTGAGGGGGGCATGTTTTGACTTAAAACTCAACTTTGTCACATCAACCCCTTAAGGGTGGTGATAAATATTATTATATTATATTTTAAATAGGGAACATAGGTCGAGTGTTACATCATTTGAAAGCTCTTTCTTTTCTGAATTCAGCAGACTAATTTTTTTGGAAGTTTTATCAACTCGTGTAAAAATTATTCACATGCACTAATTAGTCAATTTTTCGTTAAAAAAACTAAAAAACAAAACCAAACGTTCAAAAATGTTTATTCAGTTAAGTAAGTGTTCAAATTGTTGACCATCAGCTTCCATACAAAAGTACAAATTTTGTTCAATACGAGCTCTGACATTCTGGAGCATTTGTAGAGTTATTAGACGGCATTCTTCAACAATGCGTGGTCGTAATTCTTCCAGAGACTCCGGTTCTGCTGCGTAAATTCTACTCTTTAAATGGCTCCATAGAAAGAAGTCTAAAGGAGTTAAATTCGGTGATCTAGGGGCCACTCAATAGCACCTCTACGCCCAAACCATTGTCCTGGAAACTATCTGTTCAAAAACTCCCTAACACGTTGTGAAAATGCGGAGGAGCTCCATCTTGTTGAAACACTAATTAATTTTCTTGATAGCGATCATCATTTTCAACAATGTCAATTAGTAGAGGGTAAACGATATCTTCTAGTAACTCCAAATACGTTTCGCCACTCAAATTGCCATCAAGAAAAAATGGTCCGATTAAACGGTTTCCAAAAATGCCAGTCCAGACATTCAATTTCTGTGGAGTTTGAGTGTGGACTTCGTGAAAATTTCTTGGATTATTATCTACCCAATAACGACAATTATGACGATTGACTGTAGAGTTTAATAAAACGTACACTCGTCTGAAAAACAAATATTGAACAGAAAGTTCCCGTTATCAGCTATTCGTGCAGTCATATATCACAAAACTCCAGCCACCGATCAAAATCATATTCATTCAGTTGTTGTACAAGATGAATTTTATACGGGTGAAATTTATGATGCTTCAATATTCGCTGAATAGTTCTTCTTTTGATGTTTGAAACAATGGCCAATTTTCTCGTGCTCAAAGTTGGGTCTGCAGCAATTTGTCCTAAAACTTCAATCTCAGTAGTCTCATTTCTAACCGGAAATTCACGTTCAGGATCCCGTTTTTTTGTTGGCTAGTGAACCACTTTGTCGAAACTTTGCAACCAGCTCCAAAATGAATTTTCTGTTAACATGTCTGTTGGGATGTCGTTCATTAAACAAATTTGCGGTACGGTTGGCACAATCATCATTTTTGAAAAAAAGAGTAATTATTTCAACTCTTTCTTCTACAGAATACACCATTGTGAAATTAATTTTCGGTAGTACTATCAAGTATCAAACCGAACGATAAACTGAAATTATAAACCGCATTTCTCTCATTCCGATAAGAAATGTTCTGATAGTCAATTTTTTGTTTATAAACCAACAAAACATTGACTATTAGCACATTTCTTATCGGAATGAGTGAAATGCGTTTTTGCATCTTCAACTGTGAGTAATCTTTAAACGAGTTAACAAAACTTCCAAAAAAAAAAAGTGTGCTGAATTCAAAAAAGAAAGAGCTTTCAAATGATGTAACACTCGACCCATGTTCCCTATTTAAAATATAAGGGTTGTTATCACCACCCTTAAGGGGTTGATGTGACAAAGTTGAGTTTTATGTCTAAACATGTCCCCCTCAATATTAAAATTTACTTGTTTCAGCGTTTCTTAAAAAAAAATTTTCTGGACGCAAATCGGTCTGTTTCGTTTTCAAGGCACCACCCTATATATATATATATATATATATATATATATATATATATATATATATATATATATATATATATATATATAAATTGAAACTGATCTCGGATATGGCTTCTAGGGGTCCTAGTTCACGCTCATTTGCAAAAAAAAATTGTCAAAATTCAAAAGTCGGGATCTCCCCATTAGTGAATTTTTTCTACGAAAATTCACTAAAAGTGGGGACACAGCAAGTGCGTTATTAGCATAATACATAACACAACCTACTTTATCTCTTAAACATATCATTGGGCCTGTTTAATCTTACTATTTATGTTAAATTTAATTAGCTGATTTTTATAAACATTTCACTCCAAAGCATCATTTAATATGAAAAGTGATTCAAATCGTGACATTCCGTATGTAAAAAACACTGACAATGACTAAAGCGTCTAATATATCCATCTTTGTTTATTCTATTTAACTTAATACTCGATAGCACTGCCATTTTCTAACAAATAGGAATATCATTCGGGCCATTTTTCAAATTATGTTAAATCTATTTTAGGAAGAACGTGGATTCCAATTAATCAACAAAACTGAATTTTGCCACATTGCATCTGTAGTTTAATGGCAAAAGTTTCTAGATGGCATAGAAGCTTCGCAACCACCGCTCTAAGGAGTAAGCAGATTGAGCCCTTAGGAATTCATTTGCTTTAATACTTCATTGTCCTCTTGAAAATGGCTCCTCGACTTTCAACAAATTCTTGACGCAGTTTAACATGAAAACCAAGTATTTCTTATATATATATATATATATATATATATATATATATATATATATATATATATATATATATATTCTTAAAAATTATGGAATAGCCGTCAGTTGCACAATTAAAACTCTTTATTAATGGCCGAGCTTTCGGAAAAATTTATTCCAATATCAAGGCTACAACATGAAAAGGAAAAAAATTACAATTTACATAGAAGAAATACAAAAATACGGTTTTAAATACTAAACTATTAATGAACAAACATGAAAAAAATTATTTGAAAATTTTGACTAAAGTCGATAAGAGTCACACTAACATATGCAGCTAACGCTTATGCGTTTAAATTTGTTTTTTGTTTTTGTCTAGCTGCATATGTCACTGTGGCTGTTATCGACTTCAGTCAAATTTTTCAAACAATTTTTTTCATTGTTGTTATTTAATAATTTGCACAAGTTCAATTAAAACTCACGTTATATGTAAGTATTGATAATGGATTAAATGTTTCCGAAAGCATAATAAGATGTTCTATGTCTGGTGACCTGGACAGTAAAAGGGTGCATTCTCTCTGTTCTCCTAGTAGATCTGTTGGGAGCAGCAGGTGGAGGTAGAAAGCTCCTCCTTTGAGCAGTGCCCGTACAGATATCTATGAGAGAGAGAGAGAGAGAGAGAGAGAGAGAGAGAGAGAGAGAGAGAGAGAGAGAGAGAGAGGGAGGTCACCAACGGCACGTCGATGGGCAAGGGATGGCAGCCTTTAAGTTTGGGTAGGGTCACCAATGAGACGTATAGCTCTCTTCTGAATGGAGTCCAGGATAGCGAGTGTAGAAGCGGCAGCGGCACCCCAGATGTGGGAGCAGTATTCGAGGTTTGACCTTATTTGTGAAGTATATAAGGTATAGAAATTAGCTGGTGAAAAGTATTTGCGAGCCCGGAAGAGGAAACCTAATTTCTTAGCAGCCGCTTCTACAATTGATGTGACATGTTGATGCCAATTGGGATTTCAACCCACAGAAATGCCAATAAGTGCAAAGGACTCACTTGGTTGTTCATTGTGATAGGTCTATGGCTGGTGTATATCTTATGAGATAGAAAGCAAGACTGAGATTTGGTGGAGTTGAATTGTACAAGATTTCTTCTTCCCCAGTCTAATATTTTTTGCAGATCCACAGAGACAAAACCCTATCCCTAATCCAAGGGATTTGAGCTGTGTGTTGAGATGCGAGGAAAGTAAGTAGGTCGCTGAACCATATTGGCTAAAGAATTGCTGACTGCAAATGCCTCCGCTGCTCTCCCTTGTGGATCGGTTTTTGAAAATCCTAGCCATTCCTTATTATGGACATTAAAGTTACCAAGAATAGTGACCTCGGAGGAAGGATATTCATAAATCAGAGTAACCAAAATCATAGGCCAATAAGAAATTTCGATGGCAAGCGTCATTAGTACAGAAGATAACTCTTAAATTATGCCGGTAATGTAAAAAAAATAATCTTACAAATTTTTAGGTCAATTTTTGTGATGGTGTCACAACATTCAAATAAATCATTTTTTATTCATGGAGATCTTTGCGAATGTGACACTACCATCAGGCATTAAGTGTCCAGTGAACTTTGAATGGATTAATTATTATTAATAAATTAATTATCATTCAAGACGGGGACTAGACATGTAGTAATGCTACTTTGCATAAAAAATAATCACACACCGCGTGCGAGCGATTTCCCACAATGTATACAGCTGTATTTTTCTCACACATTATGTAGTCATTTTCAGATGAAGCAATGTTTAAACTATTACTGTTGCAAAAATTGTCATTAAAGGTGTTCCACTGTTAAAGATTTTGCTTTGTTTTTCCTGAAAACCTGGAATTTCTCAAAAACAACTGAATTTAGTTAAAGACAACTTTACACAAAATCAACTTAAAATGTAACGCAGAACCAAAAAATGTAGAAATATCTTAGCAGTTTCATTTAAAATAAGCATGTCGGTGTCGACTTCCGGTATAGTCGAAAGTGTCAGAAACGTGAAAATATTTTTAGAACGTAGGCGCCTACTGACAAAGGTAATTAATACTTTTTTTAATCACCTGTATAGGGTCTATTCCTTATAATTAGTACAGCTTTTGCTAGTTTTGTTTCTGGATTGTTGTCAGTGGATTGTTTAAACTATGTATTGTTGTGACTCATTTTACTAAGAATTATTTGTCCTGTTTACTTTTTGCATATTTCTGTAACTTGTATTGTTTTGTAACTAATGTGCAACAATAAATGTTATGTTATGTTATGTTATGTTATATTGAAAAAAACTTTCCAAATGAAAGATGTGGAACTTTTCACGAGCTCTGAAAGAATTTGCTTTTATAAAAATAAAATTAACATCGGAAAATCGAAAAAGTTACCTACCCTCACTTTTTTTAAAATAGAACACCTATATACGATTGCTTAGAATGGTATTCCATTTTCTTCAAAAGTATAGTCAGAGGTAATGTTGTTAAAATGGGTTGTTTAAAAAATATTCCGTGTCAAACATATTGATTTTGCAGTAATAACGAATCATTGCGGAAACGTATCCAAATTGCCATGCTTGAAGTGAGACTGCTTAGTAACCATGGCAACCTAATGAAAATAAACAACAATATGTTTCAAACTCGAATTTACTAAATGTTGTACTAGATCTTTTTTGTTGTTGTTAAATCATGGTTTATGCAGACGAAGAGAAATGTGAAATTATCCGCTTTTTTTACAAAAATAATAAAAATGCCTTTGCTGCACCAAGCTGCATTTCGCTATACAGAAAAGAATTTTAGAAAAGGCAAAAGTGTTCAACGGAAAAACGGTGAGTTGCAGCAAATGAGATTGAAGAACTCAACATTTTGTTATATTTTGAAGGTAAAAATTTTTTGATTTACTATTTACAAAATATATAAATGAAATTTGTATTTCTTCCTTCAGAAAATCCTTCGCGTTCCATTATCTATGCCAGTAGTTTTTTAAATAATTCAACCAAGAAAAGCAGTCGAACATTGCACAAGTATGGATATCATCCATATAAACATTTTGTCGTGAAATCCTGCTGCGAAATGCACAGGATTTCTTCAAAAAAAGTGTGGAGTGACCACACGACATTTACAACAGCGGAAATATGTAACCGAAAAAATGTCCACATATGACCTCTCAAAATCCTCGCGGGACTGCTGAAATTAGATTTCAAGGAAATCACTTCACGTTTGGTGTAGTATCATCCGCGATAAAATTATTGGACCCATCAGGGGTCATCAACTGGGGAACGATATTCACACTTCCTGCAATATAAAACTGGTGGATTGTTGGATAATTTAAGTGTTCAGGAGTATGGTAGTCTCATATGGCAGCAAGATGGCGCGCCACTGCATAATATCATTTCGGTTCGAAATTCTCTAGATAAGCGTCATCTTTACAAATTTTGATTACTCTATTTGGATAAACCTATCGAAATTGTGACTTGGACAAGCACAAGTTGTCAACTTATTTGTCAAATGTTACGATGTATAATCTATCTCAATAAATATTACTATTACTATTACTATTACTATTACTTATGGATTGGAAAACATTGAATAGCCTGCCAATAGCCCCGATTTGACAATTTTAAATTCGTTTCTCGGGATATAAGAAAAAAGTCTGGACGCAGCAAGTGCATTATGGTAGCGAATTTTCACAGAAATATTTTTTTATTAAATGCTTATTACTTTTTTTTCTTATAATACACAGATCGAGATTAGAGATTTTGGTATGTAGTTTACTTTTTATAACGTAGACCTACTGACCAAATTTGGTTACCATAGCTTTGTTATTTTCGGAGATATGAATCTTTTTTGAAAGAAAACCCAAAATCTTACCGGAAAACTTAGTCTGATATTCCTGGCCAGCCAACTTATCCAAGCCACTCACAAAAGGACCTGTAAAAAATTTCATCAAAATCGGCACACACATACACACAACACACACCTATATATATATATATATATATATATATATATATATATATATATATATATATATATATATATATATATATATATATATATATATATATATATATATATATATTTAAAACATATAAAAATTGAAACTGACCCCGGAAAGGCGTCTAGGGGTCCTAGTTCGCGCTCATTTGAAAAAAATTTCTAGAATTGAAAAGTTGGGATCTCTTCATTAGTGATTTTTTCTACCAAAATTCACTAATTCAGTTTACGCAGAAAGAAATCCAACAATAGATGATCTAACATTTAAAATTACTGATTTTATAAAGAGTTTAAGTCAAGAAAAATCGTACTTAGTCGTTAGTGCAATAAATAAAACAGATGACGATTTCAACAAATGTGTCAGTAATAATGGAGGATGTATCGAACAATTATGAAAAACATAACAATTTGATGTCGGACCCGTAGTTTGTTTTTCGAATTAAATGTTAGTATTGTTCTAGTGATTAAATAAACTGTGTCAATATAAAATTGCAAACGCTTCTTCTTCACTATAAACACCCTTATCTTATAAAATAACTTATGCAAAAAAGTAGGTATATAAATTTGACTTTTAGAGCTATTGTTGTTTGTTTCCTCTAGGCTCATATGATCACTGCTCATTTAAATATTGCCCATGATTATATTGTTGAAATCAGAAGAAAATTATATTCTAAGCAATCATATATATAGTGTTCTATTTAAAAAAAGTTAGGCTAGGTAATTTTTTCGATTTTGCGATGTTAATTTGGTTTTTCCAAAAGCAAATTCTCAGAGCTTGTGAAAAGTTTGAAAAGTTTCATATAGTGGTCACAGCCGTTCCCGTGAGACGTTGTATAGGTCAGGGGGGCCATTCGCAGTGGGACGTTGTATACGGCAGGGAATCCGTTCCCGGTGGGATAATGTATTGGTGACGGTGAACATAAGGATCCACCCCTATAATTATTAAATAAAGGCAAGTCATAATAAGAGGCTTGTAATAACCAGTAAAAAACGATAAGTGAACAAATATCAACAAAGAAACACACTCAGCTTGTAATGTGAATGATGAAAATAAATTAGAAAGCGGCTTGGGATTTTCCCAATTCGAATAGTGTGCTAAGATATTTTTAAAAGCAGTTAGTTGGTGATCTGGTTTAGGCAGGACATTTGTAGTAATTTAAAAAAGTTTCATTATGATTCTACAAATTATCTGAGTAGACTGAATGCGTCATATGGATTTTCTCGTAATTACTGAACAAAAATAACGTACTTTCTTTATTGCATCAAAAAATTTTGTACGAGTCACCTTATTCTCTACCCAAAATAACAGTAGTTATCTACTTTACAATTGTGAAAGCGCTTATAAATTATATAACTCAATTCTAATAATATACAGTAGAGTAAATCAGAAGTAAGTTATGCCATATTTTTGCTTATTCTTAGAGTTAGAGATATTTTGTTAAGTAAACAATTTTTGTATGCTAAAAACACTGAACATTCAGTAAGTTATTAAAAAAACATAAACGCTTTGATTTGCTTGGAAAATTAAAAAAAAAATTACTTACCATAGTGTTTTCCTTTTTAGTTGCAACTACGTACTTGCTCAATACCAGTTATATGTCACAACAAAACAGAAAATAACTTACCTGTATTTGAGCTCTAATTGTATGTTACGATTTCAATTGTTTTGACGTGTCACAAACAAAATTTCTAGATCATTTTATTACACACACACAACACTTTAACTAAAATATTATCATACCTACCAAAACTATTCGCAATCATGTTTTCCAAATTTTTTGAACAAGAATTCATTTTAACAAAATTAATAAACGTCGAAAATGGCTAATTTTGAAATAATCAGTAATTTATTGATCTATTAATTTATTTGTGGACCCTCTCTCTTAATAACTTCCTGTCATTAGATGCACTTTTCATATTGTTTAGGTAGATCAACTTGTCTGGCACAGGAATCGAACTCGGGACCTCTCGTTTCATAGACTAATGAAGCATATGCCACGAGGGCGCATTTTATCAATTATTTCAGAGTATATGTAACTGAATAGGCATATAAAATTTCCTGTATGTCTCGAAGTTTTTTTTTCAACTAATATGTCTAATATAAGCGCCTAAAGAGCACTATTCACTTTGTAATCAACTTATATTTTTCACGGGTTTTTTAAGAAGGACTTCATACTTTAAATTTTATCGACCAACATTTGAAAATATGTCTATACAGTAAGTATTGTGGCATTACTTGCGTTGTAAACAACTAACGATAATTTGATAGAATTTACGAATAGGGAACCAGGCGCCAAAAGCCAAAGAATGGTTGTCTTTCATAGACCGTTAGTTTATTGTGCCATCTATTACATGTATTGGGAACTTTTTGATGCAACTGATTTCTGCCGTCTGGTGGCTAATATAAGAAGTTGTTAACCATTTTTTATTTTATTTTATTTCAACAACACACCACGAGGGCTTACAGCCTAAATACTATCGTACCGTGGGTGTTGACAAGGAGGAAAGTGGCAACTTGTTAATTCTGGACTTGAAGGTTTGGAGGTTCGGTGGAGAAGAAAAACATGTGCCAGCAAGGAATTCCACAACTTGGAAGTCCTCGGGACAAAAGAGCGGGCGTAACAAGATGTTCTATGTCTGGTGACCTGGACAGTAAAAGGGTGCATTCGCTCTGCTCCCCTGGTAGATTTGTTGGGGGCAGCAGGTGGGGGAACTATGAAGGAAAGCTCCTCTGAGCAGTGCCCGTGCAGATATCTATAAAAGAGAGAGAGAGGTCACCAACGGCACGTCGGTGGGCAAGGGATGGCAGCCTTTGGGTGAGGGTAGGGTCACCGATGAGACGTATAGCTCTCTTTTGAATTGAGTCCAGGATAGCGAGTGTAGAAGCGGCAGCTGCACCCCAGATGTGGGAGTAGTATTCGCGGTTCGGCCTTATTTGTGAAATATATAAGGTATATAGATTAGCTGGTGAAAAGTATTTGCGAGCCCGGAAGAGGAAAACTAATTTCTTAGCAGCCGCTTCTGCAATTGATGTGACATGTTGGTGCCAATTAAGATTTCGATCCACAGAAATGCCAACAAGAGAAAAGGACTCATTACTTTGAATAACTTGGTTGTTCATTGTGATGGGTCTAGGGCTGGTGTATCTCTTATGAGAAAGAAAGCAAGACTGAGATTTGGTGGGGTTGAATTGTACAAGATTTCTACTTCCCCAGTCTAATATTTTTTGGAGATCCACGAAGACAGAACCCTCCATGAGTCTGCATCCTCATCTAATTGAGCTAAAGAGACAGGCTTAGAATATTGTATATTTGAGTGGAGGGTGCTGTCGTCCGCGTAACTGTGAACTGGGTTGGATGTGCTAGAGAGGAGGTCATTGATGTGGAGAAGAAACAAAGTATGGGCTAAAGCAGAACCTTGAGGAACTCCTGCATTAATTGGATACAGTTTAGAGGAATGACCATCCACAACAACAGAAATGCTCCTGTTGGAGAGGAAATTTGCTGTCCAGGTACAAAGTTTTGGTGGTAGGCCATAGGCCAGAAGTTTATTAAGCAGCGCTGCGTGCCAGGCCTGGTCGAATGCTTTGGATATGTCTAGAGCAACAATCTGGGATTCACCGTGTAGTTCCATAGACTTGTTCCAAGAATGGGTGACAAAGGAAAGGAGGTCGGCAGTCGATCTGCGCTGACGGAATCCATATTGCCTGTCATGGATTAGACTGTGTTCTTCAAGAAATTTTAGTAATTCGGTGTTTATATACTTTTCCATCACTTTAGATACGACTGAAAGGAGAGAAATGGGCCTGTAGTTGCTAGTAAGCGCTTTGGATCCTTTCTTGGGGATGGGTTGTACTCGAGCAGTTTTCCAGTTACTAGGGAATATCCCTTTATTGTAAGATATCTGAAACATACGAGTCAGGACAGGAGCAAGTTCTGGTGCGCATTTTTTTAAAACAATTGCTGCGATCTCGTCAAGGCCAGAAGCTTTCCTGGTATTAAGAGAAGAGAGCATCTTTCGTACCTTTTTAGTTTTGAAAATGATATCTGTCATTTTATGCGCGACATTGGGGACTGTTGGTGGTTGAACATTTGGAGGTGGGTTGAGAGTATAATTGCCGGCGAACAACGAACCAAAAAGTTCAGCCTTGCCCAGGGCGGTAGAAACAATTTCATCCCCTGAGACAAGAGGTGGGAATGTGCTTTTGCAGAAATTATTCCCAATAGATTTAGCAAGAGTCCAGAAGGGTTTGCCGCCGTTGGAGCTTAAGAGGACTTAAGACTATTTTAGTATTCCGATATTCTATAAAGAACCACATGGCAGTGATTGCCTGCACAATGTTTTCTATATAAAAACTGATTTCAGTATTAAAACAATGAGCCAAAGAAGTAAACTAATTGTGCAAATGGAGCAGGAACAAGCTAAGCTACTTTTGGAGAAGGTGAGTTACCTGTTTAGGTTTTTACAAAGAAAATTATTTTGTTGTGGTTCTGTTTACGTAAATTACACTTTAAGAATCGGTGATATTTAGTTCCAAGTTTTGTCGCTTGGATCTTTATCACTTAACTATAATCTTTCTTTGAACAAAAACCAATGTGTTCAGAATGATGTGGTTTCTTTTAAATAAACCGTTTTACAGCAGAATCTATCACTTGGATCTTTTTTTTTTAACAGAAATAAGTATTTGCCAGTGATTATATGAGAACAATAATTCAAAAATTATACATCTGTTTTTGTTATTTAAAAATGGTAGATGTCGGAGCTCACTGTTTTATGATAACTTGTTTTCAGGAGACAAACAGTGTACTGCCTGAATCTATCATAGCTGAAGATTCACTTACGTCTCAATCAATTTCGGAAATGTATTTTGAAAATTTGTTTTTTCCGCACAAGGTAATGAACTGATAGACGATCATTATATATATATATATATATATATATATATATATATATATATATATATAGATATATATAATTAATTATTAAAGCATATGACTTAGCAAAACCATACGAAAAAATATGTAATCAAATAAAAAATCAGACTATCGATAATCTTCCACCAGTTGAAGAAAACTGTATAGAAAATTTCCAAAGAGTAGATGATAATAATGCAGTGAAAGATCAGAGCAATGCAACCGATGATACAGAAGTTGATGAACACAGTGATGAAGAATGATTTCCAGAAAACAACCATGCAGGTATTCCAACATCAGATGATGGGAACAGTGATATTGAAAATCATGAATATAATGGTGTTGAAAATTATACAGGAAGGCCCAAAAGAGGTAGAAAGAGAAGGTTTGGGCGACAGACAGACAACACAAGGAAATCATTGAAGAACTTTAATAAACAGCATGTGACGAAAAAAGGTAAACTAGCTCTAGCGAAACCATTCATTGATTTCAGCTGTTGATGTATATAATAATAATATTATCACTGATGAGGATAAATGGAGTAAAGAAGGGGGATCTCGACGGCAAATCATGCATACAATAGACAAAATTCTCTTCTCACTAATAAACGCTTTACCATGGGCTCAATGAGGAGGAAGAAGTTCATCCAGTCATACGTATGGAGTGTTATGCCTAATGTATGAGGCAGAAAGATAGATTTTGAATAAGCAGACCCTAAAGAGAATAGAAGGAAAACAAAGACAAAGTATACCAATAGAAATACGAATACAAATGTGCTAGAAGAGGTGAGACGAGGAAACTGCTTGCTGAAAGAAATTGAGAGATGTGAAGTAAAGTTTTTGAACATATTTTGAGACACAATAACTTTCTGTCGACATTATTAATGGGCACAGTTAAGATAAAAACCTGGACGAACTAGTGATGAGTGGAAGCTACAATCAAATAAAGAATCTGCTTGAGACAGAGAACCATAATTGTAGCGACAAATCAGCATCGCTTTAAGACTGTGATGATGAATGACGCTTATAACGTTTAAATGTTAAATTTTCAAATAGCATTTTCTGACCTTGCATTGTGAACCAGCAGACCTAATTTTTAAAACTTTTTGTTGTTTTTATTAACAACATGAATCATTAATTGCGAATCTATTTTTAAATCCAAAAAATTCTGGACGTAGCAAGTGCGTTATGGAAGTGAATTTTCATAAAAATGTTTTTAATAGCAAATAGGTATCTTTAATGCAAGCAGGCATCAATTTGGTTACTGGTATAACCCATATTATAGAAACAATGTACCATATTTTATCAAAATAACTTATTGTTTGAAAAGGTACAAACATTTTCCAAAAATAAACTTTAAATGTTTCCGAGAAAACTGGTTTCGTAACCAACGAACCTTGGGTTAATAGCAAATTGAGTTATTGAAATTTGAAACATTTAATGAAAATTCGCTACAAAAACGCACTACCGCGTCTAGATTTTTTTTATTACAAACATTCATCATATTTCGATAAAAACTGCAAAAATGCAATAATATAAGGGATGTTCGAAAAAAAAATTGTAGGTATCACCAACGACTTATGGGCCAGCCTGAGATTATCAAAATAATTTTATAAGAGGCAGCACAAGACACCCTATAATCAACGTATACATGTTTTTCTCTTATCTTGTATAATAACAATTATATTTAGCTTTACCGTAGAAAGGCGTTAGCCTGTATATATGTAAACAGACAAAAACTGAAATTAAACTCGGATATGGAGTCTAGAGGGCCTAGTGTGCACTTATTTGAAGAAAACTTTTTAAAACTCGAAAGTCGCAGTCTCCTCATTGACGAATTTGTTCTACGAAAATTAGCTAAAAATTATAAACCGTTAAACCATAAACATAACTAAAACTGCTGCCAGTGCATCAGAGAAGGGGTCTATTGAAATGAATTTTCTGTAAATATTTTAGTAAAATGAAGGACACTGGCGGTTGAATCTGAAACATCAGGGTTTGCAGAACACCCTTCTTGCAACATTTTCTTCACACAACCCGTATTGGTTTCAGGTTCTTTGCCTAAATCTAGCCAATTTTGACATTTCAAATCGCGACTTTGACGTTTTGCGGAAAACCCAAGATTTTTTTTTAATTGCCGATACTTTTTTGCCTTTAAACTTACAGCCCTAAATTGTATTACATGGCTCACTCTTCATAATGCAAACACGCTTACCAAATTCGGTTGCCCTTACTTTATTAGTTCCGGAGATATAAATTTTTTCCGAAAGAAAACACAAAATTTTTCGGGAAAACCTGGACTGATTTTCCTGGCTAACCAACTTATCCAAGCCACTTGCAAAAGGAAGTTACATACCAAAATTTGATCAAAATCGGCCCATTATTTTATGAGTTATCAGTATATATATATATATATATATATATATATATATATATATATATATATATATATATATATATATATATATATATATATATATATATATATATATATATATATATATATAAATTGAAACTGACCCTAGTTATGGGTTCTAGATGGCCTAGTTCGCGCTCATTTGAAGAAATTTTCTCAAAATTATCAATGAGGAGATTTTTTTTTGTAAGAAAATTCACTAAAACAGGAAGATAATAAAAATGGCAAGGCCCTAACTCACTCTGAAGATCTGTGTAATCTAGTTTAAAATTATAGCCCGAATCTAAAAATGTAGGAATCTCTCGATATAATCATGCTTTCTATTAAAATTTCCTTCATGGATATGTCTTGCGTCTTTGACTGTAAGTGTGGGGATCCAGGTTCGATTCTTGACGGAGGAAAGTTTTGGCGTTTGGGGTCTATTATTTTTCCATGTTGCTACAACCCGCACAAACTTTTTGCATCTTCTGTACGCGTGAATGTAAGATACAAAGGGTGGTTAGTGACACGAATGCCGCTTTGGCTTTCGCATTGCAAGCAGGCGTCAACTTTTTTTAAACTGGATTAGTTTTTTAGCGGGAAATTTAAACTTTGATCTACGAGAAGCATGCCGAGTGTCTCAAACCGAACTGACCTGACTAGCTTTTAAACGAAAAATGGTAATCGAACAACTATTATTATAACTAAACTACTCAACACTCATAGCGCCGCTCGCAAAAATTTTACCCTTTTTAAATTTGATTGACACTCGATTGCCCCTATCAAATTGAACCCTGTTGAAAGCGTTTGCACTATAGGCCCGTTGTTTTGTAAAATAACAGGTTATTCACATAAATTTTATACAGGCTGTTGAATAAAACATTGAAATTTTTCTATATCTTTAAGAGGCTCCCGTTTGAAAAACAAATTTTATTTCTTAAATTTCAACTAAGACATTTGACATAGTGTGTTTGAATTTTCCGTTTATCATTTTTATTTACAGGATGATTACAAAAAAGGGTTTTTTGTGTCTTTAGGTATGACTTTTTTACTCGTCGACCGATTTTCGTAATAGATGGCTCATATTGCAACCAATGATTCAGGCAGGAACGTTCAGTTAACAGAATCGACGCAGAATGGACGATCAATATACAGCACGACATCAAAAGTGATCCAAATCCTAATTGTTTAAAAATTTCGTTTCGACAACATAATTGACTGGAAATCAATCTGCTTTGAATGAATCTCCTTTAGGTACAATCCGTTTGTAATCGAGTTCTTTTAACAAAAATTTTCGACATATGCAGGTAACGAGAAGCATTACCTTAGTTACGAGCATTTTCAGATGACAGCTTGAATGAATCTCCTTTGGAAACAAGCCGTTTGTAATTAAGTTCTTTTAACAATAATTTTCGACCCATGCAGGCGAGAAATGAAATTTAATGCTCACAATTAATGGTTCTTTCGTCTTTCCAGTCAATTCTGCTATCAAAACGAAATTTTTAAAAAGATTAGAATTTGGATCGGGTTTGATGCCGCGTTGTATATTGATCATTCATTCTGCGTCTATTCTGTTAACTGAACGTTCCTGCCTAAAGCTTTGGTTTCAATATGAGGCGAAAATTCCACACCGAAATAGATAAAAAAGATGTTTTGTAATCATCCTGTAAATAAAAAGGATAAACGGAAAATTTAAGCACCATCCTGTAGGCTGGATCCTATTTCAACATGTTTTTAAGAAATAAAATTTGTTGTTACCTGATAGTTTGCGAAAACGGTCTAATAGAGAGTGGCAACTATAATAAAAGTTTTTGACCGATGCAATTCTCTTTTCATTTAAATCAGAAATTCGTCTAATCTTTAATTTAAATGTTCTGGCGTACTTTGTTAAATAAATTTTATCTGCCATATTAAGCAAATGCTCATATGCCTCTACCTTGGTATACTTTTTGCTTTTTGCCATTTCTTATGGGTTAGGTCCGCGATAAATAGTTGATGTATAGTTTTTATTAATGTGGCATTTTTGGACATAGTTTTAATTAAAAAAAATTCAGTGAAAATATTTCTTCTAAAACTAAGTGGCAATTCTCCTGACTCAGCTGTGACTGCACAAACTGGTGCCGATCTAAGTAAACCCAAACATAATCTCAAACACTTATTTTGCACAATGTCTAGCTTTTTGAGATGGGTATTCGCTGCTTGCCCATAAAATATACATACATAGTCAATTATTGTTCTTATATATGACATATATTAATAAGGCTACGGTTGCATCTGCTCCCCATTTCGTGCTTATAACCATTCTTAAGATATTCGTGCCTTTTTCTGCTTGGGATATAAGATCTTGTATGTGCTCCTTCCATAATAGCTTTATGTCTACTGTAACACCCAAAAACTTAATGGATGGTGATATTTGTATTTTATAATTTGATAATACTATTTCTGTTGGAATACGATGTTTTTTGCTGAAGATGCACACTTGTGTTTTTGTATGGGATAGGGTAAGACCGTTAATGCTCATCCAGTCATTAAGATCGTCATATGCTTTTTTAATAATTAACATGCCTGAGTTAATGTCCTGATGGGAAGCATAAATGCAGATGTCATCCGCCTACTGAAGGACTTTAATGTTGTTCAGATTTTTTTCCATTTCCGTTGTATATAAAACGTATAGCAAGGGGCTCAATATACCACCTTGAGGAAGTCCTTTGTTGGTCAATCTTGGCCCTAGTATGTCGTTATCTGTCCGTACGTATATTAGTCTATTGGTATACAGTGACACAACTCTGTGACTAAAGCTTGGTGGAATTCCTAATGATGTCATTTTTTTTTCTCACTAGCATGCTTAAGTTAATGTTATCATAAGCCCCGCAAACATCTAAAAATGCAGCTACTATAGATTTTGAGTTGGTAAAGGACATGTTAACATCTGTGATTAAATGTGCTATGCTTTCGTTAACTGAATGCCCTTTTCTAAAGCCAAACTGGGTTTTTGGGGAAATATTGTTGTTTTCTAACAAACCTTCTAATCTACGATTTAACATTCGTTCAAACGTTTTTAATATACACGAGGCTAAAGAGACACCTCTGTAAGACTCTGGACTTAGCGGATCTTTCCTTGGTTTTAAAAATGCTGATATAATATGGATCTCCCATTCCTGTGGAAAACTCGCAGTCTGCCAGATCTCGTTCATTATATTTAACAAAACATGCTTTGCTTGAATAGGTAGATTTGTCAACATCGCATAGTGTATTTGATCGTGCCCTGGTGCAGTATTGTGTGTTCTTTTCAAACTACATTATAATTCTTCTATACTAAATGGTCGAAGTAAAGGATGATTATTATGTCCTTCCGAAATTCCTGCTGTTGTTATTTGTGCTTCGACCCAAGGAGGAGCCAACTTATTTTAAAATGCTTTGTTTGGGACACCTGTCTGTGTAAAACATAAGCGTTATGTTAAGATTGCAAATTCAAATACTGTTAGGCAGATTTTATAAACAAAACTTTTAATTTTGGTATCTTGTAATCTTACAGTATCTACTCGATATGTACCAGAAATGCGAACATTATAAGGTAATTTGTTTTTTAAAGCTCTTTTGTGTCAGAAAAAACGCACTCGTAAAAAGACAACAATCTTTATTTTCTAGATTATCTAAGGCAAGATGGTTTACTTCTATGAGATCCGGCTTCGTTAACTGATCTTTTTCTATGTGCTGTTTTTTTTTCTTTTTTTCTTAAAAGTGGTCTTTGTTGGGAGATATTTTTATTAAAGTGGATATGTTTAGCTACTTTTTGCAAACTTCTTTACTCTTAAAATTTTTGAAAGCTATTAAATGCGATTTAAGAGAGCAGATACTGCTTTTTAGTGAATTTTCTTTAAAAAATTCGCTAATGAAGAGATCCCAACTTTTGAATTTTGAAAAAATTTCTTCAAATGAGCGCTATTTAGGACCCCTGGAATCCAAATCCGAGGTCGGTTTCAGACTTTATATGTTTGTATATATATATATATATATATATATATATATATATATATATATATATATATATATATATATATATATATATATATATATATATATATGTATGTATGTATGTATCACACCTATAACTAAAAAAATAATGGACCGATTTTGATAAAACTTGGTGAGAACCTTCCTTTCGCAAGTGGCTTGAATAAGTTCGTTAGCCAGAAAAATCCGCCGAGGATTTCCGGGACAATTTTGTGTTTTCTTTCGAAAAAAATTATATCTCCGGAATTAACAAAGTAAGGGCAACCCAATTTGGTACGCGGGTTTATATCATTATACGTAAGTTACCTACTAAAACTTAGCTCTGTAGGTTAAAGGAAAAAAGTTACAGGCATTTAAAGAAAAATAAATTTGAGTTTTCCTCAAAACGTCAAAGTCGCGATTTAAAACGTCAAAATTGGTAATATTTGGGCAATGAACCTGAAACTAATATGAGCTATGGAAGGATAATGTCTCAAGAAGAATGTTTTACAAAGCCTGAAGTCTTAGTTTCAATCGTCATTGTCCTTCATTTTACAAAAATGTTCCCAGAAAATTCATTTCAAATAGACCCTTTCTCTGATTATTTGGCAGTAGTGTTGGCTATAGAGTTTATCGGTTAATGGTATATCATTTTTGTCGAATTTTCGTAAAAAATCTTTTTCATGCCGATAACTAAAAAAATAATGGACCGATCTTGGTCAAATTTGATGTGTACCTTCCTTTTGCAAGTGACTTAGATAAGTTCGCTAGCCAGGAAAATCGAACCAGGTTTTCCCGGAAAATTTTGTGTTTTCTTTCCAAAAAAATATATATCTCCGCAAATAACAAAGTGAGGGTAACCAAATTTGGTACGCGTATTTGTATTATAAAGAGTAAACCATGTACCAAAATGTAGGTCTCTAAGTTTAAGGACAAAAAGTTACGTGCAGCTAAAGAACCAAATTTTGGAGTTTTCCTCAAAACGTCAAACTCGCAATGTAAAACGTCAAAATTGGCAATGTTTAGGCAAACAACGTGAAACAAATACGGATTGTGAAAAGAAAATGTTGCAAGAGGAGTGTTCTGCGAACCCTTAAGTTTCAGATTCAACCGTCATTGCCCTTCATTGTACTAAAATGTTTACAGAAAATTCATTTCAAATAGACCCTTTCTCTGATGCTTTGGCTGTCGGTTTAGTTAAGTTGATGCTTTCGCTGTAGGTTTAGTGAAGTTTATGGTTTAACGGTCTATAATTTTTTAGCTAATTTTCGTAGAACAAATTCGTTACTGCATTTTAGCATTTTTTATCAAATTATGATGCATGTTTGTAAGAAAAAAATTTTGGACGCAGTAAGTGCGTTTTGGTAGCGATTTTCATTAAATCCTTCAAATTTCAATAACTCAATTTGCTATTAAGGTAAGTTTCGTTGGTTAGGAAACCAACATTTAACTTTATTTTCGGAAAATTTTTGTATGAACGCAGCTAGGGCGTTTTGGTTGCGAATTTTCATTAAATGTTTCAAAATTCAATAACTCAATTTGCTAATAACCTAAGGTTCATTCACTAGGAGACCAGTTTTCTCGGAAACATTTAAAGTTTATTTTCGGAAAATTTTTGTACATTTTCAATAATTATTTTGATAAAATATGGTACATTGTTCCTACTATATAGGTTAGACCGGTAACCAAATTGATGCCTGCTCGCATTAGAGCGATATATTTGTAATTAAAAACATTTTTATGAAAATTAAGTTCCATAACGCACTTGCTGCGTCCAGAGTTTTTGCTATGTCCAACTTCTCAAAAGACCTACGTAATATAAGGCTCTCGATAAGTTGATATAGCAATAGCGTGAAACGACTTTATTGGCGTAAAATGTGAAAGCCAAAGTGAACTTTGGGCAGCCTGTGTGTAAAATATGTACTGTTCATTATTTCCCACTATTATTACCATTAAAAAGAGTAATTTTCTGTGGGAGGAAAATAAAGATAAGAGGGTCGAATACTGCAAAATTAGACGTTTACTTGTCGATTAATTTGAATTACAGATTGCTACCTCAAAAAATTCAGCAAACATGGCTTAATTAAATTACACTCTGCGTAAAGATTAATCTAACGCTGATGCATGTGTCCGAAATTAGATTACTTAAATAGAAATTACCAAACCTATGAATTTGTATCTATACGCTTCAGAACAACAAAACCAAATTAGCAATAAAAAAATTGATGATCCAACTTTTTTTGCTATCCGCTTAATAATTTTTAAACTAAACCTGTCAAAAGAAATAAATATTGCTGTCGCTGAAATAGATCATGCATACATAAAACATCACAAGATTCATTTATTGCATAACACATCATAACAAAACAGTTTTTTCCTGTCCTGGGTATTTTTACACCATTTAAGATGCATTTCCATAAGTTTTTTTATGTAATGAAGATGAATCACAAAATCCTACAAATCATTCTAAAATAATAGAATTTTTAGATTATACAAATCTTATTGGGCGGCGAATTCGTACCCGAAATGGTAAAGTCAGTGGCGGCCCTATAATATGGGTAGTTAAGCTTTTTAAAATATTTTGTAAAATCTTTAAAACAATAACTCAAAAATCGCCAAATTTAGAGGTGTAATATTTTATGTAAACTGAATTTTTACCGGGTCACCGTTATTATTAGGAAGTTAGCGAAATTGTACATTTTTTCAGCACATCCCAGAGCTATTTTTACAGCTTTAAAATTCATTCTTAAACAATTTCGAAGTTATTTAAATAAAGCCGAATTATGCTATTTTTAGCTAAAAAAATTGGCGTATGACGAGATCGTGACTTACGAAAAATTAGTTATCAAAATTGTACAGTTTTTTCCGCACACTACAGAGCTATTTTTACAGCTGTAAAATTTATTCTTAAACAATTTCCAAGTTATTTAAAGAAAACTGAATGTTGCTATGAGAAAAAAATTGGTGTATGACGAGATCACGACTTTCGAAAAATGTATATATATATATATATATATATATATATATATATATATATATATATATATATATATATATATATATATATATAGTGTGTGTGTGTGTGTGTTTCACTTTAAGTGGCTACATTTCAATATTTCATTACGAGTCAGCCGATTTTCAAAAAAAAAGTAAACAAGGTACTTCAAAAGCTGCACATCCTGGTATGCAATATCTTAAGATGCGCTTTTTCCATGCCCTAGTATGCTAACAAATAAGACCCCATAAATGACTGAAGCATATTAGGCATTTTTTACGACAAAAACAAATATCTCTATCGATTTAGGCACATCTGTAAGCCACAAATCACCAGTTTCAATTTCGTAACTTATACCGAGTGTTCACAACTTGAGTGCAAAAAATAAAACATTCGATTTTTTTTTTGGAGTGCCCTGTGTAAACTGAGTGTCTTGCAAATATTAGATTTCCGATGGATTACGGGTCACCTAGTGTATCAATTCACACAATATCATCCGCATATATTATACAGAATGTTCACAATAAATACGGACACATGCCCTTTCGCAAAGTATTACCTAATTTGGACTTTAACACCAGTCCATTATTTCGGAAAGTAGCTAAGTGAAGATTGAAACTTGCATTAAGCACTGATAAATACACTTTGAGAATTCAAATCACCACAACACATATTTTTAAAGACCTGACGATCGTTTCACTAACGAAGTTAGCGTCATTAGAGGATGAAAAATTATATTTTTCGCCTTACTTATCAGTGCTCATCGCAGGTTCCAATCTTCACTTAGCTACTTTTATAAATAACGGAGTGGTGTCTTCCCAAAATTTAAGATGCCGGTCCGATCAAAGTCCTTTTCTCAACATGAATTAAATTTTCTTCTGGAAAGCTTTTATAACTTTAATGAAATTTGTAATACAAGTTTCTTTTAAAAAGATTTACAGTACCTAGATTCACCAAATTTTAATTGGCTAGCGTCTTAGAAAATTGAGTTGTGGGCATTCAGAGTTTTGCTCAAAAGAAGCTAGAACACAAGATTTGAATATTTTGTATCATAATAGAAAGAGAGAAATTCTTCAAATGAGCTTTTATTAGGACCTCTAAACCCGATCTTCGACGTTTGTTCAAATTACAACTATTACTTTTAGCAGGGTACCCAGCAGAAATCAAAAATCAAATTCCCTGACATTTCCAGGTTGAGCAAGTGAATTTTTCATAATATTTAAAATGAAAGGCACACATCTCTGAATACGTTTCTATTCATGAAATAAATAAAAATTCTGAACAAAAAACGTGTTTAATACACAAACATCATCAAAAACATAAATATGCTAATTATTTTAAACTTCTAAAGAAAACTGATAACTTTCTACTTAAATGAGCGAGTATTACACGTTTTTGCAGTAACTAGTAATTAAGCTTCACTCATTTGAGTCTAAATGAGATCAAACCACAAGAGCCATATTATAACCACTGTTCAAGTATTCGAATAAAAACACGTCTTGATTAAAAAAAAAGCTTCTTGAACAACGAAAATAAATATCAAATGTTTACTATGAAAAAGTCTAAATGAAATTACCACATTGTGGAAATAAGATAGTATTCATGCATATTTTATCAATGTGGTAATTTTAGATTTCACAACTTCAATCTCAATTTTTGCACTTTCTTCCGTGTGTTTTTCCGCGATCTTAGTTGTGATATTTCTCTATATGTTTTATGTATCATTTTTTTCTGCTTCGCTCATCCAAAGCGTTGTTATCTGATTTTCCTCAAGGGCTCTTTTATATTTAAGATATTATTAATTCTTGATGCTACTTTAGATTGACTTCTTCATTTCCCACTCGTCCTAATTTATTTACACTATCATACACAATGCGTTGCGATATTAAAGTTTTCTCTTGTGGATTACAATACAAGTACCCATATACAAAGGCCCAATATTTTCACTCCAACTTTAACTCTATGTTACATGATCGTAAAGGTTAAAATAGAATAAGCACAGACAGCGTAGCTCTACACCGCCAATAATTAGAATGCATTTTGCATTTTATGCATTCAAGGAAAAATATTTCAAGTGAGATAAACAAATGAGACTTATTTGAGATAAATGAAGAAGCTATATTTATTTTGGCGCATGATGTGACATTCGCTGCGTTTGTTGGCGGCTAGAAGACAAATATTTCGGTGAAAAAGATTCGTATAATATACTTATATCATTTGAAACCAAAATAATTTGCTTGTGACGGAATTTACAAATATAGAATTTCCATGTCTGTGTAATGATTTCCATGATATTTGAGTAAAATCACAAATTTCCCTGACATTTCCCTGATATTTTAGGGGGTATTTCAAATTCCCTGATTTTTCCCGGTTCTCCCGGTTTTCCAGGTCGCTGGGTATCCTGTTTTAGTAATATGCCGTACAAATAGTGTAAAATTTTAATGAAAATTCACTATTATAACGCACTTGCTGCGTCCAAAATTTATCTTTTTGTAATGTAGGAGTAAAAGTAAATTTTCTGCATTCTTATACGATTAAAATGTAGTTGAAGTCATCTCTTTTCGAACATGTTTGGATAGATGATCTTATCCAAATCAATGCAATATTTAAGTGAATTTCAATTAGTTATAACTAATAAAACAAAACATTTTTTGAAATTCGCGAACATTCATCACCATTTGTGAATTGTATAGATTATGCAGCTTTTTAAAGTGCTTACAATTACAATTTAAGGAGGCTATGGTTTTCTATATTAAAGTGGTACCTAAATGTCACCCTTAAGTCGATTATTAAAGATGTAATATTAGGAGACCGAGACATGAACTTGTCAAAACCACAAATAGTTATGTCAGTCGTTATTATTTGTTGACAACTGGTGTATGCGAATAATTATTATTTGGTAAAAATGGTTTTGGGTACTTAAGAAATTATTACTATGATTTTTATTTTGGGTGATTGCCAAAAAAATGTATTATTGGGAAGTAAAGTGTACATTTAGTTTTTTTACAACGGTTTCAGGTTTTGATAAATGGTGGCCGAAATATAGGTGTTTTTTCAGCTTTAATCACTTACCATTCCTTTACTATAAAATTTAAAGCTAATAATTATCATTATGCTTATTCACTAAACCGTTTCTTTTGAAAGTTGCTTCATCAGCAAACAGCAGCACATTATTCGAAAAGCCTGGATGATCGGAAATCAGATTTAATAATAATAATAATTAAAAATTCCTCCCTTTGATCATAATCTCGATCGTACAGTTCTTGGTGCAATTCTATATGGTATCAATGGTATTCATGTTGCTTTAGAATGTTTTCAAGACTAGTGCGTACAATACCAGTCGCTCTCTCAATTTCCCTGATACTTATTTGAGCATTTGCAATTTATTATCTTCATTTGTAACCGATAATTACTTTGCGTTTCGTAAATACAACGTTTCCTGTTTCCTCGGATCTCTCCAATAAACTTGTAAAAACTTCAGATCTCGGTTTTTTTTTGAAGCACCTGATATCGCGCCGCATACACTTTACTTGCCAATAATGAATTCGTTTAGCAATTGCCCAATATACAAATAATATTAATCATTTCTTGAGTACTTTAAAACCATTTTTACCAAATAATAATTATCCGTATAAATCAGTTGTCAACAAATAATAACGTCTGACATACGGATTTGTAGTTTTGACAAGTTCATGTCATGGCCTACTGATATTAAATCTTTAATAATCGTTTTAATAATCGTATAAGAATGCAGAATATTTGCTTTTACGTCTAATTTACAACAAAAAAAAACTATTGGTCAGAGAGGTATCATATATGGTATTTTTTGAAAGCTAGTAATGTTGTTTTTAACATCGAAATACAATATACAGGACGGTTCCGTTTGAAAAAAAAATGAGCCCAACGTGAATTTGCAAAACTCGACCACCCTGTACAACGGCGATTCATTTGAAACAACAAAAAAACTATTGTTGCGATCAAGGATATGTTACGTTTTATATGACACATTAAGCTTTTTTTACAAAAACTTCAGGTTTTGATAAATAGTGGCCTAAATATGGGTATTTTTTCAACTTTAATCGCTTGCCATTCATTTACTATAAAGATTAGACCTAACAAACTTTATATCAAAATTGCCGCAATGACTGGGACAATTCACACAGATAATTAGATATAGGGTGCTACGAGTCTTTCGGACCAGCCTGTACCATAGTAATATTTTGAAAACATAGCGTGTGCAGCTACCTATTGTTTCCAAAAAAAAAGAATTCAATAATTGCCAATAAAATTATGTATACCGCAAATCTGGCAATGAGGGAAAAAGTGTGAATAAGTATAATTTATTAGAAAATAGACAACAGAAATAAAAAAAATTGCTACCGATAGAAATTCTACAAAATGATAATTTCATAGGCATCTTTTGAATTTTTGATGATTTTAAGTTTTAAATAACATTGATAAAATATATGTCTTTAGTTATGCGGGTTCTCCTTGAAAACGACAAATGTTTTTTGAATAATAACAAGCGTCTAAAAGTTTTAGAATTGACTTCCCCATAAAATGAAATAATAATTTTGTAAATCCGGCGCAAGGTTAAAAAATTCTGTCACATTTTATGGGTGCATCACCTTATTCAACCTTTTAAAATGCTTTACTTGAAATCTGCTCACGATCGATTAATGCTCTTGGTACACCCAAAACGTGAACCAAATTTGGTTTTTCTAAGTTGAAGTATTACTGTGGTATTGATTTGTTTCGAAATTTAAAACCTAACTTCTTAAGGGTGCAACTTAGTATGGGGGTAGGTTGCATTAAATCACCATATTTTAGGTTCCCCTACATGCCCTAGCTCTGCGTCGGTTCTTATGCGAAGCACCCCATATCTCTTTTTTTAAGCAATGTTTCCATGAGAATCTGTAAGAACATTTTGAGAAGATTCATTGAATGTTCGTGGGACATTTTCAGAAGATACTGAGAGCTCCTAAGAATATTATAAATAACATTCTGAGAACCTTATTAGTATGACAGGATCGGTACAATTGTCATGTTCATAGAATGTTCTTTGAATATATTTGTACCTTGTGAGAAGAGAACCTCGGTGGTTCAGGGGTAAGAACGTGTGCCTCTGAACCGAAGGGTACTGGGTTCGATCCCAGGTTACAGAACAAAATTCTGAGAATGGTTAGAGGCGCACCATGGTTTGTCAGAAATACCCAGATCCACGAAGATCTGAACATGCCCACCATTCTTGAGTTCATTACTCAATTAGCCAAAACTCAATATTCCAAAGCAGCGGCTCATCCCAATGCTCTTCTACGTAGAGCCACAGACTACGAAGAGCACCTTCCCTACATACATAAGCGCCCCAAGCTTATTCTGACCCGGTAAATCCCCCGCGGCTCAACAGAATGGTAACATTTTCACTCTAAACTCATGTGTGTTCCTAAACCGACGGAGGTATGGACCCCAGGTCCGGTACTCCACCGGGAGTGGAGTTTAGTGGGTGCGAGTCCCACACTACCTCGTATTCCCACTCACCTTTATGGTGGTGGGTCTGAGTGTGTGCATAATTTGGCATTCTCCATTCCTGTTTAAATCAACAACAAAAAATTGTTATTGCATATTCAGAAAAAAATATCTAAGGAAACGTATTAAAAAAATGTGTTACAAGTACAATTTGGAGAACCCAATTCAACACAATACAGTTTTTAGACCTGACGATCGTTTCGCTAACAAAGTTCACGTCATTAGAGGGATGAAATTAGGTTTTCCAAATTGTACTTATCGATGCTCATCAGAGGTTCCAATTTTCACTCATTGAAAAATTTGTAATTTATAAGAAAACATACAAAATCGCTACATTCAGTTTTCTCTAATAATTTTGGAAGTATTTAGAATTTACCTGATCTAATCCCAGATCTTAAATGTGCTTCAAAACTGTACAATTATGCTAATTCTTTGTAACTTTAACACTAACTGAGATATCTGTAGTGAGTCCATAAATGTGTTGTTTTGAAGCAGCCGAGATTTGGACTATTTAACTTAAGGTGTCATAACTGTTTTAAAATGTCGAATAACTCCCAAATTGCCAATTTTAGAGGTACGCTTGTAAAATTTTACATAAAGTAAGCATTATATAATTCAATATTACGATTCAACCAAAATTACACGAGTCCAAAACTCAAAATAAAATGAATAACAGAGTATTAATGTGATAAATTGAAAAGGTGTCTGGCTACGTTCCTTATATCCAGTTTAAGATGCAGCTTATTTTTAATGATTTCATTTTAATTAATTAAAAAGTACCCCGCCACTGAATTAAAAAAAACTGTTTGATTACCCTCTTTACCTGAGTAAACACCTTTAACACAAAATTGAATAAAAAATGAAAGCTATATGTACCCTATTATTACCCTAAAAATGAACGCAACAGAGCCGCCACTGTCGAACTGCGTACCTGTCATAAATCGCAGCGAATAAATACATATTAACATAAATAAACATTGAAATTACTCACTCAGCGTGGGTGTATTTGGCACTGGAGGCTTCTGGTGACCTTCACAAGGTCGTGCTATCTTCGACGGGGGCCGTATGCCGGACTTCTTTGTAGCTGTTGATTTCACAGACACTGAAGATGCAACACTCGCGTTATCGTCCGAAACGTTACCGCCACTTGGCACTTCCGAGGATAAGGTGGGAACATCAGGTTTCTGAAATTGGGGTAGGCTGTTCTCGCTAGGGAGTAGGTTTGCGGGAGCCTGTGTTTCGCTTATAACTGCGGCACTGTTTGTATTATTATTATCTACGTTACTATTATCGTTATTATTATTGGTGTTATCGTTAGTCGGGTTCGGAGTCGAATTGTTCGCGGTATTTTGTACTTCACTCATTTTCGTATCGCGTTAGGTTTTAACACTTAACAACAAATTAACATAACAACCTGAAACAATCATAAAAAATTAATTTTATTAAAATGTTTGTATTCGGTGTGACTTTCTTAATTTAATTAAATAGTACCTAGAAGCAACATTACAAATTACGTCAGTTGGAAAAACAACTAAATTTCACAATTAGTCATACGTGAAAAGTGAAAAGGATAAAGCAAAACCGCTTAGGCAACTGGAAAGCAATTTTATTGATAGGCGCTTATACACGTGTACTTTAAACGAACGGATGCATTTTTGTTTTGTTTTTATCTAGTCATTCAGAAGAGAGCTATACGTCTCATCGGTGACCCTACCCTCACCCAAAGGCTGCCATCCCTTGCCCAGTTGGTGACGTCTCTCTCTTTTATAGATATCTACACGGGCCCTGCTCAGAGGAGCTTTCTTCCATAGTTCCTCCACCTGCTGTCCCCAAAAGATATACCAGGGGAACAGAGCGAATGCACCCTTTCATTGTCCAGGTCACCAGACATAGAACATCTTGTTATGTCCGCTCTTTTGTCCCGAGGACTCCAAACCTTCAAGTCCAGAATTAACAAGTTGCCTCTTTCCTCCTTGTCTACACCCACGGTGCGATAGTATTTAGGCGTAAGCCCTCGTGGTGTGTTGTTGAAATTTAAAAAAAAAGTTGAACCATACAACAGTTTTTTACAAAGTTTTCTAGATGTTTTAACACAAAACCATTTTTACAACTAAAACTCTTAGCGAATTTACGCAAAAAAATTGTAATGTAGAGACCACAACTTTGAAACTTTGAACAAATCTTCAATCGAATGCGTTTTAGAGCCCCTAAAACCCATATTTAAGGTCAGGTATGTGCGTTGGTATGACAGGCGGCATATTCCCCGAGCGGTAACTTAAAAAAGAACAGATCTTACTTGAAACGTGTATTTTGGATGAGCTAGGAGTATGACCAGTTTTTCCCAAAAATAGTTAACTTTAAAAAGATTTTGTATGTGCGGAATCAATGAAGAGTTAAAAACTTTACTATATATCAAAATTGAAATTTCTAGTTAAATATAGGAAATTAAGTTATTTTTTTAAAGACATTTACGAAAATTCGCCATTAAAACACATTTTCCCGTTTTTTAAGTGTTAGTTGGAAACATAGTGTGTATGGTAGAATTAGTTGATAATAGAAAGTTGGTAGCAAGTGCGTTATGGTAGCATTTTTTTTTCATTGCCATAGAAAGTTCAATTTTGGCACCGATATATTTAAGCCTCTATCGGGGCAACATGGATACAACATTTAATCAAAATAACTTTGTTATTTTTCGAGATACGTTTTCAGAACATTTTTTTAAACTGCTCCTTTTGGGCTGGCTAACGAACTCATCTAAGCTATTAACAAAAGAAAGACACGTGTCAAGTTTAATTAAAATCGGTTAATTATTTGTTGAATATATATATATATATATATATATATATATATATATATATATATATATATATATATATATATATATATATATATATATATATATATATATATATATATATATATATATATAAACTTGAACGAACCTTGTTTTTGACTTCTAGGGGCCCTATTTCGGCCTCACTTGAGGATTTTTTAGCAAAGTCTCACCATTGATATCTCTCTAAAGCGAATTTTCTTAAGAACAAAAATGCAAATGGGATGAGGAAGTTTCTACATAAATCTCTATGCGATCTTTATTTCAATTTTTCCTCAGAGAAAACTTTGTTTTCAAGCAAGGAAGATAGAGTATTAGTACACACCAGTACTGTAAAATATTTCATTTAAATAACACTTTAAGGATTTTGATGAAAAAAGTTGTTCAAGTGTTTTCTTAACCAGGGGCTTGTTTTTTCTTCGAGTATTGATTCTCCTAAAAAAATATTCGGAAAATTTCGTCCATTTTAAGAAGTTATATATATATATATATATATATATATATATATATATATATATATATATATATATATATATATATATATATATATATATTTATTTATTTATTTTAAAAAAATTCACTAACAGAGAGGTATCGATGGTGAGACTTTGCGAAAAAATTTCAAATGAGCGCGAACCAAGACCCCTAGAACCCATATCCGGTGTCAGTTTCTATTTTCATATGTTAATATATATATATATATATATATATATATATATATATATATATATATATATATATATATATATATATATATATATATATATATATATATAAAAATATATATGTATGTATGTATGTATCCAACCGATAACTCAAGAAATAAATGACCGATTTCGATTAAACTCGGCAAGTCCCTTTCTTTTAGTAATGGATTGGATGAGTTCGTTATCCAGAAAAATCAGACGTTTTCCCTAAAAATGTTGAGTTTTCTTTCGAAAAAAAATTTTTTCTCCGAAAATTACAAAATTATTTTAATGAAATTTGATAGATGTGTTGCTTTTGGAAAGACCTTACCACATACCAAAATTCAACTTTCTAAGTTGATAGAAAATTGAGTTATTCAGATTTTGAGTTTTCTCCGAAAATTAGATAACTTTCTTAATAAAGTTTGGTGGATATGCTGCCTTAGGAAAGACCTTACTACATACCAAAATTCGACTTTCTAAGTTTGTATAAAATTGAGTTATTCAAATTTGAAGCATTTAATAAAAATTCACTACCATAACGCACTTGCTGCGTCCCGAACTTTTAGTGAATTTTCGTAGAAAAAATGTTTATATATATATATATATATATATATATATATATATATATATATATATATATATATATATATATATATATATATATATATATATATATATATATATATGTATGTATGTATCACACCGATAACGCAAAAAATAATGGGCCGATTTTGATAAAATTTGGCATGTAGCTTCCTTTTGTAAATGTCTTGGATAAGTTCGTTAGTAAGGAAAATCGGACGAAGTTTTTCGGGAAAATTTTGAGTTTTCATTCGAAAATTTTTTTTTATCTCAACAATTAAAGGGCGGATTTTGATAAAATTTGGCATGTACCTTCCTTTTGTAAATGGCTTGGATAAGTTCGTTAATCAGGAAAATCGGATGAGGTTTTCCGGGGAAATTTTGAGTTTTCATTCGGAAAAAAAATTTATCTCAAAAAATAAAAAAACTATGAAAACGAAATTTGGTAGGTAGGTTTACGATATAAAAAGTAAACTATACACCAAAATCTAGATTTCTATGTTACATTAAAAAAAAAGTTATAATAAAATATTTTGTGCCAGATCATTTCTATGAAAATTCACTACCATAACGCACTTGCTGCGTCCAGGCTTTTTATATATCATTAGGTACTCATACTCATATGAAAGAGCTTGAAGTGATGCTAGTAAAAATAACAGCCTGGGTGGTCCAGTGGTAAGAACATGTGCCTCTAAACTAAAGGGTCCTCTATTAGGCTCACAGTAGTGGATGATTTTACTTTTTCAGTACATACTGTAAAATTAACGTCAACTGTGAGGTTGTGACATTGTGTTTCAGAAAGTTGAATGTCTACATGTTCCGCCGTTCAGGGGGCGTAAAGCCGTCGGTCCCGTGTACCATGCGATGTTGAGCACTTTAAAGATCCCCAACCTCCTTACATAATAAATGAAGTTTGGTGAAATTTCTAGGATTGTGAGGTGAAACTGCTCCTCTAGCGTCGGTGATTTGTCATAGTCGCGCAAATAGACCGACTTCAAGGAAGCAAAAATACAATACAATACAATGGTAAAAAAATTACTGTTAAAAACTCGCAAAAAACTAGCTGAATGAGGATCAGTTCATTTAAAGCCTACTCAGTTGTTCAAACTATCAAACAGTATCATAATAATATAAGCATAAATTGACTTACGTCATATAGTAGGGCAGGTTTGGTGACTAATAAACCAGAGATCGAATGCGGTTTTAATACAAAATTATTTTAAAACATGACTAACAATAATAAATTAATTTTGTGAATTATAATCTTAAAAATTGTATACCTACACCGTCTTAATACATGTATTATGGCTAAAATTTCTTGTCTAATCTAAGAACTAACATTTACTGCATGTTTATGCTCCAATAACTGTAGATAATCCACTTACAAATATTTCATTATTTACATTTTGCAAATAGGGTCAGCTACCTGTTAGAGCATAACCTCAAAGTTAGGTTGCTAGTTGCTAAACATTAAATTTTATTGGGTTTTGACACGTCCAAAATTAAATTTCACCTTCAATTATATACAACACGGTCGTATTTATGAAGTTATTTTTAGAGCAGGATGAATTGGCTCAGATATTGCAATTTCAACAAATTTCGCATTTAATATGTTACTACATTTTCAAGAACATATAATAAACAGTGAGGGTATTTAGTATTTGGTAAAGTAAATACATCAAAGTGTAATAAGATAAGAACATATTTGAATCTGAAAAATGTACTTACGTAAACAAACAAACTAAATAAAATTAATAACCACTAGAAAACACAGGAAACTTGGTTTAGCTTCAAATCTGACATAAACAGCTGTTTAGGAATTTGACATTAGGCGGCAGATCATTGTTGTGTATATGTTGACACCTAGTGTTGACTAGCAGAAGCTTCAGAATTAGATCGTCTATCTTTTACACAATGACTAACAATAAAGCACTGTTAGTCATTGATGGCTACTAATAAACGTCACAAAATTGTGCTTGAAGTCACCAGTTTTTTCATCAATCTCCAAACGCTGAAATGTATCAGTAGTCAGCAGATGAGCGCTTAAACGCAGTGGTTGCAATGCCGGATGAACCCAGTCCAAGGTCCATAGATGAGATAGGTTGCCTGGTAACTCTGAGAAGAATGACGCGGGGAGGAGTGTAATACGTCATGTGTATTCCAAAGATGGTTAACACCTAAAGTTTCAGATTGATTTTTGGTGTTTTAAATAACATTTATTAGATATTTGTGTAACTTTGCTCAACATTTTTCGAATATGATCAGTTATGGATTTAGTACGAAATAGCAGTTAAATCGAAACTATTGTCTTAATGGCAATATCTTATTTTTTGAGGTGTTGTGTTGTAAACACAACTGCACAGTGAATCAACGGTATTGCGAATTGAACGTTATTTATTTGAGATTATTCTTACGTTTAACAATTAAATCGGTGAATTGTCATAAATGTAGATATGTGTTTAATGAAAAAAATTTCGGGACGCAGCAAATGCGTTATGGTAGCAAATTTTCATTAACTGCTTTAAATATTAATAATTCAATGTTCTATAAACCTAGAAAGTTGAGTTTATATATATATATATATATATATATATATATATATATATATATATATATATATATATATATATATATATATATATAAACATATAAAAATTCAAACGGACCTTTGTGTCAGGTTCTAGAAGCTCAAGTACGCACTCATTTGAAAAAAAATTCACCATCGATACCTCTCTATTGGCGATTTTTTTTTAAATTCGATAAAATATAGGTGTTATATACACTTATAACATGAACTCAATAAATAACTTCACCTAAATATCTGTTTAGATACCTGGTGCAGTTGTTTGCAGTGAATAAATGTGCAAAATAATTCTATAGATGTCTGCGAGACGCGTGTTCAACAGGACATTGATCCAGTCCACTCTTCTTGTTCAGGAATGGTTTCAGAACAACAATGTCCAGCAGGTCTGCAGTGGACGACAGCACTATCACCGAACCTCAACCCCATCAAGAATCTTTGGGATAAGGTTGAACGTCGGATTCGGGTCACAAGATTCCCCAACGAACAGTCTTTAGTTCATAAAATCAATGAGGTTTGGACGAATATGCAGATAATCATCTTCCCCAGTTTCATCAATGCCGCGTCATTGCCAAAAAGCTCTATAGCTAACAATGGGTATCCTATTAATTATTAAGTGAATACTCTTATACTTATCATATTGTTATTGCTGTAACCCTGTTGAACCATATTTGTTGTTTTTTGTTGAATGAAATGAAATGTTATTTCTGTAAATGTTGCTTTACTATTGTCGCGAAAATAAAGTGTATGGTCTAAATAACTTGTAACTTACTAACTAATTTGAAATTTGAAAGCAATCTCATTTCACCTGTGACAGCAGCCTATTATGGACTTTTAAATTAAAAGGTTTTCAATTTTCCCAGTTTATAGTTTTATTCGAGATACTTATAACTGTTTGATTTTTTAGAAGAGTTGCTGTTGTTCGATAGTGTATATACGCCGTTGAAAAAGTTGTCTTGTGTAAAAAATTACCAAAAGAAAAAAAAGTCATACTTTATATCTTCAATTAAAATACGGAACCTAGGTACGTATACCTTGCCGTTGGTACAATTTTAAACAAACGAAGTAACAACACGCGGCAAGCAATGGCTATTATATTTGTGTGTATTAGTGAATTTTCGTAGAAAAAAATCACTGTTGGGGAGATCCCGACTTTTGAATTTTGAAATATTTTTTGCAAATTAGCGCGAACTAGGACCCCTAGAACCCATATCCGCAGTCAGTTTCAATTTTTATATGTTTATATATATATATATATATATATATATATATATATATATATATATATATATATATATATATATATATATATATGTGTGTGTGTGTGTGTGTGTGTGTGTGTATCACACAGATAATTAAAAAAATAATGGGCCGATTTTGATAAAATTTGGCATGTACCTTCTTTTTGTAAATGGCTTGGATAAGTTCGTTAGTCAGCAAAATCGGACGAGGTTTTCCAGGAAAATTTAGAGTTTTCATTGGAAAAAAAATTTATCTCAAAAAATAAAAAAGCTATGATAACCAAATTTAGTAGATAGGTTTATGATATAAGAAGTAAACTACACACCAAAATTTAGATTTCTACATTACAAGAAAAAAAAGTTATAATAAAATATTTTGTGTCAGATCATTTATATGAAAATTTACTACCATAACGCACATGCTGCGTCCAGGCTTTTTTATATCGGTTCTCGTTTTAATGACAGTTAAAATCTAGTTACCTTAGACTTCTAGTAGTATTAAAATATAGATATTAAATTACCGGCAAATTTAAGTAGTCTATTATGCTATAAAAGAAAAATCTTTGAGTTATTGTATTTAATTATACAATTTTTTAACAGTGTAAGACAGATAATGCACAGCGTATACATAATATTACTGTCATTTGACCGTTTTTATATTTATAAAACATTTGAGACGCAGCAAGTGCGTGATGGTAGCGAATTTTCAATGAAAGCTTCAAATTTTAATAACTCAATTTCCCATTAACCTAGAAACTTTAATTTTGGTATGTGGCAACATATCTATCAGGGCAACGTGTCTACCATTTTCCTAAAAACAGCTTTACTATTTTTCAAGATACAGAAATGTTTATAAAAATCAGACTTAAACACTAGTCCGATTGGGCTACCTAACAAAATCGTCTAAGCTAGCAACAAAGGGAAGACACGTGCCAACTTTCATAAAATCGGTTGATATATATATATATATATATATATATATATATATATATATATATATATATATATATATATATATATATATATATATATATATATATATATATATATATATATATATATAGAGTGTGGCCCCTCTTAGATGGAAACACCCCTGTAACTTTTCTTTTTATAATTCGATTTTGATGAACAAAAGGTCAAAAGATATAAGATGAGAAACTCTACAAATGTGAAAATTGTTCTGTATGTCTCCTGACCAAGGCCTACTACTGCAGTTTCTCTATGTCAAAAAATGGGAAAAAGGGTTAGGACCGTTTTAGGAAGAAAATAACCCCTACATTCTGCGTCTTTTAAATATGTACCAAATTTAATCAAAAAAGAAAAATGATTAACCATCTCTGAGAGGTTTTTGTGTAACCCTTTTAATATTGAAACACCCTGTAACTTTTGTATTTATAACGATTTAATTAACGGAATCTCAAATAATAGAAAATGAAGAAATCTATGGATCACGTAAAAATTGTTTCCTATGCCATTCGATCACGGCCTACTAAAAGGCAATGAAAAGTGAAGATAAACTTTTCTTCTTTTCTTTTCCAAAAGGAGTAAGAATAAAAGTATTTGGTAAATTTGCAGATAAGCTCAGGGAGGGTTTTTATTTTAAAAAATTAAGGAATATGCTTGGAACCCATCTTGGATGCATAAATCACAAGAAAAATTCCTCTCAAGTACCAAGAGTGAATAGGGGTGCTTAGCGGAAAGAAGAGAAATAGAAAGTATAAACGAAAAATGCAGTATAGTATAAGTATAAACGAAAAATGCAAAAAAAAACAGTTTAGCCTTGCCTATATAGGCTGCCTTTATCCCATTTTGCAGCTACACCTCCTAAAGTCTGGTTTATCCCGCACAGATCGGATCCCGGTACCTTTCTTGGCGGTTGTCCTCAAAAAAATTGTCTTGTGGGTGATGCATTTAGGGTGGTTGTAGACATGCAGAAGGGGAAGAAGCTCCCGTGTTTGGGGAAGGACTCGGCCAGCATGGGACTTAGGTGAGGATGGGTGTTTCGTCATGGTGGTTTTCCTTCCCCTACTGCATGCATACAACCGCCATCAATGCATAAACCACAAGACAAATTTCTGGGGAACAGCCCCCAAAAAGGTTACTGGACCTGTGGCGAGTAGGAGTTCTGTGCGGGATAAACATGATTTTAAAAAAGTGTAGCTGCAAAATGGAATACAGGCAGCCTATATAGATCCAGCTAAGCTGTTTTTTCGCATTTTTCGTTTCTTCTTCCCCTATTCACTCCTGGTCCCGTACTTTTTTTGAAGGTTGTTTGCAAGAAATATTTCTTGTGGTTTGTGCATCGAAGGTGGATTCTAAGCACGTTTCTGAAAAAACTCTACAATCCCTCCGTGAGCTCAACCCAAGGTTTATAGAATCTGATCTATGAACCTTGAACTCAGCCAATGTTTCAAATAATCAGTCATCCCAGTCTAAATGCTTTGTCGCCCCATCGTTGCAAACATTATGACTCTGTCTCCTGCAGTTCTTATCATTTCATTGTAGCTTCCGTACTTCGTCAGGTGTTGCCTCTTGTTCTACATTTTCCCGTTTTTCGAAGTACGTATCTTTTAAATAATGTTATATATCAGACAGTTATTATGCCTCAGATCAGAAGAATATGTCCAATAGATTTTGACCCACTCCTCTCATTTTCTTTCAGAGAGCATCTATCTTGTTTCACATCGTCTAGCACACTTTCATTCATTTTAGCGACTTTTCATAAAGAAAATTTCCTCTTTAGATAATGGTATAAACGACTTACAAATTTTCTTTTTTCTTTTTTTTGTCAACTACTATGATCAAATATACCGTCCAATATAAGGAAGCACTGCGCACGGAGATCTCGAAAACCATGAGAGATGGAATGGGGGCAAACTTGTGCAATGGTGAGAGCTCATAAAGATCATTTCCGGAACTGAATTACCGTTTTTCGTTTTTCAGATAATTCGAAAAAGTTATTTAAAGAGATACCAAAAGACGGAAACTATACTTTCTCATTGCACTTTTTCAATCTGTTTATGAGCTCTCACCATTCCAAAAGTTTACCCTCGTGTAACCGTCATTCCATCTCTAATGGTTTTCGAGATCCCTAATGCAGTATATCCTTATAATTGGACACGCTGTATATTCACTTTGAATGCTAAAGTCAGTCCAGGTCTATTGGTGAAAGAAATTTTTGAACCAAAACATAAGTAAAACCCTATAGATTGATTTAAATATGTAAAGCGCTCTTCTCAGTGGCACGCACTAAATTAACTGCACTGCGCCTCGTGTTTTATTTACAGTAATATACTCCCTTCACTTTTACTGTACCCACTCCCGACCAGTCGCAAATTAAGCTTTTGGAAATCAGGATTAGCACAACCACACCCATTAGCACGCCATAAATTTGGTTTTCTTTCTCGGCAACTTAAATGGTTAACGCATTTTTGCACTTTAATAGTGCCAGACTATACATGCACCAATATAATTTGTAGCTGGCGTTAAACATGTTTCTATGATATGTCTTGGTAATGGTAAAATCTGTTTGGTCTCTTTTCCATGTATCATCTGGTGATGGTGCTTTCCATGTATATATTCTCCTTTTAGGTACTTCTTGCATTGCGTTCATGATAATTAGACCACTATTTGAGACCAGTATATCAAATATTCATGAGCTCCTCTCATCCTTCATTTTTTAACTACAGCACTTTCTATTTGTTCGCCCGTTACTGTATTGAAATCTTACATTATAATTTTCTGTTCCTATTTCCTCACGTTTTACACAATTCTTTTACATTAAAACAGTTCCTCTCCATGTTTGCTTGGTGATGTAGGAAATTATACTATATTGTATTATCATGGTATATACTGGGGTTTTGCTTGAATTATAGCAATCTTGTCGATAACATAGTATGTATTTATCACTTTATTGACCCATTTGTTCCGTAACACATTTGCGACTCCGTTGCTTCCTGAGTTATCAGTTTCACTATACAGGGTGAATCACCTGAAACTTCATCGATTGATCATGGGCAAACCATCATCAGGAAAAATCTCAAATCTTGGTACTGTTCTAATGCAATTAGGGGACATTCGGCTAAAGTATTTTCAGACTAGTGGTATTTCCGGTTGTACCGGAAGTAGATGTCAACTTTCATATTTCAAATAGTACACCCAGTATCTTATAACATTTTGAGATTCTACGTAAAATTTAATACTTTTTGTGTATAATGTCATATACCTAAGTCTTCTTCTTGAGATATTCGAACTTTTATGTCAAAATTGACGGTTTCAGCCCGAAACATATTGATATTTTTCTTGGACTCTTTTTGGTGTAGATGAGGACGTAGTCTCACACTCATTGAATGAACTTATTGAATTTATTGATAGAGAGTGTTCGAAAAAGAAATACCAAAATTAAGATAACAAACTTCTAAAACTTGAGTTTTTCAAATAGAAAGCCCCTAGTTTAATTATTTAGGCATATTACACATTAAAAACCAGGAAAATTTTGTTAGAGGTTGTTTATTTTTAAAAACGTATTTTTTGAAATATCAGCAATTCTCTATTACCATATAGTGACCGTTTGAGCTCACTTTAGTTGGCCATGATGATATTAACAATAAAACTGTCAGTCAGATGCTAAATTAATGCCACTTGCTTTTTAATTGCCTCAAACAATATCATGCCAGGACGTTTAAATTTTTATGTCATACTAGTTCATTATTGTGTTTTTATTGCTTAGTTACCAACTATATAATTGTGTACTTTATGCCTAAGGGCCATCAAGTGTACTTTATGGCCCCCGCGGGCATAACTTACACGTTATAGCCCGCGTGCACATAAGGACAAATAATTTTTGTTTAACTTATTTAATAACCTTTATTAATCAAATTACAAATAATGGAATAGAAGCAATATGTAAATATTCTATTAACATTATTTAGTCGAATTAACATAAAATTTTCAGTTCTAAAAAGATCCGGTGATAGTTAGGTTTCCTTCAGTAAACGGTAATTTATGTTTCTTTGTTTGGGTATGACTAGTATGACATAAAAATTTGTATGCACCGCTGGTATAAATAGACGTGTATGCCCGAGAACGACCTACAAACCCTCGTCGCTCTCGGGGCATAAACATATATTTATACCCTTGATACATAAATAACTATTATGTCATACTAATTCATTATTGTGTTTTTATTGCTTAGTTACCAACTACATAATGGTATAGTTTATGCCCACGGCCCCTAAAATGTACTTTATGGTCCGCGCGCACATCAAAACAAATAATTTTTGTTTGACTTCTTTAATAACCTTTATTAATGATATTACAGATAATGGAATAAAAGTAATATGTAAATATTTAATTAACATTATTTAGTCGAATTAACATAAAATTGTCAGTTCTAAAAAGATCCGGTGATAGTTAGGTTGCCTTCAGCAAACGGTGATTCATGTTTCATTGTTTGGGTATGACTAGTATGACATAAAATTTTGTATGCACCACTGGTATAGAGGTGTATGCCCTCGAGCGACTTACAAACCCTCGGGCCGGAGGCCCTCGGATTTGTAAAAACATCTGTTTATACCCTTGGTACATAAATAACTAGTATAGACGATTATCCAAATTTATTTATCATTGTTAGGCAATGTGATAAAGCTATTTCAAGAACATGTGAAATATTTGCGAACCGATATCTACAAAAAAAAAAACGAAAACAACCCCATAAACAGTTAAATGAATTATTGACAACTTCAGAAATTTTGGATCAGTCAGAGCAAAGGTGCAGAGAATTAAACCAGTCGTAAAAAGTGAAAATACTGAAATTGCAATTTTGAGATATTTTACCGCATATCTGACAATATCCATTAGACAAGTAGCATTGGAATCAAAAGTATCGCAATCACCAGTTTTGAGAATTTAACGAAAACGTAAGTGTCAACCACACGTATTTTCTATAGTACAGCATTTAAAAGAAACTGATTTTCACAGAAGAGTAGAATTCTGTGAATTCCTGATAATTCGGTCACAATAAAACGATTTTTTCTTGGATACTATGATTTGGACTGACGAACTTAAATTTACAAAGAATAGAATTTTAAATACACGCAATTCACATTAGGTACTAGAGTGACTCAAATTTGCATCCATTTAGAGAACAAAATTTTTAAAAGTCCTGGAAATGAAACGTTTACTGTGCCATAAGAAACGACCGCATCGTGGCTCTATAATTGTGTCAGGAAAATTTGAACAGTGAGTTAATTTTTTTTAATGTTTCAAATAATAAAACACTTTCCTTAACTTATAGGTGAGCGCTATGTCAACATCTTGCGTTGTTTTGAAGTTGACTATTGAGATAACTTGCCGCTGGGTAAGTGAACCTATTCTACCAACATGACGATGCACCTTCACATAATGGTGATTTGATATGGAATTCAATAAAAAATCAAGCTTTCAACACCGCATTCATCACCTTGGAAGACTACACGCTGCGAGTCAGAACAGCATTTGAAAATCTCAATCGTCCTCTGTCAATAAAAAGGGCCTCCCATGAAGAATTGCTGCGTAGATGCGAAAGATGTCTGCAAGTTCAAGGATGTCAATTTGAACATTTACCGAAATAATTTTGTTCTCTTTTTTAATTTTTTTACTAGTTGGTTCTTTTGTAATTTTGTTGGATATGCCGTCAAGTACCTCAAAATTACAATTTTAGTATCTTCATTGTTTAAGAATGGTTTACTTCTCTACACTTTTGTTCTGACATTCAAAATTTCTTAAGTTTTCAATAATTCGTGTAACTATATTTGTTGTTGGTCTCTATTTTGTGGATATTGGTTCACAATTGTTTCACATGTTTCTTAAATAACTTTATTACACTGCCCAAAAATGATAAATAAATTTAAATAATCGTCATTTGTATAATAACTTAAACGTCCTGAAATGATTGAAGCAATTAAACAGCAAGTGGCATTAGTTTCGCACCTGTCTTACAGTTGTATTGTAAACGTCATCGTGGCTAACTAAAATAAGATCAAACGGCCACTATTGTAATCGAAAAAGTCTGGACGCAGCAAGTGTGTTATGGAAGTGAATTTTCATTTAAATGTTTTTGTTTTTAATAGCAAATATGTTACTCTAATGCAAGCAGGCCTCAATCTGGTTATCGGTATAGCCTATATAGTAGAAACAATGTACCATATTTTATGAAAATTACTTATTGTTTGAAAATAAGCTTAAAATTTTTCCGAGATAACTGGTTTCCTAGCCAACAAACCTTAGGTTAATAGCTAATTGCATACCCAAATTTGCGTGGGTCCCTATTTATATTACAAACACGCTTACTAAATTTGGTTGCCCTTTTTTTTCTCCCTTAGGGCTCGTCCGCGTCTTTGCCGCCCCGATAGCACTGCAGCCTTTGGCTTATTGTGCACTCCCTTAGTCTCTCTACTACACCCATTCCAAAACCACTGTGCCTTGAACTAGTCTGCACAACGATTGGTAGGGTGAAGTTTTATATTGCTCTGTCTTCGGTCTAGACTGACCGTAGATCAGTTGTCCGTTGCGGTCCAGAGCTTTACACTCGCAAAAGTTGTGCTGGGTTGATTCCTTCCCCTCGCCGCAGGGTCTGCATGCGAGGTCCTCCTTGAACCGCCCCATTTTATGCAGGTGTTTCTTGACGGCCATGTGTCCCCTCAAGAGACCTGTTATGTTTCTGAGCTGTCCTCTGCTAAGGTTTAGCAGCTCAATAGCTCTCTTTAAACTGGGCTCGTCAATTACTGACTTTCCATGTCTGAGCCCTGGACAATCTGCCCAGTACACCTTGTGTTCGTTTCTGACCCAGGACTTAATAGCTCCCCTGGCAGTGCTATTTGTCACGCCCATAACCGGTTCTGGTCCAATAAATGGTTCTGCTGACCCTTTCTTCGCGAGACTGTCAGCTTCCTCATTGCCTGGACAGTCCCTCTACCCCTGCAGTAGGATCCTCGCTGGTGGGCCCCCAGACTCCGCGAACCTTGCCGACCCTGCTTCCAGCTTGGGTGTCGGGGAGAAGTATGTGGCCGAAGCCACCCCGATCCCCCGTATCTACATCAGTCGTGAGACCTCCAGAGTCCGCGGACGCTGCCGCCCCCTGTGTCATCTCCATTTCCGGAATAGAATCAAGGGGCGATTCTGTACCCAGAGCCGCTCCCCGAGCCTCATTGGTTTTGGTTTTATTTAAATTTCTCTTCATGTTATTCTCACGAGAATGGGGAAAATACTGTCCACTCCATCAAAACCCTCTCTGTGGTGCAAGGCGGGTTACTCTGGAGGGTTGCCCGGTACTCCAGAGGTTCCGTTCACAACACCATCACCCTGGTGCCATCCATCCCTAGGCACGTGTCACGTGACACCGTAGATTGGGGGAGGTTTCTCGACCTTCAGGTCTAGATCCGTCATGTTTAGTTATAAGCCGGGTCACCTCGTGCAGGATGCCGCTGTTCACCGCGCATGACGGTCTTGGGAAAAGCTTCATCGAAAGCTCATGTAATTTCCGCTTCCTCAGCTTGCCCCCTGGAGTCCTTTGGTCTCCGACTCCTCGACCCCTTGATTGCCCTTACTTTGTTATCTCCGGAGATGTAAATTTGTTCCGCAAGAAAAAACAAAATTTTTCGGGAAAACCTGGGCCGCTTTTCCTGGCTAACAACCTTGTACAAGCCACTTGCAAAAGGAAGGTACTCACCAAATTTGATCGAAATCGGCGCATTCTTTTTTGAGTTTTCGATATATAAAATTGAAACTGACCCCGGATATGGTTTTTAGGGGTCCTAGTTTGCGCTCATTTGAAGAAATGTTTTTAAAATTCAAAAGACGGGATCGCTTCATTAGTGAATTTTTTTAAAGAAAATTCACTAAAATAGAAAATTGCTATTTCGAAAAATTGCGTTTTTTTGAATAAACAACCTTATACAACATTTTCTTGGTTTTCAATGATCAAAATAGGAGCTTTCAATTTAAACAAACTCAAGTTTCCGCAGTTTTTTCGTCTTCATTTTGGTACTTCTTTTTCGAACAGTCTGTATCGATAAATTCAACTATTTTTTTCTCATTTCAATAGTTTTCGAGAAAATCCCTTAAAAAAAGATTTGCATGTTCCTGTCAATAATGATTGTGAGCAACGACAGCATCACAACTATTATGCCAGTCCCATAACTGTTCGTTCTAATGCCTGGCGTCAAATTTTTTAAACAATAAATTTGGAACAAAGTGGATAGGGAACAGAGGGCCAGTCAGGTGGCTCGGCACGTCGCCTGACCTGACACCATTAGATTTTTATGGGGCTATGTAAAAGATGTGGTCTATTTTGTTATCAACCAAAAATTTAGAGTATTTTAAAAACAAAATTACTCCTGCCTGCAAAAAAATTTCGCCCCAATAAGTGATTAGAAATGCACTGTGCAGCTTATTAGAAGATGTGACGTTTGCCAGACAGAAAATTGTCGCCAGTTTGAGCATCTTTTATAATTTACTTTGTCATCGTTAGCAATGTTAATTAACTGTTGATTATATTTTTGTGATTACTTTTGAACATGCATTTTTAGGGATATTCTCGAAAACTATTCAAATGAAAAAAATATTTGACACATTATTGATTAGGAATTAAATAAGGAGTCCAAATCTTGAATGAAATGCAGGCTGTTCCGTTAAAAATGAAGTTTATGTCAAAAAGTACACTTTAGATCCATCCTGTACTGTATCTAAGTCTTATTGAAATTAGCTTTTTTAGACAACAGATTTTGGTCTGAAACTTTTTCTTCTAGCATTATGTACGGGGGCTGTGATATGTAGCGATAGATCTGAAACACCCTGCTGTATATGATTATGAATTACTTTGTAGTTGTGCTGATGATTCTAATTCCTTTTTTTGTTAATTCTGTTTAAGCAACCCCCTGTCTTAAAATTACCAAAACAATCTAATTACTTGGAATACAATATGTTTATTATAATACAAATTTCAAGTACTTGAAACATAGATATTTATGTTAACGATACTTGTAACATTGAAAAAATCTCTACACAGATATCTTATAAGATAGAAAATAAAAGTCCTTGTCATATACAAAATTCTTTTCAGTTAAGAAACAACTCTAAAACATAAATGGAATAATGCTCTTCCTATTTTGCGGGTAGTTTTCAAATTCTTGAATATACTTATCATGTTTTGCTGAAGCCCAGATCATCATTTGACACAGTCCACAGAACATGAACAGGTTAGCGTATAAACAATTCGCAACAAAAGAAAATCCAAACCAAGCACAAAATTCGTAAGTGTAATTTGGGCAAGACACAAAATTAAATAAATAAGTAAATGGGTTTTTATTTGGAAAAGGAATCGCTCGAGTTTTAGTTCCAGTTGGTCGCAAATCTCTCAGTAGTAAGTGAGTACTTAAGTTGCCCATTTCACAAAATATAAATATAGCAGCTCCTATTTTACGGACTGTGTCTATTGATGGTATATACAGTGGATGATTGATATGGTAAGATATTAAAAAAGCAAAAATCCAGTAATAAGAGCAATTCTTGAACATGTTATTGAGGGGCATTGTTTGATGAGAAAATCTGTGTACAAACAATGTTTCTAGAATGCGTTTAATGTAATGTCCAGACCAAAGAATAAATGGCAGTATACGTAGCTTTCTTCTTTCATATGTAGTTGCTGATTCGATTTGTCCGTAGAATGCTGCTGGCTTCAAAAATATAGAAGCATATATCAAAAGTGGTCCCACATACTCCAAGAGGAATACAAGCTTCCAACTTACTTGAGGTCCCAGATCTTTTATATAAAGTTTCTTGAGGCAGTGACCAAGAATTGTTAAAGGGATGTCATCAGAAAGATCTTTACCATGTATCTCGGCCCTTAGAGATAATCGATTAAGTGGCAGTTTTGTTTTAGCACATACCTGGCGTTTCGCGTCGGCAATGGTAGCGTCTGTATGATCGAAATCGATTGAACATATTGTTATGTCGTTTGAAGTGCATATTTCCAAATGCATTTTACTTTAGGAAATACAAAATTATACACCGGAGTTGTCAGTTTGTTGATCTTTGACAAATTTACTAAAAAGAACTGACGTTATCTCGTTGCCTAGGTTTGGCGACGTGATACTCTTAAATAGTGTTATAACCATGGATGATATGTTATAACCAAAACGCGTGGAAACGCACTCGTAAAAAATGTTGCTTGGTGTACAGTACCATTGTTATTATTATTTGTTTATTATTAAAGGGAAACTATAACTGAATACAGGTCTTTAGAATTGTTTTAATCAAGTAATAAATCATAACTATGCTGGGAATTATTTATATTTTAAATTGATCAGAAATTTAGGTAAATGTCTATATAGTACCTTGACATATAAGCGATTTTGATGAAATTGTGCATAACCACGATGTTTTGTGCGTAAATGACAATAATGCTAAGAAAAGAGCGGGAGCAGCAAGTGCGTTATGGTAGTGAATTTTCATTAAATGTTTCAAAATTGCATAACTGAATTTGCTATAAACTTATAGAAAGTTGAATTTTAGTATGTAGTAAGGTCTAAATTTCTAAATTTCGGAGATAAAATTTTTTTTTGAATGAAAATTCAAAATTTACCCGGAAAACCTTGTGCAATTTTCCTGGCTAACGAACTCATCCAAGCTATTAATAAAAGAAAGGTACCTACCGAGTTTCATCCAAATCGGTTAATTATTTTATGAGTTATCGGTTGGATACATACATACATATATATATATATATATATATATATATATATATATATATATATATATATATATATATATATATATATATATATATATATATATATATATATAATATACAATTAATGTAGCATACATATAACCATGTAATGTATCAGTTACATATATGCGAGAGCATCTAGCTGCTGACATTTCTGATATCAATCATGTTACATTAAAATTATTTGATACATAACCTGAGCTATTGAAGTAGCAAGTTTTATGTAACATTTATGTATCTGATTTGTAACTGTGTTTGCTGGGCTCTGCTCACATTTAAATGTTGTAACTGCCAAATACCAATTGCAAAACTCTAAACGCCGATGTGGGTATCCTGGATGAATATTTCGAACTGTTTTGTATTTATATGGTTTAAATTTATGCTTTTTTAATATTTCTTGAACCCTGAATTTTGGGACCTCTACAACATCTTCTATTTTTCTACACGAATTTGTAGGATCTGTTGCTACACTAGCCAGCACCGTAATTTCTTGGGTTTCCTGCTCAGCAATTTTATATTTTTTTCAGCTGTGGTTGTGAAAATGACCCTTCCTCGGTTCCGTCGCCAAACCACCTCGACCGCGAAATCAAGGCCGTGACGGTCTTCAATTGGACGGTACTTACCTGATTCCTCTGCAGAGTCCTCGAACCGAACAATTCTGCTCGAAGACTTCCAAAAGCCGCGCATTCACCCTGGTAGTGGTAAGACGTTTCTTCATCCTCGCCGCATTCCTGGCAAATGGGATAATCCCTCTCTACGCGCATCAGTGTGAGGTGTCTTCTAAGGGCGCAGTGGCCTGTCAGCACTCCAAGGATGCGGCGAAGCGTAGGTCGACTCCTACCTAGTAGCCAGACAGTTTTATCTCTGTCCGGTCCCTCCACGAAGTCCCTCGCCTGAATACAGCCACCGACCGACCCCCAGTGCCTCTCCATGGCCTCCTCAGTCCACCTGTCTAAGGCGACAGAGGCCGTCTTCCTACTTATGCCTATCGCAGGCTCCGGGCCACAGAACGGCCGCCGGGAACCAAGCCTTGCGAGATCATTCGCTACATCATTCCCCGCTACGCCACAGTACCCCGGAACCCACATCAGTTGCGCCTCATTTGTCCTGGCTAGTCCTTTGCGGGCGTCAGCGCACTCCTGAACTAGTGTTTTTGCCGCGCAGACTGCCCGGAGGACCGCCTGGCTATCCGAGCAAATGTATACACATTTCTCTGGGCTCATCCTCACATCCTGTATATTGGCCACGGACAGGATAGGGTATACCTTCGTTTCGAATGCCGTGGTATATGCGCCCAGAGCATAGCTCTCGCGCACCCCGAGGCCCTTGCTGTATATTTCTGCCCCGGAGGATTGTTGATCCTCCAGTCGCGATCCGTCGGTAAAACAGACCAGGCTTGCGGGCTGGAATGCAACCTCATTTTCCCTCCACTGATCCCTACTGGGGATCCTGAGGGTATATGGCCTAGTCAACCTAATATCGTCCTCGGCATTCCGTACCTTGATGGCGGAAATCGGAATTTCCTTTTCCACCTCCTTGGCGACTCTTGCATGCCTCATTACTTCTCCCTCTCCGCACCAGTTTCCAGAGTCTCGCATTCTAAGATGCGACGCCATAGCCTCCCTTCTGATACAGATGGGAAGCGGTGGCAGCATCAGCAAGACCTCTAGCGCGGCTGAATGTGTCGTCCTCAGCGCCTGTGATATCCAGGATTGCCAGCCTTTGGAGTTTGGTCAGCTTCCTGGTAGTGGTTTGGTTCACACCACACCACCAGACCAACGCTCCATATAGGATCCTCGGCCTAACGATCGCAGTGTAAATCGAATGAAGGATCCGAGGGTTAAGTCCCCAGGTCCTCCCTATCACTTAACGCAGCTGCCAGAGGGTCGCTACTCCCTTCCTTACTACTCGTTCTATTTGCGACCCCCATGTTAGTTTGGAGTCCAGAACCACCCGCAGATATTTGACCTCCCGCACTCAAGCTAAAGGTTTTCCAAACATCACGGGCGCCCCTAATTCTCCTAAACATAGCTTTATACGGCTGTCTTCTTTTGGGTAACCTATGAAAATATGTAATGAAAATTTAACATACCTTGTGACAGAACCAAAATATGCTGATGAAATACCTTGCAAAATATAATGGCCATGCTTGATTTTCATTTTCGTTGGATTCTCTAAAATAACATATATATTTTTCATAATTGTCAAAGGATATATTTGAGGCCATATCAGCTTAATTAAATTTAAAATGACAATAAAGAAAAAAGAGCTGATGATTCATAGGTAAGTATATCAACTTGACAGGTAAAGCACAATGAAGCATGTTTATTTTATTTTTATTTCATTTTCGTGGCATTCTCTAAAACAACATATCATATATTTCTTATAATTGTCAAAGGATATATTTGTGGCCATATCAGTTTAATTAAATTTAAAATCACAATAAAGAAAAAAGAGCTGATGGTTCAGGTAAGTATAACAATTTGATAGGTAAAGCAATGAAGCGTGTTTATTTCATTTTTTATTTTATTTTCCATTCCCTGCTTTGATCAATTTTAAGACACTTCTTCTTGGGTTCTCTTTGAATAACAAGTTTGATATATATTTTTTAAAAAGCTCTCAGTGAGAAGAATAAAATTAGTAAAAATACAGGATATTTTTAATAAAAAAAGGGTATTATACGCACTCAATTGTTTCCAGAAACACTGTTGATATAGTCTACATAATATGGAAATAGAAAAAATTTTATTTACCCTGCTAATTGAAATATACATACATACATACATACATACATACATATATATATATATATATATATATATATATATATATATATATATATATATATATATAAATATATATATATATATATATAGGGTGAGTTTTTTTCGATGTTTAGTTCAGGGGTCTCGTAAACTACTGCAGTTAGAGAGACTGTTAAATGGAGAAAGTAGTGCAGTTTTATGAGTGTAGTTCAGCACTGTTTTGTTTTCATAAAAAATGTCACGGATTACTAAATATTTAAAAAAACTGATATTTGCCGATTTCTTTAAATGCATTTAGCTGGGTTAGAATTGGATTTACTGAAAAGGTGTAAAGTAAAAAGTTGTACATAAGTAACTATGTTCTAAATAAAGCAAAAATATGCAAATATTAAAAAGATCTGTAACTTTGGAGTTATGACATAAACTTGTGTTTTTTTAAAATGGAAACCATAGTTGGCTGTGGCCTCATTAAAGAGGTCTTTTCTCCTCTTTACATTGATATGAAACTCGATATAATTATTCTAAGAAATAAAAATTTTACATTGGTTTTCTTTTGTTTTTAAATAACATTTATTACCACGGAAACAGTTGTTTATTTTAAATAGTGAAAACCTGAATCTATGTTTTCGCACATAGTTTACTTAACATTTCTAATTAGAGATTTAACATAATAATTAACAAAATAAAATCTTTAAATTGAAATAGAAACTATAACAAGTTCAGAGAAAATGTTCAAAAAGTTTTTCATTATTACTGAGACAGCAAATACTCCTACGCAAAACTTAATTTGTCGCTTTTTTAATAGAACGTCTTTCGATATTGACAAAATTGTCTAAGACGGCTTCTTTAAGATCGGTCATGGTATCATAAGACCCTCGGTACACCTTATTTTTTACAGTTCCCCATAAAATGAAATCCAAAACGGACAGATCAGGAGACCAAGGTGGCCATGTAACTGGTCCATTTCTTCTGGTCCAGGAGTTGGGAAAAGTTTGGTCTAAGAAGTTCCGAACTTGTAACTGGTTATGGGGTGGCGCTCCATCATTCTGAAACCACTGTAGTGATGCACGAGTTGCCAAATTTACATTATCTAGCATATGTTGAAAGTCATTCTGGAGAAACTGAAGATAGTGGTCAGCAGTTAATGTACCTTCAAAAAGGTACGGACCAAGAATTTTTGTACCAATGACACCACACCAGACAATAAACCCAAATTTTATTTGTGGTCTCCGTTGTTCAACATAATGCGGATTTTTTTGCATCCAGAGATGCTCATTATGTCTGTTGAACATATCGCAGTTTGTGAATCGAGTCGCGTCCGTCCAAAGTATTTTAGATGGAAACTGTGGGTCGTCTTCACACCTATTTCGAAACCAGGTGCAAAATTCAATTCGCTTAGGATGAAATTTGTGCATTTTTAGTACCCTAATGGCAGTACATTGGGATGTACTGGCTTCTGCTGCTGACTCCCTAGTTGAAGTTGAAGAATTTTGAGTCACACTGGCCAATAAGTTTGTTTGTGCCAGTTTACGTTTGTTTGTGCCACTTCACTAATGGTATTTATCCTGTCTCTTGGCTTAGTGAAGGAACCATATACTCCTAAATTATCATAAAGTCTTTTAAATGTAGGCAAACAGCTGGCGATGATCAAAATATTGCTCTTTAGCACGCACTGCATTTTTATTACTTAAAATGTAACACTCAATCACATCCCGTTTCTCCTGATTCGAAAAATTCATAATTAATTAACTACAAACTTCTCTACCAAAATAATACCTTTTACAAAGAAAATGTCACAGTAATGTGGCAAGTGGCAAAAATAATCATTTCCATACTTACCTGTTAGATTTGACATAAGAAATGAACATCGACTACCTCTTAAAAAAGCCGGGCAAGATTATTTTGCTATTAGTGATATAAGTTTCAATATATAAGCGACGGATTCGATTTTGCAAAAGAAAGTTAGTTGTATTAGTAATAACTCAACGCTTTTTAGATATATATTTTTTTAATTTTGTATGAAACTTTTTACAAACTTGATGTAAATTTTTTGTTGTTAATTATTATGTTAAATCTCTAATTAGAAATGTTCTGTAAACTATGTGCGAAAACTTAGATTCACGATTTCGCTATTTGAAATAAACAACCGTTTCTGTGGTAACCAATGTTATTTTTTTGAAAAAAAGAAAACCACTGTAAAATTTTTATTTATTAGAATAATATCGTGTTTCATATCAATGTGAGGAGGAAAAAAAGACCTCTTTAATAAAGCCACAGCCAACTATGGTTTCCATTTTAAAAAACAAAAGTTTATGTCATAACTCAAAACTTACAGACCTTTTTAAAATTCGCATATATTTGCTTTATTTAGAACATATATATATATATATATATATATATATATATATATATATATATATATATATATATATATATATATATATATATATATATATATATATATATATCTACAACTTTTTCCTTCCATTTAACCTTCTCTCTAACTGCAGTAGTTTACGAGATCCCTGTACTAAATATCTATAAAAACTCACCTTTATATATATATATATATATATATATATATATATATATATATATATATATATATATAATAATGCTATTATTGAGGATTAACACGCACAAAAATCACATTCCGGAATTTTTTCTGCATGTGGGAGGGGAATATACCTTAAAAATTGACAATTTTAATTTTTTTCATAAAATTGTGAATATCCTGAAACTTTATATATATAGAGTTTTTTTGAAAGGGCTTGAGCTAGTCTATCTTCGTGTAACGTTTGATTTGTGTGTGTGTGTGTGTGTGTGTACAGTGGGCGTCAAAACTGAGGAATAAATTCGATAAAAGAGTGATTCGTTGTGAGCTAACTAAAAAAACAGGTCAATTTTCTTAAAAAATGGCTCACATTTTGACATACTACTCAATTATACAGTGACACGCTAAAGAATGGTAACGTCATCGATGTTTTTTTAAATAGCAACCCCCATTTTTTCTGGGAATTTCAATACTTCATTCAATTGCCAACACAGTGACATAATTTTTATGTTACTTTACATAAGGAAAATTTCGATAAAAATATTTTTGAAATTTTGTATTATTGTAAAAATAGAGAACAAATACAACTATCTTATCAGAGTAAATGATCAAAATGTTCACCAGCAACTTCTTGACAATAACGTAACCTACATTCAAATTCTGATAAAACATTTGAAATAGTTTCTGGTTTAATTGCTCTGATCTTAGTTCTGATCCTTTCCTGCAGAACTTGCAGGTTGTGTGGTTTCTGTACACATCACTTTCTACGTAGTCCCATAAAAAAGTCGAGGAGTCAAATCGGGAGATCTTACAGGCCATTATACTCTACTTCGTCGACCGATGCATCGATTAAGAAACGGAAAATTGAGATATTCACGAACTTTGTCTTGCATAATGCAGCCGTGGTCCGTCTTGCTGAAACCACAAAGAACTGTTGGAAAAAATGAAGATATACCTCTCCTGTCAATGTGCCCTGAGAAAAGTACGGCCCTATGACTTGACTGCCAACAATTCCAGCCCAGACATTGACTTTCTGAAGGACGGTGTTTTCTGCCCCCAAAACCAATGCGGATTTTCTGACGCCCAGTATTTGCAATTTTGTCTATTGACACTACCGACCAGATAAAAAGTTGCTTCATCTGAGAACAGAATATTATTGAGCAGTGCTGGATTTTGTTGTAACATATTTGTCATTATTTCCGAAATTTCGATTTTTCTATCTGGATCACCTCCGTTAAAAAAAAAGGTAAGATGCTTACTGGCAATTTGGCCATTGCTGACCCTTTTTGCTCATCTAAAATAACCTACCCTCCACCTTGAGCTCGATCTCAACGACGACAGTGATTTGAAAAATCATCCGCCGCCGGTGAGACTCGAACCGTCGTCCCCCGAATCCGTATTGGAAAGTCTGAATCGACTTTCCCGCACGGCCACGGAGGCGTTAAGGGCCTGTAGCAATGAAAGTTTGTAGGGGTGCCTCCCCTGTTCCTGCAAGGTTCTTAATACAGAACTCGGACTGATATCAAGGTCAGTAGCGAGAATGCTGCTTAATTTGTGCGGATTTTCTAACAGGTTTAGCATAACATCCAAACAAGTGTCTTCAACTATTGTTGCATGTACACTTTTTGATAAATCTCTGACATAACCCACTACACGATTTTTTTTTCTATTTTCCTTACAGTTGATTGTGTTATTTGACTTCTTTCTGGGTATTTATTGTGAAACAACTGACAAATTTCCTGTTTACTTCTTGTTTTGTCACCACATCCTATCATAATCAGTATTTTAATTCTTTGCTTTTCACTTACCTTAGCCATAATTCGAGAAGAAAACTAATTAAAGCATCACTTACAGAAACAGTTAGGGTGTTTTTGAGAGAACAGAATACAGCAATATCTTCTCTTATCTACCCAAGTAATAAAATAATCATATTAAGGTGATTATTTTTTATCGATCAAAACTGGCAGAAATTTTCACATTTCCGATTTCAAAAATATTTTTCTCGAAATTTTCCTTACGTAACAAAAATTATATCTTTGTGTTGGCAATAGACAATTTGCATGTTTTTTTTTTCTTATCACACCACTATTTGGCCGCCATGATCTGTAACGTCACGGGATAGTGATAGTACAAAAGTCAACAATGAACTTGCTTCTCTGTTATTACCTCCTGTGTTGCAAGTTATTGATTGAATCCTCGCTTCTGCACCTGATTTTATTTGACAATACTGTATAGTACCAACATGTACAAGTAAAACTATAAAAACTCAAGAGAAACTATTTTTTATTGTTCCAATTACAAAGCAATGGTGCAAAGTTATAAAGCAGGATGAAAGGAGAAATCCAGCGTTATCTGAGAATACCGCCTTATTGTTGTGAAGACCATTTTAATGTAAGGACCTCCCCATAATATTAGTGTTATAAGGTTAAAATTCTTATCATACGTTATTAAGCTAGGTTTGCGATGTGGTCAAGGTATGGTTATCTGTACATATTCAGTATTAACTTTACATATTACTCTTAGTATTAACAACCGACAAAAATCATGGTTATTAATGAACGAAATTATTGGGTTTGCTTCTATTAATTATCTATAATTATTTCAAACAACATTGTTCTCTCAACAAGAATTATGTTATCACAAATGAGTCAATTCTTGGCAAATTATCTGATTGCGTCTGTTGAAAAGCATTGTCTCCTATTTTATTACGCACACTTTACACTATTCAACTAGAAGAGACACAATTAACCAATCAAATTCACTACTATGTTGAGAAACAAGCGAACAGACTTATCATATCATAAGTCAAATGTAACACGATATTTATTTACTATCCACCTACGTCACGACCAATAGCACAACGTTCGCGCTCACATGAAAGTAATTCGACATTTTTTTATTTTAAAAGTCTTTTTGTGTCCACTATATATGTTTTTGGGGAGTTTCATGCATGTAATAATGTTCTATGTATGAAAAACTATTAGATAAGTATAACATTCATGTAATGGAACATCCATGGAAATTGTCTATTGAATGAAGTATTAAAATTTTGGAAAAAAAAAGGGGGTTGCTATTTGAAAAAAAATATCGACGCAATCATCTTTTAACGTGTCACTCTGTATAATTGAGCAGTATGTTAAAAATGTGGGCCATTATTTACCAAAATTCACCTGTTTTTTAGTTTACTAAAAAAAAAACACTTTTGCCCAGTTTCACGAAGCCCGAATAAACATTTAACGGACGGTTAGTTAATCAAGGATTAAGACGACCAATCACAGGTTGTGATTCGGGTTTTTGCCATGACAACTAAATATTTTGAAGCTGTGATTGGTTGTATTAAGCATTGATGAACTAACCCGCCGTTAAATATTTAACGGACGGTTAGTTAATCAAGGATTAAGACGACCAATCACAGGTTGTGATTCGGGTTTTTGTCATGACAACTAAATATTTGGAAGCTGTGATTGGTTGTATTAAGCATCGATGAACTAACCGGCCGTTAAATATTTAACGGACGGTTAGTTAATCAAGGATTAAGACGACCAATCACAGGTTGTGATTTGGGTTTTTGCCATGACAACTAAAAATTTGGTAAAAGCTGTGATTGGTTGTATTAAGCATTGATGAACTAACCGGCTGTTAAATATTTAACGGACGGTTAGTTAATCAAGGATTAAGGCGACCAATCACAGGTTGTGATTCGGGTTTTTGCCATGACAACTAAATATTTTGAAGCTGTGATTGGTTGTATTAAGCCTTAATTAACTAACTGGCTGTTAAATATTTAACCGGCCTTTGTGAAACTGGGCATTAATGTTTTATTGAATTTATTCCTGACTTTTGACAGGCAATGTTGATATTTAAAAAGATTTCAATGGGCCGGATGACAAAAATATACAGGTATTCCATTTAAAAAATCATGTTTGGTTTGTATCATAAAACCTGTGCTTAACAAAAAAGCTATATGCATCATTGAGCTAAAATTTATTGGAACTAGTTTTGCCAGTTTTTTATCTCATCATATAAAGGAGATATAGGAGTGTCTAAAAATGACAAACTTTTAAGACAGCCTATAGCTCAAAAACAAAAAGTGCCATGTCAGTTTTGATTTAATCATTGTTAGTTTCACAATATTTTAAAAACCACATCCTTCTATATCTACTCATAACCGAGATACCGAACAAAAACAAAAAAATCTGGACACTCTGTATATACCCTGTACCTACCTAATTTTGACTGATAATAGTGTCTTTATTATTTTTAACTTGTTAATCTTTCGTCTATTTCTTAGATTCTTCCCTTCTTCAGCTATTATGTTCTTGTATTAAGTTTAATATTTCTAACGTAATCCATGACTTCTTTAGTTGAACCTTTTTCTTGTAAAGTTGTTTTTTGGCAGCTGTCTTTAAACTGCTTCTTCTTTCTGTCTTACAGATAATGTACATTTGGGGTTCACTTTATTGATTTGTACTTTAAAAATGAAAACTTCCTGTTTCATTAGCATAAAAACACGATGCAGGATTGTTTTTCTGAAATACAGATTAAATGCAAAAATAAATTCCCTTAAAACTTAAATCAAAATAAAAAAATGGCTTTAACATTGTGAGATGTACGACAGGGTCGCCATCTCGGCGCGCAACCAGGTAGTATGTTGTCACGATAGCTCCAATTAACACAAGATATTATAAATGGAAACTGTGTACAACCAACCAACAATTTTTTGTAAATTGTCAGCCTTGGCCCATTTCTTCTCTAATACTGAGACAATGTATGTAAGGCTAGATATATTCTCATCATAATTAGAAACACAGACATATTTAGCTCTAATTAGAGCTCGTCAGCACGGTATACTAATTACAGCGAGAACACACCTATAAAGTAATACAGCGCTAAAGCAGCCAGCCTACTAGAACATTGTGAGATGTACGACAAGGTCACTATCTCGTTACGGAACCAGGTAGTATGTTGTCACGACAGCTCCAATTAACACAAAATGTGATAAATAGAGACTGTGTATAACCAACAATTTTTGTAAATTGTCAGCCTTGACCCATTTCTTCCCTAATACTGGGACAATGTATGTAAGGGTAGATATATTCTCACCATAATTAGAAACACAGACCTATTCCACTCTAATTAGAGCTCACTTGTATAGATACTACCTACAGCGAGAACACACTTATAAAGTAATACAGCTAAGGTAGCCAGCCTACTAGAACATAGTGCGATGTACGACAGCGTCGCCATCTCGGTGCTGAACCAGGTAGTATGTTTTCATCACAGTACCAACTAACATAAAATTTACAAACACAGACTGTGTCCAATCAACCAACAATTTTTGTAAATTGTCAGCCCTGGCCCATTTCTTCCCTAATACTCGGAAGAATGTATATAAGGTTAGATGTATTGTCACCATGATTAAAAACGTACACCGGTTTCATTCTAATTAGGGCTTTTCAATGCGCTATACTAATTACAGCGAGAACGCACCTATAAAGTAATACGGCTATGGTAGTCAACCTCCTACAACATTGTGAGATGTACGACAGCGTCGCCATCTCGGTGCAGAACCAGGTAGTAAGTTGTTGCGAGTTCTCCAATTAATACAGTGTGGGGTCCCTCAGGGCACCTGCTTGGTGCCTTAATATATATATATATATATATATATATATATATATATATATATATATATATATATAAATGGCTTGCTAGAATTACTAGTTGTGGGAAAAGTTGTTTTCTTTGCTGACGATACAATTATATTCTATGAACAAACATCTTGGAGTCACTTTAGATCTGCAGTGGAAGATGATTTGAAGTTGATCAAAAAGTGGTTCGTTGACAGGCTGTTAACCATAAACATTAAAAAGACCAATTTTGTACTGTTGCCCCATACCAGATATTGAAAATTGCCTTACAAGATTCTGCTTATGAGATAAGATTGGAAAAGTCTGTTAAATATTTGGGAGTCATAATTGATTCACACTTAAGGTGGGATGCTATCATAATTGGTGCTGTTGGTAAGCGTCGTTATCTATGATACAGGCTGACTAAATTAAAAAAGATTCTGAATTTTCATCAATTGAGACTTGTTTGTCATGCTTTGGCCGAGTCTGTGATTCCACATGGTGTGACTGGATGGGGTGGCACAATGGCCACTCATCTAAAGCCATTGGAGATACTACAGAAGTGTTTTATAAAGTTGGTAATGAATATGCCGCACACTTATCAGAGTGATAGCGTTTATCATGAGTGATTTTTTTTTGAGATGACAGATCTATGCTGAGAGCATTCCGGTAAGGATGCATAAGAATCAAGACTTTCTTGAGAGCATTGGGCACACCCACGGTATGCGATATAAAAACGTTGCTGAACATGGTGTGATAAAGTGTGCTAAGACCATTGGGTAAAGGCATTTTAGATTTATTGAACTTCGACTCTACACAAAGATCAAAACCTCACTGAGACAGATTATAAGTATTAACCTCTTCAGGCGTAGGATTACAGAGTGGAGAAGAGATTCCTAGAATTGACTCAGAGGAGTATATGGGTTTAAAAAATGTTTAGCATTTGATTGGAGTCTCCCAGTGGCAAAGTATGTGTGATTTATGTGCTGCTGGTAGTACAGATGTGTGTGACAGTAGTTACAAAAATAAATGCAATTCCTACAGGTTTCTAGTTCAGATCCAGGATTTTGTGGTGTGTACTTACTTTCGATTAGTTGTTTATAAAATATATTATAGCTTATAGATCATAATATCGAACGGTGGCTCACATACAAGCCTCTGACTTCAGTGAGCATTAGTGTATCTCTTATTATTACTATTGTCATTATTCACTAGTTACTGTGTGCTATTTTGTTCTTCTGTTACATTTTTAGCGGTGAATAAAGTTATTATTAAATGGCACCCGAGCAGCATTTATTCAGCATGAAGTAGGGCACTACGAATGGCGCCAAAGCAGCATTTATCCACCATAAAGTAAGAAACCTTACAAATGACACCTGAGCAGCATTTATCCAACATAAAGTAAAGAACCTTACACATTATAGGAGCCCATTCATTTCTAACTCTGTGTTTCCTTGATCTACCTGTCATTCGTCTCAGGTAGTCCATTTCAACAGGATTCTTTTTTTTTACATGTCTTGCCTGACACACCCTACTTTCAGACCCATATACGAAGGTATTTTACACTGTTATATACAGCCACTTTGGCCTGATGATCTAGATATGCATTCACTCTTAGTTACAGTGGTCATAGCTCACAGTACCTTTTTGCCTACATTTTATTTCTCCCTCAGGGCTCGTCTGCGGCTTTGCCGCCCCGATAGCCTACATTTACTCTACTTTGTATCTCATCATCTGTTCTTCAGTCATCTGAAAACAGTCTTCCTAAATATTTAAAGTACTTTCTCTACTAGATTGCCATTTATGAAGAGACTGAAATTACTCGTTCCACCATCTTTATCAAACACCATAACATTAGTCTTCTCTACATTCACGTGTAGATTCATTTTATTTTTTACAGCCATCCGTCTCTTCAAGACCCACTGCATTTTTCCTTCAGATTCACGAAGTAGTACATAAGCGTACAGTAACACTTTACCCACAGAAACATTCATTTTTATGCCTTCTGTCTTCGAGCAAACTTCTGTTATACATTTGTCCATGAATATGCTGAATAACCATGGAGACATCAGCCATGTTTGACACCCTGTTCAATTCAAAAATAGTCACTAAACATTTCACTGGTTCTTGCACATGCCCAACTGCCATCATATAGCAATTTGATAGTTCGGATTAGCTAACAATCTGCACCAGAAAGTTTTAAAGTTTCAAAATACTGAATAGCTTCTGCGGAGTATTTTGAAAGAATACATTATTGGGTGCATCTTTGGCTTTTTAAAGTACACCTCACATACTATACTTAATAAAACTCCAGGATAGCAAGGTATACCTGTTTATTCAAACATTTGCATATCGTTTATCATTAATAGAAAAATCAAATTCCTGAATTAAAAATCTATCTGGTACAAAGATACACAATATACACAGCCCTCAGAGGGAAAGTACCTCACATTACAAAAATTAAAAAAATAATAATTCAGCTAATTAGTAATAAACACAATACACAAAATTAATTTACAAAAGTAAATCATGATACTAAAATTTTCATTATCATGATACCAGTAGGCTGTGGTCCAGTTATATTGATACTTCATTCTCAATTAAATTCTGAAGTGACTGGATTTTCTCTGAGGCTTTAACTATCAAATCTAGTTTTTAGTTAATTATCTTCTATTGTCCTTATAAACTAGCATTTTAGACTATAGACGATTTAGCTAGGTGAGTTCGGTTCAATTATCACATGTGAGTATCTGAAGTATAAAAGTGTACATTAATTACCAGGATAAGAATAAAAATCAAGAGAACTGTCTCATTCACCACAATACCTACTAAATAAATAAGACAAAACTTTTTCATGCCTTACAAAACCTAATAACAAAGTTATAAAAGAGCTATATCTAGAGAAGAAATACTAAGAGAAAAATATATAATATATTACAGACCTACAAGGAAAAGTTAGGAAAATTGGAAAATATTTTCACCGATAAGTACAGTTTGGAAAACCCAATTCACCACAACATATTTTTCAGAGCTGATGATCGTTTCGCTAACAAACTTAGCATCATCAGAAGGATGAATGAACTAAGTGAATAAGAACTAAAACTAGTATTTATATATCAGTTGACAAGTAATGAACAGCGCCCTCTACGAAGATACACAATGTTTGGTTGAAAGTCCTTGTAATTAAAATTGCATTACCTGCTTCGAACAGACAGCTTGTTGCTATTAAATGTTCTCTCCAAGAGAGATACACTGATTATCAAGGTAACAGCACGAACAACAAACTACACATCACTGGACTTTTCCTATTCATCAAAAATTTGTTCTTCAAATTTCTAACGATATATGTACTTTCACATGCATCTAATTGTCACGATAACCTGAGACTTTTGTTTAGCTTGAGATTTTCCCTATCTACACGGTGAATATTATCTCAGATATGTTGACCAATTATCAATAGTGCCATATCTCAGTTGCGCTAAATGTTCTTCAAATCTAGTTTTAATAGATTTTTTAGTTTGCCCAACATATGTAAGTGCACAATCCTTACAACCTATTTCATAAACGTCCGATATTTCTGTGGTTATATCTTTATCCTTTGGGTTACCTAGCAAATTCCCAATGTATTTTCTTTGTAGAAAATTTAGCTGTAGATTGGCTTTCTTAAAAATGCTATTGGAACCTCCCATGATTCGCAGTTCAAATAGTGAAACACTGTCTGCTTACCATTTGAACCGCGAATCACTGTAGGTTTTAATAGCATTTTTTAATAAAGCCAATCGACAGCTGACATTTTCTATAAAAAAAAAATAATTAAAAAAAAAATTGCCAAGTAATCCAAGGCATAAAGATAAAACCACAGAAATTTCGGTGATCTATGAAATAGGTTTTAAGGATTATGAACTTGAGTATTGGGCAAACTAAGAGATCTATTGAAACTAGATTTAAAGAACATTTAGCACAACTCAAATATGGCACTATTGATGTCATTGCTCATCAATACATTTGGGATAATAATCAGCATGTATATAGGGAAAATGTCAAGCTAGTTCATTTTAATCTTCATAATCAGTGTGCCTTTCTTAAAAAATTACTTAGTAACGACATGCAGTCTATTCAACGGAACAATGGAATTTTAATTATTTGGACTTTTGAGTTAACTGTGGTGGTTTGTCTGCATTCCTTCGTTGAGGGCACTGTTAGCGATTGCTAGTCAACTAATATATAAATAGTAGTTCTACTTTTTATTCGCCTAGTTTATTCATCAGTCAGTTTATGCAGAGTTTGCAAACTTCCTAATAAAAATAGACCATCGCCTTGACTGGAAGAAACATATTCACTCCATTGCAAATAGACGGAGAGCCAGAGCTGAAAAAATTCTCTGAATTTACAAAAACTGATTTTTTTATAGTTAATTAGGTATGCTGTGCACATACACATATTCTGGTCAGTCAAGCGAATCTTAGAACAGGTGCCATAGGTGCGCCAACAAAGATGTCGTTTTTACCCTGGTAATAAAATGAATTTACAAAAGCTGATAATTGTTATACAGATTCTATATTGCATAACAATAAAAGTTATGTCAGTCAGTCAGCTGCATATGGGAACAGAGCTGTCAAGTCAGTTCAAATGTGTGTATGAAAAATAAATAATGTGCAATTTATTTACAAAGCTTGGAATTTTTTTTTGTGGGTATATATTGATCTGTTAAACATTAAAAAAATAGTCCGTCAACTATTTTGTAGAACAACGCCCGTCAGTCAGCGAAAAAAGATATAAAAATTTCGTGCGCGCCGGCGGCGTTACAGGCGGCATGCTCTCTCTTCTCCTACCATTATTATTATTTAAAATATCAGAAAACTATGTGAAATTATAAGTTGTAATTATAAATTATTAATTGGTATTTTTATTGGTAATATATATATATATATATATATATATATATATATATATATATATATATATATATATATATATATATATATATATATAAATTATATTAGCAGACAATTTATTTATTTAATAATTTAATAAAGTGTATAACATTAAATAAAGAAATAAATTGTCTGTTAAGGTTATTAATATACTTATGTTTTAATAAAACAATACATTACTAATTTATAATTACAACTTATAATTTCACATAGTTTTCTGATATTTTAAAAAATAATAATGGGAGAAGAGCGAGCATGCCGCCTGTAACGCCGCCGGCGCGCACGAAATTTTTATATCTTTTTTCGCTGACTGAGGGGCGTTGTTCTACGAAACAGTTGACTGACTACTTTTTTAATGTTTAATAGATCAATATATACCCACAACAAAATTTCCAAGCTTTGTAAATAAATTGCACATTAATTTTTTTTCATACACACATTCGAACTGACTGACCAACTCTGTTCCCGTATGCAGCTGACTGACTGACATAAGTTTTATTGTTATACAATATAGAACCTGTATAACAATTCTCAGCTTTTGTAAATTCATTTTATTACCCCAGTAAAAACGACATCTTTGTTGGCGCACCTGTGGCACCTGTTCTAAGATTCGCTTCACTGACCAGAATATGTGTATGTGCACAGCGTACCTAATTAACTATCAAAAAATCAGCTTTTGTAAATTCAGATAATTTTTTCACCTCTGGCTTTTAGACTAAAATAACCTGTCAAGATATATATTTACACTGAGAACACTGGCTCCGATAACAAATCAAAATGTAGCTATAATGGCTTATCATGCCTATATAAAAAGTAGAATACAATATGATATCATATTTTGGGGGAAATCTACAGATGTAAGCAGAATTTTTGTACTTCAGATGAGATGTCTTGGAAGTATACTGAGCTTGGAACAAACAGCAAGCTGTAAACCCTACTTTATAAGGGAAAAAATACTTACAGTCACTTGTATATACATTTTGAATGCAGTAATGTTTATACAAAACACAGTGAACTGTTTAAGGAGTGTATATGTGCACACGAGCATAATACTAGAAATAAAGAAGATCTGAACAGCCAAAGACCAAACTTCACATAGTTACAAAAAAATGTACGTGTTGCCTTCATAGAAATATATAACCATATACCTACTGAAATAAAAAATGCAATCATTCGACACTCAAAGCAAAACTGAGAAAGATATTAGAAGATAAGGCTTACTATACTATTGATGACTACTTAGCTGATCAAAGAATACAAGGGGAAAAATACGGGAGACAATCAAGTTTCAGTCCATTTTATTTGAATTTATTATTTTATTTGAATTTATGTATCTTTTTTGTCTGCTTACTGTTTTGACAAGTTTCACACCCATTATGTATACATGTTGTATGAAACAAATAAAGCATTATTATTGTCACTCTGATGACACTAACTTTGTTGGCGAAATGATTGACATGTTGTGGTGAATTGGGTTCTCCAAAGTGTACTTACTTACAAACTACTACACGACATTCTGAACATTCAGTATAAAGTTTCATAATTTTATTGCCTACTTCATACAGAAAAAAAGGTACTGGTTTACTAAAGAAAATGGCTTTTGGGGCACTTAATGTCATAGATATGTTTACTGCCTGTAACCAAATCAGTTACTACTAAGTATAGAGGGTATTCTTCCATAAAATGTAGTAACATTTTATGCGATATAACAAAGAAAATATGAAATCGATAAAAATTGCTTTTTCAACATTTAGAGCCATGAAACGGCAGCGCAGACCATCAGTTGACATCATCCAGGCTGACAGTCAACATCTCTGTATAGTTTCAAGTTACAGCTGACAGTAGTAGTGGGCAGTATGGAATAAAAATATTATTTTATTCGAAACTAAAATGTATCAGATAAAAGTATCGAATACATTTTTATAATGAATAGAAAACAATATTGCACTGTTATATGTTGTGTCTTTTATATATTGGTATTATTACTATTTACATTCAATATGTATCAGTATTCATTGTACATTGCTACGTCTAATATGTATTGAAATTAACCATATATGCCTTGTTTGTTGCTTATTACTGTGTATGGTAGAATATACCAAATAAATATTCATAATGAATAGAAAAATATGTCAATATAATGAGCAAAATGTGTATCAAAAATTAAAACAAAAAAGTCATTATAAGGTGCATTGAACAATTCGGTATTTTAAAGAAATTTTAACATAAAGGTATATATTGAATTGGGTAATGTGATTCTTTGCTATTGAATTGGGTAGTGCTCACACCTCATGCTGACATAGGTAGATTTCTATTTTCTTGTCAGATCGGGCAGAGTGAACCAAGATTCTATGTGTGTTTGAGTGCTATTTCATATATATTTGATAAATGCAAAATTAAAAGGACTGAGGATTCAATATCGATATTTTGTGATACCGTTTCAAACTAAGACTGACAAAAACAGTGAATATTTTCTATTAATTATTCGATACTATATTAACTCAATATTTTTAACAATACTGCCCAAGACTGACTGTCAATAAGCTCTGCTTTATGAGAAGATATCTACACCCATTGTTTCAAAATTGAATCAAGTTTAAAATGCAACTTATTTAAAAAGATAAAAACTGGAGCAATCTTTACGAATAAAATTATATAAAACCGGCTCCAATACCACAGCCCAAGTTCTAAAATTCGACAGACAATCAACTCCTTGGTAAAGCAGTAAATGTAGCACAATAGCCTGTGCACTAGTTCACTATACGATGCCACACGTAATCTAGCTGTGCCCGTCATTTCAAATCATAAAAAGTTATCACACATGCTTCATGTGATGACATTCATCCAACACATGGACCTTAGTTATGTCCTGATGATTGACGCTTACGGAACGTTGCATGTTAAACTATTAACCCCAAAATACTATCGCTCGTTTAACTTATGATGAAACAAAACAGTCAACATCAAAATCAAAATACTTCAATGACTCTGTTCATTGACTATTTTTTTTAAGTAGTTTTGAGTATCAGACGTAAAATTTACAAAGTAAGTTTTTTAATTGTATATAAACTAGGTATACTGTCTTTTCTACACCATAGTAAAAATATCCGATATGATATTGTAAACGTAAATTGTTAATTACTATATATGAATATCTATGTTTTACAGAAGCTTATTACATTTTCACATCATAATTAACGAGATTCCCACTGTCCCTACTCAATATCTAGCGAAACCACTCACAAGGGAACGGGCTTGGAAAAATTTGCGGCATCTATATATATATATATATATATATATATATATATATATGCAAATTACGGGGAATATGCAATCAACTCTTACGTAATGCCTAACTTCAAATTTTTTTATATGAACGTGATTGCATGTTGGATTCTGAAAGTGAGATTGATGAAGATGTGAACATGAACAAAGTTATGAGAAAAAACAGATACCGAGGGTGCATAATTACTTAGAGTTGAGTATTTGAAATCAACCGAAAAGCACGTCTGCGAGTTACCCTTACTCGGGCCATTAGCTAATAACCCATGTTCGCATGAGTTGCAGTTTTAGTGGCCTTCCAGTCACCAATACGAATAGCAAGGGTAAAGAAGTGGCCGGCGACTATGCGAACAGAAGCTGGAACATTGATACAACTATATACACGAGAGAATGCCAAAAATCGTAAGTGTTTTGATATTTATATGTGGCTAGAATATCCTGTGAATTTCTATTACAGCGCGCATGGAACGACATTTGATAATACAATTTTTCAAGTGCGTTTAATTACAGTCCCTCTCAAAATTATGAAAAAAACAGATACTGAGGGTGAATAATTACTTATGACAACAATTACTAACTTGTATGATATTTAACAAGAATCCAACATGTTTTTTCCAACTCAGCTCGGCAATAATGGCTCTCATAGATTTACTCTTGTTCTCGGCATCTGAGAAAAATGATCAACAAAATGCTGTGTTGGTGTTTGACCAAGTATTTCCATTTTCTGATTAATCATCTACGGTTTCACAAACAATGCATTTACAAAAGTTATAAGACACATTTGCTCCTATTAGAAATATAGGAACGACTTTATACTGAACTGTAAACACATTATAGCATTGCATAGAGCAACGAGCAACTTTAAAAATTCTGAAATTCGCTGGAAAAAAAATGCCAATTTTTAAAAAACTGACATATTTTTCTGAGGTCTGGGCTTGTCTTCATGTACATACAAAAAAAATCATGCAGTTATTAGCAAAAGGTTTACATTGGAAACACATTAGTAATAACCCACTTAAAAATAAGAGGTTACTTTAGGGTTAAACAACCCCATAAATTTTAACTAGTATAATATGTAAAAAATCAAAAGTGACTGTCTTGTAATATGGTAATTCTGAAATAGTTGAATAAAGCCTCACAAGATTCCAGTTAAATTGTTTTCTAAAATCTTTTCTTATCAATATGACCAGACTACTAATACATTTTATTAAGATTATTTTTCCCCAAAAATATAAAACAGACAAAAATTCTATTTCTACCTTAGAGTTTCAGATCGTTTTTTATCAATAATCCTTATAAAATATGTGTAGTGGCATACTGAAACCCATCAGTTTTAAAATAATTACATATTCTTTTTTAATCTTATATTATTTTATTATTACTATCACCTACAATCATATTTACATTATAATTTTATACTAACAATTTCTGTTCATTTTCAGTTTTATGTACAACGCCTGTACATATTTTTATAATTTTTTTTGTCATTGATATTTTTATTTTTATTGAAATATTTTATTTGAAAAATAAATTTTATAATAGTATTTTTTTGTTGACCTTATTACGCAGTACTGTGATTAAGAAGGATTTTTCTTCGAAATTTTATACAAACTAGGCATAAACACTGCTTACCTCGCCCAAAACTTCCATCTGATATATTTTTAATTCCTAATTTTCACTTAATAATCTATCTCAGAACATATGCAAGTCGTGACCATTAGGTCCCAAAAATAACAAAACCCTACCAAAGTAATATTGAATTTGTATCTATTTATCAGTCTTTGTAACTTAATATTTCTTTGATCCTCGTTTTACAGCGAAGTCATGAACTAGTTCAAGTACAGTTAGCATGTCAAGTGAAGTTGGAAAAAAATGTAAGGCGTCGGGGGAATTGAGAACCAAGAAAAATGCCCCCAAAACACAAGCCAGGTTTATGATAAATAATATAAATAGAAAGTCACACACAAGATCTAATGTATTCCACAGCAAAGAAGTGTCACTACTCACTATATAGTGATTAGTGAGCCAAACATAAACACCAGAAGACAAAAAATAAAGCCGAAACAAATAGCTTTCCACTGTGGTATACAGGGGCATTGTGATTCTGTGGTTATAGCACATGGAAAGGAGATATGTTTCACATGGGTAACCAGGGCGGTTCTAACGATATAATATTTACATTGGCCCACACTGGCACAAGCAATTTTGGCATACAGATCAAAGAGCATGTAGATGACACAAGTGCCAAAAATTCTAATGCTCACCATCGAATGCGAGGATATGTTCTGTGCACTTTAGTTGACAGTTCTAAATAATAGGAAATACCCACAATCCCAAGATGGAGCAGAGAGTCATTCATAGAGCTGAGAACAGTTACTGCAATGCTTATCGACAGTATAATAACATTGGAAGGATTAAAGGAAGAATCACTAAGTAATTACAAGTACACCCTAAGTGCCACTACAAATATAGGTGGATTATGATACCACACACATTGAAAGGATTTCCTGTGTAGAAGAAGAAACCCCACTAATGGATTCCCCCTATGAACTCAACAAGTGCATGGAACATCTGAAAGTTGCATAGAAGAGAAGTACTCTAAAGTCAGGGTACCAGACAAACAGGGCACCCCATATTGGTGGATGGAACAAATTAAGATTCCCTGAAATGCAATATAGTTTGTTGCGAGATGAAGCTAACTAATCAAAGAAACAGCTGAAAAGCCTGACTGGCGACTGAAAAAAGCTAACTGAGATGAAATGTAACACATTTACAAAATGACATATTTTGACAGGCATAAAAGATTGTAACGTGCCAAACAAATACACAAAACCCTACAATCTTTCTAACTGTAAAAACAAAAAAGTGGAAGTATTTAAGGATTTTTATATTTTCAGAAAATCTAGTTTTAGACAGAAATATCCTTGAGGAAGCACCTCAATGCATGCAGACATAAGTGCTATATGATTTTGAAGAGCACACGGCACACCTCCAGATTTGTTTCCAGAAATGTTTAACTTTGGTCTTCTGCTACAAAATGAGTTCCCTAAAGGATGGAAGATGACCGAACTTTAAATTAAAATGTAAAGTTTCTGCTCACATTATAAATACTATTAAGAGACCATCCTAACAAGAGGCTAATCATAATATATAACGCTGCGCACCAAACAATTGTAGCAGGTGTCCCGCAGGGATCAGTTCTTAGCCAACTTTGTGGAACACCATTTCTAATGATGTAGTAGACATTGACAAGCCAAATGGCACCACTCTAATTTGCCATGCTGACAACCTAGCCATAATTCAATGAGCAGAAAATAGAGAGGCCCTTCTCAGAGAAACCAATGGAAGTTTATTTAAAGAGTTTTTATAGATATAAGCAAATAAATTCAATATTGCAGGAGCAAAAAAAATATACTTCTTAATAGGAACTGAAGTCCTAAAAACCCATGGCTTCATGCATGGGGCATAAAACCACCTCCATCCAAGAAGTCAGCTACCTGGACATTCTCATAGATACGTGGACTGCTCAAGAAGTCACCAAAAAAGCGAAAAGGACAGTAAACGCATGTGACATCCTAAAACAAAAAGCACAGGTAGTGAGGGAAGGAAAAACCTTCTTAAAGTGGTTGTGTCCATAATTTCATATAAAGCACCTATCTGGGATAAGCATTGGAAATGAAAAAGTAAGAATATAACACTGATCATGGAAATATATTAATCACAATGAGGATGTAGTGTACATATAGAACTGTATCGGGTGAACTGTTGCCTGTGCTTGCTGGTATGATTCAAATTCACATAATGGTCAAAGAAAAAAATATTGTTCAGGATTGGTCAGCCTACAGGAGAAATCACAAGGAGTGAAGAATGGGAAAGTTCTCCCAATGCATCATACCAAACAACTGATAAATGATGTCAGAAAATGGGTGGACATGAAATGTGTCAGATAAATTACCTCGTAACTCGGTATTTTACCAGGCATGGAAGTTACATGACATAGCTCGTTTGGTTAGGAAGAAGATATAATGACATGCACATAACTGCAATGAATCAGATAATGTGAAGCATGATATTTTGACTAGCATAAGATGAAGCTCCTTAAGAATGGATCTTGCAAACTATTAAGGTGATAACATATGACAAGACGACCTAGAATACATGTAGACAATAAGGAGAAAGTGACCAAGGTGGTAAACTACATGAAGAAAATAATGAAAGTGGATAAAAGCAGGTAGTATGTCAACAGAGACTGCCTGATAAAATGTGAACAATGGCCAGGCAGCTCCCAAAGCAGGAAGTTTTTTTTTAGTGAACTAAGAGTTCCACAGTCTTTGCAAAACTGCTGCCTTACTGCAAAGGCGATTTTGAAGGCTTCCCTCTTCACACAAAAAAGACCAGGTTAAGGGGCTCTATTACTTGCTCCTAACAAGACAGCCATAGTAATTTTGGTTGGTAGAAGAACAATTAGTGAACTGACATTTTAAGTGGACATAGTGGTGACAATGACAGTCACTCGAATAACTGGGTGTCCTATCATAATATGATAACAGCACACTTTCAACACATAGTTAAATGAGCACAGAGTTGCCGTCACACTCCCAAGATTTTTACCAAATTATAGAGGACCTAGATCATCCAGAGGAGAATACTATGTTTGGTGGTATCTGGTACTATATGCTGCACCCATATGGGGCCTGTGATTGTCACAAATACAGGAATATGCTGAAGGGTGTACAGGGAATCCTGGCAATCCATAATGCACTGTATCCACAGATATGGCAGTATGGATTGTTGGATTCATTCCCATTGGTGTCCTCGTAAAATAGGAAATAAATATACATCAGAGGTAGGGAGGAAAAAAAAAGCATAACAAAAGAAGCAGAAGAGTACAATGAATCACAGTGATATATCTCGTGTAGCGTGGCCGAGGAGATGAATACCAGGCATATGCAAGTATAGACGTGGAACAGGTGAAGTCAATTACCCTTTAATGCAGGAGTTAATGGGGCATATGTGTATTACAGCATACTTACCAAGTGAGCAAATGAGCACAATTTGCTGGTGCTGCAGTCTGTGAATAATGAAAGCGACAAAATAGACAAAATAGTGTGAATGAAAGCAACAAAATAAGATATAGATAGATAGATGTTTTTAAATTTTTGTTTGTCACTGCACTAGTATCGTCTAGTTTAAAATTGTTTGTTATTCGTATCTAAAGTTTGTAATTTTTTAAAAATTGTAATTTTAGTATCAAATTTTTGTTTGTTTGCAACTGGCATGTTAGGTTTTGGTTTGATGTACTGTGATATTTTTTAACAAAGTTTACTCACAAGAAAGACATTCTAGCCTAAAGTAATGCTCACCCAGTTCCAGCTCAGGGTGTGGTTCGTGGGGGACCACGTTCTCGTTGGCCCCTATTGGTGCAAGCTAATTACCCCAAAAACAAAAGGTGTGATCAGGTCAGGTGAGATCAAATTATTATTTACTCAATTTTTTCCTGTATTGATTCCAGCCTAGGTGGGTCATGGTCAGATGAAGTAACGCCAGGTCAAGTAAAGTCAGATGAGCTAAGCTAAGGTCAGGTGATGTCAGATAAGGTGAGGTCATGCCAATTCGCTATTTAATTTTTTCCTGTATTGATTCCAGTCAAAATGGGTCATGTCAAGTCAGATGAAATAACGCAGGTCAAGTCAAGTCAAATAGATCAGTTCATGATCATGTCAGTTTATCGTTTAATCAATTTTGAGTTTGGTTTCTTGTATTAATTCTGTTTGTGGTAGGTCAGCTCAGGTCAAGTTAAATAAAGGAAGCTAAGTCAGGTCAGATAATGATCGATAAGGTAAGGTGCGTTTAGGTCACATTATCATTTATTCAATTTTGACTTTGGTTAGGAATCTGGAGTATTGAGCTAAAGGCTTATGGTGTATTTCTGAAAAAGACAGATTTTCAGATTTCCAATTTATTATACATAAAATTATCCAATTTGCAATGCTAATATCACAGTTTTCTTTTATAGGCCAAATTATTTGTATATTACATATACTTAAAATATTTAAAAACTCCATTTCATTCTGAAACTTTTGGGGAAAATAATTTTAACAAAGAAAATTATTTTATATTTTATCTATGCCAGCAGTAATGATCCAGCATTTCTAGCACTAGTGCATCAAAAATTTCATACATTTTAAGTCTCAACAAAAATGTCCAAAGGACTACTTTATTATTTAACAAGAAATAATACAGAATATCAAATAAAATGGCACTAAACATAGTAGAAATTACTATAGTACGAGTGACCAAAAATAATACAAAAATCTACAAAAATTACCAACACGAGAAATTTATGGAGCTTATTACCTAATTCTAGCTTATAATGAAATTGGTTATACAAAAATCTCTTGATTACCCCCTTTTTACATGGGAGTTTTTAAGCAAACTATTTAAAAATAATAAGAAAATACTAATGATATAAAAAAGGAAAAATTACAAGCAGCATAAAGTCATAGGACTTACATACAAAAACATAATTACAGACAACTAACAAAATTGATTTTGCATGATAAGTTCAAGTGTTATATAGAAAAATTGTATCTAACATTATCAGTTTCTTAGTCAGTCACATATTAAGGTTTTAGTATCATGATTTTAGGAAAACACAGAAAATATATACAATTGATTATATACATATGTATCTCATACTTGGATTGTAACAAAAACTCAATGTGAATGGTTGCTTTTAAATAAAATAAATAGCATGTCACTTAGCACCTTAATTGTATACAATAACATACATTAAAAAAATAAAGTTTTTTAAAGCCTCCTAAAATTACACTGCTGATCATAATTGAACTAAATGGGACAAATTGTCATGTTACTACCCTTTTTCTCTCCGTAACAAACTTTGATAATAAATTATGGTAATTTAGGTCTTCTGCACTCATGTCGTTTGGGTCATAACTCATTTCGTCTCTCATATTATCTGTAACAAAAACATGAAAGATTAAAATATAATCCTAAATCGCTTAAACGAAAACACATGATAGGCATAGATAATAATAATAATAATCAACCTTATTCAGATCCAACTAAACAATAATACAAAAGCAATTACTATCTAAACCCATTATTCACCATTGTACGTTCTTGAGTACACCGAAATTAATGTCATTTGTACCTTCTTGAGTACACCGAAATTAATGTCATTTGTACCTTCTTGAGTACACCGAAATTAATGTCATTAAGGTGTCATCTAACATACAGTATGTAAAGTTGTTTGCTCTTTGGAATTAATAGGAAAACAGCGGAAAGATATAATGAAGAGCTCTATATGTAAAACCTTTGTGTGTTCTGCAGCAGAATTTGTGATAAAGTGTAAAAACAGTGGTAGCATCTATTTACAGGGAACCAGTAAGGAATGTTGAGAATTTGGATAAATTTCACCGTAAGATAGAGCAGCTACTTTCTATGTTGGGTCGGGAAAATAAATTATTTTTTGGAACAGGAGGCTTTAATATAGAAATGAAAGAGGAAAATCAAAATAAAACTGATTTGTTGTGCATAGGTTAGATGTGATAAGTGAAAACTATTATCAATAACAACTATAGTTCATGTTTAAAAAGTTTTGTTTGTATGTTATTTGTTTTGTAAGATATGTAATGTTAGAACAATACCTAACCTTTGTCAAGATCACACCGCAGAGTATTATCGCTAATGGGAGAATTAACAGAAAGGATGTTTTTTTTTTAGATCATTAGCATAAAAAAGTCTGGGAACAGAATGTTCAGAATCCAGGTTGTTAATAAAAATGTTGAAAAAAGAGGACAGAACACAAATCCTTGAGGACTCCAGAGGAAGCGTGAAGTAGATGTCAGGAGCAACCAGCATACCAAACATAATGAAGCCTATTGAATAAGATTGGACACAGGATAAAAACTCAGAATAGAGGCGAAGGCCCTAAAGCAGTAACATTTGTAAAAAAAAAAAACATCTCTTGAAATAGTTGCTTTCATTTGTGGAAATTTCAATGTGATCAAAATACATTATCTGACCTGTTCTGTTTACATGTTGTGATAAAGCATAAGCATCTGGCATTATACGTATATAACTTTTATGTGAAGTTCTTCGAGATTTTTTTAAACAACAATACATTGGTCAGACTTCCAGAAATGTGAAATCTAGAACGACTTCACACTTCTGGAACTCTGACCAATGTATTGTGGTTTAAAAAAATGTCGAAAACTTCACATAAAAGTCTTCACATAAAAGTAGTATACATGTAAGACGATCAAACCACAAACAGGTCCATACTACATAGAGATTACTTCTCTGGCTTCACTGTCGGGTTTTGTTTCTGTAGGAAAAGGGTGTAGCCAGCACGTAAGCTAACTGGAGCAAGAGGCCCTTAGGAATTCTAGATGTTCTCAGATGTTCTTCAACGTTTCTGTGACTAGATGCTGCTTGACATCATTCTGAGAATGCAACATCCGAGAACATCTAGAATTCATAAAAGCCTCTTGCTCCAGTTAGCTTACGCGCTGGCTATGCCCTTCACCTACAGAAACGAAACCCAACAGTAAAGCCGGAGAAGTAGTTTCAAAGTCTGTATGTAGTATGGACCAGTTTCACCAAGTAAGGGCAACAACAATCAACAAACCACAAACACCATTAGATTATTACAATAACATAAATAATTTTCTAATGTGTATTTTGAAATTTTTTATAAAAATAAAATTAACTCCAAAAAATAACCATACAACACAAAAACCACATTATGAAACCTTAATCTAAAAACAGTTTCGGGATGCAGCAAGTGCAGAAGCCAAAGGTTACAGTGCTATCGGGGCAGCAAAGCCGCGGAAGAGCCCTGAGGGAAAAAAAAAGTGCGTTATGGTAGTGAATTTTCATTAAATGCCACAAATTTCTACAAACTTAGAAAGTTGAATTGTGGTGTGTAGTAAGGTCTTTCCCAAGGCAACATATCCACTAAATTTAACTAAAATAGCTTTGTAATTTTCGGACAAAAAATTGTTTTCCCTAAGAAAACTCAAAATTTTCACGGAAAACATTGTCAGATTTTCCTGGTTAACGAACTCATCCAAGCCATTAACAAAAGAAAGGTACTTGCTGAGTCTCATCCCCATCGGTTATTTATTCTTTGAGGTATCGGTTGGATATATATATATATATATATATATATATATATATATATATATATATATATATATATATATATATATATATATATATATATATAAACATATAAAAATTGAAACTGACCGGATATGGGTTCTAGCAGTCCTAGTTCGCGCAAAAACGTTTGCACAGTCTCACCATCGATACCTCTCTATTAGTGCTTTTTTTATAATAAAACTAACGATTGATAACTACACTGAGACAGTTAACCTGAAACTTCAGTTAAAATATGGGATGATGACGTCACCAATAAAACGGCAATGATTGAAAACAGAAATAACAATTCATACTTACCAAGATCAGAATATGGAGCATTACAGAAAACACGTCTGCCACCGAATCCAATTTCATAGTGTGGTAGGGCTGGATCGTCATTACCATGGTCTATGGCATCTACAGCATCTGCTCTGTCATAAAATGTAACAAAGCCATATCCAAACCTTTAAAAAATGAGAAATAATTTGTTAAACAATTTTATAAAACCAAACTTTCTGTTAAATATCAAATACAATACAGTTTCGATTATCTGAGCTAATGAAACAACATGATAATATATATATATATATATATATATATATATATATATATATATATATATATATATATATATATATATATATATATATACACAGAATGTTTAACAGCTGTGTCTTTCTCAAAAAATGTTTATCTTATTCCTTTCTGCCATGCTGCCCACGCAATCTGGAATGAGATCAAGTGTGAAAAGATAGGGGCAATTAAAATGTATGACCGCAATATAAACATTCCTGGATATGGACCCTTCTTAGCGTTCCTATTGTAGTGGCACGTTCGAAGATAAATAAAAATTCATTATAACAGAATAAGCAATCTATGATAGTTCATTCTGCTTCTACATACATACTACTACACTAACGAATTTCACAATTTAGACAAATAAACAAATTGATTTACATAATTTTATTGAATGTATCACTGCAGTTTAGCTGAAGTTCTCAGCTTTGTCAAATACAGTTACACGTTCAATAAAATAGTGAAAATCAATTTGTTTATTTATCTAAGTTGACAATGGATTTACATCAAGTATCGGCATCCACAATATCATATTCAAATTTGATAGTTTTATTTTCCTCATGATTTTTGCCACATAGTAATTATAACAGGCAGACGTGTACTTAGACGGTCGTTGGTTTTTATTAAAATATTTATTATATATGTGCAAGAACAAATGAAAAAAAAAAAAAAAAAAATGGAATTTCGATCTATTTCTGATTTGTAATTTTGATCTATTTCTCAGCACGCATAAGCCACATACGAATAATCGGGAGTATACTGTATTAGAATAGCATCAATTTTTGGCACTTAAAATAAACAGCCAGTTTACTCTTGATTTTACTTATAATAGTAAAAAATCTAGATGTACTGGCAGGATAAACGGAGAGCTGGAGGTTTATTAGAAGTTTAGAGGTGTGCTTCAGTCAATAAAACACAAATTGGATTTACACAAGGAAGCATACTAAGACCACTTTTATTTCTGTTGGTTATAAATGATATCTTTGCAGACGATACAGTAATATATGTCGCAAGCGGACATAAGTGAAATAGAATTTTAAATGAATGTCAGCTTGGAAAAATTTAATAATTTGCAACAAATGAGCTTAAACAGATATGGCACTATTGATCATGTATTGCTTAATATATTTGGGATAATATTATCACCATGTGGATAGGGAAAATCTCGAGCTAATCAATAGTATCAGGCAGTCGCCACAATTAGATACATATGAAAGTATATACATTGTTAGAAATTTGAATAACAAATTTTAGATGAATACGACAGGTCCAGTTTTGTGTAGTTCGTTATTCGAATTGTTATCTTCATAAACAGTGTCTCTTTCTTAGAAATAATATTAATAACTATACGTGGTCTTTTTAAATGCAGGTAATGAAATTTAATTACAAGGACTTTAGACTATGTCTGTATACCTTTGTAGAAGGCGTTGTTTTGTGATTGCTTGTCAACTAGTATAATGATATTAGCAAGAAATAGTGCACCAAACTGCAATAAGTATTGTTAGGGACAAGTTGTTAAGACATCCTATTCTCTTCTCTACTGGTCTTAGAACTGTAAGATTTATGTGACATCAAAGGAAGAATAGGACATTCAACCACTCAATGTTTGTGGCATAATATATCGAGATCACCTTACCACTAAATTAAAATTATATAATTAAAAAAAATATACTTACTCTTGTTTTTCTCTCATGTGCAAATTTATCCTCTTAATGGGTCCGAACCGCTGAAATCTCCTTCTGAGGTCAGCCTCTGTAGTGTTACGTCCTATATTTCCTACAAATATCACACATCGTTGCTCAACTTCTCTCTTGAATTCGGGATCGGGAGTATGTCGTATACTTCTTCTATATTGCCTACCTCCACTATTACTACCATGCCAACGGATACGAGATGGGGAACGGGTACGCGATCTGGATGAAGAACGACTATGTGAACTAAAATAAAAATGCTCATAAATTTATTGTTTCAGATACATAAAAATGCAACCAGTCAATAAATTACACTAAGAATATAGATTTGTAAGTTAAGACTATTTAAAAATCTCCAGGCAAGTATGGGGGAGGGGGAGGGGACGGGTAGGTGCTATATTAGTTACTGTTACTTATTTAGTTTATTAATATCATCTCAATCCTTATAAATACCAATTAAAGTTAATAAAAAAAGGCAAGCGAAGTCCAAATTTCGAAGTGCGTTTGAACCATAGGTTAAAACGAAGTCCCTGAACTACTGCAATTTGCAATTACCTCTTCATCAATTGAATGTATTTGTTGTCATGATTTTTTTTTAGATAAGAAATTAATCTTTTAGAAATCATGTATACACAGGGTGATACTGGAAAAGTACAATGCATAGTACTGCATAATAGAAAGTTCAAAATAAGAAAAAAAAGTCTGCATAACTTTAATATTGAACTTAGCTGGCTACGAAACATTCCATGATGGCTGTCACACCTCACAAATTGTATAAATGAGTTAGTCAGTATTTGTTCTTTTTTTCTTTTTATAAAATAATTCATGAAAGGCAAAGCCTATCTGTCTCTGAGACATCATGGTCTTGCTTCTTGAATAGTTGGAGATTATGTCATCCGAAATATGTATCGGGAGGGCATTTCAAAGTTTAGATGTTCTAGGAAAGAACGGGGATTAGTAACGAACTGTTCAAAAAGCAGGTATTTCGACACTAAAAGCATGTGCTTCTCGACTAAAATGAGTTTACTGATTAAAGGTCACAAGCGGAGGTACGAACAAAGCCATTTCTAAGTAGCAATGTCGATAATAGTATCGATAGAAGAGTCGGAGATCAGTAACCTTTCTCCTGTGGTAGAGAGAAGTGAGACTGACTGTGATAGATATATCTCCTATAAGGCAAACAGCTCGTTTCTGAACGTAATCTAGAAGGAATAAGGTTGTCTTTGAGAACAGTGGCAACAATAACTATCAAAAGCTGCTGTGACGAAAACAAACTTTTAACCTGAAACAGAGAACCAAGCTTCTTTGCTGCTGCTTCAGCAATATCGGGAACGCGTAAGTCATCAAAGATCTTTTGTGAATATAGAGATCGATGCCTGAAAAATATTTCTGCCATTTTTGACTTTACAGCTGGAAGAGTTGGTTGGCTCTTTCCCTATGAATCAAACATCCGGTATTGTTTGGACAAGAGATGATTTTGTCTCTTATTGATTGGCGGAAGTCATTTTTGGCTCGATTGATTGCCTATTTGCAACTGTTCCTTGCTGATACAAAGGCAGTCTGAGTTTTGCTGCTCAGATTTTTGAGGCAGAATTTTTTCTTATTACTGATTTCCGGCAAGCTTCATTGAACCAGAGTTTTGATTTGGAATTGAAATGTTTTGAGAAATGAGGAATATCTAGTTAGCTATTTGAAATGGTGCAGTACACATTTATTAAATATAAAGACATGAGATTGTGTTGTGATTATGTGCTACAGAGAGGTTCCATCAAACTCATCTGGACAATATGCAAATCCCTAATGTGGGAACTTTTATCGGTTTTCACAGGTATTTGGGAGAAGGTGACTGCTTCTAAAAAAGGAAGATCAGCAGTGGAGTTCGAAGAACTGTTCATACTGTTGATAATGAGAAGGTTATTTTTCAAATAGTAGAAGACGAGCACCAGAAGAGTAAGCTAATTATTAGTCAAAATCAACATCAGAGGACAATTTTAATCACCTTATATCTCAAAAACAATGCCACGACCTATGTTTATATAAACTTTTCGCCTTAAAATTTCTACTACTATAGAGAGACTTGCCCTGTATAACCTACCAAAAAGAATTTTCTACAAATTACACAAACAAAAATAGCTACGAGAGGAATTTAAGATCATGTAAAATACATTTTATGAGATGTTTCATATTATATTATTTACTTCAGAATATTCTTTTTAAAATTACCAACTCTGACATTTAACTGTGACGAACATTTGCCTTCCACATTCTGAATGGTCCAGAACTACCAATTCACTGTCTATTTCGGGTACAAGTTACAAAGATGGGTTACGAGAATTTCAGTATGTGGACAGTATCTGTTCTTATAGCACAATATTCATTGTTGATAATTTAAATATTAACAACAATGACATGATATGTCAAAATTCGACCTGTCTTAGAACTGGTAAGGCAAAACTGTCTGCGGGAAAAATTTTCAATAGACGAAATGATGATCAAAAACAGGCTTCAGGCAGCACCATACAAAAAATAAAGCAGGTAATAAGAGTTTAAATTTTTCATTAGGGCTGATGTACTTGGAATGGTTTATCACATACTATACCAACTGATGGTGAAAATCCATTTTGTAAAATGAACTTGAATACAAGAATAATTATTTTGATTTCAGACAAAATATAGTACCAGAACTTAAAAAAACGATTTCAAATAAAATCTGTCAGCTTCTTGACATAAGTGTAAAAAAATACTTGGCTTTTGTACAGAACGAATTCTACAGAGAGGATCATAAAATATGGCTTTTGTACAGAACGAATTCTACAGAGAGGATCATAAAATACCATTCAACTGAAAAAGTTATCTTTTTCATTTTGGTTAGAGTACATGGTCAATATACCCCTAAATATTAGGTAGTACACTTTTTCAAAACATATAAAAGTCTCAGATTAAATTTTATGATTTTTTTTAAAAAATTCTGGACGCAGCAAGTGCGGAAGTGAATTTTTATAAAAATGCTTTGAATAGCAAATATGTCTTTTTAATGCAAGCAGTCATCAATTTGGTTACCGGTATATCCTATATAGTAGAAACAATGTGCCATATTTTATCAAAATAACTTATGTTTGAAAATGTACAAAAAATTTCCAACAATAAACTTTAAATGTTGGTTTCCTAGCCAACAAACCTTGGGTTAATAGCAAATTGAGTTATTGAAATTTGAAGCATTAATGAAAATTTGCTACCAAAAGGCACTTACTGCGTCTCGATTTTTTTCTTACAAACATATTTCGATAAAAAATGCAATAAAATAAGGCTGATGGAAACAAATTCTAGGGATCACCAACGACTTATGGGCCAGCCTGTGATTGTGAAAATAATTTTATAAGATGCAGTTCAAGCACCCTATAATTAACTTATACAATTTTTTCTCGTCTCTTGTATAATAATAATTATATTTTACCGTAGAAATGCGTCATCCTGTATGTATGTAAACAGATAAAAACTGAAAGTAAACCCGGATATGGATTCTAGGGGGCCTAGTTTGCGCTCATTTGAAGAAATCTTTTTAAAATTCTAAAGTCGCGGTCTCCTCATTAACTAATTTTTTGTACGAAAATTAGCTAAAAATTATGGACCGTTAAACCATAAACTTAACTAAAACTACTGCCAAAGCATCAGAGAGAAAATAACTAACCTGTTGCATATCAGCCCTTTTGTAAAACTTCGATCCTTTATATGTGTTGACAAAACGTAACAAACCCTATTTAGTCCACCCACTAACATTAATAAAATCGTAAAGGAATAATTTGCACTTGTATATAAAAATTCCCAAATAACACAAATAATTTGTGATAAACAATCTAATACCATATGATAAACGTCAGTTACAGCATATAACAGACCTGCGCAATAATATCAAATGATCCGTTGCCAGGCAACAACTCAGACATACTAGATCTCATATACCAATCCAGGTTTGCCATTGTCAATGAAACGAGGTCATATTAAAAATAAATGCTTCAAATTTTAATATCTCAATTTTCTGTAAACATAGAAAGTTGAATTTTGGTACATAGTAATGTATTTCCCCAAGCAGCATGCACACCAAATTTCATTGAAATAGCTTTGTAATTTTTTAAGAAAAAACTTTATTTCAAAAGAAAACTCAAAATTTTCCCGGAAAACCTCGTCCGATTTTCCTGGCTAACGAACTCATCCAAGCTATTAATAAAAGAAAGGCACTTGCCGAGTTTCATCAAAATCGGTTAATTATTTTTTGAGTTATATATACATACATATATACATATATATATATATATATATATATATATATATATATATATATATATATATATATATATATATATATATATATATATATATATATATATATAACATATAAAAATCGAAACTGACCCCGGATATGGGTTCTAGGGGCCCAAATTCGCGCTCATTTGAAAAACATTTTGCAAAGTCTCACCATCGATACATCTCTATTAGTGAATTTTTAAAAATAAAAATTCACTAAAAGCAGCAAGAAATTTTCATTTCACTCGTGGTAAGCATCATGTTTAAGAAAAGACAGCAGAAACTGTTGATAAATGTTACAAATAATAATATACTATATCAAGCCCAGATACAGTGGTTTGATCTCACAACCAATACTAATGTACACAAGGCTTCTGAACCTAATAGAGTATATCTATGAAATTGACACAGTGTTGTTTTTAAAGGAGTTTAGTTTTAACCTTAAAAGCCACTTACCTTGTTGAATATCTTGAAGATCTAGATTTGGAATTATATCCCCTAGATGAGCTACAAGAACTAGAAGATGAGCTACTTCTTCGTCTTCTGAAAATGTCAATGACAATGTAAAGAAAAATCTTACATTAGCCATTAAATACAACATACCTTCTATGACCACCTGATCTTCGCCTTGAATCGGGTGAACTGCTATAGCTGCTAGATCTGCTAGATTCAGACGAGCAGTGTGGGCTTAATTTTGTCGAGCCAGTGTCACAGTTTGAGTGTTTTTCTGCATTTTTCTGCATCTTCTTTATCTGTGCAATCAGAGTTAAGTCTGTTTGAACTAGTGCATTTTTCTTAACAACTGCAGGCCTTATCTTTGGCAAATGTATTATAGTTTTATCTTCCCCAATAAATTTACAACTTTTACGGTCATTTGGTTGGGTCTTCACCTGATTTTCAACAATAGAATGGATTAGTGAGTTACTATCAAACTTGCCTGTTGTCAACAGAGGTGCAATGTTTTGTAATTCATCGACTGGACCCACTATTGGATCTGTATTGACACCAATGCTCAACAACATTTTGCACTCTATATTTTTGGGTTTCTTCTCAGGAATCTTTACTGCAGGTATCGCTTTTTGTGGTATAATTTTCTGTTGTTTTGGTGCAGGTTGCTTAATTTTCACTACTGGCTTTGGTGTAGTTTGTTCAGTTTTTACTGCTGACTTTGGTGTAGTTTTTAAGATGTCCTCAGCCATTTTCATCATTTTCTGTTTAACTTTTATCTGTCTTATCACTTCATCATCGTGGGACTGTACACGAGCTGGCGAATTGTTATTGCTACTAGCAGTGGAGTTAGATTGAGATTTGGCAGGTTTATTAACAATATGTCTCCTACGCTTATATTCATCCAAATTCAGTTTTTTCTTTGTTGCGTTTTCTGTTGTGTGGATGGTATTGCTTCTCAAGAGGGAAACCATCAGTTGACCATCTGCATTTTTGATTGTTGGTTGACTTTTAATAATGGTAACTTTGTCACAATGTACGATAGGCTCTATGTTCTTCTGCTTATTAGGAATATGAACTTCCTGGTATTTGCAAGGTGATGGTGGATTTTTTATGTGTAAATGTGACAGAGAGACATGTGGTGAAGCCTTACTTGCATAAGTATGGTCAGCTAGGGCAAAATTACTTTCTAAAATATGTTCTGTACAAGATTCTGGTTTAGGAAGCTCACTTTTCACAACTATATTTTTTGGACTTTCTAGCTTTGCAGGTTCAACTTTTGCAGGTTCAACTTTTGCAGGTTCAACTTTTATAGGTTCAGTTTTCACAGGTTCAATGTTTACAGGTTCAGTTTTTACAGGTTGGTTCTTACGACATTCTTGTGACCGAGATACACATCTTCGTTTTTTTGGCATAACAGGCGGTGATATCACAGATATGGTTTTTCTCTTGTTCGTCTCTTTTTTTATTCTAGCAATAACTTCCTCTGGTACTTTGCATTCTTTTCGAGTTTTACTGATTGGTAAAGGTGGCTTAGTTGTGATTGGTAAAGGTGGCTTAGTTGTGATTGGTAAAGGTGGCTTAGTTGTTCTCTTCTCCAAGCTTAAAGTTGAAGGAGCAGAAGGAATGTCTGGTATTTGTTTCTTACAATCAGCAGCAGCAGCAATTTCAGATTTACTTTCAGTCTTGATTGTCACAATAGTATCACATTCTTCAGGTGCTTTGCTGTTTACAGAATGTGTACTTTCCATATCATTTGTCAATTCCACATTTCTAGGCTGATAAACAATATCGTCAAAGAGATCTAGAATAGCATATTTTAATTCTGTGACTTCTTCCAGCTTTTCTGTTTTTACATTAACACATTGTGCATTTTCAACCTTTTCAGTTACAAAGTTTCGTTGTTCATAGTCTGATGTTATTGGTTCAGCCTTAATTACAGGCACTTCTTCAATTTTTTTAATTTGATTATTACGAATATCTGCAATAAAACCTGATAAGTAAAATATTCAAACAAGTATTTATTAAATAGTCTTAATATAAACATTAAATAAACGAAAACTTAAGTAAATTTCTGATAATTGTTTATTCACAATGGGTGATTCACATAAAACTCCCAGGCCACATATCTTTGTAACGAGTAGGACTTTTTCAACTTTGCAAAAAACAAATGACTGTTGCCATTGGTGGCTACATTTAGCAGACTAACGTAGATATGTCAAATGCAGATTTTAGGTGGTGCTCTCGTCGAAAGGAATTATTCGATAAAAGGAACTCTTAAAAACTATATTTTCAGTATCAACGGTCATTTCTAAGCAATTTTTGTCTATTAAAATTTTCTGAAAAGTTGACAGATTTTGAGATAATAGAGGTAGCATTGGTATATAGTTTTCTTTTTAATATCGTAAACTTACGTACCAAATTTAGTTACCTTAGCTTTTCTATTTTTTGGGATCAAAATTTTTTCCGAAAGAAAACCCAAAATTTTCCCGGAAAACCTGGTTTGGTTTTCCTGGCTAACGAACTTATACAAGTCACTTAGAAAAGGAAGGTATGTGCCCAATGTAATCAAAATCGGACCATTATTTTTCGAGTTATCGGTGTGATACATATACAGAGTGGCCCACCATACGCCACAGGCTCTCACATCTATATTTTTGGTTATTTCGAATTTATTTCAAATGGAGATTGAGTAGGTTGAAAAGGACAACCTAAAATTATTTTCAAATATACAGGTTGATCAAAAAAAGTGTGACAACTGAAAGTTATGTTTTTTCTTATGGAACATGCGGTAGTTGACGTTTTTTTTAATCTATGCGAAAAATAAGGTTCACTTACCCCAAGGATCCCTATACCTAGCTATTACGGTTTTCCAAATATCTTGATTTTTCGACGAATGTGAGGTTTTCGAAAAAAAGCTTATCTCCATTGTCAGATGAGTTTGGAAAAACTCACTAGCTTTTGATGGTGAATTTAGTACTTTATGAACTACTGAAGTCAATATTAGCAATACTCTACAGGGGGGGTTCAAAAATTCAAGTATTCTTATCGGCACATTCAAAGCAGATTATTTAATTTATTTCAAATGGAACACCCTATATTTTTTTCTGGGTTTCATGGAGAAAATAATTCACTTTCATATGATACTAGGGTTCCCTATGCCAAAGTGCAGCTTTTTTGGCGCTATTCACACATTAATGTGTGTTTGCGTAAAAAAGAATTTTTAATTTTTAACAACAAATTTACCTTGCTTTGTTTGAAATTCAATCTGGTAACTAATCCAAGGTAAACATGATAAAAATCAGAACAGAAAAACCAAGAGTAATTATAATCAACATAGTTCTTCAAATGTTCAAATTGACGTCCATCCTGTTCAATGCATAATTGTAGCTTTTGTTCAAAGGACCGCTTGACATTGTGCAACATTTGCGGCAATATTGTATTGAAAGTATTCTGTATGTGTTGTTTCATGGTATCTTGTGTGGTCGGAGGCATTTCATATACGATATTCTTAACATGTCCCCACAAGAAAAAATCAAGACATGTTAGGTCTGGCGATCTGGCTGCCAGTTTTGTGGACCTCCTTGTCTTAACCCTTTATTGGGAAAATGTCTACTAAGAGCTTGTCACACTCTGATTTCAAAATGTGTCGGAGCACCATCCAATTGTAGCCTCATCCGCCTTAGAATAGATAGTGGGACATCTTCCAAAAGATCAGGCAAACTTTGCCGAAAAAACCTATGAAACAAATTTCGATTAAGGTGTCCACTGAAAAAGTAAGGACCTTTTACTCTTGATCCTAATATTCTACCCCACAGATTAATAGACCAACCTATCTGACGGTTAATGCTGCAGCAAAAATGTGGATTTTCATCAAATTATGTCTGTTTACTAAGCCGTTACTATGGAAAGTCGATTCGTCTGTAGACAGCACATAATCGAAAAAGTGTTCATCCTCACCCAACATCTCTAATGCCCACATACAGAAATCAAGTCGTCGATTCAAGTCAGCATTTGAAACTTCTTGATTTACTTGGATATGGTAGGCATGAAATTTGTGTCATAATTATTCTGCCAATGCTCTGCCTGCTCAACGCCGTTTCCTGACTGACATTGCGTTTGCTTATGTTTTATTATATATTATAAAGGACAGGCTGAATAGCTTAGTTCACGAGGTAAGTAACCTCTAAAATCGGACTAGGAGGTCACGGGTTCAAGTCCCGTATTCGGACAGTCGGTCTTTTTCACTCGAATGTGGAAAGGCCGGCTTCTGATGAGTTAGGGGTGGTGTCCTTTGTCTATATGTGTATGTAAGCTCCCCCCACACAAGTCTAAGACTTCTGGGTGCGGAGTTTGTCTACTGTGGTGTTATTATATCATGATTATATTATTATTATATTATTATTATATCATTATTATATTATTATTATATTATTATTATATCATTATTATATTATTATTATATCATTATTATATTGTTATCATATTATTATGTGGGGATATTCTATAAGGGATCCAATGACCGCAAACACATTTTCTTCATTTCCGGGAATCGGGCTCTGTTTATAAGTCTTTTCATATGCTACGCGAATCATATCGATTCGTTCCTGTATCATTTCAAACACAATAATTTTAGAAATGATAAAATAACAAAAGAGAGTCGTGATATAATTAAAGAATTAGAATTTGTGAAGTAGGTAATCACAAACAAAAATTGACAAGAATTGACAAACGTCTCAGGTATATGTACAATCAAGTAACCATGTATGTTTGATTCATTTCAATATCCGATGCAGAGAATTTGTTATCAAGAGAAAAGTCTTATTTATACAAAGACGGTTACAGTTATCCATAAGAAAGCCTCATGTAGTTTTTAAGGCAATTGAATATCGCTTAAGATTAGCATATAAAAAATACAGGCTGTTCCATTTGAAATTAACACAATAATCAACTTGGCATGTGTAAACAATAATAAAAGTGTGAATAGCGCCAAAACCACTGCACTTGGGTATAGGGAACCCTAGTATCATATGAAAGGGAATTCTTTTCTCTATGAAATGCACCAAAAAAAAATAGTGTTCTCTTTGAAATAAATGAAATCATTTGCTTTAAATGTGCCGATAATAAAACTGTAGAGTATTGCTAAATATTGACTACAGTAGTTAACGAAGTACCTAATACAGCATCAAAAGCTAGTGAGTTTTTTTTACTACATCATCTGACAATGGAGATGAAGTATTTTTTTCGAAAACCTCACATTCATCTAAAAATCAAGATATCTGGGAAACTGTAATAGCTAGGTATAAGGATCCTTGGAGTAAGTGAATCTTATTTTTTCCATAGAATCAAAAACGTTGTCAAATACCGGGTGTTCCATAAGAAAAAACATAACTTTGAGGTGTCACACTTTTTTGGATGATGCTGTATATTTGAAAATAATTTTAGGTTGTAGTCTTTTTCAACCTACACAAGCTCCGTTTGAAATAAATTCGCAATAATGAAAACTATAGACGTGAGAGCCCGTGGCGTATGTGGTGGGCCATCTGGTATATATATATATATATATATATATATATATATATATATATATATATATATATATATATATACATATATATATATATATATATATATATATATATATATATATATATATATATATATATATATATATATATATATATATATATATATATACACATATAAAAATTTAAACTGACCCCAGATATGGATTGTAGGGGTCCTAGTTCGCGCTCGTTTAAAGAAACTTTTTCAAATTTCAAGTCAGGATCTCCCCATTAGTGAATTTTTTCTAAGAAAATTCACCAATAATCATGTTCTTGTTTACTTGAAAAACTGTATTATAATGTATTAAATCTAGTTGTAAGCCTACTATAGGCGAGTTACACTAAATGGATATGAGTTATGTAATATAAGATTGCAGCTCTAACGAGGAGTCACTCAACGGCGAAATATTGAGAAAATACCACACTAGATATGCATTAGAAAGTCATTTTTTGATTTTGTTTTATCTCCATTAAATAGCATACACTAATATTTTTACGACTACTTTGAATTCTAAATGAAACATATCTATTTTTTTAGAATTTCATGATTAAAATTATTCGACATCAGCGCCAACCCCACCTATAAATTAAGTTTAATACATTCTGCTTAAGATTTTAAACTACCTTCAATATCTCCAAATCTGTCAACCTTTCGAATATTTTTAATACAACAAAAATTGCTTAGAAATGTCAGGTGATAGTACCGAAAAAATACCTTTTAAAGTTCCTGCCATCGAATAATTCTTTTCGACACCAGCGCCTATATATAGGGTGATTCACGTAAAACTCCCAGGCCACATATAAACCTTGATAACGAGTAGAAATCTTTCAATTTTGTAAAAAAACAAATTACTGCGGCCATCGGTGGCTACATTTAGGAGTCTAATGTAGATATCTCATATGCAGATTGTAGGTGGCGCTGGTGTCGAAAAGAATTATTCAATGGCAGGAACTTTAAAAGGTATTTATATATATATATATATATATATATATATATATATATATATATATATATATATATATATATATATATATATATATATATATATATATATATACATACACACAGGGTGACTGATAAGTTGTTGCATTCCTTTGAGACAGTGATAGTACATTTCTTTTGCAACATAATAAACCATGTATCACATTATACAAAGGCCTCTGGTTTTCGAGTTATTTCACTTTTAATGATTTTTCGAAATAATCATGTGTTGCTACTACTATTCAAATTTTAGAAGTGGTAAGCACTTCTTTATTTTTATTTTCTTTCAGATAGTGTAGATATTAACTCACGCTGTGCAATCATTACTATGTTGAACAGGATAATAGTAAAGAAATATGAGGGCACAAATTATCAGTATCGTGAAAAAATTCAAATAAATTTACTATTTCAAAGACGTTTTATTTTGAAAATTTGATAACAAAAAATTTCTACAAATACTGTAAAAAACTTAACTCAACTAAAAAGTCTCACAAACTATTCTCAAAATGGTTACCTCCATTTCTTATACAAAAAAAAATATTTGATAGTGGTTTTAGCCCTCTACTTGCATTTGAGTTATAAAAAAAAGTTTTTCACTTGTATACGATACAAATCGAAGAACATATTTTTTTTCTTTCAGAACCAGGATCTATTTGCTTGGGTCATGTTTCACCACATACTGAGGCAGGTGAAGCTTTATCTGAGACTACATTTTATGTCAAGCAACGGTTTGGATTCTGAGAATACTGTTTGCGTTGGTTGTGATGGAACAGCTACCAACATCGGTTGCAAGAGCGACATAATTAGATTTAACTATATCTAAAAAGACCCCTTCAATGGTTTATTTCCCTATTACATGCAAATGAATTGCCACTAAGGCATTTGTTTACTAGCTTAGACGGTTGCACTTCTGAACCCCAAGCTTTGACCACGTGTGAAAACAATCCAGTAACAATTTTTGAACCAGTGCCAGGAAAAATGCACAATTTTGAACAAAGCAACGTCCAAAAATTAAGCACTGATGAAAAATACTTACTTGAGATCTGCCAAGGAGTGGCTTCCGGGATTTTTCATGTAGAACTCTCAAATAGACATCCAGGAAAGTTATGGAATATTGAATTTTGAGAGTATACGTTTCGACCCAAGATCCAGACAAAAACTCGAAACTTTTGGTGGAATATATTATGAAAGCCTACACCTCTGTATGGTTCAAAATAAAAAGAAATACTTCGCGCAAGATGGGAACTTCTCACTTTTTCAAATTGGCAAGTTTTTCTCTCTAAATCACCTAAAGTCAATAATCGATCTCGTGTGAAATCTGCGTTTAACAATGATTTCAGACAACTCAACATGCATCAGAGAACTAGAGAGCTTGCTGCCAGGAGAATCATTCAAGCCAGAAATGTCCACACGACAAAGAGAAAAGAAGGAATACAGGAATATTTAGACGACATTTTGCCTTTTCCCTGCCACACACAGGCAGTAGAACGCTCTGTGAAAATGGTAACAGAAGCTGCCCTATCAGTGGTCGATGAAGCTTCAATCGATGATGTAATACGGAATAAATTGAATTTGATGTCAAAAATGCCCTCTTTTAGGACAAAAAAGCAATATGCAGTAATATAAATCAACTTAAAATGTTTAGTGATTTTGACAATTATTAGTAATTATATTGTCTTGGCTAAAAGGTTATTGCTTATTTTTTTTAAATATACTATTTGCACCAGGTCCTCTGTAATTTTTACTAGACAAAACTCTTCTTACAATGAATAAAACATAAGTTGGCATAAAAAAGTTACTTCATGGTATTAGGTTAGGTTAGGTTATATTGTGACTGGACCATAATGGTCCCTCCACTACGACCTCGAGGTCTATTGTGTCTTATATTTCAAACAACAAATCCAGCCTCCTGCGGAGGTTGACAATTTTTGTGGGCGAAAGTTAACCCAGATCTTCTGGTGCAAGTTGTGTCTTGCCAAAGACCAGGTGTCTTGTCCTCTCTGCAGCGGGACAGGAACATAGCACGTGCTCTGCTGTTTCATTACTCTCCATGCAAAGCCGGCACTCAGTCTCTTGACCAAGACCAATTCGGTGCATGTGGTGACACAAGCGGCAGTGTCCTATATACAAGCCAACCAGAGTTCAGTTGTTGTCTGTTTGGCTCTATAAGTTTGCTAGCCCTTGACTCGTTTATGAAGGCCTTAGAGTGTCCTAATCCTGGCAGATTTTGCCATTGCTGGATTGTCCATCTATCTGTCCAGGTCTTTAAGGTGCGTTTTGCTGTGCATGAGGATATCCCCAGCACAGGTTCTGACCCGATAAAGTCCTTCTGGGCACTTCCCCTGCCAAGCGTGTCGGCCGCTATATTGCCACCAATGTCAGGTCAGGTCAGGTCAACTCTACGCAATAATCCTACTTTTCTAGCAATTTTCTTACACACATAATCAATATGGTCAGTAAATTTTAATTTTTTGTCAATACTTACACCTAAATATTTGTCACTCTACCATTTCAATCTTAGTACCTACTATCTCAATATCTAGTTGTTGATATTACCTAATGTCACTGATTTTATTTTATTCAAATTAAGTTTCTTTGTTTATCTCTAACCATTTGCACAAACTTAGAAGGTCACAATTGCGTCTTTGCAGAATTTCATTTACTGCTAGTGTAAACAATTGTATCATCGGCAAACAGATGACATTTACAAAATCTGAATACACTAATAATTTATATACAAAATTAATAAAAGACGTGCCAATATGTACCCTGTGGAACCCCATAGTAGTTTATTAATTGACTCGGCACAGTATCATTGCAATTTAAAATCTGTTGTCGGGTATTTGAATAATTTTTAAACCATTTTAACACAGTTCCTCTGATTCCATAATTTACAAGTTTTGTAAGCATTCTTCCTCTGTCAATAAGATCACATGCACGTTTCAAGTCTAAAAAGATCACAATAATTTCAGTACCTTCATCAATGCTGGTCTTGCATTTATTTATTATGTACTGCAACGCTGTTTCACAACTGTAGTTATTCCTGAATCCTGATTGTTGTTTACGCAAAATCTCATTTTCGCTGATATAGTCTGAAGAGCTGAAGATAAATGGTCTTCTCAATAATCTTTGATGTAGTTGGTAGGGTATTTAATGGTCTAAAATCTTCAGCTTTGTTTCAACCCATATATTACTTTCTGAGCTTGACTTACTGTAGCAGTTTTCAGTTTTACTGGAATTATTCATGTTTCAAGAGAGCTATTTATTAGGTTGATGTAGATGGTGGCGGTATCATCATATCTTAGTTTGCCAATTGCAGCTAGTTCTTGTTCATTTAGAAGTCTAAAAGATAATTTTACTTCGTATGGTATGTTTTGAATAGCTGAGTTATGATGCTTTGGTATGTTTGCTATTACATTTTCAATACTATCACTAATAATTCTGGAGATTACGATACATCACGGATCTTCTTGACAAAAAGGGTCAGGTGGATGTGCTTTATACTGATTTCTCAAAGGGGCTTTTGATACGATCAGCCATAATATCATTTTATCCAAGCTGGATGTGCTGGGCTGTTGATACTATCCACTGCTTCCTTTTTGGGTCATATCTGTCGAACAAAGAGCAGTATGTTGTGTATGGGGGACATCATTCCGAGGAGTATACTGCCACCTCGGGTGTACCTCAGGGGTCTAATCCGGCGCCTCTTCTGTTTATAATATTAATCAACGACCAGCCCCATGATCTTCGGTAAGATCTGCTCCTCTTTGCGGGGGACCTCCAATGGTATGCACGGATTGGTTCTCTTCAAGACTACTGTACCGTTCAGGCAGATATTGACAGGGTGTATGTGTGGTGTCATCGGAATCTTCTTAGCATGAACATATCTAAGTGCAAGGTAATCAGTTTTTCTAGGAAAAAATCCCACCTTTTTTGCCTATACGTTCTCAGATGTCATTATTCCATGTAGCAGCAACACAGTGAAAGATTTGGGGGTTGTATTCGACCCACAGCTTTCCTTTAGCTACCACGTTTTGCAGACAGTTTAATCACCTCTACACATGCTTGGCTTTTTGACAAGGAATTGCAGTAACTTTGTCAATTTGTAGGCACTAAAAAGACTACTATGCTTACATGTAGTGGAGGCTTAAGTACTGTTGTCTGGTGTAGAGCCCAGCTCATAACCGTTATGTATCCAGCCTGGAGACAGTTCAACGAAAGTTTCTCAAATACCTCTATATCAAAGTTAATGGTTTGTACCCACCTACAGGTGTCGAGCAACAAAAGTTGCTAGAGTATTTAGATGAGATGTCATCACTCAGTCGCAGAGTAACTCTATCACTACGGATCTTATACAGTCAGCTACATAACAGGGTAGATTCTCCAAACATTTTATCCCAGAACTACTTCCTGGTACCTCGGCCAAATTCTTCTTGTTTATTTTACCGTCCTCAGGCCAGGTCCAATTTAATGACAGCCCCCCCCCCCCCCTGCATTTCATGTTAAAGTACTTTAATAGGATCTGCCAAAGCTGTGACATAAACGTGGACTCTTTAAATCACATCTTGTCTTTTGTACCACTTACATTTGTTTAGGGTTTTTGGGAGTAAACATTACATTTTGTCTCTGTATATCTTTTGTATAAAACCAGAGTTTTTTTTATTGTTATATTCTTTGTTAATTATGCTTAATTGTTGTACATAACTGCTACATAACAGGGTTGATCCTCCTAACATTTTATCCCAGATTAACTTCCTGGTACCTCGACAAAATGATGGTTCTTCTTGTTTATTCTACTCTCCTCAGGCTAGGTCCAATTTAATGATAAGGCCCCCCTGTATTTTATTTTAACTAAGTTGAATAGGATATGCCAAAGCTGTGACACAAATGCAAACTCTTCAAATCACATCTTGTCTATTGTATCACTTACATTTGTGTAGGGTTTTTGGGAGTGAACATTATATTTTGTTATTTTGTCTCTGTAGATCTTTTGTATTGTATCAAACCCGAGTTCTTGCATTTTTTTATTGTTATATTTTTTGTTAATTATGCTTAATAGTTGTATATTGTATTCTTATATTTGTTCTATTTGTCCTGTAAAGAGAAATTGCTTCTGTTGGACATTTAAATAAATAAATGAGTGTATAAATATAGTATTTATTAAAGCTTTCAGTAGTTTTTTGTTTGTAGATAATTGACCACCAAAACTTATTACTCTGAAATTATGATATACATCATACCACCAGTAGCCTTACTAATGAAATCCAATCTGCACATAGTATAATTTTCAATATTTATTTCATGATCACGGATATTTTGAGGTGAGTCTCAGTTCAAGTTCTTTTTCAATAAAATATTCAATTTCATCAAAATTTTTAAGAACACTTTGTGCAGTTTGAAGATAATTTCTTTCTTTGTTACTAATTGTTGGGTGCTATATTTTCTCTTTTGCAAGACGTATGCAATCATCTCCGATTAATTGTATGTGCAGGAATTTCTCTATCTTGCAGGAGAGCATTAACATTTTTGAATACTTCAGTCTAGGATATCAAGCGGAAGTGCAATGTAATTCAGTCTGTTTATCTGATATAAAGCTCATTTTTATTGATGTTATCTTTCATTAAACAGAAAGCAGAGTCACCCCGAAAACCACGAAAATAATAGTGTAGCGACAGCTACTGGTGAAGACAACTTCGTTGTCGAAATACGTATCTAGTGCATAACTCTGTTATTATTTTTGTGGTGATTCTGCATTTTGTTTCAGTTTCCAGCCACAGTGTCTAGCCTCCATCTTTTATCTTTCATTTGGTTATGTAAGTTAACCATTGCGTCGATAAATCGATCAAAATTTTTTCTAATAGCCAAGTTGCTATAAAGGCATTTGGATCCTACCTTTCTAATTCAAAAACGGTATCGAGTTGTAAGACTGCCCTTAACGAACTTGCCACTATAATGAGGTGTGACTGGTCTAGATACTGAGGAACTCTGACCTTGATGGCAAAGCAGCGGCAGACGCTCTTACCAGGAGCAGTGTCTAGGGGAACCATATAAAACCGGAACCAGCACTGGGGATATTGTTAAGCACTGAGAAACGCACTTCAGACTTGGACAGATGGAAAGACAATCCAACAATGGCAAAATCAGCCAGGATTAATACACTCTAAGTCCTTCATAAATGGCCTTTTTAATGAGTTAAGAGCTAAACAACTTAGAGTTTAACAGATAACAACTGAGAACTCTGGTCGGGCTGTATACAGGACACTGCCGCTTGTGGCACCACATGCACGAAATTGGGCTCGGACAAGAAACACTGTGTATGGAGAGTGAAGAAACAACAGAGAACGTACCATGTTCCTGTCCGGCTGCGTACTGGACAAGACACCTGCTCTTTGGCACGATCAAACTTACACAAAAAGGTATGGATCAACTTTCACCCAGAAAAATTCTCAACCTCTGTAAGAAGCTGGACTTGATGGGTGAAATATAGGACATAGGCGTGAGCCACGATAAACCTTATGCTGCAGTAGAGTGGCTGTTATGGCCCACTTACAACATAACCTATGTTTCATTAAGTACCTGTCTTTATTGTTACTAGTGTTCGATAGTGTAAAAAAAATAAGATAAAGAGATCAATTCATCATTAATGTTTGGTATAGAATATTTATGGTGTGGAATAATCAGAAATCATATCAAACACCATAATGAATTACCACCAAATCAGACTGGAAACTCCTACTTAAATTTTTTCTATAAAATGAGTTCAGTGATCTCATTGATGATTTATCCTTAGATTTAAGACAAACAATGATGATAACAAATGTTATTCAAAAGTGTGTAAATAGTGCCCTCTATTAGCAACCTACAAACTAAGGTGAAATTCGGATTTCTCAACACAATATTCCCTGTTTTCATGTAATTTTCTCTAAAAGTTCAATCTTCAACACCCTCTATCTCTGAGACAAGCAATATTTTATTAAGGCATATTTGGCTAAATCTAATTATTTTCATGCCTAGACTCTATGGTTAGGTTGTTAGGTGTCGGCCTGCTAAGCGAGAGTTCCCGGGTTCGACTCCCGGGCGGGCCAACGGGAAGTTGACCTTTTCTGAGTAACTGGTAAAATTAATTCAGAATTGGGAATCAATGTGCTAATGGCCTGAGATGCCGCAGCTATTTATAATAATTGAAAAAGAATCTAGTTACTCTATGACCCAATCATTACATAACACTTGAATAGAAATGACCAAATATACGTTTTCATAAAGTTTTTTTGTATTTTTCTTCTAGTGATAGTAATTAGTGAGTATTTAATTGTGCTGGTGATCTGAGTTCATTTTTTGACAGACATCCAATGGCCCAACTATAACTAAAAAACTGAGGCAGCATGGTAGAGAATTTTCATAAACATTTCTTCAAACTTTAATAATCCAATTTTTCGTTAACTCAGAAGCATGAAATATTATACATGGTATAGTCTCTCGGTAGAAACTATTATTTCAGAGATTACACATTTTCTTAAAGAAAACTAAGGCCTGATTGCATAAAGTGCTGTAGAGTGCTTTATTAGCTGAACGTGTGATTAGCTAACAACGAACTTAACTACAGATTGTGATGCACATAGAGAAGGGCAATATTTCTCTATAGCATAGGTGTAGAATCATTTTATGTTATCAGTCGCAGAGGCGCCAACAGCTGAATATAAGCCCTTATCTGCTAACTACTGATACATTTCAGCAGTTGGAGTCTGATGAACGCACTGTTGATTTTAAGCACTATTTTATGACTTTTGTCTGTCATTCTCCTTTGACAAATTGGCAACAGTTGAGTTCCAGCAGCACAACTGTGCAACTGTTGGCACCTGGTGAACTCGGCCAATGACAGTTGTTGTCAAACCACAGAGAAATATACAAAACATTTGCCTATAAACACGTAGTCCTGTCATTTACTTTCAATGAGAAATCAATCATTTGTATTAATAATGTATTTGTAATTTATTTTATGATGAACTTTAAAACACCCAAATATTTTTTTAATTGACAACTTTGTAGTTAATCATGATAAAAAATGTTCCAATGATGTATCTTTGTTTGACAGCTTGTAAAACACAACTTCATTCATAACATGCATCATTAACTAAGGATGCACTTTATGAACGAAGTTAACCGCATCATCAGCTGACGATGCAGTTAATTATGTGTTATGCAACTCAAAAGTTGGTTTTTCCAGAAAAATTGACACGATGTAAAATCATCCAAGCCATTTACATAAGGAATATATATGCAAAGTTTCATCAAAATATGTCAATGAATTAAAGTTAATAGATATGGTTTTTAGAATTCCTAGTTCATGTTCATTTGAAGAGAGTTTAAAACGTCTTAAAGTTGCGATCTCATAAGGGAATTCAAAACGAAAATTTGCTTAAATGTTCCTTAGAGGGCCCAGTGAAATTTGATTAATTTTTATAGCTCATAAACAGTTATAACCATAGTTTTAAATGACACATTTTAAATTAACATGGTAGACTGCTACTTACCGCGATGGAAACTATTGACTACAGATACAGGAGACAAATCCATTTCAGGAGCCAGCAAGTTATCAGATCCATCGTCAAATATATTTTTTGGAAGTGAATGTGGAGTTCTTAAAAAGTCTGTACTAATAGGGGAATCTAACAAGTATTGGCTATATTCAATAGAATGGTTTGTACTACTATTAGAAGTGATTCCTGAATCAGTTAGCATATCACAGTGTGAAACAAAAGTGTTTTCTTTCTTATATTGTCTATTCAAATTATCAAACTCAAAAGCTTCTTCTGACAAATTACTGCACAAGTCACTGAGTGGTTCATTGCTAAAATTTAAGTCTGCAGACTCCGTTGCTTCAAATTTCATTAACAAACTAGCAACATCTTTTGCTTCCAAAATTAGATCTTCCTCCGCAAGGGGACCCCCTTCAATCTTAACACCTTGTGCCTGCATACACTTTACCTCCATATTTTCTGGCACTACTTTTTCAGGCACAATAATTTCTGTTTTTGTAGTTTGTGCCACTGAAACTGGATTCACGTTTTCCACAACTGTTTCCACATCGATTTCATCCTCTGAATTTCCAGCCTCATCATCTCCACCATGGAAATAACCTTGGTGTTTATTGTCATTAGCACTCACTTCATTATCATCTTCTTCACTTGCATCTGTTTCCTCATCATCGGTTTCCTCATCATCTGTTTCTTCATCATCTGTTTCGTCATCATCTTCACTATCATCTTCATCACTTTCATCTTCCGCTTCTTCATCTTCATTGACAATATACTTTTGAGCTCTTAAATCAATTTTCTTGACACATGCTTTAATTTGACGTTTAGGAGGAGCAGGTTTTTGTGGCGCAGATGTTTTCCACGACATGGACCTGAGTGTATTTTGTGGCGCAGATGTTTTCCATGACATGGATCTAAGTGTATTTTGTGGCAGAGATGTTTTCCACGACATGGTCCTGATTGTTTTTTGTGGTAACGTCTTCGGTGTCGACCATGTATTATGGGAAATATGTGTAACTTTTGGAGTAGTGACATCTGTGCAATAATCATCTGATCCGTTTATGAATTCTGTAATATCAAAGCTTTCGTCAGCTTCGAATGAATCATCTAGCAGCATATCTTCCAATTCTTTTTCTTTTTTGCATTTTTCTTGCGATGCTGTGAATCCAACGGATGGCTGAAAAAAAAAACACTTTCATAAAACTATCTTAGAAACAAAGACTAAATTTACTATGTCTAAAACAAATGTACACACAATATGGGATATATAATTTAATAAAACAAAACGAATATTATCGGGCTCTTCTTTATATATTATATATCATAACAAGCAGAGTAGCTGATCTCAACAGGTGAGTACACTGTAGAGTTTGGGCTATGAGATTTCAAAGTCCCATATTTAGACAGTCTGTTTTCTCTCTCGACTATGGTAATGTCAGTTTCTGATGCGTTGTAGGTGGTTTCCTTTGTCTATATGTGTGTGAGGGCTCCTTGCACAAGTCTAAGACTTCTGTGTGCTGAGTTTACAGTGGTGTGCTTGTTTATAAATTGATGCAGACATTCCACAGGGTTCTGTTTTGGCTCCACATATTTTTTTTTGCATATTTGTTTATTTACACCACCCAACAGCAAGTGCCAAGTTAAGAATGGGAAGTGGATAACAACATTTATACACTAGTAACAATAGATATAGGTACTGCTACATCCAATACAAATAGACCGAACTACATCAGATTGTCACATTGCACTTCTGCTTGATATCATCATCAAACTGATCCCTGTCAAGATTAGGTGTTGCCAGGAAAAGTTTAGTGATAACCATGACTTAGCTAGTAGCTCCAAATTCTTTTGGGGTGGTTTTTAAATCATGTTCGATTTTCAACTAATAACTTGAATAAGATAGCCTAAGGTTGTACCTCAAATTTCTCACAAATATTCATTAGTTTCTAAACTGACATTTGGCCAAACATCAGCTGGTAAAAATCACTTGCTGCAGGAGATGTTTGGAACTAATTAAATAACCTATACCTAAACATCTCATCAATCATCATCTCACCATATAAAACAGGAAAATTACACTAGCCAAAACGATAAGACTTAGCGCATTATATCCACCTGGATATGAAAAGGTCGAAATTGAAGACAGCAACTGAAACGTACAAGAGTGGATGATGTCAATCTGCGGCTACAGGAGACTCATCAGAAAAGTCTATGTGACAAGTGGACTACCAAGTCAAGTATCCTATTTGCATTTCTAACAATGTTAAACAAAACTGTTGAAGAAACAGATAATAGAAACTCTGCAAAGTCGTGACGCAGTTAGTTGGGGCACATTCTTGCCCATAAGACCCCATATTGGACTGTCAGGCCAAACTGAATAAATAAATAATTAATTTAACTTTGTTAGTTGCGCTGTAGCCAATGCACTCAAGATCTGACAAAAACTGGAGAGGAAAATTGTATGTTTGTTATTGTCTGTGAAAATAAAAGACGTTTATAACCATCCGTTGGGAACTATTAAAATTCAGATAGATAAAAGAACAACCTAGATTTGTTATAAAATTACAAGGCATGTTTTATTTTGGTACTAATAATAAAATGTGTGGGTGAAGTGAAGTGAAGTTTCTTTACATAGATGATCTTATAAATGCATTTTTTTTATCAATTGTCTTGTGCATTTGTAAAAACACAGAAACGATGAATGTAGACGGTGCAAATCAAAACAAAATTTTTATGTTCGGTCAAAAGAATCATTCTTAAAAGGTTTTCGTACCATCAAAATTGTATTTCGAGATGAAAATAGAAGAGCAATGAACATCCAAAGCTATAGAATTGTCAATAAGATCAACAGAAAAAATAACAAAATTAGGGACGCAGCAAGTGCGGTATGGTAGCGAATTTTTATTAAATGCTTCAAAATTGAATAACTCAATGGGCTACAAACCTAGGAAGTTGAATTTTGGTATATCGTAAGGTCTCTACCGGGACAACATACTTACCAAATTCATCAAAATAGCTTTGTTATTTTCTGAGATAATTTTTTTAAAATAAAAACTGGCCCGATCGGTCTGGCTAACGAACTCGTCGGCGGTCTTAACAAAATGAAGATATGTGCCAAGTTTCGTTTAAATCAGTTTTGTATTTTTTGGGTTATTGCTCAGATATATATATATATATATATATATATATATATATATATATATATATATATATATATATATATATATATATAAACACTTATATAAATGATCTACTGTATTTAAATTGCTATGCAAATGACACCATGTATTGTAGTGATCCACGGGATAACTTAAAAAATAAAGCAGAAAGCGGCTTTAAGATAATAAAGGATTGGTTTGATAAAAATTTCTTAATGTTTAATGTTGATAAAACTAAATATATGTCGTTTGCGACATACCAAAGTACTCTACCAAACTTTTCGTTGCTGACTTTGTACAAAAATGACCCAAGCGATATTACAATAAAGTAGGGAGAACATATAGAGTACTTGGGAATAATAATAATAATATATAAACATCTGAGATGGAATAAACAAGTAGAGTATGTGACGGGAAAGATAAGAGCTTTCTTATACAGAATCAAATTCTTAAGGCAATACCTCGGTATAAGAGAGATTAAGTTGTTATACTTTTATCTGGTGTAATCACAGTTAACATATGGAATTATAGGATGGGGATGCGCCAGGGATAACGTATTCAGTGAATTAGATGTCACACAGAAATGGGTGTATATGTATGTACGAGTCCGTGACTTTTTGATTGAAACACAGGTTTTTTGACCAAAAATTATTTTACTTCTAAACGTAGCCTCCTTTGAGCTCTATACACTTCATCCAAGGTTTCTCCAATTTTTTTATCCCTTCCAAAAAAATAAGATTTGTCGAGGTCCTTAAAATAGGTATTTGTTTGCGAGATGATTTCGTCATTGGAGTCTAATCCCTTTCCACCGAGCCACTTCTTTAAGTTTGGAAACAAGAAATAGTCACTCAGGGCTAAATCCGGAGAATATGGCTGATTAGGAAGCACTTCGTAGCCCAATTTATCCAATTTCGCCATGGAGACTACTCATGTGTGCACCCTTGCATTGTCATGGCGTTTTTTCTACAAGACATCATTGAATTGTCCAATAAATTGGTATAATATTCGCCACTGATTGTTCTTCCCTTTTGAAGGTAATCAATGTGGATTATACCGCGTGCATAAAAAAAGACGGTCGCCATGACTTTACTGGCCGACAAACCCACCTTGGCCTTCTTCGGCGCCGATTCGCATGGAGAAACCCACTGTTTTGACTGCTGCTTGGTCTCTGGTGTGTCCGTCCATGGTTACGAATCGGTGCAAAAACTCGTCCCTATTGCGATTGAACAACGCCCAATTTCCTTCGAAGTTGTCACACGATTGAGTTTGTGGTCGATTGTGAGCAAATGCGGCAGACATCTTACAATAGACGCATATTCCCTTGTAACTGGAAAACTGCTCGAGTACAACCCGTCCCCAAGAAAGGATCCAAAGCGCTTCCTAGCAACTACAGGCCTATTTATCTCCTTTCAGTCGTCTCTAAAGTGATGGAAAAGTATATAAACACCGAATTACTAAAATTTCTTGAAAAACACAGTCTAATCCACGACATGCAGTATGGATTCCGTCAGCGCAGATCAACTGCCGACCTCCTTTCCTTTGCCACCCATTCTTGGAACAAGTCTATGGAACTACACGGTGAATCCCAGATTGTCGCTCTATACATATCCAAAGCATTCGACCAGGTCTGGCACGCAGCGCTGCTTAATAAACTACCGGCCTATGGCCTACCACCAAAACTCTGTACGTGGACAGCAAATTTCCTCTCCAACCGGAGCATTTCTGTTGTCGTGGATGGCCATTCCTCTAAACTGTATCCAATTAATGCAGGAGTTCCTCAAGGTTCAGCTTTAGCCCCTACTTTGTTTCTTCTCCACATCAATGGCCTCCTCTCTAGCACATCCAATCCAGTTCACAGTTACGCGGACGACAGCACCCTCCACTTAAATATACAATATTTTAAGCCTGTCTCTTTAGCCCAATTAGATGAGGATCGCAGATTCATGGAGGGTTCTGTCTCCGTGGATCTCCAAAAAATATTAAACTGGGGAAGTAGAAATCTTGTACAATTCAACCCCACCAAATCACAGTCTTGCTTTCTTTCTCATAAGAGATACACCAGCCCTAGACCCATCACAATAAACAATCAAGTTATTCAAAGTAATGAGTCCTTTTCACTTGTTGGCATTTCTGTGGATCGAAATCTCAATTGGCACCAACATGTCACATCAATTGCAGAAGCGACTGCTAAGAAATTAGGTTTCCTCTTCCGGGCTCGAAATACTTTTCACCAGCTATTCTCTATACCTTATATACTTCACAAACCTCGAATACTGCTCCCACATCTGGGGTGCTGCTGTCGCTTCCACACTCGCTATCCTGGACTCCATTCAGAAGAGAGCTGTATGTCTCATCGGTGACCCTACCCTCACCCAAAGGCTGCATCGCCTGCCCACCGACGTGCCGTTGGTGAACTCTCTCTCTGTTTTATGGATATCGGCACGGGCACTGCTCAGAGGAGCTTTCTTCCATAGTTCCTCCACCTGCTGCCCCCCAACAGATCTACCAGGGGAACAGAACGAATGCACCATTTTACTGTCCAGGTCACCAGACATAGAACATCTTCTTATGCCCGCTCTTTTATCCCGATGACTTTCAAGTTGTGGAATTCCTTGCCGGAACATCTTTTTCCTTCTCCTCCGACCTCCAAACCTTCAAGTCCAGAATTAACAAGTTGCCTCTTTCCTCCTTGTCGACACCCACGGTACGATATTATTTAGGCTGTAAGCCCTCGTGGTGTGTTGTTGAAATAAAAAAACAAAAAAAAAAACATACTGGTGATACGCTATTAAAAATAATTAAATTAAGCATAAATGAAGCACGCCATATAATATACTATAGACCTAGAAACAGCTCTTAAATAAACAAAAATGTTCTTGGATCAGTTAATTAAAAGACAAACTCTTTAAAAATGAAAAGTTTTACTAACTCGAGCATAGAGAACGAACATAAAAATGCTAAATCTGCAGGTGGCTGTCGCAGAGATCAAAAACCAATATCTCAATAAAAGACTAAAACCATCGGTTTCAAATCCTAAAAAACTACGGGATGCGATCATTTGTTGTTTAAAAAATAAAGAAAAATCAAACTTCTCTATAATAAAGAGGTTAGCGAGTTAGTGAGTAACAGTAAAATAATTCTAGATGGAAGGGATGGTATTGCAAATTTCTTACCAAACATTTTGCAACATTAGGAAGCTGTTAAACAAAGAAGCTTAAAAAAATAAATCTTTTAAAACTCGGTATGGAACAATATAACACTATATTTGAACCTAACGAATGAAGAAGATTTCAGACTTATCAACAAAATAAAACTCAAAGACGCAGCAAGTGCGTTGTGGTAGTGAATTTTCATAAAAATGTTTTTAATAGCAAATAAGTGTATTTTTTTTTCAGAAAGCAGGCATCAAATTTGATTACCAGTATAACAGATATAGTAAAAACAATGTGCCATGTTTCATTAAAATAACTTTATTGTTTGAAAACGTACAAAAATTTCCGAAAGTAAACTTAAAGTGTAACCGAAAAAATCGTTTCTTGGTCAACCTTATAGGTTAATAGCAAATTGAGCTTTTCAAAGATGAAGCATTTCATCAAAATTCGCTACCATAACGCACTTGCTGCGTTCAGAATTTCTTTACTTAGAAACATGCATTATATTTCGATGGAAAATGCAAAAACATAAGGCGTTTTCGACTAAAAAAAAAATATTATTTGTATCACCAACGACTTATGGGCCACCCTGTGATTGTAGAAATATTTTTTAAGATGTAGCTCAAGACACCCTATGATTAATGTATACTTTTTTTCATATCTTGTAGAATAACGGATATATTGAACTTTATTGATTTTTTTACGAGAATTCGACAAAAATTATATAGGTACCATTAAACGATAAACTCTATAGCTAAGACTACTACTGCCAATCATCAGAGAAAGGGTCTATTTAAAATGAATTTTCTGGAAACATTTTAGTAAAATGAAGGACAATGACGGTTGAAACTAAGACTTCAGGGTTTGTAAAACATTATTCTTGAGACATTTTCTTTCCATTGCCCGTATTAGATTTAAGTTATTTGCCTAAATGTTGCGAATTTTGACGTTTTAAATTGTCACTTTGACGTTTTGAGGAAATCCCCAATTTATTTTTCTTTAAATGCCCATAACTTTTTTGTCTTTTGACATACAGCTATAAATTTTGGTAGGTAGTTTGCCTATAGCAATATAAAACGATGTACCAAATTTGGTTGCCCTTACTTTGTTATTTCCGGGAAAACCTCGGCCGATTTTCCTGGCTAACGAACTTATCCAAGCAACTTACAAAAGGGAGGTATTCACCAAATTTTGTCAAAATCGCCCCATTATTTTTTGAGTTATCAGTGTGATACATACATACATACATACATACATATATACATATACACATACACACATATACACACACACACACATATATATATATATATATATATATATATATATATATATATATATATATATATATATATATATATATATATATATATATATATATATATATATATATATATATATATATATATATATATATATATATATATATATATATATATATATATATATATATATGCCCATAACTTTTTTGTCTTTTGACATACAGCTATAAATTTTGGTAGGTAGTTTGCCTATAGCAATATAAAACGATGTACCAAATTTGGTTGCCCTTACTTTGTTATTTCCGGGAAAACCTCGGCCGATTTTCCTGGCTAACGAACTTATCCAAGCCACTTACAAAAGGAAGGTATTCACCAAATTTTGTCAAAATCGCCCCATTATTTTTTGAGTTATCAGTGTGATACATACATACATACATACATACATATATACATATACACACACACATATATATATATATATATATATATATATATATATATATATATATATATATATATATATATATATATATATATATATACAGTGGTGGATTTGCAGTGTTGGCCGCCCTAGGCCCCAGGCCATGTAGTAAGTACCAGCCGCCCCTTGCTCAGCACCCATCATATAGACTATATAAACTATAACGAACTTATCCAAGCCACTTAGAAAAGGAAAGTGTTTACCAAATGTTGTCAAAATCGGCCCATTATTTTTTTAGTTATCGGTGTGATATATATATATATATATATATATATATATATATATATATATATATATATATATATATATATATATATATATATATATATATATAAACATATAAAAATCGAAACTGAACCCGGATATGTGTTCTAGGGGGCCTAATTAGCGCTCATTTGAAGAAATTTTTTCAAAATTCAAAAGTCGGGATCTCCTCATTAGTGAATTTTTTTAAGAAAATTCACTAAAACAGAGAATACCTGGGAATGATCCAATAACTGTAAGTAATTTAAAAAAAATCAGATATAATACCAGATATAATAGCATCATAAATAAGTGTATGGAAAATAGGTGACCTTTCTCAGCTAGGTACTTAAAATTGCTATTCAAATCGCTGCTAAAATTAGTCAGATGGTTCCTTCGATCCAAATAATTTTCTGAATATACAAAAGGATTTTAAATCAAGAAAAATTGAATTTTGATTTGATGTTTAGGCTTTGACGAATGACAGTTTGGGTACCAGAATCACGTAAGTGCAGAGGCTGCAGAATCTGAAGTCATTGACTACATACTGGAGAGCAGAACCAAAATCTACATATTTTGTGGCAATATTTATTAACTTACAAAAACCTTTGATACACAAGAAAAAAAACCTTAAAACTGCCTTAAAATTCTATCAACAACAAATACACTTGAGTGGTAATGCTGATAAGAAATTGAAACTATCTTAAAGATATAACATATACAAAAGTCAAGTAATAAAGGGCCGCCACATTGTGAAAAGAGGTATTCTCCAGGGGTGTGTATTAAGACCAATTCTATATTTATTATATGTGCAATCCACAACACAGCTAGCATTGAGTCTAAATACAAAATATTTGCAGATGATAATGTGCTTATTTACAGAAAAAAGATAAGAAAATGGAGAGAATCATAAACGAAAATCTGGGCGTAGCAGGTGCGTTATGGTAGGAAATTTTTATAAAAATGTTTTTAATAGCCAATATATGTTTGTTTAAAGAAAGCAGGCATCAAATTTGGTTATCAGTATAACCTATAGTGGAAGCAATATGCCATGTTTCCTCAAAATAACTTTATTGTTTGAAAATTTACAAAAACTTCCAAAAGTAAAGTTAAAATGTTCCCAAAAAAACTGGTTTCTTAGGCAACGAACCTTATAGGTTAATATGAAATTGAGCTATTCAAATTTGCAGCATTTAATGAAAATTCGCTACCATAACGCACTTACTGCGCCCCGAGTTTCTTTTCTTACAAACATGCATTATGTTTCGATAGAAAATGCAAAAATACAATAACGTAAGGCGTGTTCGTTTAAAAAAAAAAAATTGTATCACCAACGACTTATGGGACACATTTGATTGTAGAGATAATTGTGATTGTATAAATAATTTATGAAGATGTAGCTCAAGACACCCTATAATTAATGAATACAATTTTTTTCGTATCTTGTATAATAACGGACATATTCAACTTTATTGATTTTTTACGAAAATTTGCCAAAAAATATATACCATTAAACGATAAACTCTATAGCTAAAATTACTGCCAAAAACTCTATAGCAAAACTACTGCCAAAGCATCAAAGAAAGGGTCTATTTGAAATGAATTTTCTGGAAATATTTTAGTAAAATGAAGGACAATGACGGTTGAAGCTAAGACTTCAGGGTTTGTAAAACATACTTCTTCAGACATTTTCTTTACATAACCCGTATAAGTTTCAGGTTATTTGCCTAAATGTTGACAATCTTGACGTTTTAAATCGCGACTTTGACTTTTTGAGGAAAACCCCCTTTTTTTTCTTAAACGACTATAACTTCTTGGTCTTTTAACTCACAGAGCTAAATTTTGGTACGTAATTTACTTTTAATGATATAAACCCGCGTACCAAATTTGGTTATTTCCGGATATAAAAATTTTCCAAAAGAAATCACAAAATCGGAAAAAACCGGTCCGATTTTCCTGGCTAACGAACATGTCCAAGCCACTTGCAAAAGGAAGGTACCCACCAAATTTGAAAATCGGCGCATTGTTTTTTGAGTTATCGGTGTGAAATAAGTTGTAAAGATTGTGGTCTTAAATACGTCGGACAAACAAAAAGATCTATTGGTATTAGATTCAAAGAACATACAGCACAATTAAGATACGGTACTATAGATAAATCTTCCGTTGCCCGACATATTTGGGATAGTAATAACCACGTTAATGAGGAGAATCTAAAATTAATAATAAATGTTAGAAAACCAGGACAGCTAAACGCGTTCGAAAGTATATATATATATATATATATATATATATATATATATATATATATATATATATATATATATATATATATATATATTGAAACCGACATGGCTTTTAGGGGCCCTAGTTTACGCTCATTTGAAAAAAATAATTCAATTCAAAAGTCGCGATATCAGTGAAATTTCAGTAAAAATTGAAAGATGTATCTAGGTTGCTTAATAAATAACTTGCTGTCATTAAATTTAAGGAAACCGATTACTGTTGTTATGAAGTGTATTACGTATTATTAGGTATGTTATATTGGATACAGGGTGTGTAAATAGTATTGCACTAAATGAGATTATGCAGAATCTGCTTGATATTGATATTTGACATTTGGTGTGGTAAATTATACATAAACACCCATATTTCATAAAAGTTTCATTCGTTTTGTGTGACTGGTGTCAGAGGCCGCCATCTTGAGATTTTTTAAATGGCAACATAGGTAATTAATTGGTGTGGTGGCATTTTTGTTTACCTATCTTATGACAGACAGTTTTATTATAATCTTTGAGGGTCAGTATAAGCATACTTGTTTTCACAAAAACCAAACATATTTTACATGTGGCTACATGGGAAAACCACTTATTCGAATTGTTTTAGCAGAAGCCAGGATGAGACAGATAAGAAAGATTTAATTTTTGTTCTTATTATCAATTCGAATTAGAAAAGCGATAAAGAGTATGTCTAGAAATTGCTAATATTAATAACTATAAGTTGATAACACACAAATGTTAGCTTTGGATTAAATTCGAAATATGTTGTATTTATTTAAAACCATTTGCACAAAAAAATCTTCTCTACAAAGTTATTATTTTTTTCTCAGTTATTTCAAGATAAACAACCTTATGATATACCGTATTGTATTTTTAAAGCAATTACCTTCCAAATTATGACAAATTAAACTTAGGCAGCCATTGAAAAAAAATCAAGATGGCGGCCTCTGACAAACACCGGTCGCACGAAACAAATGAAACTCATACCAAAATATGGGTATTTATGTGTAATTTAGTTTAAAAATATTAAGACTAGATGTACTTTCGCCACAATTAGAACCGTAGACCGGTTTCGCTCTAATTAGAGCTCTTCAGTACGGCATACTAATTGTAGCGAAATCACACATATAAAGTAAAACGGCTATGGTAGCCAGCCTTCCAACACTAAGTGAGTGGTGAGACACGTGCCGCCACCGTACTGAAGAGCTCTAATTAGAGCGAAACCGGTCTACGTTTCTGATTGTTTACGAAAGTAAACTTAAAGTGTAACCGAAAAAATCCATTTGTTGGTCAACCTTATAGGTTAATAGCAAATTGAGCTTTTCAAATATGAAGCATTTAATCAAAATTCGCTACCATAACGCACTTGCTGCGTCCAGAGTTGCTTTACTTATAAACATGCATTATATTTCGATGGAAAATGCAAAAACAAAAGGCGTTTTCGACTCAAAAAAAATATTTGTATCACCAACGACTTATGGGCCAGCTTGTAAGTGTAGAAATATTTTTTTAAGATGTAGCTCAAGACACCCTATAATTAATGTATACAATTTATTTTCATATTTTGTAGAATAACGGATATATTGAGCTTTATTGATTTTTTACGAAAATTCGACAGAAGTTATATACCATTAAACGATAAACTCTATAGCTAAGACTACTGCCAAGCATCAGAAAAAGGGTCTATTTGAAATGAATTTTCTGGAAACATTTTAGTAAAATGAAGGACAATGACGGTTGAAACTAAGACTTCAGGGTTTGTAAAACATTCTTCTTGAGACAATTTCTTTCCATAGCCCGTATTAGATTCAAGTTCTTTGCCTAAATGTTGCGAATTTTGACGTTTTAAATTGTCACTTTGACGTTTTGAGGAAAACCCCAATTAATTTTTCTTTAAATGCCCATAACATTTTTGTTTTTTGTTTTGACCTACAGCGCTGAATTGGTAGGTCATTTACCGATACCAATGTAAAACTATGTACCAAATTTGGTTGCCCTTACTTTGTTATTTCCGGAGATATGAATTTTTTTCTAAAGAAAACACAAAATTTTTCGGGAAAAGCTCGGCCGATTTTCCTGGCCAACGAACTTATCCAAGCCACTTACAAAAGGAAGGTATTCACCAAATTTTGTCAAAATCGCCCCATTCTTTTTTGAGTTATCAGTGTGATACATACATATATACATACATACATATATACACATATATATATATATATATATATATATATATATATATATATATATATATATATATATATATATATATATATATACAGTGGTGGATTTGCAGTCTTGGCCGCCGTAGGCCCCAGGCCATGTAGTAAGTACCAGCCGCCCCTTTCTCAGCACCCATCATATAGACTACATAATGAATTTACTTATTGGCCGCCCCTAATATCTGGCCGCCCTAGGCCCGGGCCTACTGGGCCTTAGGGCAAATCCGCCACTGTATATATATAAATCGAAACTGACCCCGGATATGTGTTCTAGGGGGCCTAATTAGCGCTCATTTGAAGAAATTTGTTCAAAATTCAAAAGTCAGGATCTCCTCATTAGTGAATTTTTTTAAAGAAAATTCACTAAAAACTCCATCACTTCCATTGATTATTAATGTCAATGCTGCCAAGCCTTAGCATATTCTCAGAAACTGGAACAAATCCCTTTTCAAATTAATCAATGAAGTTGAAAAAAAAAAACTGTATAGGGTAAATATGCCAGTTAACTGATCGGCAGTTGTTGACCATTTTCTAATAAAGCATATAATAATGGCTAATACAAGCCTAACATATGATCGTTGACTACACTCCTGTTTTCGACTATATGTTCTGTGCATATGGTTAAAACACAGGGCACTTTAGCAATGAATAGCGGAATTAGATTATTTCAAATAGTTGCTACTCAAGATAGTTCTAACATTTGTTGCTAAAATTTAAAAAGTGTTAGTGGAGGTCCTTCTTGGAAACAGTAAGTATTCATATTGTTTTAGCGTTTAATCATGATTGCAGATTTTACTAATGTTTTAATGCTATATTGGTTTTGATTTAAAACAAAAATACCATGTGAACTAGATTTTCTAGTTAACTTTTATGTGATCGAGAACTTGGCTTATACAATGTCACAAAATCTAGTTTTTGACCAGGCTGGTTGGGAACTGGGTCAAAGCATTCAATCATTCGATCTCTTTTTCTCTCACATACAGGGTGAAATTTGACTATTGCACTTAGTGTTCCCATTTATATTGATATCATAGACATCAAGTCCAATTGTCGACCACCAAATAGTGGTAGTTTCAAAAACAAACTCGAGACGATTTTTAGTGGACGGGTATTGATGTATCAGTTCTCGACCACTCTAATATCATGTACATATTCTATCAAAATTAGGTCCATCATCAACTGAATCGTCTCTAAAAAAAACTGACATGTCTCTTATCAGAAAATTCAGCCCACAGTTTGAAACTAAATTTTACTGAAATTTTGTTAACGAAGAGCAGCAGCAAAACTTGCGATGAAAAATTTCAGCTTTCTTTGTCTGAATCTATCAACAAACACTTAATTTATCCAGAGCCCATAAAAAAGCGAACATAATAACAAATAAACATACTATAAAATAACATCAACTGAGGTGGCATTGTATTTGAGTAAGTTGAATATTTGCCTGTTTCGCCTTTTGTAGGGGGCGTAAAACCGTCAGTCCCGTGTACGATCCGATGTTGTGCAAGTTAAAGATCCCTACCCTTCTTCAAGAAAGGCTGGAGTTTGGAAAAATTTCCAAGATGCTGAGGTGAAACTGCTTACTGACGTCAGTGATTTTGGCAACTAGTAAAACTCATAACTTTACTTAAACTGGTCAACAACCGGCGCATGTACTATATCAAAATAATGTTATTAATAAAAACTCTGGACGCAGCAAGTGCGTTATGGTAGTGAATTTTTATTAAATGATTCAAATTTGAGTAACTCAGTTTTCTATAAACTTAGGAAGTTTAATTTTGGTATGTAGTAAGGTATTTCCTAGGGCAAGATATCCACTAAATTTCATTAAAATAACTTTGTAATTTTTGAAGAAAAAAAATGTTTCGAAAGAAAATTTAAAATTTGAATAACTCAATTTTTTCTATAAAGTTAGAAAGTTGAATTTTGGTACTTAGTAAGGTCTCTCCCAGGGCAACATATATAGTAAATTTCATTAAAACAGCTTTGTTATTTTCGGAGAAAATATATTTTTTTGGAAGAAAACTCAAAATTTTCCCGGAAAACCCCGTCCGATTTTCCTGGCTAACGAACTCATCCAAGCCATTAATAAAAGAAAGGTACTTGCCTAGTTTCATTGAAATCGGTTAATTATTTTTTGAGTTATTATACGGATACATACATACATACATACATACATACATATATATATATATATATATATATATATATATATATATATATATATATATATATGTATATATATATATATATATATATATATATATATATATATATATATATATATATATATATATATATATATATATATATATATATATATATATATATATATATATATATATACGAGTATATATATAAACATATAAAAATTGAAACTGACCCTGGATATGGGTTCTAGGGGTCCTAGTTCGCGCTCATTTGAAATTTTTTTTGCAAAGTCTCACCATCGATACCTCTCTATTAGTGAATTTTTTTAAATAAAAATTCACTAAAATTTTAAATGACCGATTATAGTTCAATTACACAACTCCAATGTCAAATCAAACAACAATTAAAACTCAATCACTTCAATTGATTATTAATGTCAATGCCTGAGTGCCTTAGCATCTTCTTAACTTGGAACAAATCCCTTTTCAAATTAATCAATGAAGCTGATAAAAACTGTATAACAAAATAAATTTACTAAAATTTTAAATGACACATTATAGTTAAATTACACAAGTCCAATATCAAATCAAACAACTCCATCACTTGCATTGATTATTAATGTCAAAGCCGCAAATTGATGTTTTTACTTTATGCAGTTATAAACATATTATTGTAATGCAGTATGAAGATAATGAGTTTCAAAAGCTATGATGATTAAAGTGATGAACATATAGGGACTTCAAAACTTGTCCACAATGACAGCTAGAATATTTTTTACACCATTCAAAAGACAACCACCAGTAAAATCACATAGCTATAAGCAAAATACTTACCACCCTCATCATGAATTAAAAAACACTTTCAAATAATAATAATAATAAATGCACACTCAAAATTCAGACAAAAATACTGCTTTATTAAAAAGTTGGCCTGTAACTTGTACAATACCCAAACATTAGTGACCTGCACAAGTGGGGTATAGACCTTACAAAGATAATAAGCATGTCCTTAGCACTGCAAGTAAAGAGAAAGTCCCCAAGTCTACTACCTGGAATGTGGTTGTCAGATAATGACACTTTAATATACCCATCAAAGACATTGTTAAAGTAACTTTTATTTGGTCAGGATTATCAGGGAAGGAAATATTTGCATAGAGATAAGAATCTCAATAGAACTTTAGAATAGGCCAACTTATGGTGACTTGAAGTCAATGAGGCATAAAATACTTTAGTTAAATGAATGGAATTTCCTGGTAAAGATTTTGCTGGTCAGAATAAATTGACAATATATAAAAATCACATAAGCCTGTCTTGTGGAAAAACTACCTCATTTTAAGACAGGATGTTTATGTTTTAGAAAGAAAAAGTACCTTCCAAGTCTATTTTGAAAGCTACAACTTAAAAAAATCAACATTAATACTCCATCTATGAAAAGATAACCATTTCTGGTACCAACTCTGGAAAGGTTTTTATCTTTATATACATATCATTTCAAAAGTTTGAAAAAGATGTCCTGTTAGGTCAAACAACATTTTGCAGCTTGTTTGGGAGTTGAACGGACATATTTCCTCTAGTTTAGGACTCTACGAAGCAGGACTGGAAAACTTGACTTGACCTAGCTCAGCCTGACCTAACCTAACCCAACCCGACCTGACCTGACTCAACCTGACCTGACCTGACCAAAGAATGTAGGAGAAAACTGAAGAAAGCACCAAAACGTGCATTTTACAAAAAGTAAAAAAAGTGTTAGTTTAATCTTACTCTATGCGATGAACCAATAATGTGAATAACTCGTCAACAACAAATTCCCACAATGTAAAAATATTACCAAAGTGCACATAAGGTCGTAAACTTCCTCTATCATTGGCCGACTTATCTAAAACTAGTTTGCCACTCGGCAGTATCACCCAAAATTACCCGATTTCAAAAATTTGTTCCTCATATTTCATTTTTTACTGAGTAAGTTACAGATAAATGCATAAAAAAAATGCATTATAGTTCATGTAAAAATGTCAACTGGAGTGTTATTTATATATAATATATAAAATTATAAGTCTAGCAACTGTACACAAGTGCCTTCGTTGTTAGCAGACAAACCGTATTTGCACGCAATTTTTGTCATATAAAAGTATAGGATTATCATAAATTGTGTTATATTTTTCTATAGGTTAAGCTTCGTAGGTAAACAAATCCCTAAAATTTTGTGATTTAAACTGAAATATTGCATTATATTATCAACTCAACTTAAATTAAAAATATACAATGGCATGTTCTGTACAGTTCAAAAATTTATAGAATGAAAGAAAACTAAATTTTAATTTTAAGTATATCTAACTTTTATCATACTCTTGGAGAAAATATTTACAAGCAAATGTATCATTTACAGTCTTGAAGTTGATAATACCCGTTTCTGACTAAGCGATAACGGTTTACGACAATAACTATGACAAAACCAATGTGGAAGTACTCACATTATTTGAATTGACATACTCCTCCTGAAAATGCTTAACTTCTTGAAAAGGACTGTTGACAAAGCTGGCATAGCGGAAGTCTGATGGAAATTTAGAAGCCAGAGTTTGTGCATACCTACACAAAAACAAACGAAAAGAAAAGTTAAAAAAGCACACCACAAATGCAAGACCACAGGCTACTTACGGTGAGAACGGCTTCGTATTATCGCGTGTTTGATTTCCATAAAATAATTGTTCCTGTAGTGAAAGGTTAGTATTAGAAAAACAATACCAACAAACAAGTATTTTAAAAACAATAACAGGCGTCATAAGAAAAACAAAAATAAAAACAGTCTTAAAAACAACTCACCCTATATATATGATACTCCACTGCTGGTATATTTTCACCAGTAAATTTGGAGGCATCAAGTATAGAAGAGAAGAGAGGTATTTTTCCAAACTTGTCAGGATCCATATCATGCGGTTGATCCACAGCCGGTGAAAGGTTAAGTCAGTTTATAAAATGCCACATCAAAACTTCACTGCTTTTTTATCACAACAATGCCGAAAAACCACTTAACACAGCTTTTTTCACCGAAACTATCAGCAATCACAGATATATTTCACCAAAATGTTGATCTTCCACACAACACGGCACACTTAAAAGGTTAGCCACTAGAAAGTGTACAGATTTTTTACCGAAACTTCATGAACACGTTACAAACTTTTGTAAAACCGGGAGCGACTTATTACAGGCGACTTATCAGCGAAACTTTTTATCCGATTTTGAATGTTTTGACTACATAATTCAAAATTAAATACCAAAACTGCGATACGCACGTGTGTCAACTACCTCAAGTCACTACATTTTCCGGACGTCCTCACTTACGGATCTACATAATTTGGTTCCTAGTTATGCTAAACGTAGCTGTCATTGGCTGGAAGCATGCTAGGATTCCTACTTTCTCTTACTTTTGAGAGATTTAAGGAATGCGATTGGTCCGAGACACCAATCTGTTCTGTGCAGATTCAGTAAAATTTGGGCGGGTGATTCAGTTTCAGTTCTAGATGTATTGAATAGATGGCAGTGTGCTTTTGTCAACCATTAGTCAATGCCATCATTTTTTAAATTGTTTAATTGTTTACATATCTCATTAAAATACAACTTAGAAAAGCTAGTTTATATAAATTTGTCAAATCGGCATTCTAAGCTAATTCAAAAGCGATTTTATTTTTAAAACTCTGCGTTTGTTGTAGCGAATAAGAAAGCTTGCCGAATTATAACCATGAAAACATTGATTAGTTGTGTTAAGTCAATGGTGGCTTCTACAGCTAATCGTTGTCAATGTCAACGTCAACACGAAGAATTGGTCTTGCTAATCACAAATTTATGGTATTAATTATTATTTTATTATTGTTCAAATATGGGGTAGGGCAGGAAAGTTATATTAAAGGCTTTCATTAATCAAATTAGAGTTGCATTCGGCAACGCTGAATGCTTATTTGACATCTATCTACAATCTACATTCCAGAATTATACCTACCTACCTACTTACACATTTTGGAGTGGTTTTTTTTCGGTCCACACATACATAGGTATTTCATCTCACAATTTGTCATGATATGTATAATTTTTTTTTTAATTTTGATTAAACAATAAGTACCTATGTTGATGAGGTGTTTCGATCTTCTTGATTTTCTAAGTAGGTACCTATATTATTTCCTATTCCAGGGACTGTATCATAGTTTGATAGGCAGCTCATAAAAACCAAGTCATTAGATCAAATTTCTCTAAATTACCTAGGCTCCTAATTAAGGTTTATAAAATCGTCTTCTTCGTCATATGAATATGAGAAACGATTAAAATGAAATCTAACTAATCAGGAGACAATCAGTTGATTAAAAAAAAGTTCGGGACGCAGCAAGTGCGTTATGGTAGTGAATTTTTATTAACTGTTTCAAACTTGCATAACTCAATTTTCTATAAACTTGGATATATATATATATATATATATATATATATATATATATATATATATATATATATATATATATATATATATATATATATATATATATATATATATATATATATATTGAAACTGACCCCGGATATGGGTTCTAGGGGTCCTAGTTCGCGCTCATTTGAAAAAAAAATTGCAAAATCTAACCATCGATACCTCTCTACTAGTGCATTTTTTTAAATAAAAATTCACTAATATGAACTTTTAACAGTGTTACTACAGACTTATACTCAGTTTCACAAAACTCGATGAAACACCTAACGCCCGGTTAGATAATCAAGGGTTACTACAACCAATCCCAGCTTCAAAATATTTGGTTGTCATGGCAAAAATCCAAATCATAGTCTGTGATTGGTCGTCTGATTATCTAACCGTCCCTTACATATTTAATCGAACTTTGTGAAGCTGGGTATTAGTCCAACGCGTCTCCAACAACGCCGCGATACTCTCCAAAAAACTGTAGGTACCTAACTCATCAAAAATTTGTATATTTCATTGGTTCATCTGAAGAAATTCGACATCCTCGCAAATTTTTTCTATAGTTTAGAAAAGAGCTACAGTCCGATGGAGCTAAATCAGAGCAGTGAGTCAAAAACTCACTGTGTTTAATTTACCACTGAATTTCGTGTGGCATAATATGAACTCCGCAATATCATAGAGTAAAATAAGATTTTTTAGACAACGAAAAGCTCTCTTTTAGCGTATAACTTTAAAAATGTTAGTTTTCTTTTATAGACATCTGCGGTAATTGTATTTTTTAAATTGAATTTTAAATAGAACATCCTATATATTATTGTATATTTGCATTCGCCGTTAAATTTCAAGTCAACTTTTTTTAATCATCATGTTCTAATTTTCAACCATATCTGAGGTATTGGTGAATTTCCGTTATTTTTCACATTATTATATCAACAACTTCATAGAACCCACGGTATCTACCAAATGATAATTTCTATATATCTAAAGCATGCTGACATTATTAGAAAAACGTTAACGTATCTACCCTAATAGCAACTTTTCCGAAGATTAATACAAGTGTTCGTAAATTGACCTTGAATATGGTATTAGAAAATCTCGAATATGTCACAATTCTCAAAAAGAAGACCCTGTATTTTATAACATTATTTGGTGGTAAAGTAAAATGTCTATTGAACTGTAGTATGTTTTCCCATACCTATCTACCATAGTTTTTAATAAATCATGCTTTTATAAATTAAGTTAAATTAAGTTTCACAAAGTTTTTCTATAAATACAGTTTGTGTAAATTTCACCACTTATTACTTTACAGATTATCGGAAGAAGATTTCTTAAATATGGTATTCCCTACTCGAGAAAGGAGAAATGGCGCAATAGGGTGAAAATTAGGGACAGGAATACAGAACGAATCTATAAAACTGGTATTTCTGCGGTATCCCAATTTAAAATACCGGTATCCAAGCAACAAACAATAAGGGGTTCAATGTGATTGCCAGTCTGTTCTAAACACATTAGAATTCTGTAGTAAACCACGTGATTCATCACTTTCTTCAACTGATGGACAGGCAAGCTATTTATACTGTTAAGTAAATCATCTTCGGTATTAGCATATATTTTATATTTCATGTAACACCACCCCTGCCCACCCCCCACCCACACGCACACACACAGGTAATAATCTATTTTAGTCAGATCAGGCGATCTTGGTGGCCATCTTTAAGGCCCATTACGCCCAAACCAGCGAACGTCAAACATACGTGACAGTTCATCATATACTATAGTATTAGAATGCGAAGAAGTCCCATCTATTTAATACCAGCAATCTCTGAAAGTGCTGAGTAGCAAACTTTTAAAAAAAGTTGCTACAGTATCTCTCAGTAGGTATGTGCAGGTATCTTTCGCTGTTTAAATTCTATTTATATATTTCAAATGCGACTTTATGAGACATGGCCATTATGAAGACATTGGATCCAAAATGTTAAATTCGTGTGATATGAAGATTTTTATTTGCCTAGTGTTGCATAGTTGCATATTCTTTCGGTTATAAACTGTATGACGTGTGAATTTTTGACTCTTCTGTCCATATGATTTTGGATAGGAAAGTCCGGCCTTGAGTTGAGTGACTTTGAACTCGCAAAACTCCATACGCTTCTCATTATCGCCTGCATGAAGTTCTTGTACAGGTATGTAAGAGTATGGATGATATTTATGCCTACTTAGAATCGTGTGTATTGACGAATAGCTTATTATTCAGTCAGGGTAGGCTGCTCGTATTGATGATTGCGGATGAGCATCAAAATAAGCTATAACATTGACAAAATATACTGAATTTGTGTAAATATACAACTGAATATTTATTTCAGACAAGAATACTTTCAAAACCACTGTATAGTAGCTTGACAATCGCAATTTAATATAGAGATGTCATTATTTGACATTTTCTTCATATTTTTTCCACAGTTATCGGAAGTTTTTATTGAAGATGATAAAGTTATTTATTCAAAAACTAAATTAGGTATGTAGAAGGGAATATCATTTAAGGAAAGTCCGTCCGATAATTTGTTCTCTCTTAGAAATTTGCATAGTAAAGTAATATGATGAAATTTACAAAAAACTATTTATAGAAACATTTTTGGGAAACTTAGCGAATTACTTAATTAATTCGCTGAAATTTATAAAAGCATGATTCATTCCAATGCTATGCTTGATAGGTATAGGAAAACCTAATACAGTTTAATAGACATTTCATTTTACCATCAAACACTGTTAGAAAATACAGGTGTTCCATTTGAAAATTGTGAAAATTTTGAGATTTTCTAATACCAACTTCGAGGTAAATTTATGAACAGCCTGTGTATATCTTCGGAAGAATTGCCATTAGTGTAGATACTGGACGTTTCCCTAATAATCTCAGTAAGTTTTATATTGATAGCAATTATCATTTGGTAGATACCGTGGTCTCTATGAAGTTGTTAATATACATAAAAAATAACGGAAATTGACTAACACCTCAGAAATGGTTGAAATTTATAACATGATGGTTTAGGTTTAGGTGACTTGAAATTAAACGGCGAATCCAAATGTACAATAATATATCGGGTATTCTATTTAAAATAAATGAGATGATTGTGGTTTCCGGTATAACCGGATGTGCCGCCATCTTGAAGGTATTTTCATATGAAAGATATTACGAATTATATAATAGCTATATCGCATAGTAATGATAAAAGTTGTATGAATTCAGCACCTCCGTATATGTATTGTTTATTAATCGACCACTTTACAAAATATTCCTACAAAAGCCTGGGAATAAAGATAGCGGAACTCGGATAGATGGACTTAAAGCAGTCAACGTTTGTTTATTTGAACGGTGGTTCAAACAAAGGGTGCTCAAGCCTCTGAGGTCAAGTACCTGCACATAATATAAACACAGTTGTAATCGCCAAATGTTTGGAATTCTTCATCCATGATGACGTTAACTTGGTTAGTGAAACGATTGTCAGGTCTTGTTAAAAATGTATTGTGGTGATTTGGGTTCTCCAAATGTACTTAACGGACACCAAATTAGAAACGCGTCAATTAATTTAAAATAAGAGAGTACTACAGATAACAAATTTCAAAAATATGAAACATGTATATTTTACCAAAAAAAAAGCCAAATATTAAACGAAACATTCTAAAAAAAATCACAATAATTGTTGGAAATATCCTCCTCTTTGCTCTCTGCACGCATTTCGTCTCCTCGTTGTCTCGCAAGCTCTTTGAGAAATTACCTAGAGTACCTAGAATCGTCTGACATGAGCCTATTATCTGGTTTCTGAGTTGGATGTTCGAACGGGTGTTTGGCGTTTAGTAAACTAAAGAGTTCAGATCTTCCCAAAGAGAATAATCCAAATTGTTCAGATCTTCCCAAAGAGAATAATCCAAATTGTTCAGATCTGGTGACCTGTGCGGCCTTGGTTGATGTCCTTCCCCATTGATCCATTGATTGTTAAAAGTTTAGTTACAAAACTCTCGGGGTCAAATGCGAAGATGTTCCGGTGCACCATCATGCATAACCCACTTTTTCCTTTTAAGTAAAACCGGCACATATTCCAGTAAAACTGGCAAATCTTCTTTAAGAAACCGACAAAACAGGATTTGATTTTCAAACAAAGGAATTTGAATAAGTCTGACGAAATCACTGACAAAAGTTAATAGTTAGTAGAAACTTACAACGAAAAGATGTTTGCACTCTCTAAATTACAGTACCAAACATAAAAAACCGAGGTCGGACAATGTGGATGGAAACTGAAAGAAAAAAACAGTCACCCTAAAAGCCACAAAAATAATAACAGAGTTATGCGCTGGATACGTATTTTTACAATTGATGAACACAATTAAGTTGTCCAAATACGTATCTAGCGCATTCACTATATGTGATTACTTTTGGGGTCATTTTGTTTTTTATTACAAAATATAAGATAAATGTACAACCTTACCGTAGGAAAATACATTATTTTGAATAAAAATAAAGTCGACTTAACCCATTCATGCAGAAATGGGGCTTATAATAGCAACAATCTAAAGAGTTAATAAGAATTTAACCTAAATGACTTTTGTTCATTATCTGTCTAATACCTATTCAATAAGATCCCAGAAGAATCAACATTCAATGGAAAAGAGCATTTTTAAAATTTTCGTATTCATATAATATACGTACTCAGTGATGCACTTTTAAACTTAATTTGTATGATGGTGACATAAAATTCTCCCTATATAGGTAAAAATTAGTATAGATACATATGAACGAACCCAATATAGATTTTAAGCATTTTTTAAAGTTTTGTTTCATCTTTATTTTTACAAAAGTATAGTATAATATGTATTAAGATTATTTATAGAGCGTAGAACAAAGAAGCTTATTTAAGCTTCTACTTGCTGGCCACGGTTTGATAAATGTTTGCATAAAAAAAATATTGTCTGAAATCTAATATGTAATTGACACTGATAACTGTAAATTTGACATTACCCTTTCCAAATTTCTCTATTTTCTACCTCCTTTCCCTTCTAGATGAAGCCAATTATATCTACCTAGGTGTAAAGCCAGCATTCTTAGCTCGTTAATGTGATCCCGGAAATTTTACTCAATTACAGCCTTTTATAAGTTTACATTGCACATTTTATTAAATATTGCTCCTTTAAAGCAATATTTTGGACTAAAAGCCCCATTAATTGTTTATAACCGTATTTTCAATGAATCGATACTTTCTCTTAGTTTTTAGTGATTTTTTTTTAATTCACTAATGAGGAGATCTCGACTTTTGAATTTTGAAAAAAATTCTTCAAATGAGCGCTAATTAGCCTCCCTAGAACACATATCCGGGGTCAGTTTCGATTTATATATATATATATATATATATATATATATATATATATATATATATATATATATATATATATATATATATATATATATATATATATATATATATATATATATATATATATCACACCGATAACTCAAAAAATAATGGGCCGATTTTGACAAAATTTTGTGGGTACCTTCCTTTTGTCAGTGGCTTGGATAAGTTTGTTAGCCAGGAAAATCGGACGAGGTTTTCCCGGAAAATTTTGTGTTTTCTTTAGAAAAAAAATCATATCTTCCGAAATAACAAAGTAAGGGCAACCAAATTTGGTACGTCGTTTTATATCGCTATAGGTAAATCACCTACCAAAATTTAGCGCTGTAGGTCGAAAGACCAAAAATTTATGGGCATTTAAAGAAAAATAAATTGGGGTTTTCCTCAAACCGTCAAAGTGACAATTTAAAACGTCAAAATTTGCAACATTTAGGCAAATAACTTGAACCTAATACGAGCTATGGAAAGAAAATGTCTCAAGAAGAATATTTTACAAACCCTGAAGTCTTAGTTTCAACCGTCATTGTCCTTCAGTTTACTAAATGTTTCCACAAAATTCATTTCAAATAGACCCTTTCTCTGGTGCTTAGCTATAGAGTTTATTGTTTAATAGTATATAACTTTTGTCGAATTTTAGTAAAATTTAATAAAGCTCAATAATATATCTGTTATTCTACAAGATATGAAAAAAAATAATTGTATACATGTCTTGAGCTACATCTTAAAAAAATATTTTTACAATCACATAAGTCGTTGGTGATACAAATAATTTTTTTTAGTCGAAAACGCCTTATGATTTTGCATTTTCCATCGAAATAGAATGCATGTTTGTAAGTAAAGAAATTCTGGACGCAGCAAGTGCGTTATGGTAGCGAATTTTGATTAAATGCTTCATATTTGAAAAGCTTAATTTGCTATTAACTTATAAGGTTGACCAAGAAACGGATTTTTTCGGTTACACTTTAAGTTTACTTTCGGAAATTTTTGTACGTTTTCAAACAAAGTTATTTTGATGAAACATGGCACATTCTTTCTACCATATATGTAATACAAATTTGATGCCTGCTTTCTGAAAAAAACACATATTTGCAATTAAAAACATAAAATACCATAACGCACTTGCTGCGTCTTTTATCGTGATTTTTAGTGAATTTGCTTCACTAATGAGGAGATCCTGACTTTTAAATTTTTTTAAAATTTCTTCAAATGAGGGCGATCTAGGACCTCTAAAACCCATCTCTAGGGCCAGTTTCAATTTTTATATGTTTATATACATATATATATATATATATATATATATATATATATATATATATATATATATATATATATATATATATATATATATATATATATATATATATATATGTATCACACCGATAACTCAACAAATAATGGACTGATTTTGATAAACTTTAGCATGTGTCTTTCTTTTATAAGTGGCTTGGATAAGTTCGTTAGCCAGAAAAATCGAACCAGGTTTTCCGGGAAAATGTTGGGTTTTCTTTCGGAAAAAAATTTTATCTCAAAAAATAGATAAGCTAGGGCAGCCAAATTTGGTACGTATGTTTACGATATCAAAAGAAAACTATATGCCAAAATTTCTATTTATATGTTGAAAGAAAAAAAGTTATAAAAAAAATTTAGTGTCAGATCATTTCTATGAAAATTCACTACCATAACGCACTTGCTGCGTCCAGGCTTTTTTTTTATAGTTACTTATTTGTGATTTATTACTGAATTGAATAAAGCCAAACACTGTTCGCAATAAAATATATAAAGTGATACCACACACGAGCACTGATTCACTCTGTGATTAGCTCTTAACTAAGTATGAGATTTAACCTTATTCTTACAATGATGCTTTTAAATCTATGAATGTATTTTTTGTGTGTTTTCAATAAATAAAATATATAACTATAATCACAGCATAAGAAGACTATGCTGTGTTATAATAGTTAGAGCTTGCGAGTGCGTCCATATCCTGGGGCATGGAAATATTCCGAGATTGGTTATTCAATGACCTGCAGAGCAGGTAGCTGAAGCTTAGAAATCCCTGAATAGCAAAATCACTAGCTTTGCAGATCCGTTATCGTTTATACCTAATATTTTACAAACCCTTCAGAATTACTTAAAATACTTACCTTCCTATACCTACTTTACAAGAATGTCTATTTTACAATGTTTGTTGCCCGTTCAGATTTGCATGATATTAAATACAAAAGATTAATATACAACCTGTCTCACGTAACCGTATATTAGAACTTTCTGTATTCATGGTTAAACTTGTTGCTTCAGCATTTAATCACCTAGATACAGTGGATTCCCATGTTTTAAATAAATATACTTTCGTTGTGATATGGGAAGCCCTTAGATATATAAAAACTATTAATCACAAAAGTTTTATTATATTATCTGATAGTATGAGTTGCATAGATAAATTAGAAAATATATATGTTTAAAAAAATGTGAATATCTGACCTCATTGATGAGTGAAACTTTATACGAGCTTGAAATGAATGGGAAACAGATGATTTTTTGTTGGATAAAAGGACACGGTGGAATAAGAGGCAACGAAAAAGTAGATACTTTGGCAAAACAAGCCTTACTAAATGATTGCATCGCAATAGAATTCTTATGCCCAGCAAACGATATTTTAAATGAAATAAAGAAACATCAATGGGATAATTGGGTAAAACAATACCAAAATGCCAATAAAGGGCAATACTACAAAGAACTACAGGTGAGTCCTCCAAAAAAAACCTTGGTTTCTAGACATGAATTTAGAAAAGAACTCTGTCAAAACAATTTGCATTAACCATGCCTTATTTCCCGCGTATTTATTTAAGATAAATGTTAGAGAAAATCCTTTTTGTGAATGTGGCGAGTTAGGGGATGCCGAGTACTTATTGTTGGGTTGTGGAAAGAATAAACGTGTTATCAATAAGTATTTAAATGAGTTATATAATATACAAGTGCTTGTGCCTCCCTTCAACTTGAAGCATATTTTACAAACAAAAAATAAAACAGTATACCAACTTCTTGTGACAATGCTCAAAGAATTGAAGATTAAGGTGTAAGAATATTTGCACTGTTATTAATATAAGGTAGAGATAGTGTTAGTACATTGTAAATAATCACATTAGATGGAAACCTAAATGTCTTTGCAAATGTGATCCTGCACTATCCATGGTTCTCTTGTTTGTGTAAAAGTGGCCATGACAAACCCCATGGTCCAATGTGTCCCTGTTTTCCCAAATAATGAATTGAAAAAAAAACATCAGAAAATAAATAAGCAAAAAAAAATGATGATAAAAAAACAATACAAAAAAACAAAAGCAACAAACAAAAAAAAAAACAAAAAAAAACCAAACAGAAAACAGAGAAAAGAAAAACAACTAATAACAAAAATTAAGGTAGAATAAGGTATAAAAGTATCTTAAAGAATGTAAGGTAAGATTTTGGCAAAGACAAAAAAAGTCTAATGGAAACTGATTTCTGACTTGGAGTTCCAGGTAAAAAATAATGATAATGGTGATGATACATAGAAAAATATGGTAACTTTAGCGAATGGCAGTTTGCCGCAGCCAAACCCCTAGAATGAAAAAAACTCGGGACGCAGCAAGTGCGTTATGGTAGTGAATTTTCTTAAATATGTTTTTATTGCAAATATGTCTGTTTTCTTTTTATTTAAGAAAGCAGGCAGCAATTTTGGTTCCCAGTATAACCTATATAGTAAAAACAATGTGCCATGTTGCATAAAAATAACTTTATTGTGTGAAAATGTACAAAAATTTCCAAAAGTAAACTTAAAGTGTTCCCACAAAAACTCGTTTCATGGTCAGCCTTATAGGTTAATAGCAAATTGGGCTATTCATATATGAAGCTTTTGATCAAAATTCGCTACCATAACGCACTTGCTGCATCCAGAATTTCTTTTCTTACAAACATGCATTATATTTCGATGGAAAATGCAATAACATAAGGCGTGTTTGATTAAAAAAAATAAGAAAATTTGTATCACCAACGACTTATGGGCCACCCTATGAGTGTAGAAATATTTTTTAAGATGTAGCTCAAGAAACCCTATAATTAATATATATATTTTTTTCATATCTCGTATAATAACGGATATATTGAGCTTCAGTTATTTTTTACGAAAATTCGACAAAAATTATATACCATTAAACGATAAACTCTATAGCTAAGGCTACTGCCAAGAATCAGAGAAGGGGTCTATTTTAAATTAATTTTCTATAAATATTTTAGTAAAATGAAGGACAATGACGGTTGAAACTAAGACTTCAGGGTTTGTAAAACATTCTTCTTGAGACATTTTCTTTCCATAGCCCGTACTATATTCAAGTTCTTTGCCTAAATCTTGCCAATTTTTGACGTTTTAAATCGCAACTTTGACATTTTGAGGAAAATCTCAATAATTTTTTATTTAAATGCCTATAACTTTTTTGTCTTTTGATCTACAGAGCTAAATTTAGGTAGCTTACGTATAATGATATAAACCCGCGCACCAAATTTGGTTGCTCTTACTTTGTTAATTTTGGAGATATAAATTTTTTAGAATTTTTTTCGAAGGAAAACTCAAAATTTTCCGGGAAAACCTGGGCCGATTTTCCTGACTAACGAACTTATCCAAGCCATTTGTAAAAGGAAGGTACTCACCAAATTTAATCAAAATCGGCCCATAATTTTTTGAGTTATCGGTGTGATACATATATATATATATATATAAATATATATATATATATATATATATATATATATATATATATATATATATATATATATATATATGTATATATATATATATATATATATATAAATATATATATATATATATATATATATATATATATATATATATATATATATATATATATATATATATATATATATATATATATAAAATTGAAACTGACCCCGGATATGTGTTCTGGGGGGCCTAATTAGCGGTTATTTGAAGAAATTTTTTTAAAATTCAAAAGTCGGGATCTCCTCATTAGTGAATTTTTTTAAGAAAATTCACTAAAAAAAACAAAAAACTTTCATTGTGTCGATTAACTGGCTTATAACTATAATACGACATTGTCAAAATATATACCTATACTAAAATGGGGATCTTTTTTCAGTTATATCAAAACATTGTGTGCAAAGATATGCGTTTTATAATGTTCTGGGCCCTGAAAATACAAAAAGCAACGAGTTAATGACACATTAAAATTAAATTAAACAAAATTGTTGGTTAGCAATCAGTCGTAGATTGTAGATTGTTTGATGAGTCGTATAGGCCTTTCGCCGCTCAGCGCTGCGACCCAAATGGTTCTTTTGTGAATGACTATTACTTCCACATCGTCAATACCTGTGGAAGTATGAGATTGACGACAAAAATTAAAAAAAATATTTTCGCTTCAACATCGTAAAAAGTGTCAATGCATATAGAAAACATGATTTCGGAAAGAAATTTTGTCGTCTGGCGGACAGACATAGTCTGTTTGTAGCCGCGATAACTTTAGAACGAATTGAGATATCGTCTTCAAATTTGCTACACAGCACCCGACATTCTAACGGTTCGGATTGTTTTCAGATAAAATCGCTCCAGGGGGGGTAGGGCATAAATGGGGGTGATTTGGTGAAAAATGGCATTTTTTGGTTAAAACTCGAGTAATAGGTTTTGTTTATTAGAAAACATTCAATTTCATAAAACATCTGGTTTTCTGTGCTGAAATTAAATTAGGGGTTGAATTTGTGGTGGCGGAAAATCGGTGACAGAAATTTCAAAATTTTGTTTTGCTGAAACGGGGTAAAAAGTCTTCAAACACACAACAAACCTGACACTGGAACAAATTTTTTTTTGTCGGTCGGTCGGTTTGTCGGCCTGTATGCCTGTCTGTTAGTAGGTGCAATAACTTTCGAAGAAATTGAGATCTCATCTTCAAATTTGTTACACAGAGCACCCGACAAACTAACGGTTCGGATTGTTTTTGGGTAAAATCGGTCCAGGGGGTAGGGAATGAATGGGGGGTGATTTTGTGAAAATTGGCATTTTTTCGTTAACAGTTGAGTAACGTAACGTTTTAGGGTTTGTTTATTAGAAAACTTTCATCAAACGTCTGGTATTCTGTGCTGAAATAAATTAGGGGTTGATTGCGTGAGGGGTGAAATATCGGTGACATAAATTTCGTTTTTTTTTTGCTAAAACGGCGTAAAAAGTTTCAAAACATATAGAAAATTTTATTCTGGAACGAAAATTGTTTTGTCTGTCGGCCTGTACGTCTGTTTGTTAGTAGGCGCAATAACTTTCGAACGAATTGAGATATCATCTTCAAATTTGGTATCCAGTTAGCACTCAACAAAGGAACGCTTCGAATTGTTTTTGGGTAAGATCGCTTTAGGGATTAGGGGATAAATAAGGGGTGAGTTGGTGAAAATTGAAGTTTTTCGTTAAAACTAGAGTAATATAACGTTTCAGAAGTTTATGGGTACAGAAATATGAATGTTTTCTTCGTGATCAAGTCATGAACCATAAATTCATTTCATGATAATGTCTTTCTGAGAAGAGGAGAGTAGATCGTCACAGCTATGTGGAAGTTGATGATTCAATTTGCAGCACTATTTTTTAATAGTTGCCCAAAATATTCAGGCTTTTCATATAATCCTTTATCTTTCTATGGGGCTATTTTACCTATTTCCTGTGGTGTTAGGGTCACCCTTCTAAGGTATTTGAGCCTTTTGCAGAACTGAGTCATGCAGTCGCATAGTAAGTGTTCTGTTGTTTCGGCTGCTTCAGTGCAGTATCTGCAGTTTCACTGTACGCCTTACCCATCTTCATATAAGGTGATACCTTTCTGGCGAGTGTCCTGTGAAAAGTCCCGTGATTATTCTCAAGTCGTTCCTGTTAAATTCAAGAAGCAGTTCAGACTTCTCTGTTGACATGGCGATGAACCGTTTGGGCTGACTTAAGTCTGGCGTTTTCCTGTTCAATTCAAGAAGCAGTTCAGACTTCTCTGTTGATATGGTGATGAACCGTTTTGTCTGCCTTAAGCCTGGCGTTTCCTCCAGTATGACAGCCGTCAGTCGTAAGAAAACACTCTGTATTATATTGCCAAGCTTGCGGAATTTTGTTATTCCTTTATCAAGGATATAAACTGAGTTTTAGGATTCAACTTGAGGAAAAAGTATATAAAGAGAAACATTTATGCATAATTGAAGTTGAAATAAATATTTGGACTGTATCAAAAATTTCCTACCAGCAGAACTTAGTGATGAATCTCCACAGATCAGACAAGCAACATCTTCGTCTGATTCGGGTTCTGTCGCCGAGACCGGCATTTATCTCTTAGCATTTGTTTTTCTTTTCTTCACCAAAGATCGTTTTACAAGTACCTGTACTGTTTAAAATATCAGATTTTTACTTATTTTTCGCCTTTTAATTAAAATTGAGCGCTATACTTGTGGCTAGGGTAACAGGTATTTTGGAGATCGAACAAATCGTTGCTTCAGCACTAATGAGCGCCAGTGTGATTGAGTTTCAGACATACTAATCGACACTAGCTTGGTACATGTTGAAAAATGTGACACCAGGAATGGGCCTTTAGGAGCTGGGGAAGTATTTTTGAGAATGTAGTATTGTCTTCTGCTGGAACGAAATGAACTGTTCCTGGAGCGAAATCCAAATCTATAAAAATGTTTAGATTGAAGTGGCAAATACCACATTATTTCAATGCGTGGGTGGCTGACTGCGTAGTCGCCGTAATTTCGAACACTTCTTTTACCAGTGTCGAGATATCAAACTGATTAATCCTCGTTCCTGGAAACCTCTTCTGAAACCGGCCTCGGCCAATAGTATACTCAAAAGTAGTTTTAAACGGCTTATAAATCCCGCATCTAACGCCTGGAGTGTATGAGTTGTGTCAGGTGCATGAGTACCCCCATGAAGGCTAGCTAGTTGAATAGCCCTAAAATTTAAATGCAAATCATGGTTGTCGAATATTAACAAAACAGGAAGCTCAACATCTGGTCTTACAGAATCTATAAAAGCCTAATCCATTCACCTAAAAAATTTTCAAGTTTATCCATATCGAATCAGTGCAGAAAGACTTGCTGTCTACAGGACTGTCGTCAAGCAGTCTCTCACTCGCATTTTTTCAAAGGCCACAAATAAAATACCGGGGAGTGTAAGCCCTGTTTGCATTACGGCACGAAATTACAGTGGTCAGCTTACCTTCCCCGCTGAACTTACAACGCTCACCGGGCGCTTTCTTTTCACAGACACTATTTTCAGGAATTTCGTAGCGCTTTGTTCGGTCTCCAGTTTCGTCCATATTGTAAATATTACCAGTTTAGGAGCTGATGTCATACTTTTCCATCGTAAACCTAATATTGTCAAAAAAAAACCTCGTTGACTTTTGATCTGCTGAACGCTGCACAGCCCACAACAGCGGGTGACTCCGGAGAACGAAACGATTGGGAAGGGTTTATTCTAATAAAGTTTTCGACCCAAGCCTTCCCGGCAGCATTATTACTAAACGGGTGTGGTATATTGTTTTTTATGCCCAATTTTAAACAAGCTCTTTTAGTGCATCTGTCGTTAAGCCGTAGTATTTACTGTCAAGCTCCTTGTCATACTCGACTATTTCTTTATCCATTAAAATAACACTAGAAAGCCGCCTAGTATTTTGTTGCAGATCACATTTTACTTTTTATGTGGCTATGTAAAATAGCAAGGGGAATATTGCATTGTTTAGAGGCAGCGAAAATTTGCGTTCTCTTGACCTCTTTCTTGGCTTTCGCCACGTGTTTCCCCATCCAGCAAGTTTGATTTGTTGTTCTTTTTCGGTTATTTACCATCTGGAGTCAGAATAGTCATCACGTATAACTATATAAATTTAATTCGCAACGGAAGAGCAAAGCGCAAACTTTCAACTCTGCGCCCCTAACGGATTTTCCACTTCGCCCTCCTAACCAGACCCAGTGTTTTCGCAAGAATAAATACTATGGCAAAGTTACTTACCTTTTATTTGTACTAAATATTTACATCAACATAAATGGCAGATGTTGACAATGCACGGAATACAAAAAATTGAAAGCAGCAATGTTAAAATTGCGGCACCGCAAAATCGCTGACCGCACAAACAGCTCCAGTTCGGGCAATATGACGATTAATGCGCCAATCTAGCAGATAAACGTGACACTGTATGTTTACTGCGCTATCTATTGGCGTGTTAATTTTTCATACCTTTTCCATTTTCTCTCCGCTCCCGTGTTTTGAAATCTATAAGGAATTACATTATATTAGCTATTTTGTATCCCCTGGCGCTAAAGGCTCTTCAGAGGCCGTGGGTTCCAGTCCGTCAGCGAATTAACGACACCTTTGGTTTAATTTTACACATTTATATTCAACAATACATAAGTTAGTAGTAGCAGTGGTGGGGAGCCCAACGCCAACAACGCCAAGCAAGTAGGCCACCATGGGCCCTTTTTGCCAAACCCAGCAACCATGCTCTACTCCTTCTCGGTTCCGTCGCCCAACCGCCTCGACCTCGTGATGAAGGCCGTGACGGTCTTCAATTGGACGGTACTTACCTGATTCCTCTGCAGAGTCCCCGATCCGAACAATTCTGCTCGAAGACTCCCAAAAGCCTCGCATTCGCACAGGTAGTGGTAGGACGTTTCCTCATCCTCGCCGCATTCCTGGCAAATGGGATCCCTCTCTACGCCTATAAATGTGAGGTGTCTTCTAAGGGCGCAGTGGCCTGTGAGCACCCCAAGGATGCGGCGAAGCGTAGGTCGACTCCTTCCGAGTAGCCAGACAGCTTTATCTCTGTCCGGCCCCTCCACGAAGTCCCTCGCCTGCCTGCAGCCACCAACCGACCCCCAATGCCTCTTCATTGCTTCCTCGGTCCACCTGTCTAAGGCGACGGAGACCGACTTCCTACTTATACCCATGGCCGGCTCCGGGCCACAGAACGGCCGCCGAGAACCAAGCCTTGCGAGATTATTCGCGACCTCATTCCCCGCCACGCCACAGTGTCCCGGAACCCACACTAGTTGTACCTCCTTTGTCCTGGCTAACCCTCTGAGGGCGTCAGCGCACTCCTGAACCAGTGTCGACCTGATTCTGGCCGCGCAGACTGCCCGGAGCACTGCCTGGCTGTCCGAGCAGATGTACACATATTTCTCGGGACTCCTCTTCACATCCTGTCTGTTGGCCACATACATGATAGCGTACACCTTTGTTTCGAATCCCGTGGTATATGCGCCAAGGGCTTGGCTCTCGCGCGCCCCCAGGCCCTCGATGTATATTCCTGCCCCGGAGGATTGCTGATCCTCCAGCCGCGATCCGTCGGTGAAACAGACCAGGCTTGCGGACTGGAATTCAACCTCATTTTCCCTCCACTGATCCCTACTGGGGATCCTGAGGGTGTATGGCCTAATCAACCTAACATCATCCTCGGCATCCCGCACCTTTAAGGCGGAAATGGGAATTTCCTTTTCCACCTCCTTGGCGACTCTTGCATGCCCTATTACTGCTCCCTCTCCGCACCAGTTTCCTGCGTCTCGCATTCTGAGATGCGACGCCATCGCCTCCCTCCTGACACAGATGGGAAGCGGTGGCAGCATCAACAGGACCTCTACGCGGCTGAGGGTGTCGTCCTCAATACATAACTTAACTCTCCATCTTGACTCTCTTAACTCAACTGTCCTCTGAAACAAAAAATAGAATCACCCCAAAAACACAAAAATAATAACAGAGCGTTAGATACGTATTTCGACATCGAAGTTGTCTTCATCAGTAGCTGCCGCTAAACGAAATACGTTTCTAGCGCATAAGTCTCTGTTATTCTTTTTGTGGTTTTTGGGGTGATTCTGCTTTCTGCTTTAGTTTCCAGCCACAGTGTCCAACCTCAGCCTTTTATCAACTGTCCTCTGCCAATCACAATAACCATGCTCTATGACCAACATAAGAATCGTATCAAACTAAAACACATCAAGTCCTCTGTAGAACCATAGATTGAGACTATCTGTTGAAGGCAGCATTGCTGGCTTGTGAGTCCATAGTACATTTCAATACACATTTGAAGCTTTTTCAAATAGCTGTGCTTTACCACTTCTTTTTGATTTTCCCTTAATTAGTTAGGCCGAGGTTCAAAAAAAAAAACTTCAGGAAAGTCAACTTTCCAATGAAGAGATTGGTATCTTCTTTCAGCTTAGCAATTTAAATTATTATCATTGGCATCATGTGGTTACACTATAAAGAAACAATGTAATATTCTCAATTTCCAGGCCTCGAGAAAGAAAATAAAACAATAAAACCTTATTAATATAGCAAATAAAATATTGAACGACTTAAAATCAAACTGCTAATTGCTCTTTGTATGTTCCCAAAGAAAAATTCGAAGCTGTTAACTTTGGAGATCGCGGGGGCCAACTGACATCGTCATTTTTGGAAATAATATGGTGTGCAAAGAGTTGATGGAGCAACTGCATTCTTTCATTGGTTGTATGCAGTGTAGGATAATGCTGTTAAAACCACCTTGTTATTAATGTTTAAGAACAAGCCCAACCCATTAGTTTATGCAGCGACGGTAACACTAACCCCATAAACATATCTGAAAAAGTATAAGCAATAGCTCATTCAGACAAAATAGCACACCACACTGTCTTTAAGAGTATAAATGTGACTTATGAACAAGCTGTTGATTTTCATTTAATAATAATAATAATTCCTGGCGGCGTTAATTGTCTCGTTGAAGAAGCAGTTATGACAACAAAATTTTGTATGGGAGAATTTTAATATTTATGAATAATTCTCCACGAAGTAATTGGACTAGTTTTAAATTCCTGAGAATAACGTAAAATTGATTTTAAGGGAGATTCTGCCACGCCATTGGCCCAACGGCAATATTTTTTGTATGGGCCAGGCCTCGGCCTATTTATACTGCTACCTCTTTCCTCTGCCTTTAAGTTCATGCACTATACGTTAGCTACCTAGTAGCTCTTGTTGGTACATTATTTCTTTCGCATAGTTACCATAAACAACAAACCGCTTTGGTAAAACCACTAAACGCATTGAATTACTAAATATCGTTCTATGTTAGACTTGCCACACCTATGCTCTACTAATGCTAAATAACAAACATTGACCGACCACAGAAATTCAAATGTGAAAAGATAGGCGACCGAAAAAAATTAGGAATCCCATGTTAAGGCGTAGATTGCAAAATGGAATAAGAGAATGTAGTAACGTATAAAAGCCATAATATAGCCCAAGAAGATGTATGGCTTATTAAAAACTGCGTACTCTCTTGTTTACTTGTTTTTTTTTAAATCATAAATATTATTTATTTATTAATTTTATTTATTTATTTAAAATAATACAAAGACTTAATACAGCCTATATTGTAAAACAAAAAGTACAACAAATGATAATTCAAGAACGTATACACAACCAATGGTAAATTTAATTGTTGAGATGAGCATCCAATCTTCTATTGAAAATACTGATATTTGAAGCAGTGGCGATAAACCGTTCCACGTATCAAACGCACGATTTGTGAAGAATTGAGTTTGTACGTGGTGCGGAAAAATACCTTTTTAATTTGTAAGAATGCTTCCGCAGTCTAGAGTCATCACTAGGAAGCACTAAGGATTCACAAGGAGGTGGAAATAAACTATGAGTCACCCTATATAAGTAAATTAAGACGCATTTTAATCGCCTTTGATGCAAAGTTGTCAGTTTGAGGCATTTAAGACGTTCTCATTAATTTGTAATTAATTTGTAAGAATGCTCCCGCAGTCTAGAGTCATCACTAAGAAGCACTAAGGATTCACAAGGAGGTGGAAATAAACTATGAGTCACCCTATATAAGTAAACCAGGACGCATTTTAATCGCCTTTGATGCAAAGTTGTCAGTTTGAGGCATTTAAGGCGTTCTTCGTATTCCTGGTGCCGAAGCTGCATAGGCCATTTGGATGCTGCACGTTCAGTTTTCTCTAATAGTTTGCAGTCCCTAACCGGTACCATACAGGGATTCTATATTCCAAATGTGGTCGAATGTATGTTGTATAAAGTTTTCAGGGGTAGATCTTCGGAAGGTCCTCTTGAACAAATACGTTATCATGTTGGCTTTCTTGACCGCCGACAAAAGTTGAGCTTACGAGAATAAATCAGATGTCATAATAACTCCAAGGTCGCTTTAATACTCCACATGTGCAATCTGCTTGTTGTCGCGAAAATAAACTTGGTGAGCGTTGTTATCGCCAAAGTAAAGAACTGTGCACTCATCATAGTTAAGTGATATATTCTACATTGAACACCAAGATACTACAGTGTTTAGGTCCGTTTGAAGACTGTTACTAGTCAGTATAGGACAGCCAAATACTTTGCTGTTATCCGCATAGGCATTATGAGGAGAAGTGAGAGAATGTAGTAAATCGGCCGTATAGACCAGGAACAGGACAGGACCAAAAACAGTGGCTACTGACAAGAGTTGATCTGGAGAATGGTGGACCGCCGTGCACTGAGAAACTTCTGCCGGTGTGAATGCTCTGGATCCAGAAAAACAGTTTTATTTCTATACCAAGGTGTTCTAGTTTCAGTAACAATAGGCTATGCGACACCTTATCAAATGATTTGCTAAAATCAAGGTAAAGGACATCCACAGGTAATTTGTGGTCAAACAAGTTAGCTGCTGGAAGCAGGCTGTCGCCACTGATTGGCCAGGAAGGGCCAATGCTGCGTGTCTGGTATTATGCCATTTTCGATGAGAAATGGGAGAAAATATTTTACCACGATACGTTCCGTCATCCTGCAGATGCTAATAATGAATAACATAAATGAAAATGTCTGCAAATACAATTTAACTTTAACAAACCTTTGCATCAAACAAAATATTTTTCAAATCAACAATTAATTTTTTCAACAAACCCAAGGCACGGCAATGGACAATCCGCTATCGCCATTTATTTCAGACCTTTTCATGAGCAGATTTGAAACAGATCTTGAAAGTGAAAGTAGTTATTTTCCTAGAGTGTGGTGTCGTTACGCGGATGATATTTTCGCGGTGTTTAACACAAACATTTGCAGAATAGAAGATTTTATTGCCAAATTAAGCAATAAATTTGATTCTATAAAATTTACCCACGAATTAGAAATTAATAACAAATTACCCTTAATAGATGTACTAGTTATCAAGAATAAAGAGACTCTGGAATTTGATGTCTATAGAAAGGCAACCACTACTCTAAGCTACATTCCGAACGACTCACATCATACGTACGCACAAAAAATGGCTAGTCTGATTTTTTTGTAAATCGGATAATTAATTTTCCTTTAAACAAAAGTAGATATACCAAAGAATTAAATTATATTAAGAACGTGGCCGAATATAACGGATACACTGCTTGCCTAGTGGAAAAATAAATCAACAAACAGAAAACAAAGAAAATATTAACGGAATCAACGACGTTTAGAAGAGAAGAATCGGAAAAAAACTTTGTTTGCTTATCATTTGAACCTAGAATCACGAGGGGTCTAGATAGCATTTATTAAAAAGTCAACTTACAGCTAACATTTTCAACAAAAAATACCTTAAAAAACTTGCTAAGTAGCCCAAAAGACAAGGATAGCACGTCGGGAATTTATGATATAAGTTTTTTAAATTTTAATCTTAAATACGTCGGACAAACAAAAAGATCGATTGGAATTAGATTCAAAGAACACTTAGCCCAATTACGTTACGATAAGTCTTCCGTCGCCCGACATATTTGGGATAATAATCATCACGTTGATAAAGATAATCTGAATTTAATAAAAAATGTTAGACAACCAGGACAGCTAAACGCGTTTGAAAGTGTATATATTGCGAAATATAGTTACAACAAAAAATGTATGAACGCTTCACCACCGCCAAATACGAGTCACCTGATAGATTGCTTTGTTAAATAAAATTCCCACGTTTCAGCACGTTCTAAAGATAACATAAGTATGCAGATATTTCCGCCGAAGGAATCTATGTCAATTTAGCTGTCGTTGAACCTTCCCAAAACTATTAGAGATGCACACCTTTTAGATAAGGTAGTAGGGATAGTGCAAAGGCCTTGTCCGGCGATAAAAATACAATACACTGTGGAATTTGCCTGCGACTAGTTTCCCATCTCAGTTCGGTCTCTTTACCTAAGATCCGGTATATAAGTTGATGTTAGTTTTTTAAGTAGGTTGGTTAGTGAAACGATCGTTAGGTCTTTTTTTTAAATGTGTTGTGGTGATTTGGATTCTCCAAGTGTACTTAACTCTGTACTGCATGTAAGGCTAATTGATCTGTAATTATTTGTATCCGTTTTCTCCCTTTTTTAAAATGTAGTTGCCACTACCGCTTTCTGCCAGTCCTGTGGAAGTATGCCGTGACTCAGAGATGATATAGAGATTATGGGCAGCGGTATATACAATTCCGAGGCACATGTCTTCAAAATTATGAGAGATGCCATTGGGACCGGGAGATGAGTGAATGTTCAAATATTTCAATTCGTGTTCTACCATAGTCACTGATATTGTAGCCTTCGTCAGAGTATTTATGTTCTGTGGCAGTGAAATGACAGGTGTTATGATGGGATAAGCAGAGGTCTATATACTGCTAAAATGATTTGCCAGTTTGTTGGCTGAAGTTTCCGTGCCAGCAGATAAGGTGCCATCATGTTTTTTCACGACTGGTACAGAAACGGAAGAAGACATATTTTTGCGAATATAAGCGAAGAGAGCTTAAGGTTTGGGAGTTAAATTGTTTCATATTAGGCTTTGGTGTGACTTGATTTTCTTTTAACATCTGGTGAAGTATTATGATGGACAATGTAATCTGCATCACAGCCGGAACGTTTAAACCCTTTACATAATTGCCGCTTATGCAGTGTTAGAGTAATAATACCCCGTATGATCCAAGGGTTCGAATAGTTTTGTTGTCTTATAATATAAGTGTGAGTGCATAAGTCAACATAAAACTTTAATGTAGATGTAAAATAGTCCCAATGTTCATTAGTATTTTTCAAGTTGAGGTCGTTCTAGTCGTGATTAGCAAGCAGTTCCCAAAGAGAATCATAGTTAATCTTCTGGAACTGTTACTGTGATGTCCTTTCAAAATCTAAATTGTTGAGACAATAGTGAAATGATTTAAAATTGTATCAGTCTTGAAAATTTCTAGCATAACCTTTCTGAAAAGGCACTGATTCTTTAAACAATAATTTTTATCCTAAATCTTTTTGTTTTAATACTAAAATGGGCAAGTTCTCTGTTTTTATACTAGTTAGGTAATGGTATTTATATTAAACATCCAATTGAATACGAAAATATTATTTCAATAATTACATTTCTTATGATATGGAGACTGAATAAAATTAAGTAAATTTCATAATTATCAAAGAATGAATTAGTATAACAAAGTTACCAGACTGATGAAAGAAGTCACGCAACCATTGTTTACATTGCTTGAATATTTTCTTACAATTTTGCGACGTATTGGCTATTGATCCCCACAATATCTAAATAAATAACGAATATGTTTGTGTTCACTCGTAGGTCTATTTTTTATTATAATTTAGTTTCATGTTACACTTACTAACATTTTAATTTTTGTCATGTAATTATACTTTATTACTGATAATAAGATTTTAGGCAGCAAGTGCCTTGTGGCGTTGAGTTTTATAAAAAATTGAGCTTATTTAAAAAACTAAAGTCAATCAGCTCATTAATTGTTGTTACCCTTACTTGGTGAAACTGTTCGATACTAAATACAGACGTCTTTTCTTCCCTGTAACTAATTTAGTGTTTTACGCATCGTCAGGCAGGAGAATATTGACTTTATCTATACTTACCTATAACAACTAGAAATAAAAATATGTTGCTACGTTAAGCTATTTTTAACAAAATGGTATTTGCTTTCTTAGCTCAAGACGCTCAGAAATTTTCATGTTTACAAAATCGTTCTAGGTATGTACCAACATATTGCCGCCATTTTAAAATGCTTGAGCTTAGCGAAAAAATAAATAAATAGAGACTCCAAGTTTGACACTTTTCAATTATACTTTATTAGTATTTTTCGTCTTCACATTTGATAAATAACATAGACGTGAATTTTTTTTGAAATGAGAAGTGACCGCTGTTTTGAAATGGGACAAAAGAGGTTATATTTGAGTTTTTGTAAAATTAATTATAAAAAGTGTTCTACATATTAATTTTTTACACTAATGGCACCAATAAGCCAACAAAATACAGTTTTATCAAAGTATTTTATATAAAAAAAGATACTGAATTTAGTGCAAAAATAACTACGGTTCGCGTATGTTCCGATTGTACCTTTAATTCTGCATACATCTATTATTCCACTTGGGTTCTGGGATATAAAAAATGGGTATAAGGAATCTCCTGCTTGTCATAAGAGGCGCCTAACTGGAGCAGAGCAGCTGATGCCGCTCTCCAACAAACTTTTCCTTTCATGGTCCTAAACCACCCGATTCATTTTCACTTACCTGCTTTCCTTCCAACCCCATCCCATAAACTCAAAGGATGGTATAGACTTGCTCTCAGACCAGGGTACTCCCATCATATGACTTTATAGATGCTGATGACGTGGAATATTCTACGGTCAGTATTTTGTCTAAATGCGTGGAATTGCCACTTGGGTTAGTTACCGGCGAATCAAGCAGAGGCTCAGAGGCAGTCAACTCTGCCTTTTTGATCAAGGGTACAGTTTTGAAATAGTAGGCAGGCCACCAGTCAGTACAGTGGCCCGAACGCATTGGTAGCGCTTTGCGAGGCTGCCACATCAGCTGGAGAGAGGCACCGGTTCTGCCACAAAGGGGTTCGAACCTATGTTTTCGGAGGCCATTGTCGAGGTCACGGCCTCCTGAGACAGCTATTTCTAGGGCCTGGATAACATCTACATAAGCGGATTGCCTAGCCGAAACTCACCCAACCAAAATCAAAATCCACACACATTACAAACACCGTGGTTCAACAAGGCTTACCTAGTTACTAAAAATTCTACCCACAATATTTGGCGCAAAAATCCGCGAAGCGCCGTTTTTGTATCAGCAAGGAACAGGTGTAAGCAGACGACCGATAAAGCAAAAATGACTTCCATCAATCGATTAGGAACAAAATCATGTATTATCCAAACTATTTCACCACCAGCTCCTTTCCTCCCATTGGCATCAAATGATGGAATATTCGCTGTATCGACAGAAAAGGCAAATCTATTCATCTGTGTATTTGCTTCTAATTCCACGCTTTATCTACACGGAAAGAGCCCACCAAGTCCTAGGTATTCCTGAAGTAAAGTCAAAAGTGGGAGAAATATTTTAGGCATCGTACTGTTATGCACAAATTCTAAAATTTATGGATCAAAAAGGTTCCTGAACTGCCTCCAATATTGTGTCGCCTCTTTTCGGTTTCCTATAAGATAGGGGTATTTTCATCGATCTGAAAATAAACTTGAGTCCAGCCTGTTCCTAAAAAGAGAAACAAATCCGATGTGGGGAACTATCGTCCAATCTCCAACCTATCAGTTTTGTCTAAAATTGTGTAAAAAGTTATCAATACAGAGCTTATAAAATACCCCGAGAAATCAAAGATCCTAAGTCATCGCAATACAGCTTTTGTCAAAACCTATCTACTGGCGATATTCTGACATACGTCACCCATCTTTGGAGTTTTGCTTTCAAAAATGTGGAAAGGATCATGCAATTTTATTAAAAATTTCTAAAGCATTCGGTCAGGTCTGGCATGGGGCACACTTCCATCATACGGATTGCCTTAGAAACTATCTCTGTGGATATTTAGTTTTATCAAGGAGCGCCCCTGTCATATTGTTGTCGATGGCGTATCATCAGACGAATTAAAAATTAACGCAGGTGTTCCACAGGGTTCCATTTTGTGTCGCACACTTTTTCTTTTGCATATAAATACCCTTCTGTCAATAACCAACAATCCCATCCAAAGCTTCGCTGATGATGGTACTCTTCACCTTTTGGAACATTGTTCTCATGTCTGGTGTGCTGCCTCTAGGACAACCTTGTCCCTGCTAGATTCTATCTAGAAACAAAAAGTTCGCCTTATAGGAGATTCATGTATCACAGTCAATCTCACTTCTCTCACAGGAGAAAGGTTGGAGACCTCTTGCTCTTCTATCGATATTACTATCGAGATTGCTCCTTAGAAATTGCTTCGTTAGTACATCCGCTTGCAACCTTTAGTCGGCCAAGCCGTTATAGTCGAAAAGCACTCTTTAAGTGTGAAATTATCCACTTGTCGTGCCGTTCATTACGAATCTTTGTTCTTTCAGAGAGTATCTATGCTTTGGAATGCCCTCCCGGCAGACATATTGCAGAAACGATATTATATTTAATTATTAAAGAGACGAGTGAACACCCATCTTGTCGTACAGCAATCAAGTTAATGATGTCCTAGAGACATACAGGCTTTGCCTGTCATCAACTATATCAACAACAAAAATAATAACACAGGTACTGGTTTATTTTCAAAAATCTAAAATTTTGAAAAAAAAGCTAGAAAGCATATCAAATTAAACATATCCGGCTGGTTTTCTAACAACAACATTTTATTGTTACAAGTATTGTATGTATTACGCGTTCTGAAGTTATGATGCTTGTGAAATCGTTCTAGATACAAACAAATTGGCCGCCATTTCGACATGCTTGATCTTAGTGATAAAATGAATCAAGACTACATCACCTTTTTAAAGTCTACCTAAAGGTAGTTTTCATTTCCAGATTTGATAGAATAATGAAAGCAGAAAAAAAAATGGGGCCATTTTGAAATGAGTGAGTTTAGCAAAAAATTATAAGAGATTATATTCAAATTTTTTGATTTTTTCAATTTTTCCAACTCATAACAAAGCGATTTTTTCATGTTTAAAAAAACAAAAGGCATCTAGCGTATTCAGATCTCATTGGTTTTCTTCTCTATTGCAAGCTTTCAAGGATTGTGTATACCAAAAACATAGTCATTAGCTTAATGCTTTCGAAAGTTATCGTGTTTATAAAATCGTTCTACATACATACCCGGACATTCATCCTCGATTTTTTGATTTCGCGATTTTAGTGAATTTGCGTAGAAAAAATTCACTAATGAGGAAATCTAGACTTCTGAATGTTGAAAAAATTTCCTCTAATGAACGCGAACTAGACCCCCTAGGACATATATCTGGGCTCAGTTTCAAATGTTATATGTTTATATATGTATATTATATATATATATATATATATATATATATATATATATATATATATATATATATATATATATATATATATATAATATGTACGTATGTATGTATCCTACACACAACTTGAATGAAATTCGGTATTTTCTTTTAATAAGTGGCTTGAATAAATTTGTTAGCCAGGAAAATTGGACCAGTTTGTCCGGGAAACTGTTTAGTTTTTATTCGGAAAATGTTTGTATCCCCGAAAATAATGGCAATCAATTCAGTTACACCGTTTTACATTATAATAAGTGTATTAGGTGCTGAAATTTAGATCTGTAAGTTAAAGGATAAAAAAGTTATAGGCATTTAAATATAAAAAATTGGGTGCCGCTGGATGTAAGAGAATAACACAAAAGCAAAATATTATGTGTAGTAAACAAAACCTATTAAATACTACAGGCAAATTTTAATTTTTCTCGGGGTATATATAATTTTCGTAAAAAGATTGAGATCATTTTTGTAAAAATTCACTACCAGACGTTTAAACTATGAAATCTAATAAAATAAAATTGTTTTATAACTTTCCTAGAAGTAAAATGGGTTTCAACGGTTTATACATGCATGTATTTTTATTGCTAAAATTAGCAAAATACGTACAAAATTTAAGTATTTAATGATAACATGTTTCATTGTTATTAAAAAAATTGCATGGAATGTCTATTATTGGTCTATTTTAAATTGTATCAATTTTTCTTGCCATGCGACCACTACTTATTATCTTTGCAGGACAAAAACTCCTTTCCTGATATGAAACACTGTTTATTTTATTTGTGTAAAGCTGCGTCTACATTAGAAACGCTTTTATGTTTACAACATCTGGCAATGGTAGTTAATTGATCTTGAAGTTTTGCGGAAATAAAAGCACAAATCAACATAAAATTTGTAAAATTAAAAACTATAAAACAAGAAATTTACTGAGACCGGTGACATTGTACTGGGCACGTTAAAGATCCCTAACTCCTTTACATAAAGGCAGGGGCTGGATAAAATTAGTGGGGTGAAACTGCTCACTGGCGTCGGTGACTGCCCATAGTCGCCGACATAGACTCACGTTAGAGAAACAAAGGATATTATCATTCATGAATGTATCATCTCAAAGGCAACTTTCAAAAATATATAAAGACAAATCTGTTGATATGAAATTTACAACTTATGCTAAACACTCAGAAGGACATTATGAAAAAAATTGTTAATCAAAATATAATTTTAAGCCTGATGATCATTCTGCCAATAGAACTGAACTTCATTGATAATTGCACAATTTATTTTATGTCATACTAGTTCATTATTGTGTTTTTATTGCTTAGTTACCAACTATATAATAGTGTACTTTATGGCCCGCGCGGGCAAAACGTACACTTTATGGCCCGGCGCACATCAAAACAAATAATTTTTGTTTGACTTCTTTAATAACCTTTATTAATGAAATTACAGATAATGGAATAAAAGTAATATGTAAATATTTAACTAACATTATTTAGTCGAATTAACATAAAATTGACAGTTCTGAAAAGATCCGGTGATAGTTAGGTTGCCTTCAGCAAACGGTGATTCATGTTTCATTGTTTGGGTATGACTAGTATGACATAAAATTTTGTATGCACCGCTGGTATAAATAGAGGTGTATGCCCTCGAGCGACTTACAAACCCTCGGGCCGGAGGCCCTCGGATTTGTAAAATCGTCGCTTTCGGGCATAAACATCTATTTATACCCTTGGTACATAAATAACTGTTAATAACTTGGCTGCTAAGACTGTGTTGACAAAACGTCCGTCACGCTTAAAGTCGCATTGTAGTAAAGTAGGCTTTGTAATTTAAAAATTGCTTACTGAATATCGGCTAGCGGACTTGGCGCAGCTGAATATTAGCCTACCCAGTCGGAAACTTGGGTTCAAAACCTTAACGACTTGATTTTTTAAATAATAATAAAATTGTAATCTACCAACTGTTAATAGTGTGGTATTGTATTTCATCTGAAAGCTTGCTTGCACTATTCACCCTTCATATAGGGTGTAAAATCGTCGGTTTTGTGTACTGTGTAATGTTGTCTGCGTTGAAAAATCATATTTTGCTGCAATCGGCTATAGTCTTACATAATTCCAATATAAAATTCAAATTATAACAATGTAAATATGATTTAACTACTTGATAATTGTTATTATTAATATTATTACTTTTAAAAGGTTAACTTCCATAAAATAATTTAAACTGGGTTGCTTTAATTAAAATATAACTGAGAAAAATATTTTGTAGTGTGCTCTCACCTTTAATAACAGTCCTACCGGAATTAGCTAACTGGGCAAAATATGTTTATCGGCTCCTTTATCTTAATTTTATTTTAAATCTTTCATTCTCCACTCGGTATTTGTCTTGCAAACATGTTTTATTATTAATTGATCATTCTTAATTTAATTCCGGTCGAGATAAGTCCACGTTTGTTAAAGACTTTTCGTGACTGGTGGCTTTCAAAAAGTTTCGGATTTATGGCTGTGTGTGTTCTTCCATTTAGCCTCAAATGTCTGAAATTTTTAAAATCCCCAGTAAGTGCAGTTTTTTTTAATTTTTGATTTAATTATATCAAGTGAAGTGTTATATTTCAAAAATAGTAAAAAATTTCTAATTCCCTAAAGTAAAGTGAGTGTCCCTGGTGGGGTATGGTTCTGGGCCTGGTTATGGTACCTTTGGGTGCGTGGAAAGCGTTGGATATCAGGATTGAGTGTAAGTATTAACACTGATTTATAATATTTAAAGCTGTTACTTAAAATGGGATTAAATTTATAAAAGTGGTTACATACATTATTTAATGTTTGTAATCCACAAATGTAAAGACAGAAGGACTTTTATTTTAGTTATATTACGATAAAATTTCTTGAAAAACACAGTCTAATCCACGACAGGCAGTATGGATTCTGTCAGCGCAGATCAACTGCCGACCTCCTTTCCTTTGTCACGCATTCTTGGAACAAGTCTATGGAACTACATGGTGAATCCCAGATTGTCGCTCTAGACATATCCAAAGGATTCGACCAGGTCTGGCACGCAGCGTTGCTTAATAAACTACCGGCCTATGGTCTACCACCAAAACTCTGTACGTGGACAGCAAATTTCCTCTCCAACCGGAGCATTTCTGTTGTCGTGGATGGCCATTCCCCTAAACTGTATCCAATTAATGCAGGATATCCTCAAGGTCCAGTTTAAGCCCCTTCTTTGTTTCTTCTCCACATCAATGACCTCGTCTCTAGCACATCCAACCCAGTTCACAGTTATGCGGACGACAGCACCCTCCACTCAAATATACAATATTCTAAGCATGTCTCTTTAGCCCAATTAGATGAGAATCACAGACTCATGGAGGGTTCTATCTCCGTGGATCTCCAAAAATATTCGACCGGGAAAGTAGAAATCTTGTACAATTCAACCCCACCAAATCACAATCTTGCTTTCTTTCTCATAAGATATACACCCCTAGACCCGTCACAATAAACAACCAAGTTATTCAAAGTAATGAGTCATTTTCACTTGTTGGCATTTCTGTGGATCAAAATCTCAATTGGCACCAACACGTCACATTAATTGCAGAAGCGGCTGCTAAGAAATTAGGTTTCCTCTTCCGGGCTCGCAAATACTTTTCACCAGCTAACTCTATACCTTATATACCTTATATACTTCACAAATAAGACCAAACCTCGAATACTGCTCCCACATCTGGGGTGCTGCTGCCACTTCTACACTCGCTATCCTGGACTCCATTCTCTCTCTATTTTATAGATATCTGCACGGGAACTGCTCAGATGAGCTTTTTTCCATAGTTCCTCCACCTGCTGCCCCCAACAGATCTACCAGGGGAACAGAGCGAATGCACCCTTTTACTTTCCAGGTCACCAGACATATAACATCTTGTTATGCCCGCTATTTTGTCCCCAGGACTTCCAAGTTGTGGAATTCCTTGCCTGCACATGTTTTTCCTTCTCCCCCGAACCTCCAAACCTTCAAGTCCAGAATTAAAAAGTTGCCTCTTTCCTCCTTGTCGACACCCACGGTACGATAGTACCTATTTAGGCTGTAATCCCTCGTGGTGTGTTGCTGAAAAAAAATGACATGAAGTTAAAAATAACTTGAAATTGTTTAATAAGATTGGCCGAGGTTTATGTTTTTATTGTTCCCAAGTTTTTTACGTAACGCTTTACGTAACAGTTATTACATTACATTAGTCACCGATCTATTATTGTTTTTTATAACTACGCAATAACATTTTTTAAATGATTTTAAGTCATTAATCGTTTTCATAAATTTCAGTCAGATATTTGTATGTGTATAAAGATTATGTTACTAAAGTTTTTTTGTAGTTTTTTAGCGAATTAAAAAAAAATTCGCTAATGAGGAGATATGTGTTTATATATATATATATATATATATATATATATATATATATATATATATATATATATATATATATATATACATATATATATATATATATATATATATATATATATATATATATATATATATATATATATATATATATATATATCCGACCCGACCGATAACTCAAAAAATAATCGACCGATCTTGAACAAATTTGGTGAGTACCTTCCTTTTGCAAGTGGCTTAGACAAGTTCGTTATCCAGGAAAATCGGACCAGGCTTTCCCGGAAAATGTTGTGTTTTCTTTCTAAAAAAATTCATATCTCCGTAAATAACAAAGTAAGGGCAACCTAATTTAGTAAGCGTGTTTGTATTATAAACAGTCAACTCTGTACCAAAACTTAGGTATCTAGCTTCAAAGATGACGAAGTTATGGGCAGTTAAAGAAACAAATTTTGGAGTTTTCTTCAAAACGTCAAACTCTCAATGTTAAACGTCAAGATTGGCAATGTTTAGGCAAAGAACGTGAAACAAATACCGATTGTGAAAAGAAAATGTTGCAAGAAGAGTGTTCGGCGAACCCTTAAGTTTTAGATTCAAACGGCATTGCCCTTCATTTTACTAAAATATTTACAAAATATTCATTTCAAATAGACCCTTTATCTGATGCTTTCGCTGTCGGTTTAGTTAGGTTGATGTTTTCGCTGTAGGTTTAGTGAAGTTTATGGTTTAACGGTCTATAATTTTGTTTAGCTAATTTTCGTAGAACAAGTTCGTTAATGCATTTTTACATTTTTTATCGAAATATGATGCGTTTGTAAGAAAAAAATCTGGACGCAGTAAGTGCGTTTTGGTAGCGAATTCTCGGTAAATTTGCAGTTTAGCTCCAGAAATCTTTTCAAAAAACTGTTTTCAGAAACCTGCCTAGGGCCCCCCTGGATCCACAAACCCCAAAAAACATTTTTTGTTCACACCCTCCAAGGAAGTTATGGGACCAGGAGTGAGTAGGGGTGCTGGGCAGGGTAGGCAGTAAAAAGGAAATATGAGCAGAAAATGCGAATAAAACGGGCTTGAAAGCTGTCTTTTTTTCACATCTTGAAGCCATATCCCCCTTAAACTCTGCCTACTCCGCACAGCACCCCTATCCCTTCAAGTGCCGTAAATTCCTTGGCGGATAGGAACAAGACATTTTTCTTGTGGTTTATGCAGCGAGGGTCGTTGTATGCACGCGAGGGGGAAGGAAAATCCCCACGACGAAGCAGGCCCCTGCCCACCTCCCACCCCCTGCCCCTGACACATGTCGAACGGGGAGCGGGGGGGGGGGTTCTGCTTCGTCGTAGACATTTTACTTCCCCCATCGTGTGCATAAAACCACCCTCGTTGCATAAACCACAAGAAAAACTCCTTGTTCATACCCCCCAAGGAAGTTACGTGACCTGGGGCAAATAGGGGTGTTGTGGGGGTAGGCAGGAATTAATGTGGATATGGATTCAAATAGACAGCTTTTAAGCAGTTTTCTTTGCATTTTCTGCTGATATTTCCTTTTTACTAGCCACCCCGCCCAGCACCCCTATTCACTACCAGTCCCGTAACTTCCTTGGCGGGTGTGAACAAGAAATTTTTCTTGTGGTTCGTGCATCCAGATGGGGTCCTAGTAATATTTATCGAATTTTCATTAAATCCTTCAAATTTCAATAACTCAATTTGCTATTAACGTAAGCTTTGTTGGTTAGGAAACAAACATTTAAGTTTATTTTCGGAAAATTTTTGTATATTTTCAAACCATAAGTAATTTTGATAAAATATAGTACATTGTTTCTACTACATAGGCTATACCGGTAACCAGATTGATGCTTGCTCGCATTTGCTATTAAAAACATTTTTATGGAAATTCACTTCCATAACACACCTGGTGCATCCAGACTTTTGAAAAATGTTTATATATTTTCAAACAATAAAGTTATTTCGATGAAATATGGTACATTGTTTCTACTATATAGGCAACCGAATTTGATGCCTGCTTTCATCAAAGAAAGTGATTTACTATCAAAAATATTTTAAAGAAAATTCGCTACCATAACGCACTTGCTGCGTCCCGAAACCTTTTAATAGTAGCCTAAGTGTTTCGATTTCTTAAGTTTTATATTTAAGTGGTATCTTTGTTTCAGAGTACGTATTGAAGATATTGTAGCTGCGTCGTGGGATATAGCCAGCCTTAGGGGGTTCAATCGAGGTTAGTGTATTTAGTTTGATAGTGTGGCGTAAAATGCGCATAAACCGAGGCATCGGTTACCAACGTAATATCTGAAATGATTTTTTCGTTTCAAATACTTTTGCGTAATTGGTTCGCTCTGTGGTAATGTGTTGAAAAGTTTGTGGTCATTTGTGCAATTAATACGGAAATTCGAACAAGAAATCAGGTAGGTATTATACATTTTTGGTTATAATAAACGTGACATTTGCGGCAATGTAATATTTGATTTTTCATTTTAGGTGCTGAATCATGTTTGTCAGATAAAAGTAATAATATGTACATTACAATAATCCAACGATAAAAATCTCTGTACGCAGCAAGTGCGTTATGGTAGCGAATTTTCTTTAAAATATTTTTAATAGCAAATGTCTTTCTTTGATGAAAGCACGCATCAAACTTGATTGCCTATATAGTAGAAACAATGTACCATATTTCATTGAAATAAATTTACTGTTTGAAAATATATAAACATTTTTCAAAAGTCTAGATGCAGCAAATGTGTTATGGAAGTGAATTTCCATAAAAATGTTTTTAATAGCAAATGCGAGCAGGCATCATCAATCTGATTACCGGTATAGCCTATGTGTTGGAAACAATGTACTATATTTTATCAAAATTACTTATGGTTTGAAAATATACAAAAATTTTACGAAAATAAACTTAAATGTTGGTTTTCTATCCAACAAAGCTTACGTTAATAGCAAATTGATTTATTGAAATTTGAAGGATTCAATGAAATGTCGGTGTAAATTTGCAGATTAGCTCCCGAACGCTTTTCAACAAATTGTTTTCAGAAACATTACAAGGACCCCACCTGGATGCACAAACCACAAGAAAAATTTCTTGTTCACACCCCTCAAGGAAGTTATGGGACTGGGAGTGAATAGGGGTGGTGTGCGGGGTAGGTCCTGGTCCCGTAACTTCCTAGAGGGGAGTGAATAAGAAATTTTTCTTGGGTTTTGTAGGCAGGTTTCTGAAAACAGTTTTTTGAAAAGCGTTCGGGAGCTAATCTGCAAATTTACCGAAAATTCGCTACCAAAACGCACTTACTGCGTCCAGATTTTTTTCTTATAAACGCATCATATTTCGATAAAAAATGCAAAAATGCATTAACGAATTTGTTCTACGAAAATTAGCTAAACAAAATTATAGACCGTTAAACCATAAACTTCACTAAACCCACAGCGAAAGCATGAACTTAACTAAACCGACATCCAAAGCATCAGAGAAAGGGTCTATTTAAAATGAGTATTTTGTAAACATTTTAGTAAAATGAAAGGCAATGACGGTTGAATCTGAAACTTAAGGGTTTGAAGAACACTCTTCTTGCAACATTTTCTTTTCACAAACGGTATTTGTTTCACATTCTTTGCCTAAACATTGCCAATTTTGAGGTTTAAAATTGCGAGTTTGACGTTTTGAGGAAAACTCCAAAATTTGTTGCTTTAACTGCTCATAACTTCTTTGCCTTTAAAGCTAGGGACCTAAATGTTGGCACAGAGTTCACTCTTTATAATACAAATACACGTACCAAATTTGGTTGCCCTTACTTTGTTATTTCTGGAGATATGAATTTTTTTATAAAGAAAACACAAAATTTTCCGGGAAAACCTGGTCCGATTTTCCTGGCTAACGAACTTATCCGAGCCACTTGCCAAAGGAAGGTAAGGTACTCTACAAATTTTATCAAGATCGGTCCATTATTTTTTGAGTTATCGGTCGGATATATGTATATATATATATATATATATATATATATATATATATATATATATATATATATATATATATATATATATATAAACACAGATCTCCCCATAAGCAATTTAAAAAAAATTCGCTTCGATAATATTATTTTTGTAACATATTAGGTATGCCTACTCTTTTACCTTGTGACATTTTCTTTTTTGTATGTAATAAGCAATTTCCTTTCAGCAAAAGGTAACAATTTTTCTGTTTTTACTAAATATTCTTCTTCTTTCAGCTCTGGTAAGTTTTGTATTTTTTGGTTTTGCTTTGTTACCAATTAAACTGATTATCTTATATATTTTTTTATTTACCATTTATCTATTTGTATATTTGTTCCCTTTTCTACTACACAGTAGTATTACTTCTAGGTTTAAGAATGTTGATGCTACTCTTTTAATATTCTGTTTTGCTGATTTTACTGACCTTTTTTTTTGCAGATATAATAGATTTTTTCTATTTCAGGCTTAATTTAATTTTTTTCCAGGAAACGAATTATTTTTTCAAGAAACTAATATTTTTTTCATAAACTAACCATTTTCCAGGTTTTTTTATTTGACAAACCCTTTAGGTCATTAGCGGGATGAGTGAACGAAAAGTATGGGGTGGTACGATATTTTCAATTCGTTCGCAATATAACAAATTTATTTCGCTTTAAAAGAGTCGTCCGAACGTATAAAAATTAACAAACCGATGTTTGTCCATGTTAACCGATGTATGACGATGTTAGCTGACGTTAGCCGATGTTATCAGATGATAGACGATGTTATCCGATGATAGTCTATGTTAGCCGATTTGCGAACTTTGCGACTTTCCCTCTTCAGGTTTTTGACTTCAATGGATTTTCTCTTCGTGTATTATACATTTTATAGTAAAAATGGTCTGTATAGATATATATTTTTGTAGTGGTGATATTATAAGCATCATCACAGTCTAAAGGCAATGTCGCCCTGTTATCGCAACCATGACTATCTGTCTTTAGCAGCTCTTTTTATTTCATTGTAACTTACGCAATCCATCAAATGAAGCAGGTTTTCCCGAAATTTTCTTATTCCTCTACGTATTTGCCTTTTTATAAGTATATCTCTTGAAAATATTGCTCTTTAACAGTTATGTCTCAGAATACGTCTAATAAAATTTACCTGCCTATTCTCAATTTTTTTTAGCAAGCATCTTTCTTCTATCACCTTCGATTCGTCTTTCTATCGGGGACCTTGTATTGATCATTTTTCCTAATCTCCATCTTTTAAAAGCTCCTATTTTCCTCATTCCATGCTTATCCAAAGTGCAGTTTTGCGCTTTATACATAATAACCCTCCATACGTGTGAACCGTCTCTTCAGTAGGAATAGTTTTTTTTAATGCTTGCTTTGTCATCCCAGTCCTCTTTTTCAGTTCTTCACTACGTTTACATCATCCTTAATAATACTTCAAGATACTTATTTAAATCGTTGGTCGTTCAACTTTATATCCATTTTCGCACTCCTAACCTTACTTATCTTCATTAGTTTTGTTTTTGTCATATTGATTTTCAGTTTAATTCCTCTAAACGCACCATCCACTACACCAATTTGTCTACACCAGGAGGCTTTTTCCTGCCTACGTTCTTTAGGGGATCTTTCAAAGTCTTCTCTTAAAATGAGCAGGCTCAGATCATATGGGTTTATTTTCTTTATCTCCCCGATGTATGTACTTTTCTTCACAATTAATTCCCTCTCCGTTATACAACCCTTTTTACAGGCACTTCAGTGTTTAGCAATGTCATTATTTTCCAATAATATTCTTCCATCGTTGTCCTTTAGGGCGCTACTTTCCGTTATTCTACCCTTCTTGACAGATGGTAAGCTTTATCAGACCGTCTTTTTTTCATGTATGGTATAGTATATACAGCATATTTGGTCTTTGACTGGTATAACGTGTCTCATAAATAAGCATTTGATTGCATATGCTACAAACGCGATTTAGTTACATATATTAATTGTTAATGTTGTCTCAAACCGTCACTACCAATTTTCTTAAAATTACAGCTTCACCAATATTTCCACTTACTCTCGTTCCTTAGATCTCTACATTATTTTTTTGCATCCATATTTATTTTGCTTTTATACGTTTTTGTCTGATTATGTTTTAATTTGTTTATATTTGCTGTAGGCCTCTACGATCCTTATCTTTTCCCACCTGCACCATGTGCTTCAGATGTCATATATGGTTTCCTTGTTTCTAGTATGTTACTCTCAAATATTTTCCGCAGCTGACTTTAAACTACTGTTTACTTCTGTCCCCTTCCACCGCTAAAATTTACCTTGTTGGTTTCTTCTTTAAACATTTTTAGTTCCTTTGTGTCTTTTAGTTTGTTTTTTCTTACAACAATTTTTATTCATGTTATGTTTTATTGTAATCTTTATTATGTTTATGTTTGTACGACTTGTCTTATAATCTATTTTTCCTCTTTTTCAGGCGGCGAGGGCGCTCAAATACCTCCTCGTGGTCCTCGCTGGAGTGTAACATATAATAAGTCTATGTACCTACGTTTTTAATCAATGAAAGCTTTACATGATCTTGAATATATGTGACACAGGTTATTAAAACCGCTTAGATAATTGTAAGCTATATAATGGTTTTGGGTTGCAACGCTCTAAATTTTTAAACTAAAGTCATTTTAGTTAGCTTTCTTTACGCTATAATTTTTACTTGCACTTTGGTGTACAAAATTATGTTTTATGGGTTAACTCAAGCTGATATTTTGTTTTAAATCTTTGAATGTAAGTAATGTGTTTATAAGTTTTGGCCAAATATTTATTATATGTTGCATACCAAATGTTGAGCAACTTTGTTTACAGGTGTGGCACTAAACGAGATAACAGGTTTAACTTTCGTTACTTTTAAAAATTAAGAATAAATTAAATTGTTTTTCTTCATAATTTTTGTAAACTTCTTAAGTCATCATCATCATCATCTTCTTCACAATCTAAGGGCGATGTTGCCGTGTCGTTGCAACCATGATTCTCTGTCTTCAACAGCTCTCTCCATCTTATTGGAGCTTCCACACTTCAACAATTGTTTCAGGATTTTCAGAAGTTTTCTCCTTGATGTACGTGTTTTCCCCCATATATGTCTTTAAAATAACGTTGTCAAACAGCTATTATATCTCAAAATATGACCAATAAACATTGCCTCCTTCTTTTAATTTGTTTCAGCAAGCACCTTTCTCCTCTCACCCCTTCTGGCACCATTTTTTCGTTCTTCAGTCCGTCTACCGTATCTTTGTCATTTTGCTTCATGCCCACATTTCACAAGCTTCTATTTTCTTCATGTTCTGCATAGTCCTAGTCATGTTTCCGCCCCATATACTACCACACTCCATGCGTACGACTTGATGAACTTTTCTCATGTCCAAGAAAAAATGTTTATTAATGAGAAGATTTGTTTATTGAATACTTGAATTGTTTCTACTAAAATTCACTAAAAGGGGAATAAACATATAAAATTAAACATTGAAGAATATTTGAAAGCTAATGAAATTGATTGTGCAACTCATATTTCAACAAAAATTCACTAATGAGGAGAACGCAACTTTTGAAATTTGAATTTTTTTTACTGGGCGCGAACTAGGCTCCCTAGATCACATATCCGCGGTCAGTTTCAATTTTTAGATGTTTATACAGTGCACGGCGTATCGAGCGTCCATTAGAAGTATCTACAAAACTATACCGATTTTTAATCTGAAAATTTGGTCACTTGGGTTTTCTGGATAGCTGAATTTAACAAAAATATACACGTCATCATACCACTTCCGGTTATACCGGAAGTGGTTACTAACTTTGTTTTTTCAAATGAAACATGACATTTTTGAGTAGAGTTTTGGATTTATCGTAAAATTTTAGGTTGACTTTTGATAACATACCATATGTAAAAAATCAGCCGTTTTGGAGTTATATCGATTTTTTCAAAACTTAAAAAAAAAATATGTATGTATATTGAGTGGTATATCTGCGGCAAATATGATGTCAGCGATTTGCAATTTCGTCTGTGGTTTTTCAAGATACAAGAGTATCGTGAAAATAGGCAAATGCGTTGATAGCATATACAGGGTGGAAGAAATTCACATACCAACTTGGACAATTTCGGACCCCTATAACTTGCTTACTTCAAATGGAACACCCTGTATATTTTTATCTTATTGCTTAGATATTTGCATTATCTTTCGATTTATATCAGCATGTCCTATACCTAAATGCAACAGTTATCCAGATACTGGAACATTTGTATAATGATAATGTTATAAGGCTAAGGGTGCACAATATTTCAGTAGAGTGCCTTGACGGAAATGTTATTCTTCATGAACTTCAATAATTATTAATTGTTGGACACCCCATAGAACAAAATTATAAATGAGAATACCATAATAATAATCTGTTTAGGCAACTAGATAAACAATTTATTAAGTACTACACAACTAAACCAATGAAAGTGAGAAAAAATGTGGCAACTGGAATGATAAGGAACAATCTAATAAGTAACATGTATATAAACAATGGGTGTTCAAGAAAGATGTTCAAAAGTAGCTCCATTTTTTAGCAAACAGCAATTAATTCGCCTTAAAATTTCATTGCTCGTAGCACGTTTTATACTTTCTCTGCTTATTTCATTGAAGGCGGCACGTACTCTTTCTTGCATATTCTCCTTTGTGGTTATAGGGTCTTTATAAACTTTATTTTTAATAAAGCCCCATATGAAAAAATCTAATGGAGTTAAGTCAGGGGAGCGTGGTGGAAATTTGTAGGGCCCATTGTTCGCAATCCACTTCCCACTGAACATTTCTTCTAATGTCGCACTGACTTGATGAGTAGTATGTGGTGGAGCACCGTCCATTTGATAAAAAGCGTTTGATCTTTCCCTAATTTCTAAAGTTTCTAAAGCATCTCTCACTACGTTTTTTAACAACCACACATATCGATCCCCTGTTAAGTTTTCGTTATAAAAATACACACACAAAATACGAGAGTCTTTGACGGCACAGAACACATTAAAGCTCCACCGGTTTTGGTAATTTCTTTCTCTGCAGATATGCGGATTTTCTGCAGCCCAGTAATGACTGTTATGGCGGTTAAACACGCCGTTTTTTGTAAACTTTGTTTCATCAGTCCATATTATACTTTTGACAAAGTTATCGTCTTCTTGAATTCTTGTCAGCAACCACTCACAGTAATTCACACGACACAATAAATCTTCAGTTTTCAAATTCTGAACCAAATGGAGCTTAAAAGGTCGCCAATTATACTTTCTTAAGATTCTGTGGATAGACCTGGTTGATATTCTAAGATCCCTTTCAGCCTCTTGTAGGGAATTTTCAGGATACGAATGGAAGTATCCTAGTACCATGGCTTCATCGTCTTCGGTATAACGGTTTTGCCTGCTAACAATTGGTTGAAAGGAACCAAACTTTATACAATTATTAAGCAGACGTTTGATGGTATGTTTATTCGGTCTGGGGCGATCTTGATACCTTTCAGCGAAAACTCGGCAGGTTCTACTCATAATGCGATTGCATTCGCCGTATGTAACTAATAAATTTAGAAAATCTTCATTAGAAAACCCCAAACGCGACATATTTGTTGATTGTTATAAACAACTGTCATGAAGTAATGGCGTTGCTAAGAATAACATTTCCGTCAAGGCACTCTACTGAAATATTGTGCACCTTATAACATTATCATTATACAAATGTTCCAGTATCTGGATAACTGTTGCATTTAGGTATAGGACATGCTGATATAAATCGAAAGATAATGCAAATATCTAAGCAATAAGATAAAAATATACAGGGTGTTCCATTTGAAGTAAGCAAGTTATAGGGGTCCGAAATTGTCCAAGTTGGTATGTGAATTTCTTCCACCCTGTATATGCTATCAACGCATTTGCCTATTTTCACGATACTCTTGTATCTTGAAAAACCACAGACGAAATTGCAAATCGCTGACATCATATTTGCCGCAGATATACCACTCAATATACATACATATTTTTTTTTTAAGTTTTGAAAAAATCGATATAACTCCAAAACGGCTGATTTTTTACATATGGTATGTTATCAAAAGTCAACCTAAAATTTTACGATAAATCCAAAACTCTACTCAAAAATGTCATGTTTCATTTGAAAAAACAAAGTTAGTAACCACTTCCGGTATAACCGGAAGTGGTATGATGACGTGTATATTTTTGTTAAATTCAGCTATCCAGAAAACCCAAGTGACCAAATTTTCAGATTAAAAATCGGTATAGTTTTGTAGATACTTCTAATGGACGCTCGATACGCCGTGCACTGTATATATATATATATATATATATATATATATATATATATATATATATATATATATATATATATATATAAGAAGAAAGATACATGGTTTGTTGCTCCCTCTCTCCCCACATTTCTCCCCACGACCGAGCCGCCAGATTTCCCCACCAGAGCAAGTCAAATAAATGGTCAACTATAACACCACGTCATTAGTTCTATTTCGTAAACAAAGGATAAGTAGAAAAACACTTGCAAAACGCCCAAATACAAACCGGAAAGAGGATAACGCACATCAGTCAAAACTGTGCCAGGACAACACTTTTCTTTACCTTCCTTCATCAGTCTCCCTCATTCCTTTCCTTTTTTCCACAAATATAAGCCCGTCTTAAAATCAGATATATATATATATATATATATATATATATATATATATATATATATATATATATATATATATATATATATATATATATACACACACCGGGTGCAACAAACTCGCTGGCCAATTAGCAATTAGAAGTATCTAAGGAACGAGGAAAGGTAGGAATCTATAATTAAGACTATGTTCATATAAAGCCGTGATCTTCATTAAAAGAAATTGTATCAATGCGGTGTTGCCACATCCTCTCTTACTAAATACCAACTCTGATTTTTCTAATAGAATATCCTATATCTTAAGACAATAATAAATCCAAAACCGCTAGAAATAGGTATAACATCACATTATACTTTTAGATAGAGAATTAACTGATCCTTCGGGTTTCACAATAAAATACAAGGCGGTTTTGTTTATAATGTCCGTCTAACTCGCATTTTAATGTTCTACAAAAAGTATATTATATTTTGGACAGCCTGTATGCATTAACTTAACTCGCATAACATTTTGTGATATAGCAACATAATAAGGAAGAACCACCGAAAAATCAGGCCTCCAGCTATGCAGAATTATTCATCCTTAGATTACGCTAACTTGGTTAGTGAAACGATCGTCAGGTTTATTAAAATGTGTTGTGGTGATTTGGGTTATCCAAGTGTGCTTAGCTATGCTGGTTGAAAAGAAAAGATTTTTTTTATCAAGAGATTCTAGTTGCCAAATTTCTTAAGAAATAATTTTTATTTCCTAAACGGCTCAAGATAAGTGAAATATGGGTTATACAAAAAAGTTCCAGAGTGTTCCGTGAAATCTAAAAATGTAATAACATATAGGGTGTTCTATTAGAAAAATCAGAGTTTGTATTTGATAAGAGAGAATCTGGCAACACCACATTGTAAAAAATATTTTTAAAATGAAGATCACGGCTTTATATGAACATAAACTTAATTCCAAATTCCTAACTTTTCTCGTTCTCTAGATACTTCTATTAGGCCATCGAGTTTAACGCACCCTGTATATATATATATATATATATATATATATATATATATATATATATATATATATATATATATATATTTATATATATATATATATATATATATATATATATATATATATATATATATATATATATATATAAACTATAACAGGATTGATAACACGGCATTTCTGTACTATACAAGGAGAAAGGTTTAAGGGCAAAAGGAGACAACCGCAAACACGTGTTTCAGGCTTATTAGCCATCATCAGTACGGTATAGCCAGGTGAAGATGGGAACACTCTGGATGAAGATGCAAAGATACACGGAGTCACAACAGGCAACCAGTGCACAATTGCAGCAACATTTGGAAGACCCTCAATCCGAGGGAAACAACCAAAAAAGCTACGGAGGCAACGAAATCACCTGCGTGAGGATCCGGAGCCCAAGGAAGTTATATTAACTATAACAGGATTGATAACACGGCATTTCTGTTCTATACAAGGAGAAAGGTTTAAGGGCAAAGCCGCAAGGAGACAACCGAAAACACGTGTTTCAGGCTTATTTGCCATCATCAGTACGGTATAGCCAGGTGAAGATGGGAACACTCTGGATGAAGATGCAAAGATACACGGAGTCACAACAGGCAACCAGTGCACAATTGCAGCAACATTTGGAAGACCCTCAATCCGAGGGAAACAACCAAAAAAGCTACGGAGGCAACGAAATCACCTGCGTGAGGATCCGGAGCCCAAGGAAGTTATATTCTTCCAAATGTTGCTGCAATTGTGCACTGGTTGCCTGTTGTGACTCCGTGTATCTTTGCAACTTCATCCAGAGTGTTCCCATCTTCACCTGGCTATACCGTACTGATGATGGCTAATAAGCCTGAAACACGTGTTTGCGGTTGTCTCCTTGCGGCTTTGCCCATAAACCTTTCTCCTTGTATAGTACAGAAATGCCGTGTTATCAATCCTGTTATAGTTAATATAACTTCCTTGAGATCCGGATCCTCACGCAGGTGATTTCTTTGCCTCCGTAGCTTTTTTGGTTGTTTCCCTCGGATTGAAGGTCTTCCAAATGTTGCTGCAATTGTGCACTGGTTGCCTGTTGTGACTCCGTGTACCTTTGCATCTTCATTCAGAGTGTTCCCATCTTCACCTGGCTATACCGTACTGATGATGGCTAATAAGCCTGAAACACGTGTTTGCGGTTATCTCCTTGCGGCTTTGCCCTTAAACCTTTCTCCTATATATATATATATATATATATATATATATATATATATATATATATATATACATATATATATATATATATATATATATATATATATATATATATATATATATATATATATATATATATATATATATAGTTAAGTAACTTGAATTAAGGGCAGCCAAAAAAGGAAATTTATTTGGCTAATAATTACAAGTTTATTTTATGAGAAAGGTATAAAGATTACTAGTTATGAACTAAACGATGTTATAGCAAGCACGTCTAAAACCAATCTGAATGTTTAGTGTACTTGCTTTAACATTTACAACAAGAACGCTTAATAAGCATAATTAAATAAAATGGAAAATCACACAATATTTGCAACTAAACGTTTTTATATGAAAAAGACATCACGCCACAGATCTTCGTTCTACTTCTTCTAGATGATGGAAGTCGACGATGACTTATCTCCTCCATTGCCAGTTTGAAGAACGTCCTCGTTCTTGGAAAGGGGGTTGGTTTCTTGAACATCGCTGGCTTCTGACGACCTTCTTGTTCTTCTTCTAACAACCATTATCGTTATCACAAAAAAGATAACACCAATTATAGTTAACCCAAAGTGTGTGGTATGGACTGCTGGGTGCCATGCATGATGCTGGTTGATTTTTTCTAGTTGACTTCTTAACTTTTCGGTTTTCTTAATATGCATTGGATGAAATTTTATTTTATGTTGGGGTGTTACTTCTAATTTTGGAATTATATCTTGGTTCCAAGTAATATTCGTACTTATATCTTCATAATGTTCGTCTTTGATTGTTATTTTGCAATTTTTCTTACTGCATACGAGGGAGGTTTGGTTAGCTATCTGTTTATCTAATTTGGATTTGCATTCTTCTGATATCGACGGTTTTTGATTTGTGATGAGTAGCACGTTCCCATTATTTAACTGAATTGATGTAGTGTAATAATTTGTGACAACCGCGAAAAGGCAGGTGGATGGTTCTTCTAAATTGCACTTTTCTGTATAGGGTTGGTCAGTGCAAACAATGGCTTCTTCTATCGCAGGGCAGTGTTCTGCTGTCCATAAATTTTTCTGAGGTGTTTCTAGATAATATGAGCTAGGTGGAATAAGGACTTTATTGTTTTTAGGAACAGGTAAAATACGAAAATAAGAGCCAGGTGTCGGGTGCAGAATTGGAATTTTAAGGAGACATACAATAGTATCTCTAACTGATAAAACGTTAAATTTTGTAAACTCAATTATTTTAAAAATATGGTTAGAATCAAAATTTATTAATTCGTTATCATTATAAATTAATTTTAAATGTTGTTTAATATGATTTAAATCGTGTGAAGTAAAAATCTCTATATTTGTAATTTCATTAAAACTAAGGGAAATGGTGCGTTGTAGTATTTTTATTGACTCTAATAATTTTCTGCCTAAGGATATTTGAAATTCGATACTTGATCTCTGTTCTACGCGAGAGTATAAGTCTTCAAAACAATTTTTTATGTAATTTAAATTTTTATTTATGTTCTCTTGTTCTTCTTCGAATCGCTGTGTCATCACATTTGCAAATGAATTTAAATTGTCCAACTGAACCATCACGTCTCTTTGATTAGTATACAGGGCGTCTAAATTTTTATTTATTTCTTTAAGATCATCTTGATCAAGATTTCCAGTGATCATTTTAATAACAGATCCCGCTCCGTTTATCAAACCTCTTTTCTCTCTGGAGTGTGTCAATTTTTGTATTTCATTTTTTATTACTGACATTTGGTCATTTAACATTTTAATATGTAGTATAGTTGCATCATGTGTAAAATTTTGAATAACAATTTGTGTATTAATTAAAAGTTGATTATAATTACTTTCAATAAGAGTTAAATTAAAGTAAAAATAGAAACGGTGATAATGATTAAGGATTTTTGCTATACCTATGTAATCTTTGAAAAACCCGTTTGTTTCAATGCTCTGAATCTGCAAGGGTTGCACTTGTTGAAGGACGACCATCAGCCAAGGGAGAAGGTTCCTGTAAGGGAAACCGTTTTTTAATTCTTTTTACGTTCTTTAAGTGAGCAGATTGTTTCGTAGAATGAGGTAACAGTAATTTATTATGCGGGATATTTACAGGACCGGAATGTATTTTGTATAGTGGGTCGGTTTTTCTAACTCTAGGCGTCCTGACTGCTACTATGTCAGTGGACACGGTTATGTTATGTTCTCTATTCTGATTTATTTTCTCTAAAATTTTCGTGGCTTTTTCTTTTTGCTTATTGTACACTGTGTTGTAAAATGGCACGATCTCTTTCAGTCTTTTATTGTTATATTCATTGTATATAGTCTGATTAGGATCAATCGGTTCTAGTTCGTCGTAAGGGCCGTACAAGAGCTTAAAGGGTGAATATCCAGTTAGGGAGTGAATCGATTGATTGTAAATTAAAACCGCAGTAATCATTAAAGATTGTGGGCTTTCTGTTGGATTTTCAATTTTCAATATTCTAATTTTTTCTAACAAAGTGGAATGTAATCTCTCAACAGGGGAGTTTGAATTTGGATTTTGGGGTGTCGCTATATGGAGGTTAATTTTAAACAAAGAGCAGTATTCTTTCAGTAGAGCGTTGTCGAACTCGCAACCTGCGTCGGAGACTTTACGTAATTATGATGTGTGAAGAAATGACGTAATTTATTTATTATCGTAAGGGCAGTTTTGTCTATTATGTAATATGCTTGAGCGTATTTACTAAATAAATCGATAAAAGTAAGGAATTTACAGTTGTCAAAACTAAACACATTATGTGAATTACTTCGAAAGGTCTCGTTGCCACTAAAGGACCTGAAAAGGGTGGTTTATAGGGGTGTCGTTCGTATTTAGCTTGAAGGCATACTTCGCATTTGTTAATGTAGTCATTTATGTGTGTCTTCATATTTGGCCAGTAATATTTAGATTTAAGGTGACCATATGTTTCGTTAATGCCATTATGATTTGAATTATGGTAATCTTGTATAAAGTCTAGTTGTCTTTGCTTTGTTAAAACATCTTCAACATATTTGGTGCATTTAATAATTTTAACAGAGCTATTAAACAAGTTGGAGGTAATTAATGTAAAATATCGTTCTAATTCAGACTGCATAAATAATACGCCATATGTGTTTACGGGATTAATATAGTTTTTCAAAAAAGTTGTAATTTGTTGTAGTTCATGATCTTTCTCAATATAGACTCGTGAACAAGTATTGTTAAATGCTTTGGAAATTTTCGTATCATTTTTCTCACCATAATTAAAAATAATTTGTTGTTTAAAGTGGTTAAGTGGGTTTTCCGAGATTGGCATGTTGAAGACGGGGTTTTGTACAGAAGTATGTTGTGTCTGTGTGTCTGTTGGTTCATTAGGTTGTTCGTTATTGATTTGTTGGTCATTGATATCTAATCCAAGATCTTTTAAATCTTCGTCAGTCAAAACTCTCAAATCCGAAGGATCTAAATTATTAAAAAGCGACGCTAAGTCTTCTTCGTTAGCATTTATTTCTATCCGCGAAAGGGCGTCGGCCACAACATTATCCTTACCTCTTTTGTATTTGATTTCATAATCGTACTCTTCTAATTTTAGTCGCCACTTTACTAGTCGTGAATTTGGGTCTTTGATCGAAAATAGCCAAACCAATGGTTTATGATCAGTTTCAATATAAAATTTTCTACCGTACAAATAAGGCCTAAAGTGTTTCGTATTTTCTATAATTGAGAGCAATTCTTTTTCTATTGTGGAGTAATTTTTCTCGGCAGAATTTAGAGTACGCGAATAAAATGCAATGGGTTTGTCTTTCTGAGAAAGAACGCCGCCAATAGCTACGTTACTTGCGTCTGTCGTAAGATGAAATGTTTTGTCAAAGTCAGGGTACGTTAGTATTGGTGAATTTGTAATTAAATCCTTTGATTTTTCGAAAGCTTCTCTATATTCTGAATTATTTATATCTAACTTACAGTCTTTTTTCAAGCATTTTGTTAAGGGAAAAACTATCTTTGCAAAATTTTTTATGAAGCGTCTATAGTATCCGATAAGTCCTAGATATGATTTTATTTCTTTTTGTGTTTTAGGTAAAGGGTACTTTTGGATTGCAGAGATTTTATTAGGGTTCGGTCTGATCCCGTCCACAGCGATGACGTGCCCAAGAAATTCGACCTCTTTTCTTAAAAATTCAGATTTGTCAAGCTGTACCTTTAAATTACATTCCAATAGCTTATTGAATATTTGTTTTAGGTGAATCATGTGTTCCTGCAGTGATTTTGAAAAGATGACTATGTCATCCATATAGACGTAACAAGATTTATACAAAAATTCACGTAGAACATTATCCATTACTCGTTGAAACGAGCTTGGCCCTCCTTTAATCCCAAAGGGCATGCGCAGCCACTCGTAGTGCCCATTGTTTACAGAGAAGGCTGTTTTTTCTATACTATTTGGATGCATTTCGATCTGGTGGAACCCTTGAGCTAAATCTAAAGTTGTGAAATATGTACATTTACCTAGACTGTCCAAAATTTCTTCTATACGCGGTAGAGGGTACCTATCATTTATTGTTTTATCGTTTAACTTGCGATAATCAACAACTAACCTATATTTTTTCTTTCCTGAGGCATCAATCTTTTTGGGAACCACCCACACAGGGCTTGCATAGGGTGATATAGAAGGACGTATAATCTTCCCGTCTAATAATTTTTTAATTTGGTTTTGTATCTCTTCCCTCAAATGGAAAGGATAACGATAAGACTTTACGTATACAGGCTCTTCATCCTTGGTCTTAATTTCATGCTTGACAGCGTTAGTAAAGGTTAAATCAGACCCTTCGTGATAAAATATTGTTTTATATTTATGACATAAATTTAATAGTTTTGATTTCTCTTCTGAGTTTAGATGTTCTAACCTTAATTGGTCTAAAATGTTGTCTTGTGGTTTAGTAAAATTTTTATTTATGGGTCCTTGTAACTCGCTATAATTTTGAATAGGGGATACATCAAATTGTTGGTTAAAACATAATGTAATTGACTTTACATTATTTTTCATTGTGCAGGGTACAATGCATACACCATTGTTCGCTTCGGCTATGCATTCTTCCTCACAAATGTTTTCTGTTTCAATTTTAGGAACTAATACTGCCCCTTTGTCAATAGTGACAGGTATTTTAACATGACCTTTCACTATTTGTTTAAAAGGTGTAAAATTTGAAGGGTTTAATTGTAGGAAAAATGGAATTTCAATTTTTCCAAATCTAATTGTTTGATTTTCGTAGTTGATTTGTGTTTTTAATTTCTGCATATGTGCAGTACCAATAAGGGCATCGAATCTATCGTGCCAATCCATAACTCTGAAGGAGAATGGAAAATGTACACCATACTCTCGTAATACAGGGTATTTAATATTATCTGTACCCTTTGTAACCTTGTGTACAGACTTAAGGGCAAAACTTTCTTTATAAAAATAATCTGAAAATAATTTGTGTGCTACTTTAGGGTTGATTATGCTATCAGTGGCTCCGGTATCGATCAATATTTTTAAACCTAACGTAGGTATGGTAATAAACGGGAGTTTGGGTTGATAATGAATATTATTGAAGTCAATTTCGATTAATTTCCCGAGGCTGCTAAGTGAAAATCCTGATTATTTTCATCTTCGCAGTCATTCTCTTCAGGATAAGTTGGTTCGTCTTGCTCATAATCCATAGGTGGATTTTCATCATAGTAATCAAAGGAACTTTCTCCTTGATTATTGTAAAGCTCTCTGACACCAGAGGTGGGTCTAGAGCGCGGGTTAGAGAAATTATTTATTCCCTGAGGCTGTGTTCTAAAGTTATTTGTATTCCGAGCAGTACTAATGGACATGGGAGTTGGTGGTGGTTGCCTGTTACCAAACACTTGTGAATTTGAAGGATAATTTCTAAGCTGGTAAATTGGCCTAATATTACTAATTGGTCGGCTAGGAAACCGTGGTTGACTAATTGGTTGTTGAAAATTTGGTTGTTGAAAATTTGTGTGTTGAAAATTTGAATAATTTCTGGGTAATCTGTTAAATATAGGGGTTGCATTTTTAATCTGAGCCTTTACCTCATTACTATTATTATGAGTTTTGTTTCTTAAACTATTAATAAAATTCGCCTGCATGATTTCATTATCAATACGTTGGCTTTCTAGTAACCCTGTCTCAAGAGAATCAATATTTATTAGTCTAAGATGAGAATAATACGGTTCGAGAGAACCTGCTTTAAATGCAGAAACAGCCATACTTTTGAAATATTGTTTTTTATAAGATTTTATAGCTGGTTCTAAATTTTGTAATTCCACAAATTCGTTTAGATTTTTCAACTTCTCCTTAATAACATTAATAAAATCTAGTATTGATTGTGATTTTGTCATAAATACTGTTGTCAAATCTGATAATAATAAATTTTCTGACCTAGGGTCGGAATACTGTGCCTTAAGGGCTGATTTAATACTATCCCATGTTAAATTTCAAATTGTTAAAAGCACGTCTCGGGCTTCGCCCGTGATCTTAGCTTTAATAAATTCTAATATCATACTATTTATATGAAAATTTTCTGCCGTATTTCCTTCTTGTTTATAGTTGCATATAAATAAATCACACTGGTTTATAAAGTAGGTTAAATGTTTTTGACTACCAGAATACTCCGGAATCATCATAGAGGCTTGAGAAATCATGCTTAAAGTATTTTGCTGAGCCATGATAATTGAGTTGGAGTTATTTTCTAAATTAATTTTATATTTAATTAAACCTGTTTTACTATTTTCTAATTCTGTTTCTTCAGCAATTCGATTAAGACGTATAGGAGATCTTTCTCGAATTGACATAAATAACAATTACTACAATAAAATTGGTAAAATATGTGCAATGGAATTTTAAATGTTTACGAAAGGAATTTCTTTGTTAACTTAAATAAATAGGTATATTGTTCAAATGTTTAACATAAACGAGACACAATTGTATGATATAAAAGGAATGTTTTACTTACTGGAAATAGCTCATATTTCTTCTAGTATCGTGTTTCAATGTTCGCTCGTCTTGGTGTTTTCACTTGGAAATAATATACCAGGTTGGTTCTTTAAGTGTAAATTTCTTATTGAAAACCAGTCCAAAAATGCCGAATTCTAAGTTTTGTGCACAAAGGGACTGTCACAAAATCATGTTCTTTATCGCAGCGCCAGTTAAGTAACTTGAATTAAGGGCAGCCAAAAAAGGAAATTTATTTGGCTAATAATTACAAGTTTATTTTATGAGAAAGGTATAAAGATTACTAGTTATGAACTAAACGATGTTATAGCAAGCACGTCTAAAACCAATCTGAATGTTTAGTGTACTTGCTTTAACATTTACAACAAGAACGCTTAATAAGCATAATTAAATAAAATGGAAAATCACACAATATTTGCAACTAAACGTTTTTATATGAAAAAGACATCACGCCACAGATCTTCGTTCTACTTCTTCTAGATGATGGAAGTCGACGATGACTTATCTATATATATATATATATATATATATATATATATATATATATATATATATATATATATATATATATATATATATATATATATATCTGTGTGTGTGTTTGTGTGTGTATCATACCGATAAGTCAAATACAATTCCTTTTTGTATCTCCCAAAATAACAAAGCTATGGCAGCCAAATTCGGTACGCAGATTTATATTATAAAAGATCTAATGTGTGCCAAAATTAAGCTCTCGAAGTTAAAAGAAAAAAAATTTATAGGCGATTAGAGACAAAAAAATTGGTTCCGCTGATGATCAGGTAAACACAGAAAACCAAAATATTTTGTATGGATAACATAATCCATTGAATATTACAAACAAAGATTTAGTTTTTGGCGACAAAAGGTCAAAAAATACCCGAAAATTACTTTCAAAACGTTATAGTTTTTCTTCTTAAAACGTCAGTCACGTCAAAATTAGCAACATTTAGGCAAAGAACCTAAAACGAATACGGGTTATGTAAACGAAATGTCGCCAGAAGTGTGTTTTACAAAACCTTAAGTTTCAGCTTCAACGGCGGTTGACAATGACGATTGTCCTTCATTTTACCTAAAATCACGCACAAAACCGAAATATTTTGCGTCGGTAACAAAATCTAGTGTATATTACAGACAGAATTAAGTTTTTTGGCGCAAAAAGGTCAAGAAGTAATAGAAAAATTACTTTGAAAATTTTATAGTTTTTCTTCTTAAAACGTCAAAGAAGTTGAAACGTAAATATTGGCAAGTTTAAGGCAATGACCCTGAAACCAATACGGGTTTCGTAGAGAAAACGTGTCAGTTTTACAAAACCTAAAGTTTCAGCTTCAACAGTCATTGTCATTCATTTTATTAAAATATTTGCAGAAAATCCATTCCAAATAGACCCTTTTTCTGATGCTTTTGCAGTAGTTTTAGTTATAAAGTTTATGGTTTAATAGCATATCATTTTTAGCGAGTATTCGTAGAAAAAAGGCCGCGAATTTTGAATTTTCAAACATTTCTTCAAGTAAGCGCGAACTAGGGCCCCTAGAACACGTATCAGGGGTTAGTTTCAGTTTTTATCTGTTTACATATAGACAGGGTGACGCTTTTCTATGGTAAAGCTCAATATATCCTTTATTATACAAGATACGAGGAAAATATTTATACGTTAATTATAGGGTGTCTTGACCTGTATCTTATAAAATTATTTTGACGAATCATAGGCTGGCCCATAAGTCGTTGGTGATGCAAATTTTCTTTTTTTTTTCTAATCGAACACCCCATATATTATTGCCTTTTTGCATTTTTCATCGAATTCTAATACATATTTATAAGGAAAAAAATTAATAGCGTTCATCGTTTTTGAGTTATTTTAATTGTTTTACAACTCTTCACATTTTTGACACATTACAAAAATTATGATACGGCGTTTTTACCAGTAGATAGCGGAGTCCCATAAAAATGCATTCAGTGAGATTTTCGTTTATATTATTCGTCGAAAAAATCAATTTGCCATATACAGGCGCTCTCAAATAGTGACTCAATTTGAAAAAATTCAAACTGCTGTAAATCCATTTTTTCAAATGAAACAGCCTATATTATGTGTTTCAGGAGTGAAGGGCATGCCTTCTGCTTTAAGTTTTGTATAACACCCCTATACCTACAGACTTTAGTTTTGGAAATGTTTACTTTTGTAATCGCATACCATAATTCATGTGGGGGATCAGTTTTAAATGTTTTTTCAGTTTTTTATTCAATTCTAATAACCGGTCAGATCATGTAAATGTTTAGCAAAATTTCGAAGTAAAAATGTATTTAAATTAACTTTGGTACAAAAAAAGGTTAGAAATTGTTAATGCGATATGGTTATCTATGTTTACAGTTTGATAATATAAAAGTAATGAATAAATTGTTTTCACAAATTTTCAATGAAACTTTAAAGTGATAGAGTTAAGTAATGTTCTTATTTCTGGTAGCCTGTGAGATAAAATTGTTATATTAGTGAATTTTCTTTAAAAAAAAGAACTAATGAGGAGATCGCGACTTTTGAATTTTGAAAAAATTTCGTGAAATGAGCGCAAACTAGGTTCCCTAGAACCCATATCCAGGGCGAGTTTAAATTTTCGTTTATATATATATATATATATATATATATATATATATATATATATATATATATATATATATATATATATATACCTGTCTCTGTGTGTGTCATATGGAAAACTCAAAAGTAATGGGCCGATAAAATTTGGCCTGTAGCTTCCTTTTGTAAGTGGCTTGGATAAGTTCGTCAACTAAGAAAATCGGCACAGGTTTTCCCGGAAAATGTGTTTTCTTTAGGAAAAGCCAATATATCCAGAAATGACAAAGTAAGGGCAACCAAATTTCGGACGTGTATTTGTATTATAAAGAGTGAACCACGTACGAAAACTTGGGTCTGTAAATTTAAAAACAAAAAAGTTATGTGCATTTAAATAAAAAAAGGGTTTTCCGCAAAATGCCAGTCGCGATTTGAAACGTCAAAATTGGCAACATTTAGGCAGAAAACCTGATACAACTACGGATTATGTAAAGAAAATGTCAGAAGAAAAGGGTTCTGCAAGCCCTTAAGCTACAGCTTCAATCGTCATTTTCCTTCATTTTACTAAAATATTTACAGAAAGGTAATTTCAAATAGACCCTTTCTCTGATGCTTTGGAGGTAGTTTTAGTTAAGTTTATGGTTTAACGGCCCATAACTTTAAGCTGATTTTCATAGAAAAAATTCGTTAATGAGGAGAATTTTAAAAAGATATCTTTAAATGAGCGCAATACTAGGCCCCATAGAATCCATATCCGGGTGTACATTCAGTTTTTATCTGTTTACATATACATTTACATATATACATAGGGTAACGCATTTTTACGTAAAACTCAATATAATTATCATTATACAAGATACGAGCAAAAATTGTATACGTTAATTATAGGGTGTCTTTAGCCTCATCTTATAAAATTATTTTGACAATCAAAGGTGGCCCATGAGTTGTTGGAGATACCAAAAAATTTTTTGTCGAACATTCCTTATATTATTGCATTTTTGCTTTTTTCATCGAAATATGATGCATGTTAAAAAATGAGACGCAGTAAGTGGGTTTTGGTAGCGAATTTGCATTAAGAGCTTCAAATTTCAGTAACTCAATTTGCTATTAATTAACCCAAGGTCTAGGCTATGAAGTCAGTTTTCTCATAAATATTTTAAGTTTATTTTCGAAAAATTTTGGTACATTTTCAACAATAAGTTGTTTTCATAAAATATTGTACATTGTTTCTACTGTATAGGCTATACTGGTAACCAGATTGATGCCTGCTTGCATTATAGAGACATATTTGCTATTAAAAAGATTTTTATGAAAATTTACTTCCATAACGCACTTGCTGCGTTGACTTTTCTTTTTTCTTTACTTCCACAGGTTCAAATTTCCATGAAACCATGAAAGAAATGTAATTTTTTTGGTGTTATTTAGGTACATAAATTTAATTTTTGATATTTTTTAGCAGTTTTTTTTTAAAATTATTTAGTCAGTTTTCGTCGAAATTTGTTTGTGTTTTCTTAGAAGTCATTTTTTGTAAGATTTTTGTGAAATTTTAGTAATTAATTATAAATGTTTAATAAGTTATTGTAAAAAAAATGTTTTCGGATTTTCGTGAAAAAAAGTGTTTGCCAATTTTCATGCAAATTTTTTTTAGAAATTTCGTCGAAAAGCTTTTTGTGAGTATATATTTCATTTATTCATCCATTCACTACCATAACGCACTTGCTGCCTTTAGACTTTTTGCTATTGTCTCTAATGATATTCCAAGCTGTTTTTACCTTCTTTGTTGAACATGAAAGCAAATTGTTTTGCCCCTTTTAATACCCCGTATACACTTTCTTGTATTCTATATCTAACAAGTTACCATCAGTTTTTAATAAGCAAATTTCCTTCAGTCTTTTAACCGATTAACCTTCAACGAAAAGAGAAATTGGCCGAAATAAACCAAAATGCTATTTATAACATCACAATTAAATGAAGTGCTATAACGTCAAAACAAATATTATTAACAGTTTGACCCTCTAGTAGGTTCCCGTATTGTAGGAGACAGGCCATAGGAAACGAGAACATCAATTAATTAATTAAATTTCCTATTCCTAACCAAGAAGCTGTAGTTAAAATTTCCACATAATAAAATCTTGTCTGGGCTATATTTAGCAGTAATCTTCAAAGCTTCTTCATTCATTTTTTTAGAAAAAATTCACTAAGGTGATCCTAATTTTTGAATTTTGAAAAAACGAAACAGACCGATTTGCGTCCAGATAAACTTTTTTTTAAGAAACGCTGAAAGACGTCAATTTTAATATTGAGGGGGATATGTTTTGACATAAAACTCAACTTTGTCACATCAAGCCCTTAAGGGTGGTGATAACAACCCTTGTATTTTAAATAGGGAACATGGGTCATCATTTGTAAGCGCTTTCTTTTCTGAATTCAGCACACTAATTTTTTTGGAAGTTTTATCAACTCGTTTAAAAATTATTCACAGTTGAAGATGCAATAACGCATGTCACTCATTCCGATAAGAAATTTGCTGATAGTCGATGTTTTGTTGGTTTGTAAACAAAAAATTGACTATCAGAACATTTCTTATCGGAATGAGAGAAATGCGGTTTATTATTTCAGTTTATCGGTCGGTTTGATACTTGATAGTACTACCGAAAATTAATTTCACAATGGTGTATTCTGTAGAAGAAAGAGTTGAAGTAATTACTCTGTTTTTCAAAAACGATGACTGTGCCAACCGTACCGCAAATTTATTTAATGAACGACACCCGAACAGACGTGTTAACAGAACATACATTTTGGAGTTAGTTGCAAAGTTTCGACAATGTGGTTCAGTAGCCAACAAAAAAAGGGATCCTGAACGTGAATTTCCGGTTATAAATGACACCACTGAGATTGAAGTTTTAGGACAAATTGCTGCAGACCCAACTTTGAGCACGCGAAAATTGCTCACTGTTTTAAACATCAAAAGAAGAACTAATCAGCGAATATTGAAGCACCATAAATTTCACCCGTATAAAATTCATCATGTACAACAACTGAATGAAGATGATTTTGATCGGCGGCTAAATTTTTGTGAAGTTATGACTGCACGAATAGCTGATAACGAGAACTTTCTGTTCAATATCTGTTTTTCAGACGAGTGTACGTTTTTATTAAACTCTACAGTCAATCGTCATAATTGTCGTTATTGGGCAGATAATAATTCAAGAAATTTTCACGAAGTCCAAACTCAAACTCCACAGAAATTGAATGTCTGGACTGGCATTTTTGGGGACCGTTTAATCGGACCAATTTTGCTTGATGGCAATTTGATTCGAGAAACGTATTTGGAGTTACTAGAAGATATCGTTTACCCTCTACTAATTAACATTGTTTAAAATGATGATGGCTATCAAGAAAATCAATTCGTGTCTCAACAACATGGAGCTGCTCCGAGAGTTTCCAGAGCAATGGATTGGGCGTAGAGGTGCTATTGAGTGGCCCCATAGATCACCGGATTTAACTCCTTTAGACTTCTTTCTATGGGGCCATTTAAAGAGTAGAATTTTCGCAACAGAACCGGAGTCTTTGGAAGAATTACGACGACGCATTGTTGAAGAATGCCGTCTAATAGCTCAACAAATGCTCCAGAATATCAAAGGTCGTTTTTGAACAATATTTGTACTTTTGTATGGAAGCTGCTGGTCAACAATTTGAACACTTACTTAATTGAATAAACATTTTTGAACGTTTGGTTTTATTTTTAGTTTTTTTTAACGAAAAATTGACTAATTAGTGCATTTCTTATCACAATGAATGAAATACGTTCTTGCAACTCCAACTGTGAATAATTTTTAAACGAGTTGACAAAACTTCCAAAAAAATTAGTGTGCTGAATTCAGAAAAGAAAGAGCTTTCAAATGATGTTACACTCGACCCATGTTCCCTATTTAAAATATAAGGATTGTCATCACCACCCTTAAGGGGTTGATGTGACAAAGTTGAGTCAATATTAAAATTGACGTGTTTCAGCGTTTCTTAAAAAATATATTCTCTGGACGCAAATCGGTCTGTCGGTCTGTTTCGTTTTCAATGCGCCACCCTGTATATATATATATATATATATATATATATATATATATATATATATATATATATATATATATATATATATATATATATATATTGTGTGTGCACCACACCAATAATTCACAAAAAAACTAGCCTATTTTGATGAAATTTGGCAGGTACCTTTGTTTTGTGAGTGGTTTGGATAAATTCGTTATCCAGGAAAATCGAATCCGGTTTTCCGGCAAAATTTCAAGTCTCTTTCGTAAAATTTTGTTATCTCAGAAAATAATTGTTATGTGGGTTAATTTTTTTAAAAGTTTGGACGCAGCAGGTGCGTTACGGTAGTGAATTTTCATAAAAATGGTTTTTAATAGAAAATACCTATGTATTTCTTAATGAATCATAAACTATGTAACTAAAACTTTTTTAATGAACCATAAACTCTAACTAAAACTACTGCCAAAGCATCATAAAAAGGGTCTATTTGGAATAATTTTCTGCAAATATTTTAGTAAAATAAACGACAGTGGCTGTTGAAGATGAAACTATAGGTTTTGTAAAACACATTGTCTGACACGTTTGCTCTATATCACCCGTATTGGCTTCAGGTTCTTTGCCTTGCCAATTTTGACGTTTCAAATCGCAACTTTGATGTTTAAGAACAAAAAATTTAAAATTTTTTCTTTTACTTCTAGACCATTTTCGCCAAAAAACTTAACTTTGTAATAACACTATATTTTGTTATCGACACAAAATATTTCAGTTTTGTGCGTTTCTCTGGTCATCAGTGGCACCCATTTTTTTAAACGGCTATAACTTTTTTCTTTTAACCTAGAGATCTAAATTTTAGTGCATACTATAGTTTTATAACGTAAATCTGCACACCAAATTTGGTTGCCATGGCTTTGTTATTTCCGGAATAAAGAAAACATTCCGAAAATTACCTAAATTTTCCTGTAAAAATTACCTAAATTTTCCTGTAAAAACTGCTCCAATTTTCCTGACGAACGCAGTTTTCCAACCCACCTACAAAAGGAATGCGCTAACAACATTTGATCAAAATCGCGACATTATTTTTTGGGCATCGGTGTGATACATATATATATATATATATATATATATATATATATATATATATATATATATATATATATATATATATATATATATATATATATATATATATAAACATATAAAAATTGAAACTGACTCCGGATATGGGTTCTAGGGGTCCTAGTTCTAAAAAATTTCAAAATTCAAATGACCGGATCTCCCCATTAGTGAATTTTTTCTACGAAAATTCACTAAAAACAAATTTATATTTCCGAAACCATTATTTTGTTAGTTTTCATGGATTCAAACAGTTTTTTTTTTGTGAAAATTCTCTACGCTTAACCAATTTCTGCCTGCAGACTTTACATTTATATTTCTTATTCAAAAACTACAATTATTAGTATATAATAATAATTGTAGACCTTAAAAAACTAATTACGTATAGACAGTTTTGCACATAATTAAAATTAATAGCACCTTTTTTTGCCAATTCGTAAATTTCCAAATATAACGCTATATACTTAAAATAACTGGAAATATATTCAACGCAATATTAGTGACGCAATTAGAACCTGTCATCATTTTTCGTTGTCTTTTTTGTAGAAACACTAATGACTGGGCAAAGGCTACTTGATGTACTACACATTATTATATCGTCGATATATCGAAAAGCGATGGATGATGGACATAACATATTATAAGAAACAGGTATTCGTTATAGTAGACCGACCACGTGACAACGTGTTTTTCCCCACCTGAGCTTCATGGCAAACTGCGAACGAACTTCCAAAAGCCTGAAACAAAAACAATTGAAAATCGCCGCGTCGGTTCGCACATGTGGTTTGTTATATATTCATGTGTGTAAGTGTGGTGTGAGTGGTTTCTAATAAGAGAAGACTTTATTTATCAAATTAACAGAAAAGGCAAGTAATTTTCATTAGATTTATTGATTCAATCGTTACATTGATTATCTAATTTATAATTTAAGTCATCGGATGGCTGAAATTTAAATATTGGCGCTTACAATTAAGAAAGTTAGTAGTGCGTTTCAATTGATGTGCTAGGCTTGCAAAAGATAAATATCGAAATAAATAGTATTACTAAATAATGCATGGATGTTACAAAACTGGTTTCTTGAAGTTAATCAAATTTGCTGGCGTAATCAGTTTGAATATTTGGCAATTATGTTTTAACGAATGACATGCTTCCTCCTAACATTTACAATATAATTTTATTTTTTCTTAATTATCAAATGTCTTAAGCGGAAGTTTTGTGTTGTAAATTTACTCATTGTGTGAATTTTAATTGTTTATAAAATTTAAAGGTCTCTATAGTAACAGAATATATGTGAAATATAGGTATTATACATTTATCAATAAGGCAAGAAATATATGCAATGAAAAGTGAGCTAAATGTGTAGCTATTATAATAATAATACAATAATAATACAGTTATTATCAGAAATCCACCAGTTTTAACAGCATGTATAGCTAAATAGGTACTACCATAATAAACGGAATGTTACCTCGCAAAGATTCAATTTAATTATGAACTTGAGCGTTAAGTAACAGTGTGTGGAACATTAAGTAAAGTTGAATTAAAAAAAACAACAACAAACAAGAAAAACAGAAACAATGATTAGCTTATTTACTAAAAAAAAGTATTGAAAAAGATACAATGTGGAAAAGCCAAATGGAATAAATTCAGTATCTCAATTATTGTGGATATTTATAAAAACTCCCGAAAGACGTCGATTTTAGATTAAAAAAGCCGGACGCAGCAAGTGCGTTATGGAAGTAAATTTTCATAAAAATGCTTTTAAAAGAAAATATGTCTCTCTAATGCAAGCAGGGATTAATCTGGTTACCTGTATAGCCTATATAGTAGAAACAATGTACTATATTTTATAAAAATAACTTATTGTTTGAAAATGTACAAAAAATTTTCTGAAAATAAACTTAAAATGTTGGTTTCCTAGCCAACAATAGCTAGGTTAATAGCAAATTGAGTTTTTGAAATTTGAAGGATTTAATGAAAATTCGCTACCAAAACGCACTTACTGCGTTTCGATTTTTTTTCTTACAAACATGCATCATATTTCGATAAAAAATGTAAAAATGAAATAATATAAGGCTGTTCGAAAAAACAATTGTAGGGATCACAAACGACTTATGGACCAGCCTGTGATTGTCAAAATATTTTAATAAGATGCAGCTTAAGACATTCTATAATTAACGTATTATATTTTTTCTTTTATCTTGTATAGTAACAATTATACAAGATAAGTGTAGAAGTGCGTCACGCTTTATATATGTAAACAGCTAAAAAGTTAAAGTAAATCGGGATATGGATTCTAGGGGTCCTGGTAGCGCTCTTTTAAAGACATCTTTTTAAAATTTAAAAGTCGCGGTCTCTCATTAACAGATTTTTTCTACGAAAATTAGCTAAAAATTATAGACCGTTAAACCATAAACATAACTAAACCTACAGCCAAAGCATCAACCTAACTAAACCTACAGCCAAAGCATCAGAGCAAGGTTCTACTTGAAATGAATTATCTGTAAGCATTTTAGTAAAATGAAGGACAATGGGGGTTGAAGATGAAACTTAAGGAATTACAGAACACTTCTCTTGCGTCATTTTCTTGACATAATTCGTATTTGTTTCAGGTTCTTTGCCTAAATGTTGCGAATTTTGACGTTTTGAGGAAAACTCAAAGTTTTTTCTTTAACTACCTATAACTTTTTTGTTTTTAAAATGGTTCACACTTTATAATCCAAACACGTGTACTAAATTTGGCTGCCCGTACTTTGTTATTTCCGGAGATCTAAATTTTGTCCGAAAGAAAACACAACATTTTCCGGGAAAACCTGGGCCGATTTTCCTGCGTAACGAACTTATCCAAGCCACTTGCAAAAGGAAGGTACTCACAAAATTTGAATCAAAATCGGCCCATTATTTTTTTAGTTATTGGTGTGATACACACACACACAAATATATATATATATATATATATATATATATATATATATATATATATATATATATATATATATATATATATATATATATATATATATATATATATATATATATATGACATAAGCTAGCGTACCAAATTTGGCTGCCCTTACTTTGTTATTTCTGGAAACATGAAAAATTTCTGCAAGAAAACACAAAATTTTCCGGGAAAAACTGGGCCGATTTTCCAGGTCAACGAACTTAGCCGAGCCATTTATAAAAAGAAGGTACCCACCAAATTTGAAGACTAAAACTGAGATCCTGCAAAGGAAAACTTCACACCTACAATTAACCCCCTTCGAGTGAAGATATCTTTAATCTCTATTCGAAAATGCTATGGTTTTAAAATTTATTGCAAAAATTTACGTTAAAAAAATGCCTCTAATTGACGAACTTCGCATAAAACACACTAAAAAATTAATAACTAATCGCGCTTCATTCTTGATATTGAGAAAAATAAGATCTTAATGTGGGGGATGTTCAAAAATGCATGCCTAATAAAAATGTCTTCTAACGTTAATCAACATCTGAGGCGTGACTGGTCTAATCGTAATCATTATTCCTTTTCTTAAGTTACTTAAATTGCGTGGTTTAGTTTTGTATACTATACTTTTCACAAATCCCCATAAGAAGTATAATAGCGTAATATTGGATGATCGTGCTGGCCATTCTAACTATCTTCGCCTTCCTATCGAGGTATTGCTGGACATTGATTTGGTAATGTGCTGGTGTTCCATCCTGCTGGAACCATATCACATTCGCTGGAACTTGTGGGTTTGCTCGATCAGGATAGAGGTTTGCCAAAGTGGGCAGGTATTATCTTGGAGCGGTGCTAAATAATTATCTCCATTCACATTGCCATCAATATAAAAGGGACCAATGACATGGTTTACACCTATTCCTGTACAAACATTAACCTTTTCACGGTATTGCGTATGTTCTTCTTTTATTCATTGTACATTTTCTTTAGACCAGTAGCGACAATTTTGACGATTAGTAGCGAAGTGTAAAGCTGTAATTATCAGAAAACAAAACATGTTCTAGTTATATAATATTTTTATCTAACATTTCCATCATTTGTTTACAAACAAACGCTCTTCTATCCAAATTATCCTCCATGAGCTTCTGGGTTTGTATCAATTTATAGTGATTCATTTTGTTTTGTTTTTTTTTAGTATTCGAAAAATCGATAAATGGTTAACATACAATGTTGTAATTGCTTGTCGAATCAAAATATGTGGGTGTTATCCAAACTCAAGCACATGCGATTTGGTATCATTACTCAGTGAATTAGCTTTTTAGTGAATTTTCGTAGAAAAAAACACTAATGGGGAGATCCCGACTTTTGAAAAATTCTTTGCAAGCGAGTACGAACTAGAACCCCTAGAACCCATATCCGGAGTCAGGTTCAATTTTTATATGTTTATATATATATATATATATATATATATATATATATATATATATATATATATATATATATATATATATATATATATATATATATATATATATATATGTATCACACCGATAACTCAAAACATAATGGGCCGATTTTGATAAAATTTGACACGTGCCTTCCTTTTCTAAATGGCTTGGATAAGTTCGTTAGTCAGTAAAATCGGACGAGGTTTTCCGGGAAAATTTGAGTTTTCATTCGAAAAAAATTTTTATCTCAAAAAATAAAAAAGCTATGAGAACCACATTTGGAGGTAGGTTTGCGATATCAAAAGTAAACTATACACCAAAATCTATGTTTCTATATTACAAAAAAAAAGTTATAATAAAATATTTGGTACCAGATCATTTCTATGAAAATTCATTACCATAACGCACTTGCTACGTCCAGGCTTTTTTGTAGCCGCCTTATGTCCAAGCTCGCGAAATGGCTTTTCCATTTTACTAATTGCCCCTTGAGATATAGGCGGCAAATTGGAAAATTTTTCTTGAATTAGGCAAGCAACTCCCATCTGTGATCGTGTTTTATCTCCGTAACCAATCATCTGCAGAATTATTGTTATTGTATGCATTTCTGTTTAATAAACCATGTTTCCCAGTTGCAGTTAATAACTGACAACTATTTCCATGAGGTCACACAGCAAGTTTCTAAGGCATTTTGAACAAAACTAACATTGGCAACCATGCAGAATGTTGACAACTGTTTATGTCGTTTTAATTGATACCGAGAATTTGTGGGTTGCAAATGTCAGTAGAAGGGGTTGAATGTAGGGGTGAAATTTTCACGTTGCAGGATGTCATTTTTTAAGTTAAAACTGACGTGTTGTGTCAATATAACAATAATACAACCATAATTAAGATACTGAATGTATTCAAGCTCCCGTAAAACTTGACCGAATTGATGAGGTAAATAAAATATACCGAACTACGAAAGTGCCGGCGACAAAGAGTTGTCCCTTTTTCAGCGAAATTTTATTTAAAAAAAAAGACGTCACCATTTGCACAAGCCAAAAAGCATCTTTGTGCTCCGAGCTGGCGTGTTCTGATAACCTAACTTATATATTCAACAAACGTCCCATCTCCCTAATATTTGAACATATACTCAAACACTCTGTGTGCATAGATGATTGATCTTAAGTTAAGCAAGTGGTTTAAAAATACACACAGTACTGAAAGTGATTACAGACTAATACATTGTATGCTATGATATACAGGGTGACGCATTGAAAACGAAACAGACCGATTTGCGCCTAGATAAATTTTTTAAGAAACTGAAACACGTGAATTTTAATATAGAGGGGGACATTTTTTGACATAAAACTCAACTTTGTCACATCAACCCCTTAAGGGTGGTGATAACAACCCTTATATTTTAAATAGGGAACATGGGTCGAGTGTTACATCATTTGAAAGCTCTTTCTTTTCTGAATTCAGCACAATAATTTTTTTGGAAGTTTTATCAACTCGTTTAAAAATTATTCACAGTTGGAGTTGCAAGAGCGTATTTTATTCATTGTGATAAGAAATGCACTAATAAGTCAATTTTTCGTTTAAAAAAAAATAAAAAACAAAAACAAACATTCAAAAATGTTTATTCAGTTAAGTAAGTGTTTAAATTGTTGACCACCAGCTTCCATACAAAAGTACAAATTTTGTTCAAAACGAGCTCTGACATTCTGGAGCATTTGTGGAGTTATTAGACGGCATTCTTCAACAATGCGTCGTAGTAATTCTTCCAGAGACTCCGGTTCTCTTGCGTAAATTCTACTCTTTAAATGACCCCATAGAAATAAGTCTAAAGGAGTTAAATCCGGTGATCTTGGGGGGTACTCAATAACACCTCTACGCCCAATCCATTTCTCTGGAAACTCTCTATTCAAAAACTCCCTAACACGTTGTGAAAAATGCGGAGGAGCTCCATCTTGTTGAAACACTAATTGATTATCTTGATAGCGCTCATCATTTTCAACAATGTCAATTAGTAGAGGGTAAACGATATCTTCTAGTAACTCCAAAGACGTTTCGCCACTCAAATTGCCATCAAGAAAAATTGGTCCGATTAAACGGTCTCCAAAAATGCCAGTCCATACATTTCTGTGGAGTTTGAGTGTGGACTTCGTGAACATTTCTTGGACTATTATCTGCCCAATAACGACAATTATGACGATTGACTGTAGAGTTGAATAAAAACGTACACCCGTCTGAAAACCAGATGTTGAACAGAAAGTTCCCATTATCAGCTATTCGTGCAGTCATAACTTCACAAAACTCCAGCCGCCGATCAAAATCATAATTCAGTTGTTGTACAAGATGAATTTTATACGCGTGAAATTTATGATGCTTCAATATTTGCTGAATAGTTCTTCATTTGATGTTTGAAACAGTGGCCAATTTTCTCGTGCTCAAAGGTCTGCAGCAATTTGTCCTAAAACTTCAATCTCAGTAGTCTCATTTCTAACCGGAAATTCACGTTCAGGATCCCGTTTTTTGTTGGCTACTGAACCACTTTGTCGAAACTTTGCAACTCCAAAATGTATTTTCTGTTAACATGTCTGTTCGGATGTCGTTCATTAAACTAATTTGCAGTACGGTTGGCACAGTCATCGTTTTTGAAAAAAATAGTAATTATTTCAACTCTTTCTTCTATATTGTCAAATTAATTTTCGGTAGTACTATCAAGTATCAAACCGACCGATAAACTGAATTAATAAACCGCATTTCTCTCATTCCGATAAGAAATGTTCTGATAGTCAATTTTTTGTTTACAAACCAACAAAACATTGACTATCAGCACATTTATTATCGGAATGAGTGAAATGCGTTTTTGCATTTTCAACTGTGAATAATTTTTAAACGAGTTGATAAAACTTCAAAAAAAATTAGTGTGCTGAATTCAGAAAAGAAAGAGCTTTCAAATTATGTAACACTCGACCCATGTTCCCTATTTAAAATATAAGGGTTGTTATCACCATCCTTAAGGGGTTGATGTGACGAAGTTGAGTTTTATGTCAAAACATGTCCCCCTCAATATTAAAATCGACGTGTTTCAGCGTTTCTTAAAAAAAATTCTCTGGACGCAAATCGGCCTGTTTCGTTTTCAATGCGCCACCCTATATAATGATTGATTGAGAAAATTCTGCATCCTGCAAAATTTAAAATTTTATTCAAATAAGCGGAGCTAAATCCCTTAGAAGTTCGTTAAAAATATTAAGTCAGCCAGCTTAATTGCGTCAATTCTGAAAGATCCAACTTTTTGTTGAGAAACAATTGTATCTTTAAAAAAAGTGACGATTTTGAGATTAAGAAACAGGCAAGATTTTTAGGATACAGTTATTTTTTGATAACAATATCTGAAGGGCATATACTTAAAAAAATAGCAGATACTCCTGTAAAACCATACCAAATTGATCAAGTCAAAAGAAGCTACACCCAATTAACAAAATTTCCGAGGGCAAAGAATTGTTTCTTTGTTCTTGCAAATTTTTATTTTTAAAACATTGCTATAAGAGACGACACAATGTTTGAGCTTCTGAAAAATGTATTCAAATAAGCGCGAGTATACAACCCCTAAAAAACCCTTAAAAATATTTAGTTAGCCAAGTTTGGAACAAATTTTTGAACTCTTCCGAAAATATTGTGTCTTCGAAAATGAAACTTTTCAGGTTAAACCTGGTGTAGATTTTGGGTTTATAGAACTTGAATTGTGTAGATAAATGGGGCATTATGTTATAGTTATGTTTTTTTATGGCAAATCGCTACCACAACGCACTTGATGCGTCCGGTTTTTAAATAACACACCAACTGAAAACCACACTATACTTTTTAAAATAACTTTTTATAGTTAGTATATAATATCAGGTTGCTATTAATGATTTGATGCAAGCTACGCTAACACAGTGTAAAAAATATACACTAAAAAACCTGTTTGAAGAAAATATTTTATAAATATTGTATAAATAGACTGAATGGAAATTCTGATGAATAATAGAAAAGATTTAGTCAACAATTTTAGAATATTAAGCACATTAACGGGCAATCACAAGCAAATAAGTTATTTTATAGTGTTGTTATTTACGTTTTATTATCCTACTAATAGGAGTGCGGTAGTACTAAATAGGTAGATTAACAATTTGTAAAAAATTAAAGCTTAACTGCAAACCTTTATTAATTATCCTGATTACAGCTGTAAATGTAAAATGAAATCAATTATTGCTTTTCAGTGAATTAAAAAAAAACACTAATGAGGAGATCTCGACTTTTGAATTTTTTTTCAAATGAGCGCGAACTAGACCCCGTAGAACCCACATCCAGGGTCAGTTTGAATTCTTCTATGTATATATATATATATATATATATATATATATATATATATATATATATATATATATATATATATATATATATATATATATATATATATATATATATATATATATATATATATATATATATATATATATATATATATATATATATATATATATATATATATATATATATATACACAGTGAAAGTCGCTTTTAACGGCCTGCTGTGCTCGACCTTAGACCGGCTATAACAACGTGCGAGCAGATAAGAATGATGTTGGGATGGTTTAAAGAAAAACGAAACCAAGGAATCCCTATATCGGGGCCCACCTTATAAGCCAAAGCCAACGATTTTGCAAAACTTATGGAAAGGAAGATTCTTAATGTTCAGAAAGTTAGATAAAACGATAAAGAAGCCGTCACAATATTGTAAATGCCACTGTTTCTGGTGAATCTGCATCTGTAGCGGATCGTACAACTCAAGAATGGTTAAAAATCGTTTTTGCAGAAATTCGTCAAAGTTACAGTGCTGAACAGATATTTAACGCAGATGAAACAGGATTGTTCTACGAGACGACTCCCAAAAAAAGCCTGGAAATCAAAGGAGAGAAATGTCGGGATAAAATGTCTAAGGACATGATTACAGTATTGGTCGCCGTTAATATGGCTGGTACAATTAAAAAGAAGTTGCTAGTTGTTGAAAAAGCAAAAAATCCGCGGTGTTTTAAGATTTTAAGAGACTTTCTGTCGATTACAGATCCATTACACATGCCTAGCTGGTCTCAGACATATTTGAGCAGTTTGTGCGAAATTGGAATAAAGTACTATGTGCGACAAAAAAGACAATTTTATTGGTGGTGGATAATTGTAGCGCTCATCCTAATGTTGATAACTTGAAATGAAATGAAACTTGAAAACCTGTGCTTTCTTCCACCAAATTCAACATCGTTTCTACAACCCCTTGATCATGATATAAAACCTCAAGGGGCATTTCTAAAAACCTTTAGTTGTGAAAATGGTAGCAAATTCAGATAAAAACATTGAGACAAAAATAAATCTTCGCTACATAATTATGATGATATCCAAAGCATGGGATGCTTTTTCAGAAAAAACAATTGCGCAGTGTTTTCGTCATGCTGGGTTTTGTTTTTCAGTATTTCTCTCTGAAAAAGTGTAGGATTTTGACAATGAGGATGACACTTGAGCCAATTAATCAAAGAAACAAATGTGGTAAATGTGTGTTTCTTTAACGTCGGCCTATTTCTGCGACTATGGCCAATCACCGACGCCAGGGAGCAGTTTCGCCTCACTATCCTAGAAATTGTGCCGAACCCCTGCCTTTATGTAAGATGAGTAGGGATTTTTAACGTGCCCAACATCGCATGGACACGGGACAGACGGCTTTACGCCCCCTCCGAAGCGCGGAACGTGCAAACATTCAACTTGCTCAAATACAATGCCAGAACCTCGGTTGATGTTAATTTCACAGTTTGTACTGAAAAAGTGAAAGGAGTACCCTGGGATCGAACCCAGTACCCTTCGGTTCAAAGGCACACGTTCCCTCCCCTGAACCACCGAGTTTCTAAAATGTGGTAAATAAAAATTTGATTAGTACGTTTGATGATTTCGTTGATGTTGATAAAGATGTGGAAAGATGAGGAGAATGATGAAGACTTTGTTGCCAACTGCAATAGTTCACAAATAGAACAAAAGACACGTGACGCGGAAGAAGACGAAGAGAATTCGAATTTAAGCCGCCATCAACATTAGAGGCTATTGGAGCTTTAAAAGTTGTGCAAAACCATATCTCATTTAATGAGAAGGTAAATGAAGATTTCGCTAAGAATGTAATGATATTGGAAACAACACTGGAAAAAGACTCTTTTCTACAATCCCATAAGCAAATAAAAATTAAAGATTGTTTCAAAAAAGATTAATCATATATTTACTTAAATTTTGTTTTTTATAACTGGTTGACTGTGTATCTCTAAACAAACTTGTTATAATATGATTTGATTGCGTTTTATTATTTTATTGTTACAAAGAAAACTCCAGACCTATATAACAACGTCCGCCTATAACGACGAAAATTCGACGGTCCCCTGATCGTCGTTATAAGCGAACTTTACTGTATATATATATATATATATATATATATATATATATATATATATATATATATATATATATATATATATATATATATATATATATATATATATATATATATATATATATATATATATATATATAGAAGGCTTCAAACTAACCCTGGATGTACGGGGTTCTGGATTTGTTGACTAACAAAACACAGCTTTTCAAACTACTATTATATTGTAACCAACTATTTTCCAACACCAGTATCAACTAAAATATTTCTCTCTATTACTAAATGTCCATAGAACTATATTCCACTATCGCCTTCTATGATCGCTTCTTATACACCAACACTTACTGTTGACTCGCTTAATACTATATTATCACTACTCTACACCACACTAATTCAATACTGAACTAACTTACTCTGCGCACCGCTCGTCTATTTATACTGTCCATAGGGATTCTAGACCTTCTACACTATTCTCCACCTGTCACTTCTGGTCCCGTCTAGAAATATCATTCCAGAGTTTCGCTCTTACCAACACACTTTATAACCGACATCTGACCATAGAAGCAACAAAGTCCATAAACTTAATTATCATAGACAAATGTGACACTGCCCCCCCCCCCTCTTATATTCGATCGTCCCGGTCGCATTCTGACATTTCTTGGAACAGCGTAAGTCTGTGCATATGGACCACGTTCATCTTGCTCTTCGGGCTCCTCTGGATTCGATAGACAACGTCATTGATCCTTTTGACCATATTATACGGACCTTCCCATATTTTTTGTAGTTTAGGTGACCGTCCCTTGCGTCGTACACGATCCCTTTCGTTAAAACTAGCTTAATTAGCTCGCACGTCATAACGGGTCTTCATGCGGTCGCTTTCTATTCGTATATGCATTCCGACCACAGAGTGGGTAGTTTTCCTTTTCGTTAATATGTCGGAGCTTTCTTCAAGCGAAGTCCTTAGGTGGTACTGGTTCTTCCGTGTAGTTGTTGCTGTTCTGGTGTTTCTACTTGCACAAATATCTCGGCGGGACCTATTCATCCTGTCGACATCGACTCTGTTCCAGCAAATGTCTTCACTGACCTTCTTCTGGGTTGGCTTCACATTTACATGGTCTTTATATCCTTCATCTTGTACTTCTCTCCTAATTTCTTCTCCACTTGGTGCTGGCTGAGCAACTGGGTCGTCTCTTCCTCTCACAGGTCTGTTCACTGGAATGGCACTTTCACGACAGACGTTGCTAATTTCCTCTATGGTGATCTTTCGCACTACCAGGTTATTGCCAGGCGACATTATTATTTCTTTACCGCAGATAGTTAGGATGTTAGTGCCAAGATCAAGTTAAGCGCACTGGCCCTGAAGTATGTCCAAGCCAATTATAATCGGGTCTGATATGGCGGCGACTACGGCTCTCTGCTGTGCCTTCAATGTCCCAATTTGCAGCTCGACGTCAGTCTCGCCAAATACCTGGATCTGATCACCACCGGCCGCATTTACTCTGTACACTCTGTCTGGTTATCTTACTCGCCATCTTGGAACCATTGTGTCGACGACCATCTGGGTCTTATTACCGCTTACGTATCCGTCTACGACGAGAACGCTGACAGAATCGCTAACCTGAGAAATGGTTACCGGCCTTAGTTTCACTTTTTCTCTTAGGCGTGATCTTAGAACCCAACATTCGCCCCTTATATGTCCCACCTTGCCACAGTTCCAGCAGGGCAAGGCATTTGCACGGTGAGCTCTATTGGGTGTTCATGAGAGGTCGGCCTTATTTTTTCTGCTATTTTCTCTAGCAGCTGCATGACCTTGGATGATTCTGTTTTATTTTCTTCTTGAACCTGGAGACTGCGAACTTTCACATGACTTTCCGACGCTTGCTTTACCACTTCAAACTCCAAGGCATGTGCCAAAGCATCGTTCAAGTTTTTGTGTCTTGATATCCTCAGCGCCTGCTGCGCGTCGGTATCTCTGATGGCGTCGATGAAAGTTTGCACCGACAGCTGGTTTAAAAACTTCATCCGCGTGCCAATTTTGCTGCAATGTTTGAGTTTCAGCAATGAGACATTTTGAAAAACCTTATATTTTAGAGTTGTAATTCTTGAAACACTACAGATAAAAACATTATTTTCGTGGGTTTAAAATATAAGTTTGAATTTCTTAAAATTGGATAGATTTCAGCAGTTGCAGAGAATGGAGTCCAGGATAGCGAGTGTAGAAGCGGCAGCAGCATCCCAGATGTGGGAACAGTATTCGAGGTTTGGCCTTATTTGTGATATATAAGGTATAGAGATTAGCTCGTGAAAAGTATTTGCGAGCCCGGAAGAGGAAACCTAATTTCTTAGCAGCCGCGTCTGCAATTAATGTGACATGTTGGTGCCAATTGAGATTTCGATCCACAGAAATGACAACAAGTGAAATGGACTCATTACTTTGAATAACTTGGTTGTTCATTGTGATGTGTCTAGTACTGGTGTATCTCTTATGAGATATAAAGCAAGACTGAGATTTGGTGGAGTTGAATTGTACAAGATTTCTACTTCCCCAGTCTAATATTCTTTGGAGATCCACAGAGACAGAACCCTCCATGAGTCTACGAGCCTCATCTAATTGGGGTAAAGAGACAGGCTTAGAATATTGTATATTTGAGTGGAGGGTGCTGTCGTCCGCGTAATTGTAAACTGGGTTGGATGTGCTAGAGAGGAGGTCATTGATGTGGAGAAGAAACAAAGTATGGGCTAAAGCTGGACCTTGGGGGACTCCTGCATTAATTGGATACAGTTTAGAGAACAGAAATGCTGTGGTTAGAGAGGAAATTTGCTGTCCAGGTACAGAATTTTGGTGGTAGGCAATAGGCCTGTAGTTTATTAAGCAGCGCTGCGTGCCAAACCTGGACAATCTGGGATTCACCGTGTAGTTCCATAGACTCGTTCCAAGAATGGGCGACAAAGGAAAGGAGGTCGGTAGTTGATCTGCGCTGAGGGAATCCATACTGCCTGTCGTGGATTAGACTGTGTTTTTCAAGAAATGTTAGTAATTCTGTGTTTATATACTTTTCCATCACTTTAGATACAACTGAAAGGAGATAAATGGGCCTGTCGTTGCTAGGATGCGCTTTGGATCCTTTCTTGGGGACGGGTTGTACTCGATCAGTTTTCCAGGTACAAGGGAATATGCGTCTATTGTAAGATGTCTGAAACAGACGAGTCAGGACAGGAGCAAGTTCTGGTGCGCATTTTTTGAGCATCTTTCGTACCTTTTTAGTTTTGAAAATGTTATCCGTCATTTTATGCGCGACATTGGGGACTGTTGGTGGTTGAACATTTTGAAGTGAGTTGAGAATAGAATTGCCGGCGAACAACGAGGCAAAAGGTTCAGCCTTGCCCAGGGCGGTAGAAACAATTTCATCCCCTGAAACAAGAGGTAGGAACGTGCTGTTCTGCCCAGTAATTTTTCCGCAGCTGCCTTAAAACGCTCTTTATGCAATCTTGAGTACAACATTTCAAATAAGTATAGCACACATAAATGTGTTGACAAATTTATACTATTTCTAAACAAATGGGTACATGTTCTCCCCTTTGAGAGAAGCATAAATATCGATTTTATTTGTCAGATTGTGTTACCAAAAATAAATATTTTCACAAACCAAAGCCAAAGGTAAATTCTACATATTTGCTAATCGTTAATTATTCTTACATCACTAATGGTCAATTATTTAAACAAAGATGTAAAAATATAATTAGACAAATTTGAAATTCTTGAGAAGTCATATTAAATAATTAATTCATATGATGTTGAGGGAATAGAAGGCAAATATAAAATCATCAAATAGTCTGTTCATTTATTTTGTTATCTATATAACTAACTTTATTGAGTACGTAATTCCGAATGAATAATTTTGTGTCCCCAATGTGTTCTTAATTTATTTCTAATAGATTTTTAATATCTTTTCAACCTGCATAAGTATAGAGCGTTAAAGTAATGACCTAATCAAGGAATGGAATCAATTGTTTTGCGTCTTTTGAAAAGTCACTTTCTTTTGACCTAAATTGCAAAATATTTTAGTTAAGAGGGAAAATACAGTAATTTCGAGACTTTTGGAAAATTTAAAATGTGTTTCAGCGAATTATCTCATTTTTTGTTCCATCAAATTGGTAGTCTTAGTAAATCACCATTACCTGTAGATAGAATGACCTTATAAAAATCGCAAACGCAAATTTGGAACTGGTCATGGAATTTAAAATTAATGTTGCGCATGTACAAGTTAACTATGGCAAATTATACAGACTGTCCCATGTAAAAAGACACACTCTCGTTTCTCGTTCATTTTTTTAATCGCTTGAACACATTATTTTATATGTCGAGGGGACCACTTTCTATGACCAATTTCAACATTGCAACTTCAACCCTTAGCGGGGGTGGGACTTACTACCAAAATGTCAAATAGAACATAGGGTCTAGTGATACCTCTTTTATAAAGGCGTTAAATTCTCTTTAAACTGACACTTCATTTGGGAATTCGGTCTGGTAGTTTCAGAGATAATTGTCTTATTGTCTAACAGCATTTGAAATGTATTTGAACAACCGATTAGTCACATAGTCTTTTCGAAAATAATTATTCACACAGATGTTCGAAGTGACCACCACTGACCATGTAATGATAAAGCTTCTGTTAATTTTTTTTTACAAAGTGTAACATTTCCGGTGTTATAAGCAGACATTATTGGATAATTGTCTCTCTTATATCTTGTAAATCGTTGAGTTTTGTTGCATAAACTTTCGTTTTAAGGTACCAAAAATTCTAATGGTGTTAGATCTGGAGATCGAGTTCGCTACTCAATAGCCCCATTCGACCTATCTGTCTTCCAGGACTTTTCCAATTTAAGTATTTCCTCATTAGCACATGATAATGCAGATGAGCTCCATCCTGTTAAAAAAACAATTCATGTTCCTCTAATCCCCTGACGATCATATGATATATTGTGTTATGCAATAAATGCAATTTTTCCAATCAAGTTGGCTTCAAAAAATATAGAACCTATAATATGATTTCCAAGGATAGCCAGGTTTCAACACATACGTTACATTAATCCACACGTATGACTTGATGAATCCACTTCTCGGGTCCAAGTTAAAATATTTATTAGTGAAAAAACTATTTTGTCTCTCAAATGTTGGCTATGTCAACGTGATCCTCTTATTTATCTGTTACGTTTATCATCATCCATAATAATACATCCAAGGTACGTGAGTATTTCTACCTACCCAAATTGTTGACCGTTGAGGTTTATTTCCATTCTTTTCACCCATACTTACAATTTATTTTGATAATATTTATAATGTCTTCATGATTATTGTGTGCCTCTTTGTTCCTGATTTTTCTCCACTTGCCACGTTCTTGTATGTAGCACAATAGAGTCTGTACCACTCTAAAAAACGAACTTGTGTGGTATTATGGTAATTTAGAGCGATCTAGACTCCATTTTGCTGCTTTAAAAGACGCGTAGTTTCAGATTCACTCATTTGATACTTCAAGTCTGCAGACACTGATATTCTGTCCTTCGACGTTGCCTTTTCCGGTCAACTGAAGATAATAGATGCAAATTCAAACTAGTCAATTTCTCATATAGCATAATTCCTGTAATACAAACAGAAAAGTAGCAATCCCCTGAAGATGGTTCGTTAAGATCGAAACGCGTAGGGTACATAATAAAATAACTGTCTGGAAGAAAAACTTTAACTTCGTAACCTTTAATCATGCCAAAGTCAGACTTAGTGTCGTTTAGAAATGATATGGATTTTATTTGTCAGGTTCTGTTAGATGTTACCTAAAATAAATATGTTCACAAAGGCCAAAGGTGAATTGCACATAGGTACTCGCTACACATTAATTGTGCTCACCTCACGAATAGTCAATTATTTAAACAGAGCTGTTTTAAAGTGTAATTAGGCAAATTCGAAATAACTTAGCTTCTTGAGAAGTCATACTCTGTAATCACAATAAGTAATTGATATGCTTTTGAGAGAATAAAATTTCGCGCCGCAGCAAGTGCGTTACAAAAGTGCATTTTCATAACAATTTTACACTATTAGTACGGCATATTACTAAAAGTAGTACTTTTAATTTAAACAGTCGTCGAAGTTCGGGTTTACAGGTCTTCCTAATTTGAAGAATTTCTCTCTTTCTATCATCATCAAAAATATTGAAATCTTCTTTTCTAGCTCTTTTTGAGAAAAAAACTTTGAATGCCCAAAACTCAATTTTCTATGACGCTAGAAAATTAAAATTTGGTGAATCTAGGTACTGTAAGTCTCTTTAAAAGAAACTTCTATTACAAGCTTCATTAAAGTTACAAAAGCTTTCCATAAGAAAATTTAATTCATGTTTAGAAAAGGAATGTATGTGCCAAATTATGAACGTGGCAGGTATTTTTCCTTGTTAATTGCCTGAATGATTTCGTTTTAGTCAACTTTATCGAACCGGTTTTTTCAACAACAAAAAAGTCTTTTTAAACAAATTCTGTTAGTGAATTTTCTGAATAAAAATTTACTAATATTAACAATAAAAAATGTCTGCTGAAATGCTTACTTTATCTAACTTGGGTATGTTATTTTTGTCAACCTCATCTTATGTAAGAATCCATTATGGTGAACTAAACCCTAATTTCTTCTGCGATTTATTTTAATAGTTTTTTAACACAGCAAATGAAAACAAACAAAATGTTCATACTCTTGAATTCATAAAAGTCAATAAGTCAATTCATTATTCAAATAACTTACAAACTTGAAAAATCAATCAACGAATATTCTTATTCTTATTCTTTAATTGCCAATTTTAGAAACATATTATACAATCATTTACTATTTAACCTCAAAATAGAACTGTCAAACCATGGTAAATAAATAAAACACGTTATTATTATTTAATTTCCAATTTTAAGCTAATTTCATACACTCGCGAATTGCGAAACTTGTTTATATTCGTCCATTTTAAATGATATTACGATATTATTTTAAATAAACCAATAGTGATACGTTGATTTTGTCATTTTGTCAGGTCTCACCATCGATACCTCTCTATTATCAATTTTTTTGAAGATAAAAATTCGATAATAAATGAACCGACTCTTCGATGATTTTATGTTTGCTTTTTAGTAGATTTTCATTAAGAAAATTCACCAATAGAGAGGTAACGATGGTGAGACTTTCGGAACATTTATATATATATATATATATATATATATATATATGTATATATATATATATATATATATATATATATATATATATATATATATATATATATATAAACATATAAAAATTCAAACGGACCTTGATTTCGGGTTCTAGGGACCCAAATTCGCGCTCATTTGAACAATTTTTTGCAAGGTCTCACCATCGATACCTCTCTATTACCAATTTTTTTTAAAGATAAAAATTCGATAATAAATGAACCGACTCTTCGATGATTTTAGGTTTGCTTTTTAGTAAATTTTCATTAAGAAAATTCACCAATAGAGAGGTAACGATGGTGAGACTTTCAGAACATTATATATATATATATATATATATATATATATATATATATATATATATATATATATATATATATATATTTATTTATTTATTTATTTGTGTGTGTGTGTGTGTGAGTGTGTCCAACTGATAACTCAAAAAGTTATTAACCGATTTTGATGAAACTCGGCAAGAATATTTCTCTTATTAATAGTTTGGATAAGTTTGTTAGCTAGCCCTATCAGATCAGTTTTTATATAAAAAAAGATTATTTCGAAAGAGAAATTGGTATATCAAAATATAATAAAGTTATTTTAATGAAATTTGGTTGATATGTTACACTGATAAATACCTTATCACATATCAAAATTCAACTTTCTAGGTTTATATAAAATTGAGTTATACAAATTTGAAGCATTTAACGAAAATTCGATACCATAACGTACTTGATACGTCAGGAATGTTCTTTGTCATCTATATAACTAACTTACGTAATTCATCATGAATAATTTTGTGTTCCCGATGTGTTCTTAATTCATTTCTAATAGATTTTTAATGCCTTTCCACCCAGCGTACATAAAGAGCGTTAAACTAATGATCTAATTAAGAAATGGAAACAATTACTTTACCTCTTTTGAAAAGTCATTTTTTTGTAACCTAAATTGGAAAATATTTCACTTAAGAGGGGAAAATACAGTACCTAATTATATATAATAAATTGTTTACAAAATTTTTAAGGAATTTCAGTAAACTACGTCATCTCTTCCATCAAATTGTTAGTCTTAGCAAATCAGCATTACCTGTAGATATATTATGAACAAATATATGGACGACTTTATGAAAATCACTAACGCAAATTTTGAGCTGGTCTGGAATTTAAAAATAGTGTTGATTATTTACACAGATGTGCAAAGTGACCTTCACTGATTGCGATATAATGATAAACCCTCCGTTCGGATTTTTTACAAACTGTATGTAACACTTCCGATGTTATCAACCGACATTATTGAACACCTGTGTCTCTTAGAGCTTCTAAATCGTTGGCCTTTGTTGCATAAACTTTGGTTTTAAGGTGCCCAAAAAGAAAGGAGCCTAATGGTGTTAGATCTGAAATGGAGATGGCCATTGAATAACCATCTCCCAGGAAATTTCTGATTGAAGTATTCCCTCATTAGCACATGATAATGTAGAGGAGCTTCAGCCTGTTAAAAAAACCATTCGTGCTAATGGATATTACATATTGTGTTATGCAATAAATGCAATTTCTCCAGTCAAGTTGGCTTCAATAAAAATAGGACCTATATAATATTTTCCAAGAATGCCCCGATTTCCACCCATACATTACATTACTCCACACGTATGACTTGATAACTCCATGTCTCAACATATGTTAGTGAGAAAACTATTTTGTGTGTCAAATGTTGACTACATCACCGTGATCTCTAGGGGTGGATTACACCTGGAGACTTAAGGCTACTCTGTGAGCCTCAAAACGGGCTAACGACCCCGCTAGGATGCTGCTCGAGCCAATGAAACACTGGCGGGGATCTGGTACAGGTGAGCCTGGAGGGAGGCGAATATCTCTTGGGAGTGATATGCACCCGGATTTTGACGCCTCCACTGTGGGCTTAGAAATGGACAATTGGCCTCGCTTAGTTGTTACTCGGGAGCGGGGTGCCAGATAATAGCGCCCTGGGTTTCGCGCTCGCGGGTGTCGTGTGTCCAGACGAGACCAGGAGGGGCTGTGATATCTGATGAGTAGTATACGCCCGGACAATTTTATTCTATGTAGTTTTTTATTCTTTTTTCATAAGTGTTGGGATATCTTGTACTTACCTACAATTCACTATTTTTATGTCATTCGAATATTTCATTAATATGCGAGTTGATTGTCTGCTTGTTTCGCCATTCTGAGGATACGTAAAGCCGGTAGTCCCGTGTACACTGCATGTTGGGCACGTTACAGATGCCTACTCTCCTTACAGAAAGCAAGTGGTTTGGCTACATTTTCTGGCTGGTAAGGTGAAACTGCTTCTTGCACTCGATAATTGGCCATAGTCGCTTAAATAAGCTGACAAAAAGCTCCTTCTTTAACATTAACCGCCAAAAAATGTTTTCTTTCATTCACGGTAGATGGTTTTTCGGGTTCCACATTTTAATTAGTAAAAAGTACTTACACGAAGCTGTTAGTGAAAATATATTTATCTCAGTTACGTCAGTACAGACAATTTTTTTTTAAGTCAAAGAGTAGTAATATTATATGAAATTGAAGCGAAGTAAGAGCATATAGTGGGCGGGCTATACAAGGTGAATCCATTTCTGAAATAGCTCTGCTAATATTAGAATGGAATGGACTATTTTGGAACAGTAAAATACATGTTTGCGTGAAGTTATCCAGAAATTCGCAGCCATAGATTACTCTACGTGTAGATCTATGACTGAGAACTTATGCATCACTTCACGCAGACAAAATATATAAGTTGACACATATAAAGATAATTGTAGAATATTCGCCGAACACCTTGAAAATGTGTATGTTCCAGCGCCATTAACAAACCACACCCTAACCAAAGAAACTAAATATGTTATTAATAACCAGCATCCTACTATAAGCTCAAACACTTCCTCATTAATCACCTTAGAAGAAATATCTGATTTAATCAAAACAATACCAATAAAAAATCTTCTGGTCATCATGTCATACTGAACATAATTGTTACAAATCTAGCCAAAAAATATTTTAAGCAGCCCGTAACGAATATGTTCCTGTAACAGGGAAAAACAGAATGCACCCATCAAGCCATGGACCTATCAGCTTGCTATGCACTTTAGGACAAGCTTCTCAAAAGACTGATACTAAGACGACTGAATGGATTTATTGAAGAGCATAATACCTTACCACCCACACAGTTTGGTTTTAGGAAAAAAGCATTTCACCCTTCATCAACATATTTGTATAAGTGAAATAGATGTAAAAGGTTACGAAACCAAAAAATATACCACCGCAGCATTTCTTAGCGCAACACAAGCTTTCGATAAATATAAATCAACGGCCTTCTCTTCAAATTATCCAAAATTCAAGACTTACATTCCTACCTACTAAACATTATTGCTAGTTTCACACAAAATAGTACATTTGCTGTAAGAATAAACGCTGAATTTTTTACAACTAAAGTTATTTACGAATGAGTACCTCAAGGATCCATATTCGGACCTACTCTATGTAATTTATTTGTGAGCGATATTCTACCATGCGAATAAGGCTTCTTATTGGCGTGTATGAGGATGATATAGCGATAGCAACAAAACATGAAAGCATAATCAAATCCAAGAATATTTTGCAAAATTCACCAAATAAAGTTACAACATGGTGCAACGACTGGGGAATTACCATAAATTCTTTAAGGAGTCAAGCTAAAATCTTTACGCCTTTAAAAGGTAATCTGCCGCCGTTAGAAACAAAAAAAAATGAAACCGACCCCGGATGTGGGTTCTAAGGGTCCTAGATCGCGCTTATTTGAAGAAACTTTTTTTTAATTTGAAAGTCGGGATCTCCCCATTAGTAATTTTTTTCTAAGCAAATTCACTAATAATTAAGCAATCCCTTGGAACCACAAACTGGAACCCGTTAAATACTTAGGGCTACATTATGATCGTACCTTGACGCATCATATTAGGGAGAAAACAGAGCCAGCTTATCGACATCTAGAAATTATATCATACTCCTCTCTCTTCTATAATATGTGTATTATCTATCTTGTAATCTCTAACCACTATGCTATTTAAGTCCGACAGATCTGACCATTTTACCATTCCTAAAAGTGATATAAAAATAAGCCTGTGGCTAAAGGAACTTGTTTTCCAAAGCCATCCCCTACACACACACTACACACACACACACACACCACACACACACACATCTAGAATTACTATATCCCATTATAAATAGAAAATCACACTTGAAGATTGAATTGAACAAAATTATCCTTAGACCAATCCTTACATACGGCTGTGCAATATGGGGAACAGCATCACATTCAGCAATAAATAGGGCTCAAACCTTCCAGAATCAAGTGTTACGAATTATTATCGATGCACTGTGGTTCATTAGAAACACGCATACATGTATGTATATATGGATGTGTGTATATGAATTTATACCTTTGAAATAACGCAGCGAATTAACCAATCAAACAGTTTTGAATTTGTGTAACTAACAATACTATAGTTTATTTTTATTGTTTCTTATCTTAGGCTATAGCTTATGACTCTTAAAACTAATAATAGCATAACTGGTTTGATCTATTAAAAAAACACATAAGTATCAACGTCAGAGTTTGGAATTTTATCGTTTGACCTGAAACAGTAACATTGCAATATATTATTGCTAAACGTCAACACATTTGGGTTTGACATGATTAAAAGAAATAAGAATTAAAGGCTTTTTCTACGAGATAATGTATTTATTTCTAAACCCTACGTGTTTCAGTGCATCTGAATCGTTGCAGGGGTTAAAGACTATTTCTGTTTGTGTTAAAATGTGCTATATGGAAAATTGTCAACCTTTTAATTTCATATATTGTTACTTTCGTTTGGAAATCTGAAGACAATAGATGAAATTAAAACTTTGACAATTTTCCATACAGCACTTTTTCTCTAACACAAACAGAAATAGTCTTTAACCGCTGAAGATGGTTCAAATGAATCGAAACGTGTAGGGTTTAGAAATAAGTATATTTCTGGTAGAGAAAACCTTTATATCTCATTCATTTTAAACATTGCATTATATACAATGACAAGTACCCAACTTATTTCTATTATGTAGTGTATAATTCATTTACAAAATGCATAATAATAATAATAATATTGCAGCTAACTAGTTTCAAAAATTACATGTGTCCGCTGACCTAAAACTTTTAGTGTAACACTGGTAATAAACAATGACGAATTTAAAAGTTGTAATATTCCAAATGATGGGTATATTGCTTTTTGACGACCTTTAATGACACACACAAACAATGATTATACAGAATTGTCTTTGTTATATTATTTATAAACTGTAATTATGAAGATTTAAATATTATAGTTCACCAATATTTAGTTGTTTGTAATTGTACAACTATTACCTGTCATAACTTAAGTTTTTATGTATGTTAAAAAACCGTATAATGAATACCTTGAAAATAGTTAGCAGCGTCATATTATGCATTAAGAGATTCAACAATTAATAATTTTATGTATGGTTTAAAGTATAAATTGAGTTTTTATACCTATAGTGATATAACATTAAAATAATGTCAATGAGTTTATTTTTTAGTGAATTTTCTTAGAAAAAAATCACTAATGGGGAGATCCCGACTTTTGAATGTGGAAAAATCTTCTTCAAACCAAATTTTTATAGGTTTATATATATATATATATATATATATATATATATATATATATATATATATATATATATATATATATATATATATATATATATAGGATGGCGCATTGGAAACGAAATAGACCAATTTGCGTCCTGATAATATTTTTTTTAAGAAACGCTGTAACAAGTCAATTTTAATATTGAGGGGGACATGTTTTGGCATAAAATTCAACTTTGTCACATCAGCCCCTTAAGGCTGGTGATACTAACCCTTATATTTTAAATAGGGAACATGGGTCGAGTGTTACACCATTTGAAAGATCCTTCTTTTCTGAATTCAGCACACTAATTTTTTAGGAAGTTTTATCAACTCGTTTAATCAGAACATTTCTTATCGGAATAAGAGAAATGCGGTTTATTAATTCAGTTTATCGGTCGGTTTGATACTTGATAGTACTACCGAAAATTAATTTGACAATGGTGTATTCTGTAGAAGAAAGAGTTGAAATAATTACTCTTTTTTTCAAAAACGATGACTATGCCAACCGTACCGCAAATTTGTTTAATCAACGACATCCGAACAGACATGTTAACAGAAAATACATTTTGGAGTTAGTTGCAAAGTTTCGACAAAGTGGTTCAGTAGTCAACAAAAAACGGGATCCTGAACGTGAATTTCCGGTTAGAAATGAGACTACTGAGATTGAAGTTTTAGGACAAATTGCTGTAGACCCAACTTTGAGCACGAGAAAATTGGCTACTGTTTCAAACATCAAAAGAAGAACGATTCAGCGAATATTGAAGCATCATAAATTTCACCCGTATAAAATTCATCTTGTACAACAACTAAATGAAGATGATTTTGATCGGCGGCTGGAGTTTTGTGAAGTTATGACTGCACGAATAGCTGATAACGGGAACTTTTTGTTCAATATCTGTTTTTTAGATGAGTGTACGTTTTTATTAAACTCTACAGTCAATCGTTATATTTGTCGTTATTGGGCAGATAATAATCCAAGAAATTTTCATGAAGTCCACACTCAAACTCCATAGAAATCGAATGTCTGGACTGGCATTTTTGGAGACCGTTTAATCGCACCAATTTTTCTTGATGGTAATTTGAGTGGCGAAACGTATTTGAAGGTACTAGAAGACATCGTTTACCCTCTACTAATTGACATTGTTGAAAATGATGATCCTATCAAGAAAATCAATTAGTGTTTCAACAAGATGGAGCTCCTCCGCATTTTTCACAACGTGTTAGGGAGTTTTTGAACAGAGAGGTTTCCAGAGCAATGGATTGGACGTAGAGGTGCTATTGAGTGCCCCCCTAGATCACCGGATTTAACTCATTTAGACTTCTTTGTATAGGGCCATTTAAAGAGTAGAATTTACGCAACAGAACCGGAGTCTCTGGAAGAATTACGACGACGCATTGTTGAAGAATTCCGTGTAATAACTACACAAATGCTCCAGAATGTCAGAGCTCGTTTTGACCAAAATTTGTACTCTTGTATAGAAGCTGGTGGTCAACAATTTTAACACTTACTTAACTGAATAAAAATTTTTGAACGCTTGGTTTTGTTTTTTAGTTTTTTAACGAAAAATTGACTAATTAGTGCATTTCTTATCACAGCGAATGAAATACGTTCTTGCAATTCCAACTGTGAATAATTTTTAAACGAGTTGATAAAACTTCCAGAAAAATTCGTGTGCTGCATTCAGAAAAGAAAGAGCTTTTAAATGATGTAACACTCGACCCATGTTCCCTATTTAAAATATAACCCTTAAGGGGTTTATGTCACAAAGTTGAATTTTATGTCAAAACATGTCCCCCTCAATATTAAAATTGACGTGATTCAGCGTTTCTTAAAAAAATGTCTCTGGGCGCAAATCGGTCTGTTTCGTTTTCAATGCGCCACCCTATATATATATATATATATATATATATATATATATATATATATATATATATATATATATATACATACATATATTTGGGTCTGTGTGTGTATATCAGACCGATAACTCAAAAAATAATGAACCGATTTTAATAAAATTTAACACGTACCTTCCTTTTGTAAGTGGCTTGAATAGGTTCGTTATCCAGGAAAGTCAAACCAGGTTTTCCGGAAAAATTTTGAATTTTCTTTCGGAAATAATTTTTAACTCAAAAAATATGAAAGCTATGGTAACCAAATTTGGTACGTGAGTTTACGATATCAAAAGGAAACTATGTACCAAAATGTATGTTTTACGTTAAAATAAAAAAAAGTTATAAAAATATTTGGTGCCAGATCATTTCTATGAAAATTCACTACCATAACGCACTTGCTGCTTTCAGACTGTTTGTTAGATATTATTTTGTCGTCAAATATGTATTAGCCAAATATTTGACTAATTATAAGGTAATGCGTATAAGCACGAACTATTTAGAAACGACTGCCAATTTACTAGATAGATAGATATCATTTATTAACTCTATATATATATATATATATATATATATATATATATATATATATATATATATATATATATATATATATATATATATATACAGTCAATTTAACTATATTACCCGTTGGGTAATGAGCTTATCATTTGTACAATATAAATAAATAAAAACAAATTGTACATATAATACATCCCTATTTTGTTTTCCACGTAGCTGTAGTCGTGATCTTGTACATTTGTAGAAAATAGGCTCATGTTTCTTTTCACAAAAAGTGAAGCCTCCACTACATACTGGCATTAGCAGGTAAGTATATTATTTTCTTGAAAATAATTTCTACAACTATGAACATGTTCAGATTAAACATTGATCTTAGACATCTCTTCTGTGCAGCATATTCATATTTACTGAACCGCCCCACAGTATTATCCCATATCTCAATATAGATCCAACTAATGCATTATAAGCTGTAATCGCGGTAGCTTTAGAAGACGCTTTAGAGAGCGTTCTCAAGAGGTACGTGCTTCTTGACATTTTCTTGGCCAATTCGTCTATATGATTCTTCCAGTTTCAATTTCGCGACCAGTTTTAACCCAAGAAACTTTGCTGAGTATACCAATGGAACTCATTTTGATGCTTCCAGGTCAATATTCTTTTATCTTCTTCCTTTGCTTTGGTGTTAATAATAATAATAATAATAATAATAATAATAATAATAATAATAATGATGATGATGATGATGATGATGATGATGATGATGATGATGATGATGATGATGATGATGATGATGATGATGATGATGATGATGATGATGATGATGATGATGATGATGATGATGATGATGATGATGATGATGATGATGATGATGATGATGATGATGATGATGATGATGATGATGATGATGATGATGATGATGATGATGATGATGATGATGATGATGATGATGATGATGATGATGATGATGATGATGATGATGATGATGATGATGATGATGATGATGATGATGATGATGATGATGATGATGATGATGATGATGATGATGATGATGATGATGATGATGATGATGATGATGATGATGATGATGATGATGATGATGATGATGATGATGATGATGATGATGATGATGATGATGATGATGATGATGATGATGATGATGATGATGATGATGATGATGATGATGATGATGATGATGATGATGATGATGATGATGATGATGATGATGATGATGATGATGATGATGATGATGGTGATGATGATGATGATGATGATGATGATGATGATGATGATGATGATGATGATGGTGATGATGATGATGATGATGATGATGATGATGATGATGATGATGATGATGATGATGATGATGATGATGATGATGATGATGATGATGATGATGATGATGATGATGATGATGATGATGATGATGATGATGATGATGATGATGATGATGATGATGATGATGATGATGATGATGATGATGATGATGATGATGATGATGATGATGATGATGATGATGATGATGATGATGATGATGATGATGATGATGATGATAAGATAATAATAACACCAATTAGAAGAGGAATATTTCAAGGCGACTCGCTAAGCCCATTGTCGTTCTGCCTCGCATTGAATCCACTATCAAACCGCCTGAACTCCACCAGATATGGCTTCAGTATAAAAAGCAATGGCAGGGAGCAAATGAGACTAAATCATCTGCTGTATATAGATGATCTTAAGCTGATGGCCTCCACAAAGAACCACCTGGAACAACTCCTTAAAATCGTGGAAGGGTTTTCCAGAGATATTGACATGCAGTTTGGACTTGACAAATGTCGCACCTTATGTGCAGTCAGAGGGAAAATACAACCAGGTGTATATGAAATGCTGAACGGCCAGCAAATTGCCTCGATGGATGTAGAAGGGTGTTATAAATACCTGGGAATACAGCAAGCGAGGAAACAAACCACTCGGTAATGAAGAACGACCTGACAAATCAATCTACAAAACGAGTAAAGCATGTGGTGCAATCACATCTTAACAGAAAGAACCTGACTAAAGCTCTAAATACATATGCATGTTCTGCACTTAGCTACTCATTTGGGATTGTGAACTAGAGTGACACGAACATCGAAAATCTATAACGCAAGGTGCGAACACTCCTAACAAAATCCAAAAAACATCACCCCCGTAGTGCTATCGAGCGAATAACCCTACCTAGACATCAAGGTGAAAGAGGAGTGTTGGATATTGGTAAAACAGTTAGACCAGCAGATAGTGAACCTGCGTACATATTTCCATCGGCAGGAGCTTACTTCTGAACTACACCATACCATATGCGAGCCAGATGATTCAACACCGCTACAATTAAAAGAAAAGTGAAATACAAAGTTACCATCGGACTGATCAGGACAAGCTGCAACCTTGGATGCAGAAGCCTCTCCATGGGCGACATCTGAATGAGACCCCCCAAGTACATGTCGACAAACTGACGTCGAACTACTGGTTTGTGTCCGGACAGATGTTTTTGCTGGCGATGCAAGACCAGGTCATCCAGCAAGAAACTACTTCAAGTATATAGTTGTAGATAATTCGGCACAAAATAACAAATGTAGATTTGCGTGTCGGTCATCAGAGACTATCCAGCACGTCACCGGAGGATGTCAAGCATTTGCTGCAACAGAGTATAAAGAGAGGCACGACGCAGGTGCCAAAATACTTCATCAAGAACTGGCTGTGAAACAGGGACTTTTAAATCTTAGTAAGATGTCCTACTATAGATACACTCCTGAACCTGTTCTAGAGAACTCAGGATACAGGTTGTACTGGAATCGAACCGTGCTCACAGATCACAGGCCCGATATAATAATAGTGGATAAGTCATGCAACCAAGTAACGCTGATTGATTTGGCCATTCCAGATACTAATAATCCAGAAATAAAGTACAACGAGAAGATCATTAGCTACAGAGACGTCAAGATACAAGTAAAGAGACCGTGGAGGGCAGATAGTGTCCGAGTGATTCCAATAGTTATATCGTCAACTGGTGTGGTTCCTAAAAATCTTCGAGAGAAACGCTTAGATACTGGGTCTTGGAGAGCACATTTATAAGGTTATGCAGAAGGCGGTACTACTTGCAACTGCCCACACCATGCGGAGATTCCTGGGAAATGAGGATGTGTCGCGTTGTCGTTCAGGGCCCGATAATTTGGAAAGGGCTTTATCAGAGCTCAGCTCTTTGGTATCTGAGATATCTGAGATGAGCGAAGGTCCTCTTTGATGGAGTATGAAAGCCCTTCAGGCGCTAAAGTCGATAATAATAATAATAATAATAATAATAATAATACATAATAAATATTAAAAAACATATAAAAAAGCTCATTAAAGGGCACAAAATGCAAAACCTTTGCGCAAATAAAAATTAACCTACACAACATACGCAAAAACGTATGCACACTCCAACGAAGAAATACACTAATCATATGTACACATTAAAAAGTATAAGTATGCAATGTAGTAAAATGCAATAAAATAACATACAAATAACAATCACGCAACATTAAAATATTTATTTATTGAATAGAATGGGTGGTCTAAAAAATATTTCTTTAGCTCTCTTTTGAAGTGTACAAGCCCAGTGACATACCTTGTGTACACAAGTTATGGTTGTATGCTCTTATTTCCATATATTTTGTTCCCCTCTGGTAAAGTGTGTCACGTTATTTAAGATTAATATGTGCACAATTTATTATTCCATGTTAAGATGTGTGACACTGCGAGACCTTTTCGTCCGAGTTGGGTAGTGGGTGTTTAAAAAATTTATAATATGAGGGAGACGATTTTAAGCGCCACCTACTTTTTCCGGAATCACCTCTCAAAAATGACTCGCTGAAGAAAAGCAGAAAACATCAGCAAAACCTCTGAAAATTGTCTTGAGCAACACAAATTAAACACTTGTTTGTCTCCATCGTCATTTAATTAGGTATAAATTTTGATATATGGAGAATTGATAGAAGGGATATAATTGACAGTTCCTTATAAATAAAAAATATGATATTTGATGAATAACGTTAATTAAAATTGATATTTGATGAGTAATCTTAACCAAAATTGACATTTAGGAGTCATTGATTGATACTTAAAGAGTATTTTTTTTATATTCTAATCTCTAAAAATGTCGTCTGTTAGATCCTAAACGTAGCTGGGTTCTATGTATTACACATCATTGACGACCTTATTACATTAGAATGTCTTAATTTTTTTAATAAAATGAACACACCGGATCAATTTAAAAAAAAGTTTGGATGCAGCAAGTGCGTTATGCTGGTGAATGTTCATAAAATGATCTGGCATAAAAATATTTTATTAAAAACTTTTTTTCTTGTAACATAGAAACCTAAATTTTGATGTATTGTTTACTTTTTATATTGTAAACCTACCTACCAAATTGGGCTATAAAAGCTTTTTTATCTTTTGGGATAAAAAAAAATTTTCAAATGAAAACTCAAAATTTTCTCGGAAAACCTCGACCGATTTTCCTGGTTAACTTATCCAAGCCACTTACAAAAGGAAGGTCCATGCCAAAAATGATTTTTTGAGTTATCGGTGTGATACATACATACATACATATATATATATATATATATATATATATATATATATATATATATATATATATATATATATATATATATACACATATATATATATATATATATATATATATATATATATATATATATATATATATATATATACACATATATATATATATATATATATATATATATATATATATATATATATATATATATATATATATATATATATATATATATATATATATATATATATATATATTATATATATATATATATATATATATATATATATATATATATATATATAAAACATCTAAAAAGTGAAACTGACCCCCGGATATGGGTTCTAGGGGTCGTAGTTCGCTATCATTTGCAAAAATTTTACAGAATTCAAAAATCGGGATCTCCCTATTAGTGAATTTATTCTATGAAAATTCACTAAAAGGGAAATTTAGGTTTGTGAATTAATTTTTTCGAAAGAAATAATATTTAAAATTAAATTTTATATCTGGTCTGCAATATGAGGTGTCTTTCCTCTCGTCCGTCCTCTCTACGGTGCATTACAGGGCAATGGATTCCGTCGAAATCCCAGACGTTCTGGATAACTCCAAACGCGACATGACCTCGTCTACTTGAGGCAAGGTGGTCCACGCAGATGCTGGATGGCAGGTATCATCCAATTGTTAAACAGCAAATCAATAGTATGCTTTGGAAATCATCGAAGCGTCTGATGAGACAAAATTTGCAGGGACATCAACAAAACGCCGAATGGAAACGTGCGTGATCGCCGGAAATCAAAAAGGGAGGGCCCTGAAAGTGATTTACCATGTGACTTGTGAAGCGGGTTTCAAGTCGTTCGTTTCTTACCTTAGTCCAGCGCAATAGTGGGTTACAGAAATACGGCCTAAGGGCTACTCATGTTATGAAGACAATATGTGCACATGAACTAGAGGAAACACGTGTAAGCTCCACGACAACTGAAGGGAAAAGGCTTGATTAAAAATGAATTCATAACAATGTTGCTGCCAACCTCATATAGAAGCTCAACGAACTTCAAAGCGAAATTCCTTTCCGGATAACAGGCGGGGATTAAGTTATCCATCGAAATGCATGCGAACTTCCAGTCGGAAATGTTTGAAAGCCAATCTTAACTAAACAACGAACGATGTAGTCAATCAATACCTAATATGCTGAAAGTAATATGATGTTTACATGACATAACCTTCTGTGCCGGAGCGGGAATAAACAAAATCCAAATTAGGAAGTTGCACTCGTAAGCATTATTCTGACCACTCCATCGTCCCGTACGTATTTCATGACTTTTCACTTTTATGCGTTGAACGAATAATTCAATTGTTTAAACACACGTTCTTACTACAACGACGGGAACACACCAGTAGGTCAAATGTCCTGAAATAAGTGAAGCTATCTACTTTCCACTGAAACAATTTAACCTTTTAATAACACGCACATGGCGCCAAATTCAAACAATAACGTAATAGGCAGATATTTAAAGTCGCTATATAAATGCGTAATTTTTATACGCGACAAGCGAAGTATACCTGTATACCTAGTTGAATAGTAGTTTCCTAACATATAAAAATATTTTGGGTTTTCTCTCACAAAGAGTGAAACTAAAAATATAGAGAGAGCCTCGGTGGTTCAGTGGTAATAACGTGTGCCTCTGAACCGAAGTGTACTGGGTTCGATCCCACGGTACTCCTTTCACTTTTTCAGTACATACTGTAACATTAACATCAGCCGAGGTTCTGGCATTGTATTTGAGCAAGTTGAATGTCTATACATTCCACCCTTCGGAGGGGGCGTAATGCCGTCGGTCTCGTGTCCATGCGATGTTGGGCACGTTAAAGATCCCTACCTTTCTTACAGAAAGGCAGGGGTTCGGCAAAATTTCCAGGATAGTGAGGTGAAACTGCTCCCTGGCGTCGGTGATTGGCCATACTCGCGGAAATAGGCCGACGATAAAAAAACACACAAAAATATAGAGTGAGTAAAACGTCATTATCTGAAGGCAAATAAATAGGGGAGCACCATGTTCATCATATCTTGCGCCACCTAATACTCTTACAATACGTTCTTGAATAATGAACAATCTGCGCGTATATGCTGTTGCTCCCCAGACTATGAGTCCATACCTGAGTCTGCTACCTACGTGTGCGTGATAATAAAACACCCGAAATGTACTATCTGCCACTGTATATTTTAAATTAGCAAAGTAGGCACTATTTAGTCTGGCCGCCACATAATCAGTGTCAGGCTCTCAGGTCAGAAATGTATCTAAGATAACCCCTAAAATTTTTGTATTATATGCTGTATTTTCATTATTACACAAACTGAAGCACTGTTCTGTCTGACGTGGATATTTTCAAATTTTATGTTAACAGATTCTTCCAGATTTAAAATAAGTATTACAAGTAGTCACTACACTAATCAGACATTCCTCTCACAACCTTAGCACAAGAGATCTCCAGTTCTGGAGAAGTACTAGCTGCAACAGTGAACGAAGTTTCATCGGCAAATTGACATATATTAGTATTTCGATTCTCAACAAAGTATTGCTGCAGGCTATTTGTATACAAAAGAAAAACTACCTCCATGTGGCACTCGTCTCAAATTATTACTAAATTTTAACTTTATCTGCACATTCGCAATATCGTTACACTCCCCAGTCAGCTGCACATATTGTTTTCTGTTTGAGAGATAGCTGGCAAACCATTCCAACCCAATACCGCGTATATCGTATTATCCCAGTGTTTGCAAAAGCTGCTCATGATCTGCTAGGTCAACAACTTTTGATAAATCAAAGTATAACCCAGCAACATTCAGCCCTTTGTCAATGTTTTCCACGATCTTATTGACAGTCTCATACAAGTCTATTATGGTCGATTTTTTCTTACAAAACCCATGATGGGATGGTGAAATTAACGGAAACCTATTGGCGAAGTTATCCAGTCTAGTAAACATTGCATGTTCTATAATTTTGATAAACACTGAATGAACACACACAGGTCTGTAATTGTCTAGAAATGTCCTCTACCCTCTCTTGTGTATCGATACTCATATTCCAAAGGGGCCACCCTGTCATTGTCAAAATATGTTTATATATAAGATGCAGCCCGCATGCATTAACATATATAATTTTTCTCATATCTTTTATAATAATAGATATATTAAGCTTTGCCGTAGAAATGCGTCACCCTGTATATGTGTTAACAGACAAAAACTGAAACTGACATCGTATATGGGTTTTAGGGGTTCTAATTCGCGCTAATTTGAAGAAATCTTTTTAAAATTCATAAGTTGCGGTCTTCTAAACAACGATTTTTTTCTAGGAAAATTTGCTAAAATATAGACTATTAAACCATAAACTGTATAGCTGAAACTACTTCCAAAGCATCAGAAAGAGGGTTTATTTGAAATGGGTTTTCCGAAAATATTTTAGTAAAATGAAGGACCATGATGGTTGAAGCGGAAACTTAAGGCTTTGTAAAACACACTTATTATGACATTTCTTCTACGTAATTCGTATTTGTATCAGATTATTTGTCTGAATATTGCAAATTTTGACGCTTCAACTCGCGACTTTGACGTTTTAAGAATAAAAATTATAAAATTTTCAAAATATGTTTTGTGCTACCTCTTGACCTTTTCGCGTCAAGAAAACTTACCCATTGTATGTAATATTCAATTGGTTTTGTTAACCATACAAAATATTTTGTGTTTGTGCTTTCCTCTGATCACCAGTGGCATCCAAAATTTGTTTCTTAAATACCTATAACATTTGTTTCTTTCAACCTAAAGCTCTGAAGTTGGGCACGTAGGGTAAGTTTGATAGTAGAAACGTATGTGCCAAATTTGGTTGTCGCAGCTCTATTATTTTCGGAGATACAAAAATTTTTCGAAAAAAAAACAAAATTTTCCCGGAAAAACTTGTCAAATTTTCCTGGCTAACTAACTTAGCCAAGCAACTTATAAAAGGAAGGTACGCACCAAATTTTATTCAAATCGGCCCCATTATTTTTTATATTATCGGTGCCATATATATATATATATATATATATATATATATATATATATATATATATATATATATATATATATATATATATATATATATTAAGAAAAATTCGCTAATATCAGCCGTACAAGGTCCAGCTGATTCATTAACTAAATGATGTGTGCAATTCTGTGAGGGGCTAATCTGACGATGTGATGAAGATCCTGATTTTTTGTTCAATGTTCTTTTTCCCGACGAGGCAATTTTTTATTTGAATGGAAATTAATAGTCATCATTCCCGCTACTGGTCACGAGACAGGTTGAGGAAATTCACACTTAGCGTCCTCAAGAATTAATGTTTGGGCAGGAGTAATAGACAATCAAATCATTGGATCATATTTCTTGGAGGGAAACCTTAGTGGTGAGTCATATTTGAACTTCCTTGAAGGTGAATTAATTCCTGCCTTGGCTATCATGTTTCCAAATCAAATGACATTCCGAGAGATGATATTTGGTTTCAGCGTCGCCTCTCCACATTTCGGTGTATCAGTTAGTCGCTGCCTTGATAATGTTTTTGATAATAGATTGATAGGCCGCAGAGTATTATTGAATGGCAACCTAGATGGTACGTTGAATGACATCGGGAAAAATTAAACTTATTCCAGCTCTTATCTTTGGTTTCGAATCGTCTATTGTATTAGGTCGGCTCATGTACAGCTTAATTTTCAAGTGGCCCCACAAAAAAGTCCAGTGGCGAGAAAGCACATAATTGGTGAGATTTCCAATGGTGTGATTTATTTTATTTACGCATAAACAAACGGCAAGAGAGCGAATGCTTGCGTGATGGCGTCTTGGGCTAAACAGTAGATAAAGGTACTTAGCGCGCATGTGCGAAATGGCTAAATTTTAAAACGATATTTTATATATTTTTTATGTTTATTTAAAAAACACGCCTCGTACAATCTGCGCCGTATCATTTTAGGAATAATTATGGAATTTGAATTATAGCTCAAACGTAATTACTTACACTTACACATTAATGTGTTGTCAGTAAACAATTAATCCATAGTTCATTGTATTTTATATTACCTATGTCTTTCTATCATTCATTCAAGGTGTTTTTACTTTGGCATGCGAATATATTTAGCACGTACATCGACAGATAACCAAGCGTACAATCAGCGTACAACAAGCTCATTTGAAGAAATTTTCCGAAAGTCTTACCATCGATACCTGCTGGAATGCCTTTTTAGTGAATTTTCAGTAAGAAAATTAACTAAAAAGCAATTCTGCGAAAAAATATAAATTGATTGTACGCTTGGTTATCTGTCGATGTACGCGCTAAATATACTCGCATGCAAAAGTTAAAACACATTGAATAAATGATATAAATTATTTTTTGAAATATCGGTTGGATACATATATATATATATATATATATATATATATATATATATATATATATATATATATATATATATATATATATATATATGACGCATGACGGAACTGTTCCTACGCAATTTCTAATTCATCACAATTTTTTATTGATGGAATGGCATCTCGCAGTTAAGACCTCAGAAAATGCTTATACCCACCTCATTCGGTTTTCTTAGTGACCAGTAGCTATGTTGAACATAATATTGGAGTTGCCTGAGCACGGCAGTGCGAAGGAACGTTGCCATTTTGTTTTTGTTGCTCAGTAAATTTGACCTGATTGTAAGATCCGGTACTGCTATTATGCTGCTGGTAATAACAGTGGATTCGGAATCACCATTAGTATCTGAAGATAAGTATGGATAGGACTGCAAAAATTAATATAAAGCCGAACAGCCAACATTTTAAACAAATACATATGTTCGAATACCTAGGTATCTGTAGCAAAGAACTGGGGAGAAAGTTCGCGGCAGCAAAACTTGCATTCAATAGACAAAATACTAATAAAGATTTCAACTCGGACCTAAGTAAGAGGTTCATCAAATCATGCGTATAAAGAATTATAATGTACAGGGCGGAAAACTGAACTTTAAGTTGGCAGTACATCAAGTGAATAGAAGTTTTTCAAATGTAGATATGTACGAGTAAAAGAGCACTAAAAAAGGTAAGAATAGAATAATGCTTGCTAAAACAAGTCATGAAGATGAAAGATAATTCACTGAACGTATTCTGACACATATTAACTTTCTCACAATATTTTTTAACGAGCATGTACTTGGAAACGATGAAGGGATAGACCAAGGGAAAAACTTCTGGAAAACCTAGCCCAACTGATAAAGTACGGAAGCTACAATAAATTGAAACGAGTTGCTGAAAACAATCATGGTCGCAAAGACAATGCTACATCGCCTTTGAAATGTAATAATGAAAATATGAAGGTCAAACGTTATTGTTTTGTTATATTTGCTTTGCAGTAAAACTCTTAAATTATTAGGTATCACATTAAAACTGTTAAGTATGTAGTTACTTGTGAAAAGACAATGATTTTCATGGCATACAAGACAGTTATAACATATTTTGATTGACTCCTATCGTTTGTAGCGACTGTCAATACATGGGTCATCAATCACTTATAAAAAAACAAATACGTACTTAACGATGATAAAAAAACTACATAACACGTGTAATTTATTATAATCAACGGCTATTTCATTGGATAATTTATCCATATTGATGATAATATAACCAAATAACTTAATACATGACAATCGTCTTCATATATAATTGTAAGCCGATGTTTCTTATCGTTTGACATGAAAACTGACTCTGCAACTGCCTTGACTTTAATGATACTAAATGACACTTAGGTGCGCTTATTTAGCTGCAATTCTCCCATTAGGTTCTTACTACGATTTCATAAATAACTTAATTTGTGTGTTTAGAAATTTATTGATTTTAAAAAACAGTGCTGCAAATTAAATTATAACTTCCGCATCACTGTGAAAGTCTATTACCCATAGAAAAAAGTTTTCAAAAACGAATTCGGGGTCGATGACTCGATTACAAAGAAAATTAATATTTAACTCCTCCATAATCATCCCAGACTTCGTATTTCTGTACCCATAAACTTCTGAAACGATATATTACTCGATTTTCAACGGAGAAGTGTAGATTTTCCGCAGTCAACCCTCCATTCCTTTCCTTTCTTCGGAAGAGACTTTAACCACAAAAAATTCAGACCATGCGCTTGTAAAAAAACTTCCTGCTACTACTACTACGACTGTTACGCAGTTTCCTCTGCCATGTATAAATCAGAACTTATCTTTATCGAGGCAACTGTCATTTTTGCTTGTCGTTCTACGTTACTTTCACATCGTGAATACGTGTGGAAGTATGGCATCGTCGACAAAAATTTCAAAATTTTGTTTGTTTAAACGTCATAAAAGTGTCAAAACATATACAAAACATGATTTGGGAACGAACATTTTTTTTTGCTTGTCGGTCTGTGTCTGTAGCCGTGATAGAACGAATTAATATATCGTCTTCCAATTTGGTATACAGTTAGCACCTGACAAACCAACGGTTCGGGTTGTTTTTTAGTAAAATCGCTCTAAGGTTGGCGATGAATGAGGGATGATTTGGTTAAAATTGGCATTTTTTCGTTAACACTCTAGTTAGTGCTGCAAATCGAATTATAACTTTTGCAGCTGTGATAATCTACTCTCCCCAGAAAGACATTCTTATGAAATTAATTTAGGATCCATGACTTTACAACCAAGAAAATATTCGTATTCCTTTACACATAAACTTCTGAAACGTTATGTTACTTGAGATTTAACGAAAAAATCTCAAGTTGCACCAAATCCCCCTCATTTATCCCCCACTCCCTGAAGCTATCTTTTTTGAAATTTCTTTCACCACAATTCCACCCCCATGCATTCAACACCTTATTTAATTTCAGCACATAATACCAGTTGTTTGATGAAATTGAAAGTTTTCTAATAAACAAAAATACAAATTTCACCAAATCATCCCGCATTCATCCCCCAACCACTGGGACGATTTTACTCAAAAACAATCCGAACCGTTCGTTTGTCGGGTTATAACTTTATACCAAATTTGAAGAGGATATTTCAATTCGTTCTAAAGTTATCCTGGCTACAAGCAGACAGACAGACTGACCGACAGACAGAAAAAAAAATTCCAAATCATGTTTTCTATATGTTTTGATACTTTTTACGTTTGAAAAAAAATTGAAATTTTTGTCGCCGATGTCATACTTTCGCACGTATTGACGATGTGGAAGCAATATAACGTTTTAGGGTTTGTTTATTAGAAAACTTTCAATTTTATCAAACATCTAATACTCTGTGCTCAAATTAAATTTAGGAGTTGAATGTGTGGGGGTGGAATATCGGAATTTTTTTGTTGCTAAAACCACTTAAAAAAAGTCTCAAAACATTTAGAAAACTTGATTCTGGAACGACATTTTTTTGGGCAAGATCGTTTCAGATGTAGGGGATAAATCAGTGGTGATTTGGTGAAAATTGACATTTTTTCGTTAAAACTCGAGCAATATAACGTTTCAGAAGTTTATGAGTAGAGAAATACGAATATTTTCTTTATGGTCAAGTCATGGACGCTACATTCATTTCATGAGAATGTCTTTCTGATGAGCGTAGATTATCACAGCGATGTGGAAGTTATGATTCAATTTGCAGCACTATTTTTATAAAATTCAGTACCCATGCTGCTCTTATGGAGGCTTCATTATTGTATCAAAATTGAAGATTCTAGCATAATAGGAAATTTAATTATTAGGAGTTTAAATATTTGTATTTATTGTTACTTCCACATCTTCACAACGTGAGGAAGTATCGTATCGGCGACAAAAATCAATTTTTTTTTCACTTAAACGTCGTAAAAATGGTCAAAACATATAGAAAACATGATTTGGGAACGAAATTATTTTTGTCTGTCGGTCTGTATGTCTGTTTGTTTGTAGCCACGATAACTTTAGAACGAATTGAGATACCGTCTGCAAATTTGGCACACTGTTAGCACCCGACAATCTAACGGTTCGGATTGCTTTCCGGTAAAATCGCTCTAGCGGGTAGGGGATGAATAGGGGGTGATTTGGTGAAAATTGACATTTTTTATCAAAACTCAAGTACTATAACGTTTTAGTGTTTGTTTATTAGAAAACTTTAAATTTCATAAAACATCTGGTATTCCGTACTGAAATTAAATTAGGTGGTGGAATATCGGTGACAGAAATTTCAAATTTTTTTTTTGCTAAAACGGGGTAAAATGTCTTAAAACATACAAAAAACTTGATACTGGAACGAAATTTTTTGCCTGTCGGTCGGTCGGTCTGTCGGCCTGTATGTCTGTCTGTTAGTAGGCGCAATAACTTTCGAACGAATTGAGATCTCATCTTCAAATTTGGTATGCAGTGAGCACCTGACAAACGAACGGTTTGGATGTTTTTGGGTAAAATCACGCCAGCGGGTTGGGGGATGAATAAGGGGGTGATTTGGTGAAAATTGAAATTTTTTCGTGAAAGCTCGAGTAATATGACGTTCTAGGGTTTGTTTATTAGAAAATTTTCAATTTCATCAAAGAGTTAGTATTCTGTGCTGAAATTAAATTAGTGGTTGAATGTGTATGTGTGGAGTATCGGTGATAGAAATTTCGACTTGTTTTTGCTAAAATGTGTAAAAAGTCTCAAAACATATAGAAAAATTGATTCTGGAATAAACATTTTGTGTCTGTCGGCCTGTACGTCTGTCTGTTAGTACGCGTAATAACTTTCAATTAGCACCCGACAAGGGAACGTTTAAAATTGTTTTTGGGTAACATCGCCTCAGGGAGTAGGCGATAAATGAGGGGTGATTTGGTATAAATTAACGTTTTTTTTGTTAAAACTCGAGTAATATAACATTTTACAAGTTGATGAGTACAGGAATATGAATATTTGCTTTGTAGTGAAGTCAGGGACCATAAATTCGTTTAATGAAAATTTCGTTTTTTTGTCTTCATTCTAATGTGTTTCTGGGGAGAGTAGATTATAACAGCTATGTGGAAGTTATGGTTCAATTTGCAGCACCATTTTTTGTTTGGTTAAAGTTTGCTAACACTTCGCTCACAGCTTGCAGATGTGGTCGGAAGCGTAAAGTACTCCTCAGCGCAATACAAATATTATAAGATCATTCTGCAAATCGGTGTAGATTTGTTGCAAGAGATACAAGCGCTAGCCTGTTCTCGCCGAAAAAAAGTGGTGCTTGTTCTTTGAAAAGGCAGGTTTCTGGCATAACTCAAATGCATTTAAGTTTTGCTCATATTTTCGTGGTAAGTCTACTTTGCAGTTCTTCTGTCAACATATGCAATATTTCATGACCATTCAGAAATGTAAAATTTAAATTTAGCGTGGTAGTGCTCTCAATCTTCGTTTTAATTTCCGATCCGGCTTGATCCAATACAATTTGTATTGCTTTAGAAAATAGCTTAACAGGTTAAAGTGTTCACGCTTCGTCCTCGCACAGTTCACCAAAATGTGTTTTTGGGTTACTGAATTGGTTTATTTGTCAGAATAGGATCAACTCCAATTTTTTTAGCTACTTTTTTTAGCCTCTTCTATTCAACATTCCATAGGATTTTCTTCCATTAAAAGAACGGAGCGCCCCAGAATTGTATAATTTCTTTTTTAATTTTAATATTTACTTGATTAATTTCTTGAAGATTGGTAGCCTAAATTGTTTAAATGATAAATTCGATAATCTTCACAGCTTCTAGAAGAATATCTGCCTCGTACTTTGATCAGCATTGAGAGAAATTTTTTCCAAGAATTTGACTACTTCCAGTAAATTATTTAGAAGGGCTTTTACAGCCACATGTTTTGCCAACCATCTTGCTTCCATTTAGGTCTGTTCGACTAGTTTCGTGTTTGCCACTAATAATCAATCTTTTGATGAACCCTGTCAGTATGCCATACTTGAATTTGCCGCCCACTGAACATTGAAGTTGCCGCCGCCCACTGAGCACTGAAGTTGCCCCCTAGATCCGGGACCGTATATTTGTCATTCTATTAATGTACAATGCATCCTACAAAGAAGCCACAGCTTGTGATTGTAAATGAAACCAAACATGAACCAGGTTGTCATTTCAAAAACTAAATACGGCGCCCCCTCAGAAACCACTGTTACTAACGCATGAAGAATACACTGGCAGATGACATTTGATTTTTGTTATTTAAATTGTACGCGTTTAGAGTCAATGGTTTGGTGTAAGACTTTTGGCCGATCCTGTATAATAATTAACCTAAGAAACCAAGATACGGAGAGGTACTAAATGATTAATTATGACAAATTCGATATATCTAATCATTAAACATAAAAAGTAAATTCCACTACCTTGACTCTAATGTTAACACGGATAACATATGCGTATGGTAGTTTGAACTTCTCTGGTATAAATAATTCAGTAAATAAAATATAATTTATCAAACTAAAATAAACTTTGTAACTTAAGTATGTGTTAGCCTATGTATTTAATAAATACAATTAGGTATAGTTAATTAAAACTAACTTTATAAGGATGCGCTTATTCAATTCATTGGTGTGGTTTGAAAGCGTATACAAAATTGCTCACGCTTTGTGCTGAAAAATTTTTATTATATTTAGCATTCATCGCAAAAATAGTCACTGTATTACAAAGTTTTAGGAAAAATATATAAAAAGTTTAAAGGTTACCCTGAGACAAAGTTTATTTCTGCGACAAAATAGTTAAATAAGTAATAACGAACGTTCAATGGACGATAATGTCCCGTAAAATAAATAGGAGGGTATATAAGGGTTTTCCAATAAGAACCATATGATTTTAACAGTAAATAACCTAAGAACTATTTTAGAAACCACCAAGCTTTTTGTGCATTTTCGTATATCGAGACTTTTGAATTTTAACAAATTTTCTTCAAATGAGCGCGAACCAGAACCCCTTGAGATCCCATATTGGGGGCCGGTTTATTTATATATATATATATATATATATATATATATATATATATATATATATATATATATATATATATATATATATATAGAGAGAGAGAGAGAGAGAGAGAGAGAGTGTCCCACGAAGTGTGTACCAGCAAAAGTCTGGGGTTAGGGGACGCTAATACCTATCGATTTAACCTCCATATATGTTATGAGATTCTTTGTAGTTTTCGACATATGTTTACATTTACATTTAACTTCAACTTACAATAGTGCCACAAATTGAATAATAACTTCCACATAGCTGTGATAATTTATTCTCTTAAGAAAGACATTCTCATAGAATGAAGTGAGTGCCCATGACTTGACCACAAAGAAAATATTTGTATTCGTGTACCCATAAACTTTTGAAACATTATATTATTCGAGTCTTTTCGAAAAAATTTCAATTTTCACCAAATCACCCCTTATTTATCCCCTACCACCTGACGCGATCTTACCCAAAAACAATTCGATGCGTTTCTTTGTCGGGTGGGAACTGGATACCAAATTCGTTCGAAAGTTATTGCGCTTATTAACAGCCAGACCTACATGCCGACGGACCGACCGACATACCTACAGACAAACAAAGTTTCGTTCCAGAAATCAAGTTTTCTATATGTTTTGAGACTTTTACGCTCTTTTAGCAAAAGAAAGCGAAATTTTTTGCAACAATATTTCACCCCCACACATTCAACCCCTAATTTAATTTCACCACATAATACCAGATGTTTGATGAAATTAAAAGGTTTTTAATAAATAAACCCTATAACGTTATATTGATTGAGTTTTAACGAAAAAATGTCACTTTTCACGAAAGCATCATCTACCCACTATAGCGATTTCACACAAAAACAATCCGTTCGATTGTCGAGTGCTAACTATATACCAAATTTAAAAACGGTATCTCGATTAATTCTAAAGTTATCGTGACTACAAACAGACAGAAATACAGACGGACAGACCGACAGACAGACAGAACCACAGACCGACAAACAAAGCAAACTTTTGTTCCCAAATCATGTTTTCTATATGTTTTTATACTTTTTACGACGTTTAAGCCAAAAACATTTTTTTTTGAAATTTTTGTCGCCCATGCGATACTTCCACACCTTGTGACGATATCGAAGTAAAATAAAATACCTACAACTTAAAAATAAATTCAAACTTGTGATCAAATTGTCAGCTATTAGAATTTAGAATTTGGGTTTCTTCCATTTTTACAGGCGAGTACACATTCTGGCAATAATACTGACAAAGCAAATCCCAAAGAGACACCATTTAGAAAAAGTTTAAACTAAAGCCGTCAACAATTTAAGAAAATCTGAACATAAAAGAAAAAAAATTATATCTTGAAAACCACAAAGAATGGCATAATATACATGGGGGTTAAATTGATTTGTATTAGTGTCCCCTAACCCCAGACTTTTGCTGGTAAACCATATATATATATATATATATATATATATATATATATATATATATATATATATATATATATATATATATATATATATATATATATATATATATATATATATATATATATATATATATATATATTAACAGGCTGAACAGCTCAGTTTGCGAGGTGAGTAACCTCTCGCTTTGCACTAGGAAGTTGCGGGTTGTATTCGGACAGTCGGTCTTTTTCGCTCGAATGTGGACTGGCCGGCTTCTGATGAGTTGCGGGTGGTGTTCTTTGTCTATATGTTTATGTAAGCCCCCCCCCCCCTCCCCTCCAAGAACAAGTCAAAGAGAGTGCAGAGTTGGTCTACTGTGGTGTTATTATTAGTATATATATATATATATATATATATATATATATATATATATATATATATATATATATATATATATATATATATATATATATATCTTCGTGTGCGTATGTGTGTATCACACCGATAACTTAAAAACTAATAGCAAATTTTGATAAAGTTGGACAGGTACCTTTCATCTGTAAGTGGCTTGGATAAGTTCATCAACCAGAAAAATCGTATCAGTATTTCCGAGAAAGTTTCGGATTCTCTCTCGTCAAATTTTCGTATCTCCAACAAAGCTATTGCAACGAAATTTGGTACGCAGCCTTATATTATAAAAATTATGTGCCAAGATTTAGGTCTCTAGGTGAAAAGAAAAAAGGCTCTTTTTTTCTAATCATCCTGTAAATAAAAAGTCTGGACGCATCAAATGCGTTATGGAAGTGAATTTTCATAAAAATGTTTTTAATAGCAAATATGTCTCGTTAATGCAAGCAGGCATCAATTTGGTTACCGGTATAACATATATAGTAGAAATAATGTACCATATTTTATCAAAATAACTTATTGTTTGAAAACGTACAAAAATTTTTCAAAAATAAACTTAAAATATTTCCGAGAAAACTGGTTTCCTAGCCAACAAACCTTAGGTTAATAGCAAATTAAGTTATTAAAATTTGAAGCATTGAATGAAAATTCGCTACCAAAACGCACTTATTTTGTTCTTACAAACATGCACCATATTTCGATAATAAATGCAAAAATGCAATAATATAAGGGTTTTCCAAAAAAAAATTGTAGGTATCACCAACGACTTTTAGGGCAGCCTCTGATTGTCAAAATAATTTTATAAGATGCCGCTCAAGACACCCTATAATTAACGCATATATTTTTTTCTCGTATCTTGTATAATAACAATTATATTGAGCTTTACGGTAGAAATGCGTCACCCTGTACATATGTAAACAGATAAAAACTGAAACTAAACCCGGATATTGATTCTAGGGGAGCTAGTTTGCACTTATTTGAAGAAATCTTTTCAAAAATCAAAAGTCGGGATCTCCTCATTGGTGAATTTTTTTTAAAGAAAATTCACTAATTACAATATTGTTTATTATCGTAATGCACTTGCTGCGTCAATATATTATTTTTAACTTTTCAGTTTTGTTTGATAAATTCCACCATACTCTCTACTATAATGCACTTACTGCGTCAGTATTTCTTCCATAATATGTATTCATTATTATAATATTGTTCATTGCCTTAACTCACTTGTTGCATCAATATATATATCGTATGAAATATTATTTAACATTTTCTTGACAAACTGTACCTACCGGATAGCCGGTTTGCTCAGCTTAACCGAATTATGTTTGTAAGAAGAACAACAAGAAGAAGAAGAAGAAGAAGAAGAAGAAGAAGTACAAACTTCATTCTGGAATAGGCCTTCCAATTTGGCATTAAACTACAAAATTAGACTATTGAAAATGTAAAGTAGTGGCCGCCGCGTATATAGAGTTAAAAATATTCGATTTATAGCCATATCCGCGGTTACATAATTATAAGTATCTTGAAAGATGCATTCATTAGAAGGTATATCACTAAAAATGTGACAGGTCATTTAAAAAGTACATTTTTAAGCATTTTCCCAAAAAATTAAAATCAAAAACTTAATGTAATGATTTAAATAGATAATATGAACGTTAAAAAACATTTATAATTAAAAAATATATTGGAAACTCGTAAAAAGTGCAGATAAACGTGTTGAAAAAATCATTATATATAAATGGGAGAACAAAAATTGATTATTTTAACACAACTCCTTAACCTATATTATATTATACACAGAAAAGTGAGTTTACTCACCATCTCATTAAAATCAATTGACCCAATCTGTAGATAAAAACGTAATCTTTAATAATCAATCAAGGTTAAACGGGCACTATATTAGTTCCAAGCGTAACGTACACGTCGTGATTGGCGTGAAAAGTGTCACAAATTTTGACGTTTAAGCAAATAATTTCAAAACCCTCTCTGCCAAAAATTCCACTGACCTGATTGGTTCAAGGTATAGTAATTTAATGCAAAACCAGCCGCTCTCCAGAAAGTTCTTAGACTTTGATTTTTAGAAAAAATTTCCGTTCGACTTTAAAAGAATAAAAATTTGTTAAACAAGTGCCATAGGTCTTTGATCTAGACCATGTGAATGTTGACGTTACAAATCGCGCCGACTTTGACGTTTTAAGAAGAAAAACTATATTTTCTTTAAAAGCTTACAACTTTTTTTCTTTTACCTTAGAGATCCAGATTTTAGTGCATGTTTTTTTTTCTTATATAAACCTGTGTTTTCCAAAGTTGGATGTCATAGTTTGGTTACTTCCGGAGATATAAAAATTTTCCACAAGAAAAAAGAAAATTTTCCGGGAAAAACTAGTCCGATTTTCCTGGATAACAAACTTATCAAAGCCAGGAACGAAGCGAAAGGAAGGGACTCACTAAATTGTATCAAAATCGGCCCATTATTTTTTGAGTTTCCGGTGTGACACACACACACACACACACAGACATATATATATATATATATATATATATATATATATATATATATATATATATATATATATATATATATATATATATATATATATATATAAACATATAAAGTCTGAAACCAACCAGTGATCCTAAATCGCGCTCATTTGAAGAAATTTGTTCAAAATTCAAAAGTCGCGATCTCCTCATTAATGAATCTTTTTAAAGAAAATTCACTAAAAGGATAAATGGAAAATTCAAAAATCATAGGCAACTAAGTATGACCAGATATCTAAATATCTGCAACATGTAAAATAGAAAACAATTTATCTCGGAAATGACAAGAGATAAGTATAGGGAAATGTTAACAAGATTTAAAGAGATTTTAAATTAAGTAAGAGTAAGTAGAAAAATATAAGGTGTTCCATTTGAGACTATTAACTTATGTGTGAAATAAGTTGCTCTAGTTGGGCACCTACTATAGAAGCCTCTGTATAAGTAACTGAAAGCATTAACTGCGCTTTCCTCAGAACCAAGCTTCGTCGGTCTCCTCATTGAGGCATAATCTCCAACCTTGATTAGGACATTTTGAAAATTTTGAAGAAATCTAATTACCTCGAGAACGTCTCATTTTTGGCATATAGTGCCTCCATAAGATTTGATGTAGAATTTGATGCGAAATGTTAAAATGCAAAAATATATAGGGTGTTCAATTTAAAATAACAAAATACATTGTACTTCCAGTTTAACGGGAAGCGCCATATACCTTCAGGTAGTTCCACCAGATTCCTCAAATCCGCTTATGGCCAAACACCTATATATATATATATATATATATATATATATATATATATATATATATATATATATATATATATATATATATATATATCTATATATATATATATATATATATATATATATATATATATATATATCTATATATATATATATATATATATATATATATATATATATATATATATATATATATAAGCACAATGAGAAAGAGTAGCAACTTACAAAAAATAATCACATAGAGGGTCCTATTTAAAAATAAATATCTAGTTTGTACTTTAAAAACGCAGTGATCAATTATTTTTCTGATATTTGGATATAAACTCAATGAAATTTTTTTACAACTTTTCTACTTCCAATTTTCCTTCAAATGGAATAATAAAAAACTTAAGAAGTGTTAAATATGGATCACTTATATAGGTTGCAATATAACCCTACAATGTTTTTTGTATATTTTTGTTTAAACTCTATACATAATTTGTTTACACTGTATGTAAACAATATCTAGTAACAACATAGTGCTCTAAATATTACAAACTTAAAAATTTGTAGAAGCGTGTCATACCTATATAATGTGCAAACTACAATTAAAAGAAACTTTATTTGCAATAAACTCTTTTATTGCTTTTTTCGCCTTCTTATACCTATCATGAAATTCTTTATGACCGCAATTCAAAGATTTGCCAGCATATTAATAATAAAACATGTTCTTAATAGTACGAAAAACATTGAAACTATGAATCGGACCTGTAGGATCAAGGTTGCTGGTTTAATATCTCGCCCACTACCAGTGTCGAAATAAATTAAGTAGTAGACTTTTCTTAGTTAGTTATTATGAATTTTGTTATTCAACGGAAACAACAATTAAATATCATACTGATGGCATCATGCTAGATGGGAGTATCAAAAAAAGGTTGTTTTTAGGAAAGAAAAAATGTTCCACAAATAGAATATTTATTTATTTCTCGGTTTACTCAGATTACTATTCGTCACATTCGCAAGCATTTCAATACGTGTTGAATTATTCAGAAGAAAATGATATTGGTGAATTTCTGTTCATACGCCTTATTTGCTCGACAATATTTTAACTTTGCGCGGGGCGTATATCGTTATATTATGTGAATAAAATAAGTGTAAGAGAAAAAAACTGCTTCATTCAAAAAATAAAATAATAATTGTAGGAGGCCATTTTTTAGTGCAAAGTTTTTTTTTCTTATTTATAATTGGGTTAGTACTCAACAGAGTTAGGGTTTTAGTCTTCGGATCTTTTATTCTTTTTTATATATGTTTTTATTTATATTATAATAGGCGAATGGTAGCAGTACAGTCTCGCTGGACAAATAAACGGAATCATAGTATTATCTGTCGTACCTGCGGTATTCCTGGAGTCTTCAATGGTCAGGAAGGTGTTCTCTGTAGTCACTTTGCTTTATTTTGATTCTTTTGATTCAACAAAGTACGTTTCTTATATTCAATTCTAGAGCCATATGATCCGATGGAAGATTGTAGCATAGCACCATTTAAAGTAAGGTTTGGCTTTAGCGCCTGAGCTTGGTATCATTAGAAGTAGAGTCACTGTACCAAATTACTTCGAGGAGCCACCAACGGGAAAACGATACCTTGGTTTCCGCAGAAATGTTATCGTCAATACTCTGAAGGAAATGCCTCTTGAAATAATGCGAAATATGTATTTTCAACATAATGGTGCTCGGTCCCATAATTTAAGAATTGCTCGGTATTATTTATACGAACAAGCTGGGGATAAATGGTTGGGTATAGATGGTCCAGTGAGATCACCAGACCTCACGCCAATAGACTTCTTTGTGTCGGCTTATATCAAAAATAATGTCTGTAGAACGACTCCTAATAGTTTGAATGAATTACGTAAAAAGTTTTTACAGGCAATCAGCTTGATAAGCCCTGAAGTTCTTCAAAATGTAATGAGAAAAACTGTAAGAAGAACAAGGTTGTGTGTGATGTGAGTGGGATAAACTTTGAGCATTTAATTTGATTTTCCTTCACATTAATCGTTTATATTTCTTTACATTTTTTATATTACAGTTAACTATGTCATCTAGTTTTCATTCAATTGTGTAAGAAGGATTTCCCGCGTTTAGTTGTCATAATTGAACTGCGCTTGAGTCACGTGCCAAAAACAATATGTAGCCTCAGAAAATCAAATAATTCAGAGGATAAGTACACTTGGTGGACCAAAATCACCATAGCACATATTTCTAAAGACCTGACGATAATTTCACGAACAAAGTTAGCGTCATCAGAGGATGAAAAAGAATGTTCAATGTCGTTGAACAGCAAATTTTTCGCAAGCTCTGATTCTCAAATCGGCTCGAAAGGGTACGAAACTATAGGGGTGGCACTAAATCCGTGGTTGCCACAAACTCAACTTTGTCACATCAACCCCTTAAGGGTGGTGATAACAACCCTTATATTTTAAATGGGCAACATGGGTCGAGTGTTTATCATTTGAAAGCTCTTTCTTTTCTGAATTCAGCACACTAATTTTTTTGGAAGTTTTATCAACTCGTTTAAAAATTATTCACAGTTGAAGATGCAAAAACGCATTTCACTCAATCCGATAAGAAATGTGCTGATAGTCAATGTTTTGTTGGTTTGTAAACAAAAAATTGACTATCAGAACATTTCTTATCGGAATGAGAGAAATGCGGTTTATTATTTCAGTTTATCGGTGGCTTTGATCTTGATAGTACTACCGAAAATTAATTACACAATGGTGTATTCTGTAGAAGAAAGAGTTGAAATAATTACTCTTTTTTTTTAAAGATGACTGTGCCAACCGTACTACAAATTTGTTTAATGAACGACATCCGAACAGACATGTTAACAGAAAATACATTTTGGAGTTAGTTGCAAAGTTTCGACAAAGTCGTTCAGTAGCCAACAAAAAACGGGATCCTGAACGTGAATTTCCGGTTGGAAATGAGACTACTGAGATTGAAGTTTTAGGACAAATTGCTGCAGACCCAACTTTGAGCACGAGAAAATTGGCCACTGTTTCAAACATCAAAAGAAGAACTATTCAGCGAATATTAAAGCATCATAAATTTCACCCGTATAAAATTCAGCTTGTACAACAACTGAATGAAGATGATTTTGATCGGCGGCTGGAGTTTTGTGAAGTTATGACTGCACGAATAGCTGATAACGGGAACTTTCTGTTTAATATCTGTTTTTCAGACGAGTGTAGTTTTTATTCAACTCTACAGTCAATCGTCATAATTGTCTTTATTGGGCAGATAATAATCCACGAAATGTTCACGAAGTCCACACTCAAACTCCACAGAAATTGAATGTCTGGACTGGCATTTTTGGAGACCGTTTAATTGGACCAATTTTTCCTGATGGCAATTTGAGTGGCGACACGTATTTGGAGTTACTAGAAGATATCGTTTACCCTCTACTAATTGACATTGTTGAAAATGATGATCGCTATCAAGAAAATCAATTAGTGTTTCAACAAGATGGAGCTCCTCCGCATTTTTCACAACGTGTTAGGGAGTTTATGAACAGAGAGTTTCCAGAGCAATGGTTTGGGCGTAGTGGTGCTATTGAGTGGCCTCCTAGATCACCGGATTTAACTCCTTTAGACTTCTTTCTATGGGGTCTTTTAAAGAGTAGAATTTACGCAACAGAACCGGAGTCTCTGGAAGAATTACGACGACGTATTATTGAAGAATGCCGTCTAATAACTTCAGAAATGCTCCGGAAGGCCAGAGATCGTTTTGAACAAAATTTGTACTTTTGTATGGAAGCTGGTGGTCAACAATTTGAACATTTACTTAACTGAATAAACATTTTTAATAGGATGTGTGAATATCAGTTATATTTGTGGTTTCGTGTTGTGACCTATTATTTAAAGTACCTTACCGATTTTCTAGTAACGACTAGTTTTTGTAACAGAAGTGCACGTCAAGCAGTCATTGGATACTGACATCGGCTTCCAAATACATAGAAGAATACCTGATTACAAAACATTTATGAAAGTACACAGACACTAGAGATGCAATTACCAGTTAACGTCGAATTAGCAGGCAACTTGGAGAACCACGAGTGACGGTTTGTCGAATTTTAAAACGTGAAGGCCTAGATCCATATTATTATAGGAAGGTCCGGGTTTGCTTGAGGCAGACCTTAATTATCGTCTATTTTATTTTACCTGGATTATATGACAAGCAATGGTAAACTTTAATTTCTGCAGATTAGTTTGGACAGGTGAAGCTTTATTTACCCGTTTCATTAATCTGAGAAACCTGCATCGGTGGGAAGTAGAAAATCGTAAAGCAATACGTGCGTCAAGCTTTCGGCATGAATTTTTCGTGAACGTTTAGTCTGGCTCTATTTGGTTCCTAGTTGATCCTTACATTCTTCTTATAAGATTAGATGCCGCCAATTACCTACATTTCCTTATGGAAGAACGGCCACCACTTTTAGAATATGTTCCCCTGATCATAAGAAAACACATGTGGATTCAAATAGATGGGCCGCCAGCACATTTCGGAATTGAGGTCCGGAAGTTTCGGAACGACAATGATCCACAGTATATTGGGGCACCTATTGCATGGCCGCCTAGATCCCCTGATCATAATCATTTAGATTATTATTTTTTGGGACAAATCAAAGATTTAGTATACATACAAGTTTCAAACAACTGAGAAGAATTATAGGAGCATATTCAGCAAGCTACTCAACAAATAAAAGAAATCCAGCGTTACATAGGAATTGTCACTTCATCCATTGGCATAAGAGCACAACCTTGTATTCAGTATTTTAAATACGTGATGGATTACAGATTTGTTAAATAACTTAAGATTTGTTTGGTTTTGAAATTTAAATCTTATAATAATTTCTTAGGATTGTAACTTCGGAAGGAATAAAAATTGAACCACCACTTTTGTGCTTTTTGGTCTTAGAATTAGGCCGACTATATGCACAGAAAATTTGAATATAACAATACGGGACACCTCTATATAGTTTGTGTATAACATAATGTTGCAGGTGAAAGTTTTGGTACAAAATTGGCGCTAATTAAAAACAAATCTTTTAACTGACGATATGGGTTAGTTCCCTAAAACTTAGTTTTTGCTACGTAAAAACTTTTTAGGTAAAATCGTTTGAATAGGAACCTTTTTTCTTAACCAGTCAACTTCCTCAGGTCCAAGATAAAATATTTATCAGTGCGAAGAGTACTTTGTCTATTGAATGCAAATATCTAGTGAGTATATATATATATATATATATATATATATATATATATATATATATATATATATATATATATATATATATATATATATATATATATATATATATGTCTGTGTGTGTATGTGTGTGTGTGTATAATTAAATTTCAATATTTACCATGTTTTATTCAAACAGTCACAATAGTTCATGTTGAATATATGCAAATATTTGTTTTTTATGCCACATCTAAACACGTATTTCGGTCTTACACATTAAATAAATTCCTTTAATTTAGTCTCTGAGAATACACTTTAATAAGGATTTTCAAATAATTAGTAGTACTAATTATAAGCATGCAAAATAAAAACTAGACATCCTTGACTATATTTCTGTAATGATCGAGATTACTAAGTCTAATTTGGAATGTTGGGCATGTTTGTACAGCAGTTACTCTAAAATCAACTTATAATAATTAAATAATCAATTATTACGCGTAGATTTTCAATTTAATCTGATTTGCTATAAATTTAATCCTTCTAGGACAATCTCCTGAAAAAATAAATATTCTTATTTGGCCCATTCTCATCCACTCCTGCACATAAAGCTCCTCCATGTTTATCCCTCGATGTCTATCCTTAGCACTTAAGGCACTTGGCACTTCTCGTTATTTCCCTGGTTGGCCACTGCATTATCACCTCATCTACTCGAACTTATCACTGGCGGCGAGCCCTACACAGTACCATTTATAAATGGCTACACATTGTATGACATCAATTACTCTCGTCCTCTTCTCGATGGCCTCGTTCCTGATTTGGTCTCTCAAGGTGATCCACGGCATTGCATGTTAAATTATCATTTGGCAAACCCATAGGCACGGTTTTGTGTTAGGGTTACAGTCTGAAGGCCGTAGGTTACGATGGGTAATATACAGTAGTCGAAGACCATCCTTTTCTGGTGATGGGGGTATCCAGTTTTTCGAGTGTGTGACGAATCACCTCAAATATGTGGTTGTCGAGCTTAACCTGGATGATGTCCTGTTTCTTCAGCTCTCTCAGCATGGCTCTAATCTCGTCTACGTCGGGGCTCATAAGGACGATATCATCAGCGAAGCGAGAGTGGCTTAGGAACATCTCTGTTCCCACCTAAAATTTTTGAAAACATCTTGTAGTGCAAGGGTAAACAGCTTCAACGAAATAGTTGCGCCATGTCTAATTAGCCTTTTTATGTGGATCTTCTTCTTCTTCTTCTAAGTCTTCTTTGACTGAAATGGAGAGTAACGTGTTCGTAGATGTAGATGAGTCGAAAGCCTTATGATAATTGGCAAACGCAAGAGGGAGTGGCATGTTGTATTACGTTTTTTCTTGATAAGTGGGCGCACTGTCTAGATTTCATCAATCGAAAAATAAATAGGGTCCTTCAATTACCACAATAGTCCCTTCATTTCACATTAGGATTCCTCACAGTTGCTTTAGTCTGTTAGCCTTTTAATAAGCTTTGGAAAGTGTAGGGAATTTAACTCGAACACCTGCCGCTCAGTCAAAATATTTCCTGCCAACCAATTGCAGCTTGAGTTCAACAAGACATTTCCTGACAATGCTATTGAAACCTTGGAGATAATGCATGTCGCCCCCAGAACCCCTCCGATTAATCGAATTTTGACCTATTAGGTTCGTTTTTTTCTTTCTTTCTTTATTGGTTTGTATTTAATTATCTTACTAACTGTTTGAAGATTGTCAATGGTTTTTGTATAGATTTTTTGAAATAAAAAGCGAACAAGCTATTGTCATAAAGAATTATGAAAACTCGCTATTTTTTGTAACACACATCTGACTCCATAATAAAGACTTTTAAAAGAAATATTATTTGACGACCGTTGCAGGATTTAACTGTTGGAGTATTTCATACAAAGAAAGACTGGTTGAAATCAAAATATTCTCATTCTTGGTAATATAAATAGCGAACGACGCAGATTTATTTCCTTAGGTCGAATGTTAATACAATGGGCTATTTATTTGAAAATATTGAAATATTAGGCGCAGTTGGATCCTTAAGGGCCTCTTCTTTTCTTAGGCCCTTGAAACGTCGGAATAAAAAATATTCTGCCTCTTAAAACATAGTTGCGATGGGTATTTGAGCTTCTGAAGCAGAAAGACGTTACAGTTTTGAACAGCGGTTGTACTTTACCATGAGTAGTATGCATTAGGTAGAGGGCTTTAGTCAATCAGACGCGAATATATCCCTCTGTAAGATTTTTTGTTAGAGACAAAGAGGGCAAGTTTTTAAATAGATGCGAGAGCATCGTTAGAAGCAGATTCTCCAACGACCGCCAAATGAAAACAGCCTCTTTGTGCGAAGAAAAGTTCACCTACTATATTTTTAAATCACAACAAATCATGTGCTTTTAATTAAAGTTTAAAATAGCGGTGTCTTCAGTTAGGTTAATTATTTTGTGTAAAGGGCCCCATTCGTTACGATTGGTAAGAGAGAAAAAAATCTTTTTCTGTCTTTTCATGAATTTCAGGGCATTTATTCTATTAAATTGCAAGGGTCTACTTCTAGGAATTTACTAAAAATTCTATAAATTTACTAGAAAGTCCGAGTCTCAATAAGTCTAGGAGTCTAACTTCAATCCTCCGAATGTTTCTAGGAATTTACTAAAAATAGCCGTGGGCTGTAGTCAATCAACCCTACCCGGCTGAAGTTATGGGTTTCGATAATTAGCTAATGAATAATTATGGGGCAAGTAGTTGCCATATCGTTCAATCAACCTGTTGTTCTTCACTTTTGGTTTTTGGTTTGATAACTCCTGCTAATTGATTTTGGAATGGAAATATTGATGTCAAGCCCAATTTTTATCCCTAATGACGTGGTAATTAAAGAAAAATGAACGAGTGAGTTTTTTAACAAAAACAGAAAATATATTAACTTCCCTCAGATCTTAAAATATGCTGGACAGAAAACACATCAAATAAAAAAGCCATAACATTTTCATATCATTTTTAAGTCAATCATATTCTTATTGTTATCTCTTTCGAGTGAATTAAATATGAGTAAAGAGCCTTGAGCTCAGAAATCTGATTTGTTTAGAGTTGAGCATGCATCTAAAATATATAATTTAATCTATCTGGCCAGATTGAATACTTATTTATGCTTATTTTTAAGAATTTTTTTATGATAAAATAGTTTTGAAATCTACTGCTTACTGAGTAATGTTTCTATTTTACACTGTGAAACCTTAAGTAATAAAAGAATGTGTTTAGAAGAATTTCAAATTACTTTTAACGACAATTTAATAAACTTAAAGAAAGATAATAATTTTAGAAATCCCTACCCTTATTCATATTTCATAGACAAAACAAAAAACAAATTCAAATACACAATAGTTAGCTTCATATGGCACTTTTCGACTTCACTCAAATTTATAAAAAGGTTTTTTCATGTTTGTTATTTCACAATTAGTTATAGTAAAACTCGCGTTAGATGTAAGTATTTTAAACTTGTAGATTTTTCCTATGTAAATTGTAAACTTTTTTCTTTCCATGTTGTAGACTTGAGAATGGAATAAGCTCGGTTTTAAATAAAGAGTTTTATTTTGAAAATGACGGCTTTCCCGCAATTTTTGAGTATATATATATATATATATATATATATATATATATATATATATATATATATATATATATATATATATATATATATATATATATATATATTGATAACTGACACCGGATATGGGTTCTAGGATCTCAACTGCTGTGTCTGATACACTGTTAACTAAGTTTCAAAAACAGAATTTAATAAATTGCATACTGTATAGATCTCCTTCTTTATGCGAACATTTATAATTATTTTTTAAATCTTACAGACATTTTTTACCAAATTTGGGTACTTACTTATGTTAGTCAATTCGTTTGTAGTTATCTGGCGAACACACACACACACACACACACACACACACACACACACAAATATATATATATATATATATATATATATATATATATATATATATATATATATATATATATATATATATATATATATATATATATATATATATATACATATAAAGTGAAACTGACCCCGGAATGGGTTGTAGGAGTCCTAGTTCGCGCTCATTTAAAAAAAAATCAAAAATAAAAAGTCGGGATCATAACAGCTGATTCTGCTACACTGTTAACTAAGTTTGAAAAACAGAATTTACTGCGTAAATTGCATATTGCATATAGATCTCCTTCTTTATGCGAACATCTATAATTATTTTTTAAATCCTACAGACATTTTTTAACAAATTTACTTACTTATGTTAGTCAATTCGTTTGTAGTTATCTGATGAACATTTAACTTACCTATTTTAGCGATTTAGAGAGAAAATTTGTAATAGAAAAAACTTTCAAATTTCAACACGCAAATGCAAACCTTTTGCAGTCATACATTTAATCCAACGCTTTTCTAATAACACGATACCCTTCAAAACATTTTCTTTCGGCAACTCTTAAAAAAAGTCGGAAATTGCTTCTTAGTTGAAGAAAATCGGACGTCCTAAGAAGTTTTTTTCGGCTCAGGAGAAATGTAATAGTCGGATGGAGTCGGGCCACGGGGTGATTTTTTAGGCAAAATTAGTGGGCCTCTTTTGGTCTATAGTAACTTTAAATTTATTAATTTTACAGCTCGGTGGTCGAGTGGTAAGAACGTGCCTCTGTAACCAAGGGTACTGTGTTTGACTCCCAGTAGGGGATCCTTTCACTTTTTTAATACTTACTGTAGAATTAACACCAACCGATATTGTTGCAATGTGTTTCAGAAAATTCGACGGGGGCAAAAAGCCGCCGGTGCCGTGTACTATACATATACATATATATATATATATATATATATATATATATATATATATATATATATATATATATATATATATATATATATATATATATATATATATATGAGATATATGAGGTTTCTTAGTTATTAGAAAATTAACCATTTAAAAAAATATAAACAATCGCTACCCTAACGCGCTTGTACGTCAGGATTTTTTTGAAATCGTTCAAAATGACTGCAGAGTAGAAATTTAACATTTCTTCATCTAAAGCCTATTTGAAATCATTTAATCATTTTTTATCTTAAGCCGTTGATCAAATAATAATAATAAGAACACATTATTACCGCCATTTTGAAATTAGTAGGTTTAGCAGCAAAAGTCACAATTTATTTATTTATGTATTTATTATTAAAGTTATACAATGCATCTCACAAATAAGCTATGCTTGTGCTTGTGGTGATACAAGTTTGTTAAACATCCTCTTTCCAAATTTCTTGTATCCAAATAATTTCAATGAATGTGACTTCTTAATTTTCCTTCTTCTGCTATCAGCACTCCGACCAACGCTTCCACAGTAGCCATGAAGATTAATATTCACTTCTATTTAAACATTATATTAGATTAAAATTTTTCCAATTCAATTATATGCTGCTGTCTGTGTTGGGTATCTAGGGAAATTTTATTTATTTTTATTATTTATATATTTATTTGATTTATATTCACTCAAGTAAAGCAATTTCAAGTCCCCTACAGACGCTTAGTTTTTGAACACAGGCCGACTGTGTCAACCTGGTTTGCGCCGACATATCGACACCCCTGTAATACGTCCGGCAGACTGCACGGGCTGTTGGCCTGGCCTGAGTAAATAAAATATTGCTTGAATTTGGCTCACGCAAACTAACAAGTCTGAGCGTATGTGTGCTTATTGAGTTCATTTGTTGAGTCGCGAAGCAAAAAATGAAAAATACACACATCTTGTCTAATTTAAATAAACAGTTTTTATGCGAGTTTATTGAAATTACTAAAGCTTTCCATCTTGATGGAAGTGTAAAAAGGAAGGAGTATAGTGATATAAATGAAAAATCTACAGCTTACGAAGCGTTAGTACAGAAAATGAAGCAGATCAAGTCAGTTGCAAATACAGAAACAGTTGCTAAACAATTTGAATATAAAGAAGTTTTTTCAGAAAATAACTAAAGAGTTATGAGGAGCAAAGTAAGCGGGGCCGAAGAAGATGAAATAATACTTCAAATTTGTGGTATTTTGATTTGCTACTATGCATTTTTGCTTTTTCTTTATTATTGCACAAGCAAGTAGAATACAATACAGAACCGTGTCGCATTGTGATGCCATTTTAGCACTGAAGAAAATAGAAATCATTGTGCAAAAAAAACTGTGCGTGTAGGATACGGGCACATGCTAGTTTATGCAAACTGTCCTGCACAGTGGGCCTGTGTTTATGAACTAAGCGTCTGTAGGGGCCTTTCAGACTACTACATAAAGAAACAACATCTTGTACTTTGTGATAATACAATTTAGATGGATTATTTTTTTGAACCATTTGACAGTGCGAAATATGAGTCCTTGCTGACATTATTATGAATTATGATAGGTTATTCTATAATATTATAAAGTTTTATTTTTCTTGAGCTTGGCAATATGCATTTTATTTAAAAACTTCTCCCATAATACATAAAAACATTTTCTTCCTGATTGACGCTGTAATCCTTTTTTTAACAAAAGTAAAATATTTAGGATGGTTAGGGTTCCGTTAGTGAAATAGGTCCCTACATTTTAAGCTGACAGCTAAGTCGACTAAAGAAATACGGTTTTACCATAGCATTGTTCCCTATGCTGTGGTTTTATTGCAGTTAATAAGTTACCTGACAGAGCCCTTTTATATTCTAGAGCAGAGATTCCCAACATTTTTCTCCTTGTGAATCCTTCTAAAAACTTAAATAAATTGCCGACCCCTCATGTGTAGTAATAACAATATAGTCAATAAAACAATAAAATTAGATTGGTGTTAAAATATAAAATCGTTTATAACAAAAAAATCAAACATAATCGTAAAATATTTACAAACAAATCTAATAAAACTAAAATGATAGCCCAACAGGTTCTGAGCTAAACTTAGTCTTAGGTTAAACTTGAAAAAAGTCTCAACGCGGTATTTTTGTCTGTTTGGTGGAACAACGAAAAGTTGAGGCTTACATAAGGTTTCTGCATTGAACCTGTTTCTGTATTTATTTTTCAGGTGATGTTAAAAATCCTTTCTCACACAGATATGTTATATAAAATGGTAATACAATTTGAATGGCTTTTCTTACAAAACAGGATACTCATTTCTTACACTGAGACAAAATTAACTAAAAGAGTGATCTTTAAAAACAGCTTTTATAGAACCGCCAGCTGTGGGACATGTTAAAGATTCCTATCCTCCTTACAGAAAAGCAAAGGTTCGGCAAAATTTCTAGGATGTTGGTGTAACTGCTCACTGGCATCGGTGATTGACCATAGTCGCGGAAATACACCGACGTTAAAGAAACAAAAACACACACACAGAACCGCCAGATGAAAAAGCAATGAGTTTTTCTTTTTCGAGTTAAGTTATAGATGTTTGTAAACTATATCCTGGAAAAGAATTTGTTCGATCTAGATATATTAGGTCTATTAAAAAAATAATCATTGAAAGTTAATTGAAGCTATTTGACGTGTTCAATCATATCCCTTTTAATATTTTTATTAAGTTGAATTTCATTTGCTGAGAAATTTCGCTGAGAGATCAAAACATGCATACTCAGTCATCTCCAGACTATAATTTCAAAAGGTAAACTTCGTTAGCATGACTTTTATCATGCACACTGAAAATGGCGACACCTAGGTCATGTGAAAATATATTTTAATCATTTCATTTTAAAAAATGTCAGCTAAGAATGCAAGTTTTTACAGCCAAAGATAATTGGACATAAAAGAGAACAAATAAAATGGGTGGTTAAGAAAAAATGCTTGAACTTCAATTCAAGTAAGCGGGTCAAAAATTTGTCACGAGAAAGCCATTTAACTTCTGTATGGAGAAGCAAAGAAACGTTGCCTGCAGACTTTTTGCAAAGCGCTTAAAATAAACGAGAATTTGTGTGTGTGGTGTTATTGCTGACATTGAGACTGTCTCTCATTAGCCACAAATGGTAATTTAAAGACGAGAATTTATAGCACGTGATTTAATCAAATTTACAATGTTTTATAGCATCGGCTAAAACACTGGTCGACGTTACAGGAATACGTTTGCATACCATTGCTTTTCTATGAATACAGCACTGAGTCTATGCAATATTCTAATTGATCTTCTTTCTTTGCGCCAGAAGGCCAGCAAAATTTCCGGTCACTAATGTTGCAAGAAAACCAGCTTATTCCAAATACAGGTGTAGAGACTTTTTCTCGGGCTTCAGAATTGCTCATTTCTTTTGTATGTAACCGCTTTCGACGTTTTACGGCATCATCAGATAGTTTTTTCTATTTGCTTTAAAGCAGCCATTGATCATATCGAAAACTGCGTCTCCTCTGGTAGTGGTTTTCAGAGGTTTCGCAAGCAATACATCTTCTTGAATGGAATTCTTAAACATACATCTAAGCTGTACAGCAGCGTTTGCTACATTGGTTACTCATCAAGTTATATCGCGAAATAATGCAATTTTAGACTATTCAAAAGTTTACTTTCTACGTGATTTGCCAAATCATGGTATCTCCACAATGCTATGTTTTTTGATAAGGGAACCAGGTCATTGTTTGCCGCCTTTTTCCAAAATTTTTTCTCTTGCTTATGCATACTGGAGTGGTTAAGCATGTTTCTGAAAAAAAAATTGAAAATCTGGTTGGCCCTTAATATGCAGTACTGCCAATTGATTTTGCCATATTTTTATTAGCAAATTATCAATAGTACCATGAATATGTGTCTATTTATTTATGTATTTGCTGAAAATCATACATATCTCAGTACATTAAATATTTCGTAATATTTTCACGGAGATTTAAAATTCAGCAATTGCTATATTTTTTGCTGACCCCTTCTACCAAGCACGTGAGCCCTCAGGGGTATGCGAGCCCCCGGTTGGGAAGCGCTGTTCTAGAGCATAGGTTCACAAAGTCGTTCCTACTAGCCCCCAGGCGCCCTAGTGACCGCTGACGAGGTCTGTGACAAATTAAAATTAATTTGGGGTTACGTGGACAACGTCGGGGGCACGAAAAAGGTTTAATATAAACTAAAATAATTGTGACCGATTTTCATTATTATGAAAGTTTAAATAAATAGCCATAAATAAATTGGCAGCGACTTTTTACATCGTAAGTAAAATATACAGACAGATAGGTACTTAAAATACAAGTAATGACAAGTATCTCACGATGGAAGTCAGACCGACTGCGGCCATCTGTCTATTTCTTTGCAGGTTTAAACAGGAACAGAATCTCGTCACCGCCACTACATGCAAGAGCTTGTCTAAATTATGGCACCATAAAAGTGTGGTGCATCTAATCGTCTAAATTATGGGACTATAAAAGAGAGGTGCATCTAATCGACTGAATTATGGCACTATAAAAGAGTCGTGCATCTAATCGCCTAAATTATGCCACTATAAAAGAGTCTTGCATCTAATCAACCATTTGGTTCTGTTTGTCATTGATGTAAAGTGCATGCCACAATTTTTTCTAGATAGCGTAATGTTACGTAATTATTTTTGAATACGATTGATATCTTCTTGTATATTAGTGAATTTTCTTTAAAAAAATTCACTAATGAGGAGATCCCGACTTTTGAATTTTGAAAAAATTTCTTCAAATGAGCGCTAATTAGGCCCTCCAGAAAACATATCCGGGGTCAGTTTCAATTTTTATATGTTTAATATATATTATATATATATATATATATATATATATATATATATATATATATATATATATATATATATATATATATATATATATATATATATATATATATATATATATATATATATATATATATATATATATATATATATATATATATATATATATATATATATATATATATATATATATATATATATATATATATATATATATTTATATATATATATATATATATATATATATATATATATATATATATATATATATATATATATGTATCACACCGATAACTCAAAAAATAATGGGCCGATTTTGATTAAATTTGGTAAAAAAATTCCTTTTGCAAATGGCTTGGATCAGTTCGTTAGCCAAGAAAATCTGCCCAGGTTTTCCCGGAAAATTTTGTGTTTTCTTTCGAAAAAAATTTATATCTCCGGAATTAACAAAGTAAGGGCAACCAAATTTGGCATGCAGGTTTACATCCTTATAGGTAAGTTACGCACCAAAATTTAGCTATGTAGGTCAAAAGACAAAAAAGTTATAGGCATTTAAAGAAAAATAAATTGGGGTTTTCCTCAAAACGTCAAAGTGGCGATTTAAAATGTCAAAATTGGCAACATTTAGGCAAAGAACTTGAATCTTATACGGGCTATAGAAATAAAATGTCTCAAGAAGGATGTTTTACAAACCCTAAAGTCTTAGTTTCAATCGTCATCGTCCTTCATTTTACTAAAATATTCCCAGAAAATTCATTTCAAATAGACCTTGTCTCTGATGCTTGGCAGTAGCTTTAGCTATATAGTTTATCGTTTAATGGTATATAATTTTTGTCGAATTTTCGTAAAAAATCAATAAAGCTCAATATATCCGTTATTATATAAGATATGAAAAATTTTTGTATATATTAATTATAGGGTGTCTTGAGCTACATCTTAAAATAATATTTCTACAATCACAGGATGGCCCATTAGTCGTTGGTGATACAAATTTCCATTTTTTTTTAAATCAAACACGCCTTATGTTATTGCATTTTTGCATTTTCCATCGAAATATAATGCATGTTTGTAAGAAAAGAAATTCTGGACGCAGCAAGTGCGTTATGGTAGCGAATTTTGATCAAATGTTTCATATTTGAACAGCTCAATTTGCTATTAACCTATAAGGTTGACCAAGAAACGTCTTTTTTCGGGAACACTTTAAGTTTACTTTTGGAAATTTTTGTACATTTTCACACAATAAAGTTATTTTGCTGAAACAAGGCACATTGTTTTTACTATATAAGTTATACTGGTAACCAAATTTGATGCCTGCTTTCTTAAAAAAAACACACATATTTGTTATTAAAAACATTTTAATGAAAATTCACTACCATAACGCACTTGCTGCGTCCAGAATTTTTTTATGTATTCAAGGAAAGTTACGCTAGAGATAAAAAAGATACAGATTTTTGTTATAACAGTCAAAGCAACATATTTGAAAAAACAGCATCATTGAGGCAATTCTTTGAGATAACATCTGAGCGAGATTACGATGGATTTTTTTATTTACTAACTGGCGAGTACCTGGCATGCGTTGCAATGCCACTGAAAGAGAGAAAATTTGGAAAATAAAAGAAAATGGGATGATTGAATGTTCCCGGAAATCACACTGAATATTGGCAATATTAATTATTATCTAAATTCAATTGACTCCTTTAGACAATCAACAAAAAGTAAATAACATTTGTTAACGGTTTTATACACTATCGAAATAAATATTTACTTATAATGACATACAAATTCTAAATTTTGCTGTGGTTTTATTATACAGTGTGGAAAATCCAAATGGAATAAATTCAGTATCTTAATTATTGTGCATATTTATAAGTCTGGACGCAGCAAGTGCGTTATGGTAGTGAATTTTCATAGAAATGATCTGGCACCAAATATTTTTTATAACTGTTTTTCTTGCAACATACAAATATAAATTTTGATATATAGTTTTCCTTTAACATGTTAAACTTACGTACCAAATTTGGTTACCATAGCTTTTTTATTTTTGGACATAAAAATTTTCTCCGAAAGAAAACACAAAATTTTCCTGGATAACCTGGTTAGATTCTCGTGGCTAACGGACTTTTCCAAGCCACTTACAAAAGGAAGGGACGTGCCACATTTCATCAAAATCGGTCCATTATTTTTTGAGTTATCGGTGTGATACCTCTATATATATATATATATATATATATATATATATATATATATATATATATATATATATATATATATATATATATATATATATATATATATATATATATAAACATATAAAAATTGACACTTATCCCGGATGTGGGTTTTAGGGGTCCTAGTTCGTGCTCATTTGAAGAAATTTTTTCAAAAGTCGGGACCTCCCCATCAGTGAATTTTTTCTAAGAATATTCACTAAAAATCCTTAAACACGGTAATTTTAGATCAAAAACTACATCCTGCAAATGAAAACTTCACCCCTACATTCAACCCCCTTCGAGTACCTGTTGCAACCCCCAAAATTTCAAATAGGAAGTGAGGGCTTGTGTATTGTGAAAGCTTGAAAGGCCTCTTTATTTTCTATTCAAAAATGCTATGGTTTTAAAATATTTTGCAAAAATTAATAGTTAACAAAATGAAGGACGAACTTCACTGCAATACACTAAATAGTGCTTAAAATTAAATCATAACTTCCACATACTTGTTATAATCTACTCTCCTCAGAAAGACACCCCTCATTTATCCGCTACCCCCTGAACCCATCATACTCAAAAACAATTCGAAACATTCCTTTGTCGAGTGCTAACTGGACATCAAATTTGAAGCTGATATCTGAATTCCTGTAAAAGTTATTGCGCCCACTGGCAAGCAAACGTACGCCGACAAACCTAACAACCGACAGACCGACACACACACAAATTTTCGTTCCAGAATCAAGTTTTCTATATGGTGCGACTTTTTAAGTTTTTTACGCCGTTTTAACCAGAAAAATTCGCAATTTATGTCACCGATATTCCACCCCTACACATTCAGCCCCTACACATTCAACCCCTAATTGAATTTCAGCACGGAATATCAGATGTTTGATGAAACTGAAGGTTTTCTAATAAAAAAAACCCAAAACGTTATATTACTCGAATTTTAACGAAGAATTTTCAATTTTCACCAAATCACCCCCCATTCATCCTCTACCCCCTAGGGCGATTTTACTCAAAAACAATCCGAACCGTTTGTTTGTCGGGTGCTAACTGTATACTAAATTTGATGACAATATCTCATACAGACCGACTGACAACAACTTTTTTGTTCTCAAATCATGTTTTCTATATGTTCTAGCACTTTTTAGGACGTTTAAGGCAAAAAAATTAAAATATTTGTCATCTATGCCATACTTCCACACGTAGTGACGATTTTTGTTAAATAAACAATGTTTCTAAATTGCAGTCAACAACTGATAGCCAACTGTTATACGGTTACAATCACACAACAAGTTGCTAAGGGGTTTTAAACAAAACTAGCAATGCCAACTGTGAGGAATGTTGATCACTTTTTATGTCTTCTTTTTATTTGATACCGCCCGAAATAGACAATGAATTTGTTATTGTTTGCTTTCTCATGATCAAGAACGAAATGAGAATAGTTATTAATTTTTAGTGTATTGTAGCGAAATTCGTCAGTCAGATACATTTGTTTTTTTCTTAAGTTGGGTTATGTAATAAATTGTAAAACCATATCATTTTTAAATAGACAATGAAGAGATCCTTCAACTGAGTTATAGCAAGCACCTACTTTCTGTTTACAAATTTAGTGGTTGAATGCATAATGTTATTTTTAATCTAAAATTGACGTATTTCGGGATTTTTTATAAATATGCATTATATTTGAGATACTGAATTTATTCTATTTGGCGGTTCCACACTGTATATATCCTATCAATATTTGAATTTTTCACGCCAAGCAAAATTACAGAGAAAATTTTTGTCAGTTCTAACAGCCATTTAAATTTCCTTATTTTTTGTCATGTGACACCAATCACCCAATCACATTTAACTGATAACAACATTCAAGGATGTTTTAAATCACTATGACACCAAGACTGTCAACTTCATATTGCAAATAAAATTTTAAATGTCATGTTTTGGCCATGGGAATTTTCAATCTATGGACGAGCCAATTAAAGAAAAAATTCCAAAAAATACCACACAATAACACAAATACACGTGGGGAATATTTATCGAGTTTTGCTGTGAACGAAAATATCAGTTCAATGATCATAGAAGCGTAGAAGGCCTGGCATTGATACTGAAAGATTGGGCCGTCGATATGATAAAGATCGGACAGAATTAAAAGAAGCAACGGTAAAGATTATGACATGGAACGTCTCGTTCAAACTTTTACAAGAGAAGTACTATAATGAGTATAAGAATATAAATGGCCCGTTTAACAACATATGTAGTATTTAAACCTGCCCGAGAGGCCCGCCAGGCCACCAGAAAGAACTAAGTGAAGATTTGAACCTGTAATGAGCACTGACAAGCACACTTGGAGAACCCAAATCACCACAATACATCTTAAAAGGCCTAACGCTCATTTCGCTAACCAAGTTAGCGTCATCAGAGGATGAAAACATTCTAATTGATTTCTACTTATACACGTATTTATATGGACTTTCAGGTAAAATACCGACAACGAGAGTGGAATTTTTAAGGAGCAGACGCAACCTTTGTGTATTATATCCTCAATTGCCGGAAGAGGTTATTGAATTTCCCTTTATTACACCAGTTTCCAGCTGCGTGATCCCTAACTGATATTTTCGTTTGTCGGAAATATTTGTATTGTTTCCTTATATCTCAGGAACTAGAAAATAATAATAAATTACCCTTTCTAGATGTACTAGTTATCAAGAATAAAGACACCTTAGAATTCGATGTCCATGGAAAAGAAACCATCACCCTAACCTACATTCCTAATGACTCACATCATATGTACGCACAAAAAGTGGCCAGCCTAAATTTTTTACTAAACAGGGTAGTTAATTTTTCTTTAAGTAAATATACCAAATAATTAAATTATATTAAGAACGTGGGCGAATATAACGTATACACTGCTTCTCTAGTGAAGAAATTAATTAACAAACTGATAACAAAGAAGATGTTAGCAGAATCAACTACGTTTATAAGAGAGAAAGCGGGAAAACCTTTGTGTGCTTACCTTTTAAACCTCCAATCACGAGGGGTCTAGATGTATCTTTTAAAAAGCCTACTTGCAATTAACATTTTCGACAAAAAATACCTTAAAAAACCTGCTAAGTAACCCAAAAGACAAGGACAGTGCGGCCAAAATGTCGGGAATTTATGAAATACGTTGTGGTGGTCGTGATCTTAAATACGTAGAACAAACAAAAAGTTCTATTGCAATTGGATTCAAAGAACACTTAGCACGATTAAAATACGGGACTATAGACAGATCTATCGTTGCCCGACATATTTGGTATAATAATCACCACGTGAATGAGGAGAATCTAAAATTAATTAAAAATGTTAGAAAACCAGGACAATTGAACGCCTTCGAAAGTATATTTATCGCTAAATATAATAATAATAATAAATGTATGAATCTCGCACCACTCCCATCTCCAGTTATTTGATAGAGAGCTTTGTAAAAAAATATATTAATACCGACAAAAGCGCGTGCGAGAGATAAGGAAACAATACAGATATTTCCGACAAACGAAAATATCAGCAAGGGATCACTAAGCTGTCAACTGGTGTAATAAAGGGAACTTCAATAAACTCTTCCGGCAATTGAGGATATGATACACAAAGGTTGCGTCTGGGTACTTAAAAATTTTACTATCGTTGTCGGGCTTTTACCTGAAAGTCTATATAAATACGTGTAGAAATAGAAATCAATTAGAATATTTTCATCCTCTGATGACGCTAACTTGGTTAGCAAAACTACCGTTAGGTCTTTTAAAATATGTTGTTGTGATTTTGGGTTCTCCAAGTGTGCTTGTAACCAGGAACGGACTGCAAGCAGATCCACCTAGACGTAAGACCAGTTAAGTTTCGTTAAGTTTGTCTGAAATAAACCAAATTATATTGTTTGGGGATGAAAATACCCTTGAAAGTCTTATGCGTAAATTCTGCCATATTGCTGCTGTAGAATTCGTATGGAGAGGAGGCGAGGCAGTTGCCTGTTTTTTGGATTTTTTCAAATCGATGCCTCTCCAACAAATCGCACTAAATATAATCCGGTGTTCAGTAAAACCTGCCAAGGCGGTTCAAAAAGCTTTACAAGTAGTATAAATGGTTGAAAGTCAAAGCTTCCCTGTACACCGTTTTCATAAACTGCTATCAAAACGAGGCGAACTTATTACCTCACTACGGCTACCAAATCTACACTGAAAATGAAGACCAATAACTGACCTGACAACATTATTGAGCAACACATATTTGAAAAAAAGGGAAGAAGCAGACCAAGAGGAAAATTTCTGGAGTACCCGCCCCAAATGATGAACTACAGAAGCCACAATGAAATACTGGAGGCATATCGTTATGACGACAAAGCGACGTCGCCTGTAGATTGCGATGATGATGGTAATTTATGGGTGTTATACTTAAAGCTATTCTAATTGACGTATTGAATAAATATATGGCTCTAAAATATTCAAAGATATAAATTATAGTCTAATGTCCATGATCTCTAGACTGCAAGTTCACCTACAACTATTATTAAAGCTCTATAAATGCAGGTATATGAGAATCCATCACGGGCCAAGGCTGCCTTGACCAACTATAATTACTTCGATCAATCTCATTATTTATGCGCAAAGTGTTATGTCAGTTTAGTGATACGCTATAATTCTTTCACTCTATTAAGAATTTGTTATGGTATCTTAATAAATAAACTGATTGTAAAATAGTGCCGCTATTTAAATATACATATATAGAATTAAAATTCTTTATTGATTTCGTTTTTTTTTTACGTTCTGGCCTGTAGGTGAACTCATTCAGCCACGGTCATTTTTATTTCATTGGCATTTTATGAGTTTGTTTTATGTATTTTATTTCTTTATCACCATACAATTTTTTTAAAAGTTGGAATTCAATTAAGTTGACTACATTTATACGAAGGTATATCTAGCTATCCTGGAAACTTTGGTAGCAACTCCGATGATTTATATATAAGCTACAACGTTTGACACATAAAAGTTAAATAGTGACAGAACTGTGAGTTTATTGAAAACGCACGACAAAGAAAGGTTGCGGTCAGATGTTAAATATCTATTTTTGAAAGGGTTATCAGCAACGACATTTTTGCTGATATGGTAGAAACCTTGGATGATATATGTCCTTCGTATGCTAATATTAAAACTGGATTGCGGAAGTTAGGAGAAGAGGACGATTAAATCTCAAAGAGGAGGAGCACCGTTCTGGAAGATCAATTTCTTTTACCTTTACTCATTTCAGCTTCAGTTTCATATCCGTTAATGTGCATTATGGTGCTTTGAATTTTGTATAGACTGGAAACAAAACAGACCGTTCAGTGCCCGCTCTGCTTCGTTTTAGCTCGAGACCTCCAGGCGTGTAAAACACATTTTCCGTTATCTCTCGCTGCGCTCGAGATATTCCACTCAGAACGTCACCTACCTCCTCTCACCGCAACTAGGTTAGATTTGAATTAATGTTAGTGGGCTATTCCAGTCGCTCCACCGCAACCTTAGGTACGTGGCCGAATATAACACTACTTGCCTAGTAGAAAAATTAATCAACAAACAGAAAACAAAGAAAATGTTGACGGAATCAACGACGTTCAGAAGAGAAAAGTCGGACAAAACTTTGTTTGCTTACCATTTAAACCTAGAATCACGAGGGGTCTAGACAGCATTTTTTAAAAAGTCAACTTACAGCTAACATTTTCAACAACAAATACGCTAAAAAACTTGCTAGGTAACCCAAAAGACAAGGATAGCACGGACAAAATGTCGGGAATTTAGGAAATAAGTTGCAAAGATTGTAATCTTAAATACGTCGGACAAACCAAAAGAATGATTGGAATTAGATTCAAATGACACTTATCCCAATTACGTTACGGTCTTCCGTCGCCCGACACATTTGGGATAATACTCATCACGTTGATAAAGATAATCTGAAATTAATAAAAAATGTTAGAAAACCAGGACACCTAAACGCGTTCGAAAGCGTATATATTGCGAAATATAGTTACAACAAAAAATGCATAAACGCTTCACCACCGCCAAATACGAGTCACCTGATCGATTGCTTTGTTAAATAATTCCCACGTTTCAGCACGTTCTAAAGACAAAATAAGTATACAGATATTGCCACCAAAGGAATCTATGTTAATTTAGCATTCGTTGAACCTTCTCAAAACTATTACAGATGGACACTTTTTAGATAAAGTAGTAGGGACAGTGCAAAGACCTTGTCCGGCGATAAAAATACAATACACTGTGAATTTTGCATGCGACTAGTTTCCCACCTCAGTTCGATCTCTTTAACTAAGATCCGGTATATAAGTTGATCTTAGTTTTTCAGTATTTAGAATGTTTCATCCTCTGATGACGCTAACTTGGTTAGTGAAACGATCGTCAGGTCTTTTAAAATGTGTGTGGTGATTTGGGTTCTCCAAGTGTACTTATCATTTCCGAGTTATTTAATATTGCTCATTTTCTGTTATAAAACATGTATAACCATAAATAAAGCTCTTCTCCTTGTGTTTTTTCTTTACTTGTATTATTTATAAAACTTACGAATATGTTTTTATTACACCTTGGTTAATGTTTTTATTAGTTTGTCATTTAAATAATATACTATACCACAAAAAGTAATATCCATTGTTTTTTTATACCCTAATCCCACTGTCGCCTTTCATTAGAATACAAAACGCAATTAATCACGTTTTGTAGAGTTTTCTCAACGTCGGTTTCTTTCCGCGACCATGACCAATCACCGACGCCAGGGAGCAGTTTCACCTGACTGTACTGGAACCTTTGTCTAACCCCTGGCCTTATGTAAGAATCGTAGGGATCTTTAACGTGCCCAACATTTTATGGTACGGGAACGACTGCTTTATGTCCCCCTCCTAAAGACGAAGCATGAAGACATTCAACTTGCTCAAACACAAGGCCACAACTTCGGATATTAATTTTTTTACAGTATGCTCAAAAAGTTAAATAATCCCCGTCTGGAAGCCGAACCAAAGATTCTTGTATTCAGAGGCATTATACCATCGAGGATGATTTTGTAGAGTTATATAAATAAAATAAAAAGATGTCACCTATACATAAATATTTTACGGGAATAGCTAACACTTTATGCAAGATACGAGGCTATATTGATATATAGTTAGCCTGGAAACTTTCCTGTGGGCAAAATAAAATTCTGTTAATGTGATAAGAACTATGATGTTTTATACATGAGCTGTCAAAGTTTGACATTCAAAAGGTAAATAGTGGCAAAAATGTGAATTTTTGGAAAACAGCATGCCCGAGAAAAGCTAGCTTTTGGTGAGACAAGAATTTCAGTCAGTTACTAAGTATTTATTAAAAAAAAGAACAAGACAAAGAAATGTTCACACTGGGTGATCAATTTCCTTCGTATTCTACTATTGAAAACTGGGTTGCAGAATTTAAAAGATGACTATCAAGTGTGACTGTGACTTATCAAAAAAAATGTGGATTCTGTCCATGAAATGCTGGTAGAAAATCGACGAGTTTGCCTCGAGCGTATAGCAGAACCATTGCACAGTTCCTGCGAACGCTTATTACACATTGTGTATCACGACTTGTGAGTAAGAAAGCATTTGGCTAAATTAATTCTGAAATGCACTAGTTTGACAATGTCAGAGGAAACGTGCCACCGTTTTGAACAAGACATCCATATTATTTACCGCTTGTCACTATGGAAGAAACATGGGTCCATCACTATGATTCAGACACAGCAAACAAAAGAGTAGATGCAGCCCTTGTTCAAAAGTCGGCTGCCAATGTTCTTGCTTCGCCAAATATCTCTGCAAATATTGAATAATTCTGCTAGATTTTCCGTAACGAAGTAGAACTTCCACGCCAGCATACAACAGTGAATTGATGCCTAACTAAATTATGACAGGAAATTGTGGAAAATTGCCTCAAAATATTGGCCAAAAGTGTGGTTTGTAACGCAAAGTCCCTACCTACAAATCGTTGATTGTACTGCAAACAATTGAAAAGTTTGGTTTCTATTTGGTTAACCACCGCATTCTCCCGATTTAGCTCCATCAGACTATTTGTTCCCAAATAAACAGGCATTTGGAAGTAAACGAAGTTTGATAAACAACTAAGACCAGGTTAAATAATTTTTTAAAGCGTTGTGAATTGCTTTATGAATATTTTGCTAAATGTGCGAGGCTAAGTGGATATCATGGTAAATAAATAAAATTTTATTATATAAAATTAATGCGTTTTCTATTGTATGCTAAGTACTCTTCGATACCTCCTCGTGGTTAGAAATGAAACGTTTCTAAATATATCTAGTTTTTTAATGAAAATTATAAACCAAAACTTTTTAATATTTATAATAATCCTGAAACCCAAATGAGCATGCGATATACATTGTTCTGTTTTCTGCAAATGTGTGGTTGAACAATATTGAAAAAAATATTAGCCAATATAACAAAAAATATTGCCAATACCTTATATTAAATTTAACTATTTATAGTTTTCTAATTGTAAGGTATTTTTTCTGATGCATTAATTTTGTCAATGTTGTGTAATTAAATACCTCGCGTTGATAAGTGGGATATCTTTAGAAACTTTGCGATAAATCCTATTACCATATTTTTAACATTGCTATTTTTTCTCCCATAAAACATATTATATAAATAAAGCTCTTATGTTATTGTTTTCTTTACACATAATATTCCCAAAATATATGGATGAATTTTTATTACACCAACGTTGATATTTTTTATTAGTTTATGATTTAAGTAATATTCAAATTTTAGATTCTGCAAAAAGTATAATTAATTGTTTTTCTATATTCTAATCTCCTTTCATTAAAAGACGAAAGCTATTTAATCACGTTTTTTAGAGTTATGAGACTTGAAAAAAAGTCGCTTATACATAAACATTTCATGGAAATAGATAACACATTTAGCAAGACACTTTTTAAAACACACACAATATATATATATATATATATATATATATATATATATATATATATATATATATATATATATATATATATACCTTGTATGTTTTTTATCGGCAGTCTATTTGCGGGACAATGGCCAATCACCAAGGCCAGCGAGCGGTTTCACCTCATTACCCTGGAAATTTTGCAAATATTCCAATTTTAGATACTGCAAAAAGTATAATTAATTGTTTTTAGTGAATTTTTTTTAAGAAAATTGAGGAGATCCCGACTTTTGAATTTTAAACAAATTTCTTCAAATGAGCACGAACTATGCCCCCCTAGAACCCATAACCCAGGGTCAGTTACAATTTTTAATGAATTTTCTTTAAAAAAAATTCACTAATTAGGAGAACCCGACTTTTGAATTTTGAAAAAAATCCTTCAAATGAGCACTAATTAGGCCCCCGAGAACACATATCCGGGGTCAGTTTCAATTTTTTTATGTTTATATATATATATATATATATATATGATATGATATGATCAAATTTGGTGAGTACCTTCCTTTTGCCAATGGCTTGGATAAGTTCGTTACACAGGAAAATCTGCTCAGTGGAAATAGATGAAACAATGATTTCTTTTAATTTGACAGACGGATTCCCTCGGTCAGTATCAGTTCTGAGCTGACCTTAAATGTATGGAATTTTGACCACGAAATTATAATGCATGTTTGTAAGAAAATAAATTCGGGACTCAGCAAGTGCGTTATGGTAGCGAATTTTTATTGAATGCCTCAAATTTGAATAGCTCAATTTGCTATTAACCTATAAGGTTCACTGGCCAGAAAACTAGTTTTTTCGGTAACATTTTCAGTTTATTTTCGAAAATTTTTTATACATTTTCAAACAGTAAAGTTATTTTCATGAAACATGGTACATTTTTTCTACTATATATGTTATACTGGTAACCAAATTTGATGTCTGCTTTAAAAAAAAACACATATTTGCTATTTAAAACATTTTTATGAAAATTCACTATTATAACGCACTTGCTGCGTCCAGACTTTTATCTGTTATGTTAACAGTTATGCAAAGAAGCAGAAACAAATACGGATTATGTAAACAAAATGTCGCAAGAAGAGTTTCTGCAAACCCTTAAGTTTCAGTTACAACCGTCATTGTCCTTCATTTTACTAAAATATATCCAGACCCTTTCTGTGATGTTTGGCGGTAGTTTTAGTTTATGGTTTAACGGTCTATCATTTTTAGCCAATTTTCGTAGAAAAAATTCGTTAATGAGGAGACGCGACTTTTGACTTTTAAAAATATTTCTTCAAATGAGCGCAAACTAGCCCCCCTAGAGAATCCATATCCGGGTTTAGCTTCAGTTTTTATCTGTTTACATATATACAGGGTGACGCATTTATACGGAAAGCTCAATATAATTGTTATTATACATGATACGAGAAAAATTTGTATACGTTAATTATAGGGTGTCTTGAGCTACATCTCGTAAAATTATGTTGACAATCACAGGGTGGCCCATAAGTCGTTGGTGATACCTACAATTTTTTTGCAACACCCTTATATTATTGCATTTTTGAAATTTTTATCAAAATATGATGCATGTTTATAAGAAAAAAATCGAGACGAAGTAAGTGCATTTTGGTAGCGAAATTTCATTAAATGCTTCAAATTTCAGTAACTCAATTTTCCATTAACCCAAGGTTTGTTGGCTAGGAAACCAGTTTTCTCGGAAACATTTTAAGTTTATTTTCGGAAAATTTTTGTACATTTTCAAACAATAAGTTATTTTGATAAAATATCGTACATTGTTTCTACTATATAGGTTATACCGGTAACCAGATTGATGCCTGCTTGCATTAGAGAGACATAATTACTATTAAAAACATTTAAATACAAATTCACTTCCATAACACATTTGCTGTCTCCAGACTTTTTTATATTCTAATGTCCTCCCATTAAAAGACGAAACGTATTTAATGACGTTTTGTAGAGTTATGAGACTTGAAAAAAAAGTCGCCTATACATAAACATTTCATGGGAATAGACAACACATTTAACAAGATACTTATTTTAAATAAGTACTACTTTTTAGTGAATTTTCTTAAAAAAAATTCACTAATGAGGAGATCCCGACTTTTGAATTTTGAAAAAATTTCTTCAAATGACCGCGAACTAGGCCCCCTAGAACACATATCCGGGGTCCGTTTCAATTTTTATATGTTTATATATATATATATATTTATATATATATATATATATATATATATATATATATATATATATATATATATATATATATATATATATATATATATATATATATATATATATATATATATATGTATCACACCGATAACTCAAAAAATAATAGGCCGATTTTGACTAAATTTGGTGGAAAAATTCCTTTTGCAAATGGCATGGATAAGTTCGTTAGCCAGGAAAATCTGCCCAGGTTTTCCCGGAAAATTTTGTATTTTCTTTAGAAAAAAATTTATATCTCCGGAATTAACAAAGTAAGGGCAACCAAATTTGGTACGCTAGTTAATATCCTTATAGGTAAGCCACCTACCAAAATTTAGCTATGTACGTCAAAAGACAAAAAAGTTATACGCATTTAAAGAAAAATAAATTGGGGTTTTCCTCAAAACGTCAAAGTTGCGATTTAAAACGTCAAAATCGGCAACATTTAGGCAAAGAACTTGAATCTAATACGGGATATGGAAATCAAATGTCTCAAGAAGGATCTTTTACAAACTCTGAAGTATTAGTTTCAACCGTCATTGTCCTTCATTTTCCTAAAATGTTTCCAGAAAATTCATTTCAAATAGACCCTGTTCTGATGCTTGGCAGTAGCCTTAGCTATAGAGTTTATCGTTTAATGGTATATAATTTTTGTCGAATTTTCGTAAAAAATCAATAAAGCTCAATATATCCGTTATTATACAAGATATGAAGAAAATTTGTATATATTAATTATAAGGTGTCTTGAGCTACATCTTAAAAAAATATTTCTACAATCACACGATGGCCCATAAGTCGTTGGTGATACAAATTTTCTTTTTTTTTTTAATCAAACACGCCTTATGTTATTGCATTTTTGAATTTTTCAGCGATGCATGTTTGTAAGAAAAGAAATTCGGGACGCAGCAAGTGTGTTATGGTAGCGAATTTTCATTAAATGCTTCAAATTTGAATAGCTCAATTTGCTATTAACCTATAAGGTTGACCAAGAAACGAGTTTTTCCGGGAACACTTTAAGTTTACTTTTGGAAATTTTTGTACATTTTCACACAATAAAGTTATTTTTATGAAACATGGCACATTGTTTTTACTATATAGGTTATACTGGTAACCAAAATTGATGCCTGCTTTCTTAAAAAGGAAACACACATATTTGCAATTAAAAACATTTTTATGAAAATTCACTACCATAACGCACTTGCTGCGTCCAGAGTTTTTTAATATATATATATATATATATATATATATATATATATATATATATATATATATACCTTGTATATTTTTTCAATGGCCAATCCCTAAGGCCAGCGAGCAGTTTCACCTCAAATGAAAAGCTTACCCAATGAACTACTTAAAGAGTAAAGAAACAAACAAAGCATTTTTTCAGTAGATTGAAGTAGAGCATCTGGATTTTTGTTCGATGATCAAGCAAAGGATGATTCTCTGTACTAGAATATACCATAAGATAGATAGCTCTCTCCTAAACTGAATTCAAAAGCGATGTGGTAAAAAGAAATATAAAATTGACTTATGAACCGAAGGTGTGAAGTCCTTCAAATAAAAGGCTGAAAACCACAATTTCAAATAAATTCATATCGCCCTAATCTTCTTGTTTAGTAAAAGCTGTTCTGTATACAGCCAAATAATAATAACAATACAGTAGAAAAACTCCACAACCCGAAATCTTAAGATTTATGATTACATGCATATGGACAAGATACATTACCCACTATAACTAATCAGAAACCGGCTCCCCCCAGGTTCAAGCGAAAAAAGCCGACTTGTAAAATATGGGACTCGAACCCGTGAACTAACAAACTGAATTCCTCAGGTTTCTCGCTTGTCGATTTCCTGTAAATGAAAAATAGTTTTAAACTACGTATGTGTTTCCATTTACAAAGGATTTTCAACTATGACGCCCGCTTTCGCGCAGCACAGAGGCGGTCTTCTTTCGTTTTGTTGCGAGTCACAGAATGTGGTATCTTTCGTTTCTCAAAATATGTATAAAACCTATTTCTCAATAGTTAGCTCTTTTCAGTATCTCTGTTTCTACTTGTGCCCGCAAGGCTTCTTAATATGTAACCACTTTTGAGGTACATACTGTAAATTGCCGTGGACCTTAATCATCGGTGGTATAAGATTTGAGTTGTAGTACTTTTTCTACTGAAAGCCATGAATTTGGTTTTATATTTAGACTCGCATTTTTGTAACTTGGTTTAATAGATGCTGGGAGTAGAGATCCATCACAACGCATAGGTAATGTAAATCAGTGCTTGTCGCAAGTTCCAAACTTCACTTAATGTAAATCTATTGAACTGTGAACAAATTTCCAAACATATTCAAACAATTTGCTGCTTATAATAAAAAAACACGATCTAATTGATTTATGTCAGATTTTGTAGAAAAAGGTGTAATAGGAATTTTTAGAGAAAGTAGTATCTTATGCATTATTTATTTTCAGGTTGAACAGTATCGCCCAAGATGACGGAGGGGCCGACAGATCTAGAAATGCGGCGGAGGCAGTTCAAAGTTCAGATGTCAACAGTTCATACAAGAAGACAACAGGCTGTGTGTGTGAGAAGAGCTTATAAAAGATATGGTACTAAAAGTAACCCTTATGTTATATTAGATGGACTGAATATGACTGTACCAAAAGGCTGTATGTAAGTGACTTCTCACACCAATAAGTTTAATAATCAATATATTTTACTAGTGACTCTCACTATTGCGTACATATAACGGACATGCGAAATCCGTTCTCAACTGAGACGGGGGCAATTTTACAGAAAATACTGTTTTACCGAAAAAGATACATGCCCAGTTTCACAAAGCTCGATTAAACATTTAACGGCCGGAAATTTAACAAACGCTATTAAAAACTAATAAATAAAAGAACCATAAAAAACACTAAAGGTTTTGTTCAAAATAACTTCCATTTTCTCTCACACATAACTGCACCCTTCGTCGAAAATTAAAGTCGACTCTGTTAAGTAATTGGATGTCACTTTTAATAATGGTCCACTTGTTATTGATGCGACTCCACAAATCTGCCGCAGTTTGAACTGGTGTCAAATACACAGATTATTTTAAAGCCCCCTAGAGAAAAAAATCACATTTGTTTAGGTTTGGTGATCGTGCTGGCCAATGTTGAGGGCAATTAATTCCACGACTTAACCATCGATTTGGAAACTGTTTGTTTAAAAATCCACGAACTTTTGTAGTGAAATGTGGTGGCGCCCTATCATGCATAAACCACATTTCGCTGCGCAGTTGTAAGGGCAGCTCCTCCAGTAGCTCAGGAAGAACATTTTGCAATGTAAAATGAAATTACAAAAAAACAGTCTTGCCTGTAAATCCCGCGGTAGCAGTTCTTGTACTTTTTGAAGGTGATAGGGATGCAGCAGATTGAGTCGGATAATTGTATGGACCGTCGGCTGTGTTATATGAAACTGCCTGGATAGTCGTCTGGAGCTGGTTTGAGGCTCACTTTCTATACTGTCTACCAGACGCTCTTCAGTTCGTGCGTTTACTGGACGAACGCCTCCTCCAGTATTTTTTATGAAAAGGGAACCCGTTTCCCGAGCTCTACGTGCAACGTTTACGATATGGTACATTATGATTAGGAACCATGGGTGTCTGCGCAAAATTTTATATTAAAAATCAGCATGTTTTGAGGTCCTCTACCAGCACACATTCTGTGTCCATTGCGTTGTGAATCACCCTGTATATATATATATATATATATATATATATATATATATATATATATATATATATATATATATATATATATATATCAATGTTCGTGAAAATTGAATATGTCGACTGAAGACTGCAAAAGAATTGAATAGATCTAGCACAACAATAAAAGCAAAACCTCAATATGCTTGAGTTCGCCGTTTTGAATAAACCAGCACCACTTGTTTTAGCTGCATAAGTAAGGCTAGAGCTAGTTTAACCCTAGGCCTCAGAGAGACCTGAGTTGAGGGTTGAACACTTTGAGACGTTAGAGACGATCTCCGGCGAGATTTGGAGAGTAAGCAGATTGACACCCCGTTCGAGTTACAACAACCCAACCCACCTTTGTCCACCGCTCTAAGGAGTAGATAGATTGAAGCCTTCGAGTGTCCTTACATATTTCCTTTACCTCTTGAAAATAGCTCCAAAACAGGAGCCGAAACGACGAGTTTCAATAAATTCTGGACGCTGTTCAACCCGAGAACCAAGTATGTCTCACATTAAAGACCGCGGAAATCTTTCCAAACATATATATATATATATATATATATATATATATATATATATATATATATATATATATATATATATATATATATATATATATATATATATATATATATATATATATATATATATATATATTACACCGATATCTCAAAAAATAATGCTCCGGTTTCAATCAAATTTGGTGGGTACCTTCTTTTTGCAAATGTCTTGGATAAGTTCGTTAGTCAGGAAAATCGGCTCAGTTTTTCCCGGAAAATTATGTGTTTCCTGTCGGAAAATTTTTATATTTCCGGAAATAACAAAGTAAGGGGAGACAAGTCACAAAAAGTAAACTATGTACCAAAATCTAGACGTATAGGGTGAAAGGAAAAAAGTTGTAGGCATTTAAAAAAATTGCGAGTGCCACTGATGACCAGGTAAACGCACAAAGGTAAAATATTTTATGTGGATAACAAAATCCTTTGTATGTTACAAATAAAGACTAAGTGTTTTGACGCAAAAAGGTAAAGAAATTTCAGACAAATACTTTGAGGATTTGATCAGTTTTCCTCTTAAAACGTCAAAGTCGTGATTTTAAACGTCAAAATTGGCAACTTTTAGGCAAAGAACCTGAAGCTAATACAGGCTATATAGAGAAAAAGTTGCAAGTAATGTGTTTTACAAGTCTTTAAGTTTCAGCTTCAACCGTCATTGTCCTTCATTTTACTAAAATGTTTCCAGAAAATCCATTTCAAATGGACCCTTTCTCTGGTGCTCTAGCAATAGTTTGAGAATAGAGTTCATTATTATACTCTATCATTTTTAGTAAATTTTCGTAGAAGAAATTCGCTATTGAGGAGACCGCGACTTTTGAAGTTTAAAAAGATTTTTTCAATTGAGCGCGAACCATATCCGAGGTTAGTTTCAGTTTTTATCTGTTAACATATATACATGGTGACGCATTTCTACGGTGAAGCTCAATATTACTGTTATTCTACAAGATACGAGAAACAATTGTATACGTTAATTATAGGGTGTCTTGAGCTACATCTTAAAAAATATTTCTACAATCACTGGGTAGCCCATAAGTCGTTGGTGATACAAATTTCCTTTTTTTTTTAAATCGAACACGCCTTATATTATTGCATTTTTGCATTTTCCATAGAAATATAATGCATGTTTGTAAGAAAAGAAATTCTAGACGCAGCAAGTGCGTTATGGTAGCGAATTTTCATTAAATGCTTCAAATTTGAATAGCTGCTGAATAGTGATTGAGTTTTAGGTATATCACTTTTGTTTTGGTATGTATCTTTCCATTTGCTAGCGTTTTGGTGAATTATTTAAGATTTTGGATTTGTATATTAATCATTTTAGCGAGAAAAATTATTTGAAAAAAAGAATAATTGGCAGTATTTTATGCTGTTAAATGACAAATAAAGAATTTTATATTATGAAATGGATTTTACGATTTATCAAACATCTTACCCGACTTAAATAGGGCAGTTTTAAGTTTTTGCCCCGCCGCAAAAAAATCCAAGATTCGGGGCTGGTTATAAAACAAATACAAAGAAAGCTAGATATTGTAATGCGGTTTTGATGTGATATGTTAAAATAATAATGGAAAAGGTAAAGGAAATCTTATTAAGTTTGTGATTATTAATTATTTATTATATGATTTATAAAGTTTTATCTAACGTATGCTATATTACATTTTATGGCGATTACACAAGTATAATTAGATATGCTTAGGTACGGCATTTTCTTTGCAATTATTGCGTAAATTGCTGATATCATGATTCTCAATTCATTAGAAACAGGTGTTATTTAAAGAGTTACTCTGTTAACCTAATTTATGAAGATTACATATTGTTTATGTTTATGTTTACGTAATGTATATACAATATTTGGGACATCACCGAATACAAAGAACAATTTTTTTAATTGTGAAAAACATTGTGATTTTGCCTTGAACGTTAAATTTGTTCGACATACTACATTTCATTAATTAAATTGGAACAAAAAAGTTGGCCTCTATATATAAAAAGAAAGTAAAGGAAGATACCAGTCTGTTAAAAAACAAATATTATGTTAACCTGAACAACCTCATGTTTGCTAATAAATATTTACCACATTACGCTTTAAATTAATTTGCACAAGGTTTTGCAGTTTTTAGTGAATTTTCTTTAAAAAATTCACTAATGAGAAGATCGCGACTTGTGAGTTATAAAAAAAATTCTTCAAATGAGCGCAAACTAGGCCCCCTAGAACACAGATCTGGGGTCAGTTTTAATTACATACATACATACATACATATATATATATATATATATATATATATATATATATATATATATATATATATATATATATATATATATATATATATATATATATATATATGTATGTATGTATGTATCACACCGATAACTCAAAAAATAAGGAGCCGATTTTGATAAAATTCTGTGACTACCTTCATCTTGTAAGGCGCTTGGATAAGTTGGTTATCCAGGAAAATCTACTCAGTTTTTCGAGGAAATTTTTAATTTATCCTTCGAAAAAAATTTATATCTCCGTAAATAACAACGTAAGGGCAACTTAATTTGGTACACGGATTTATATCATTAGAAGTAAATTACCTACCAAAATTTAGATCTGTAAGTTAAACGACAAAAAAGTTATAGGCATATAAATTAAAAAAATGGGGTTTTCCTCAAAACGTCATAGTCGCGATTTGAAACGTCAAAATGGGCAACATTTCGGCAAAGAAGCTAAAACTAATACGGGTTATGTAGAGAAAATATTACGAGAAGAATGTTTTACAAACCCTGAAGTCTCAGCTTCAATCGTCATTCACCTTCATTTTACAAAAACATTTCCAGAAAATTTATTTCAAATAGACCATTTATCTGGTGATTTGGAAGTACTTCTGGCTATAGAGCTTATCGTTTAATGGCTTATAAATTAGAGAATTTGCGTAAAGAAATCAAAAAAGCTCAATATGTGCGTTATTATACAAGATACGAATTTTTTTTCATGGTTTTAGAGGTCCTAGTACACGCTCATCTGAGTACCTCATTATCAATATTAAGCTTCGGAGATACAAATTTATTTTAAATTTTTTTTTTTGTCGTGGAAGAAACCAATTTGATTGTTTTTTAATTGGGAGTGTAGGGGAAACCCTCATGGGTCGTCGGCGTTTTGCGCTTGGGTGTATGCCGGACTCCTACCGGCTAAAACCGCCTTCCACAAGGTGAAGCAGGCCTGTAACTACCTTTTGATATTACTTCAGGCCAACTTATCCCTTATTCTTTTGACTGTATCACTGCTGTGCTGTTTCTGTTCCCTTTTGAAAAATATATGTAGCCCTCTCTTCGCCCTCTTTGCTCTACAATATGTTTTTAATGGTCTGCTCAATAAGTTCCCACTTATCTACACTATCTAGTATGTGCTTTACTGTGTTTTCGATGGTCAATTCTTCACCAATCTTAACTATTGAGGTTCTTCTTATTGCATTCAATTTATTGTACCTCAACGCTGTATGTCCTCGAGTGTCTCGTTCATCGCAGTAAATACAATCTTCACTGCTGACAATTTAAAATCGATGGCGGTAAGCTTTAAAGCGCCCATGTCCTGATTGAAATTCAAACAGATAGTACCCTATCTCACCAATCCACTTCGTTATCTACGGATTTGTATCTAGGAATAGTTGTTTGGTCCACTGGGCCGTCCTCGACCACTCTTCTTGCCATCTCGCCATCGTATGCTGGCGTGTCCTTTCTCTCTGTGCTCTTTTATTATACTAGTTTCCATATGACCGTTTTTCAGCTAGGAAGGTACCTTTTTTTCCTCCCTCAAGGCTCGCCTGCATCTTTGCCGCTCCGATAGCACCGCACCCTTTGGCTTATTATGCATGCCCTTTGTCTCTACTCCACGTATTCCAAAATCACTGTGCCTTGAACTAGTCTGCACAGCAATTGGTAGGGTGAAGTTTTGCTCTGTCTCCGGTCTAGGCTCACCGTAGATCAGTTGCCTTTTGCGGTCCAGAGCTTAACACTCGCACAAGATTTGCTGAGCTGATTTCTCCCCCTCTCCGCAGAGTCTGCATGCCAGGTACCCCTCGAACCGGCCAATTTTATACAGGTGCTTCTTGACGGCCATGTGTCCCGTTAAGAGTCCTTTTATGTTTCTCAGCTGTCGTCTGCTAAGATTTAGCAGCTCCACTGCTCTCTCTGGACTGGGTTGCCCAATTAATGACTTCCCGTGTCTGAGCCCTGGAAGGTACCTACTATGACCTGTATTGCCTTCGTGGATATGGTTCGGTAGCCCCCCGCAATTTTTATTGCCCTTTTTCTCTGCGCCCTTTCTAATACTCGATTGAGTTGGGTAAAACAAAAGTCATATTAGCGATCAACAAGGAAAAATACGTACCACGTTTATAATTTGGCTGGTACCTTTATTAGGTAGCCCGATCGGAATAGTTATTTCCAGAATAATTGAATTTTCTTATGCAAACCTTTAACAGTTTTGATGAAATTTGTAACAAAAGTTTGTTTTAAGAAGACAACAGTACATATACCAAAATTTAATTTTCTAGCCTCATAGAAAAATAAGTTTTCAATATTCGAGGAAAGAGCACAAGATTAAACAATTTTATATCATAAAACCAATTTATTCAAGTTCATTCACAAAAGAAAGGATATCGTGGATTAAGTGACTGAACTTAGCAAAAAAATTAAAATTAAGTTTTGAGCCCCACAACCCACCACCCGATTGCGCATGCGTGTGACGTCACAGAGACAAAGCAAGATGGCGGCTGGAAACCTGGCGGCGTAAGCTCTAACCTGAGATGACGTAGTCCAAGATGGCGACCAAGATGGCCGACCGGAAGTGAAAAACCCTGGAAATTCGACATTTGAAATGATATTTAGGTTGACCTGTCAAAAAAAGAGGATTTTGGTGAAAATGACGTTCAGAAAATATGGCGGCTAGCGCTACACAAACCTAAATTGTTTATTAATTGGTTTAAAGGTATGGTGTTTGATGTCATTTTACTCGAATCGGCGACCAAAATGCACACATAGCATATGCAAACCTAAGTCTTTTTAGTTTTCCGTGGAACTGGCTTCATGCGGCTATCCGACTTCCTGGTAGAGCCTGCGTGTGACAGGAAATGATGAGTCATGTGTTTATCATTTCAGTTAGATGATGTCATTCAAGGAAACATTCGTTTAAGGTTAAAAACAAAACAACTGATAATACAATTAATTTATTAGGATTAATTCACAAGACTTACATATTAAATTATTACATAATGTCTCTTACGATACCAGTTAGAGGTTTATATTCAAATACATAATCATGAATAACTAAATAGTAAGCTCTAGTTCTATTTTGAAAATTGTCTTTACTCATAAACTCTACCTTGATGTCCACCGTTGAAGACTCATTCTGGTGCTGGCAGTCGATTACACATAGAGCTCGGTCTTCAAACTGATCATAATTTAAGAGAGGCTGGCATTCTAAGCAATCCTTTTAAGTTCTAAGCGAACAGACACCTCTTCACATTGAAAGTTTAAGTTAAATTTTACAGGAACTGAATCTTGGTCCACAATGTCAATGCTTATATTTGAAATCTCTTGTTTGTTCACTGGTAGATAAATTAGATTCTTAGGTTCTATGTCGATTGTATAACCCTGATCAACCATCGGTTCAAACTTATATAACGTATGTGAAGGTTTTCCGTTATAGTAGGAACCCGACAATGTTAGTTTCTATGCGAATCTATTTAACGTCCACTATTTCAATAGGTAAATCAGATTCATGGAAGATACCTAGTTGAAGAACTCGTTTTGAAAATCCCAGCATTCCCCCAATCGGATCATCAGCTTCAAAACTGATACTGGTGCAACACTTTATTTCACATCTAATGGTATTAGTATTAGGTCTCAGAATAAAAGCTAGCTGCTTTTGTTCGCGTGCTGCTGTAGCACCAACAAGTTCATTTTGAAGCAAGTTTTCCAAATGTGTTATTTCATATGCACCAGTGGGTATCGTGATAGTTCTCCAAGTAGCTTCTTCTTTTACATAAAATTTGTTTTTACCTTCATATATGTTCAGCATGCTGTTGTATGTGTAAAACTCTATCAAAGCAACAGCGTAACTACCACCCGGATCCAATTTAATTGGTGGATCGTAGTCTGTTGACAGATGGGAGCTGCGATCTTTCAACGCGAAGGTTTACGACATGACTGAAAAACAGAGGCTACCGTTTGAGTATTTTATTTAAAAATTTTAAAAATAAGTGACCACAATTATAAGTATTATATTTCTGATACACGTCATGCTAATACAATATAGAACAGTCTTTAAGATAACGTTTTAACTCGGCAGGCGGCTACAAGTTTTCATACCACCACATTTCTAACTGCAACCCAATGACTGCCATGCTCCTTGTTTGTTTGCAAATTCATGATCAGCGACTCATTGTTATGTAGAAAATCAAAAATAATTTGGGTGCACCTTTTATAGGAATGATTGGATATCCAACAGGCCAAATTTAATATCAAATGTTTGCACACATATGTATTCCGGCCCCCTAGATGTGACTCTAAAATGTTGTTGTAATAGGAAATGAGGTCTTTAGTTTTCCTATTTTACAACCAATGTCTCAATATTTTCTCTCCAGTTTTACACAACTTTGTTTCATTGAAATAACCAGTATTCTTATCGATAATTAATTAAAAGTCTCCAAATAGACCATACCAGAAGTTGTCTTTAATTTGCCTGTAACTCACACATTACGTAATGTAGCCATTTTAAACACACTACTGAACACTTGGATGCTCAAGAGCAAACTGAAGCACGTCTTATTTCTAAGACAACTGAATGTTTAATGAAGTTGATAGTGTCTGCGGGCAACAATGTATACATGCTGACACCACCCCGGGCTTAAGAACTGTATGTATTAATATTTATTTCCCCCCACATTAGTCGCTTCAACATCCATCCGCTTTCGGATTCTGCAAACTCTAAAGCTTTTGCGTAAATTTCGTTGATATGTATTTTCAAAATTAGTTGAAACTGTTTTTAGTATTGAATGATTTCATTTCTTTTCTATTTCAACTTTGGAACACATACAAGCCAAAGAATTCTAGATTCATTTTAATTTTATCATGTTTAGCTAAAGCAGCTTCAATCAGATGAAGCACTTTATGTCTTATTGTTTCCATAAACTGTTTAATATCAATACCTTTTTCGTGTATACGATAACTGTCAATTCTGTTTCTAAAAGCTTAAGTTAACATATGCACTTGTTCAACATGCCATGGTTCGCATACTTTTGATTTGTGGGCGTTACTGCGCAAATGTCCAGAAAATGCACTATTTTTCACCTGTAACGAGCACGATTCGCAGTATCTCGTCTTAACTACAGGTGCTTAACTAATGAATAAAACATATACTCAGTTCATATATTATTAACACACACGTGTGCGATACATGTGAAGAAGGTCCAACCAAATGGTGTCATACTGGAAGAAAAAGCCAGGCTTAAGGCAGGCAAAATGGTTTATCACCATGACAGAGACAAGTCTGAACCGTTTCTTGAATTGAACGACTTGAGAATAATCACAAGACTTTTCACAGGACACTCACCAGTAATGTATTACCTTGTGAAGATGTGTAGTGCCGACAGTCGGACAGTGAAAACTGCAGATACTGTACTGAATCAGCAGCAACAACAGAACATTTGCTATGCGGCGACTGCCTGGCTCAGTTCTGCAAAAGGCTCAAATACCTTGGAGGGGTGACCTTAACACCCCAAGAAATAACAAAAATAGCCACCAAAAAGATTGTAGACCACATAAAAAGTCTGAACTTTTTGGACTTTTTAGAAAAAAAGAGTTATGCACAAAAAACTCATTGTGGTCGCAACACCAAAGGCCTATACGACTCTTTAAACAATATACAATCAATTCATCCAACACATCATAGCTAACGCTTACCATGGAAGCCCAAAAATCATCGTGATGAATCTTATATTTTTAAACTAATTTTCCAGTCACTGTTATGAAATTGGTATTGGAAATTTTATTTGGAAACACCGCTTATATTTATAGACCTTGTGGAATTGTATTCACAACGGAAAACAAAACCGAGACTTGTACATCTACACCGTCACACTAAAATATATCAGCAGAATAAGACAAACCAACATTTCTGGAACGTTAAGATAGTGATAATTATTAATTATTGACTACATCCAAATGGGTCGATATTCTTGTATAGGTACGAATTACCGCAGTATATATGATTCACAATCTCGAAGCGCATGGAAAAATACCTAAAGGTCGTCTACAAAACCCGAACTTTACATCTTTTCCATGCACTGCCGAGATTAATCACTTCTCTTACGAAACCAGATTTCCATATTCAATTAAAACATGCTATGTTTTAGATTTTAATAGGCAAGCGATTAACATACTAACCTTCAATTTACGAAATTGCTAATTTCAATTTTTGCTGATTTGTATTTGTTTTTCGGTAAGATCATTGTTCGGTTTATTCACATCAAATTCAGTCAAGAATACTGATGTTGCTCGCGATATCTGGTCTTTATCCTCATACCATGAGTATAGTGTATTCACGATCCTTGTCTTTTATTAATGAATGTGAACGACCTTTCTTATGTCGAGGTGATAAATTCAGACTACAAGTATCTTGTATAGAAGATTTTGCTTAAAGTTATCTTATATAAATAAAAATTATTTCTTTCAGGGTGTAAAGAAAGCATAAATTACACCTTCAGGATTCATTGCTAGTATCCATTCTATTACTTCCACATCGTCACCACGTGTGGAATACTTCCACCTCGTCACAACGTGTGGAAGTATCGCATCGGCGACAAAAATTTCAATTCTTTTTCGCTTAAAGGTCGTAAAATTGTCAAAACATATAGAAAACATGATGTGGGAACGAATTTTTTTTATCTGTCGGTCTGTCAGTCTGTATGTCTGTCTGTTTGTAGACACGATAACTTAAGAACCAATCAAGATATCGTCTTCAAAGTACACAAACGACCCATTCGGATTGTTTTTGGGTAAAATTGGTCCAGGGGCTGGGGATGAATGGGGGTGATTTGGTGAAAATTTGTATTTTTTTTTTCATTAAAACTCGAATAATATAACGTTTTAGGGTTTGTTTATTAGAAAACCTTCAATATCATCAAAGATCTGGGACTCTTTGGTAAAATTTAATTAGGGGTTGAATGGGTGGGGGTAAAATATTGACGCAAGAAAGTTCGAAATTTATTTTTGCTAAAACGGCGTAAATAGCTCAAAACATATAGAAAACTATATTCTGGAACGATTTTTTTTGTCAGTCGGTCGGTTGGTCAGTCGGTCTGTCAGTCTCTACATCTGTCTGTTAGTAGACGCAACAACTATCCAACGAATTGAGATATCATTTTCAAATTTGCTATCCAGTGGGCACCGGACAAAGAAACGCTTAGAATTGTTTTTGGGTAACATCACTTCAGAGAGTAGGGGATAAATGAGGCGTGATTTGGTTCAAGTTGAATGTCAAGTCATGGACCCTAAATTCATTCCATGAGAATATATCTCTGAAGAGAATAAATTATCGCAGCTATGTGGAAGTTATGATTCAGTTTGCAGCACTATTTTTATACATTATTGTAATTAATAATACAAAAAAAATCCTTCATGCAAAATTGATTTTCCAATACAATTATTTAACTACAGAAAAAAAAAGCCACTTGTTGACGATTCTTCAAATATATTGATTAATTTTTTACTATTAATTTTTTGAAACTAACGGTTTTTAACCTAACCTAAATTCAGATCGTAGCAAGAAAGTAATAATGCCTTCCAAATTATTTCTAAACATAACAAAAAATTGATCAGATGCCATCATCTAATTTTTGAAAGGTGTAGGCATTTTATTTTTCAAGTTAAAGTCAAGGGTCATTTCCTTTAAAAAAATTAAACTTGTGTTCAAAATGTGAGCTATTAGGAGTTAGAATTTGGGTTTCTTGTATTTTTATAGGCGATCACACATTCTGGTAATCATACTGACAAATAAAAACATAAAGAGGCACTACTTAAAAAAAGTTTGAACTAAAACCGTCGACAATGTAACAAAATGTGAAAATAAAAGAAAAAAAATCATATCTTGAAAACTACAAAGAATCACATAACATGAGGTTTAAATCGATATCTATCCCCAGACTTTTTCGCAGGTAAATCACTCGTGGTACACCTGTATATATATATATATATATATATATATATATATATATATATATATATATATATATATAATAGAAAATTAACAACTGATCCCAAACATGGTCGCGATCTCCTCAATAGCAAATATTTTCTATAAAAATTCGATAATATGGAAAAAATTAGACAAAATTAAAAGTGAAAAGTGAAAAACCTGAGTGACTCAAAATTTATAATATTGTTACATACTTAAAGTTATTAAACTCTGTTAGTATACAGTTCAATGCTTACAATATAATATCCAACGGAAAATGTGGTAAGCTCCATGTAAGTGAATCAAATCCCCTGCCAAAGATTTAGAAACCGGCGGCTGACATGAAAAAAATTAAAAGTCGGATTGAGATATCTTTGGCCTGCTAACAATACTCGTATAATATCTGATGGAAATGTGACAGGCTGTAAGTAGTTCGAAACCGCGCCATGACAATTGTTTTATCGAACTTTAGAAATAAATTTATTTGTGAAAGCAAGAGAATATACCAAAGTATCTTCTAGACGCTGGACTATCTACTACTAATTAATAATAAAAAGCCTGGACGCAGCAAGTGCTTTATGGTAGTGAATTTTCATAGAAATGATCTGGCATCAAATATTTTTTATAACTTTTTTTTCTTGTAACAGAAATATAAATTTTGGTATATAGTTTCCTTTTAAAATCGTAAACTTACGTGTCAAATTCGGTTACCATAGCTTTTCTATTTTTTGAGTTAACAATTTTTTCCGAAAGAAAACTGAAAGTTTTTTGCGGAAAAACTACTCAGATTTTCCTGGCTAACGAATTTATTCAGCCATTTACAAAAGGAAGGTACATGCCAAAGTTTATCAAAATCGAGCCATTATTTTTTGAGTTATCGGTGTGATACATATACATATACATATATATATATATATATATATATATATATATATATATATATATATATATATATATATATATATATATTTATATATATATATATATATATATATATATATATATATATATATATAAATTGAAACTGACCCCGGATATGGATTATAGAGGTCCTAGTTCGCGCTCATTTGAAGAAATTTTTTCAAAATTCAAAAGCCGGGATCTCCCCATTAGTGAATTTTTTCTAAGAAAATTCACTAAAAATATAAAAACTATGAGATCAACACAATTTGAAAATTGGTTACTAAGCGCAATTGCTCCGTTAGATCCTCCTAAATCCTTGAAGGCTTTGCATCTCGTTGTTATGAAAAAACTTGTTTTCGATATTTCTTTGATTTTACCCAATATTTAACTAGCAATTGTTTCCCAAGATATATTAGCGTGGCAGCTGGATGGCATATTTACCTGACAATGCATAGTAAAAATGGAATAAGTTACCAGAATTCTTTTTAGAAAATTAGAAAAGGGGTAATTAAATCCTAAAAGATAATAAATCTCTTTTTCAGCATGTTGGCCATCATTGTTAACGATATATCTAGATATATATTAAAGATTAAACAAACAATATGTTAAGTAAAAATATATTTAATACAGAATTAAAATACATAAAAAATGTGGCGAGATATAACGGGTACTCGGATGGTTTAATAGAAAAATTAGTTAACAAACACAGAACAAAGAAAATGATATTTGAATGTACAACATTTAAGAAAGATAAAATAGAGAAAAAAAATTGTGTGTTTACCTTATGAACCACGAATCACAAAGGGCTTGGAAAGTATTTTTAAGAAAGCCGATTTACATTTGACGTTTTAGACGAAAAGTAATTTAAAAAATTTGTTGGGTAATACGAAAGACAAAGACAAAGACAAAGTCACGGAAATGTCCGGCATTTATGAGATTAGCTGCAAAGATTGTGATCTTAAATACGTGGGCCAAACTAGGAGTGAAGAAGTGGATCCCTTCTTGTGGCATAATAGTCTGCCATTACATTAAACTTGCAAACGGCGATTCCCTATTATTTTGAACACCGACTAGCAAGCTTCATCTGACCTTCCTCTATGTAATTTTTGCTTTCTTTGCTGTTTCTTCGCATTAATAATTATTTTGCTCTCCTACATTTCTGTATGGTCATATTTTTATATTTTCTGTATTCTCTTTCGGTCCTTACCTTTTTCCACTTATAACATATGTTAACTTTAATATTTCTCATATAACCCACTGTTTTCCAGGTTCTTGTTTTTTCTTGCCCGGTTTTTTCCGCAGCTGCCTAAAATCGCTTTTTATTTCTGTCCACGTAGTTAATCCATCATCGAGATTTGCTTCATTGGCTTATTTTTTATATACTTCTAGTTCCTCCTAATATTTTAGCTCACCTCTGTATATTTCATTGCCTTCTTGTACTTTCTATATGTTGTGCTAAACATATAAATACCGTCAGCAAGTATTCTTCTTATCAAAACGATATCCAGGAATTGTAAATTTTCTGTTTTATTTTAAATTGAGAAATTATTTCTCAAATGTTTTGCTATTTTTTCAGACACTTATACATTAAACTTGTTTACTGAGGTAAATGTCTTACCAAATTAACTTCTACTTAAGATTGCAAGAAATAAAATACTAAATATTTATTTATTTTAAAGTGGAGAATAATGATGGACTAATAAACTTAAAACGACTTTCCATTTTAGAGCAGTTAAGGGTTTATCAATGACAATAAATTTACAAGGTTATTAACAAACAAAGATTGACTTTTAAGGCCATTGTATACTGAGAGATCAACGTTAATTTGAGTTTGGTTATTGTTATAGTCATTAATTTGTTAGTTCTAATAATTTCAAAAACAGATCTTAAAACAGATACCTAAATTGTTTATATAATTATTCACATAATAGATACCCAGATCCCAGAACACTGGAAAGATACTATAAACATACTGATATTAAAAGACATGAAAGAAAGAATCCAACCAATTATACAGAGGTGGCTTTACAAGAAACTGTTCTTAAATTGCTGATTGCTTTAACAACAGAAACAATATAAGATATCGTTACAATCCATGATAAACAACAAGCTTTATTTAAAAATTAAAAAAAACACGATATCAGGTACAAAATCAACCAGCATTGGCAGAAACAAATGCTGTAGATCTCACCAAAGCATTTGGTAAAATTGGGTACCAACTGTAAGCAGAATACTGGCTGCAAAAACTTCCCCTCAAAAGATATCAGACTGATTGAAGAAATTAACACACAATATTCCACTTAACTCAGAATAGAGAATAAATAGACGTTACGTATTATAGATACAGACAGAGATACTATTTTTCTAGCTTCACAAAAGTAAGGAAAAACTATAAATCTAACATGCACCTTTCTTTTGTAAATAGGTTAGATAAATTCGTTAGTCAACCCGATCGAATAAATTATTCTGGGAAGCTTTTACGTTTTCTTGTATCTTCGAAAATAACAAAGTTTTTAAATAAAATCCTAAACACAAGTTACCTTAATAGAGACTAGTGCATGTTACATGATTTTAAGTTTCTAACTTTAGTGAAAGTTGGCTTATAGGCATTTAGGTTTTTCCTCCGGGACACCAAAAGGGAGCACAAGATTAAAGGTTTTTGTATAATAAAAACAAATGATTTAACTTCACTGGCAAAAAAATTATTTTTACAAAAATTCACTGCAATTTTTTTTATGTGATACCTACCCTTTTAAAGAGAGACCAAACGTTTTTGCGTCAAAACGTATTTTTTATAGTAAACACTTCTCTTTTTTCCAGATATGGTTTATTAGGTGCTAGCGGGTGTGGCAAAACAACCCTATTAAATTGTATAGTAGGCAGGAAACGATTGAATTCGGGTGAGATATGGGTGTTAGGTGGAAAACCTGGGTCAAGAGGAAGTGGAGTTCCAGGACCAAGAGTGGGGTATATGCCACAGGTAATTTATCATAATAGTTATATATAAATAGCATTTAGAACCTCGGTGGTCCAGTGGTAAGGACGTGTACCTCTGGACCGAGGGGTGCCGGGTTCGATTCACAGGGTTTCCCTTTCACTTTTTTAGTACACACTGTACAACTAACATCAACCCAGGTTGTGGCATTTTATTTGAGCCAGTTGAATGTCTGCACGTTCCGCGCTTCGAATGTGGCGTAAAGCCGCCAGTCCCGTGTCCATGCAATGTTGGTCATGATAAAGATCCCCACTCTCCTTACATAAAGGCAGGGGTTCGGCAAAATTTCCAGGATAGTGAGGTGAAACTTCTCCCTGGCGTCGGCGATTGGTCATAGCCGTGGAAATAGACAGATGTTAAAAAAAAATTATGTCAAATTTAAATATGAAATTTAGGACTCAAATAATATAATAATCATAGTAATAGTATAATGTAATTGTCATTGTCATGCAATGCATCTTACATTGCAAAGAGGCCTCAGCTTGTGTTTGTAAAAGACACAATTTAAAATGTTTCATTTCTAAACAAACGTATAAATATCATTAAACTGTCACTTGCACTTTGCAGCTTGAGCATCCCAAAAGCAGTTGTCTTTGCCAGTATTTCCCAACACCCTTCAAAACTTAACTTCATCATTTGTTAATCATTCCCCTCTTTAAATTTTTATAAACTAATAATATAATGTTAATAACTTTCTCCAAGACAATTTGTCATTTTGCATGACTTGAAGTTTCTTAATAATTTCCCTTCTTTAACTTGCTTTATGTTGCCAATCCCCATCTTCCATAAATTTGTATACAGACTTACTTAATCTGAGCACCCATGACAATTACGGTCAGTTTAACTTTCTTTAAAAGTTATAAATTTAATTACATAAAAATCTTATATACATTAAAGATCAGCAAACTATTTTGATGCATCCTTCTTAAACTGGCCGCAATGCAGTGGAACGTAGGAAAAAATATTCAACAAAGAAAAACGAAACAGACAACTGGCACATATTCTGATAGCCAACCGGCGCTTAAAGAACTATGTTCTATGGAGATAAATTTATAGAGGATTCACGCCAGTGCTGCTTGGAATGCAATATGATTCCCGGACTGTTTTTCCGTGGTCGAACTCACTTAGTGTGTTACAAGACGTGTCGCCAACCATAGCTGCTGGCTTCTTCAGTAGCTAAACTGAAGTACTGGGTAGATATCGCTCTAGTAACCCTTCTTATACCTATGGATGATGCGATCGTTCTGCACTGATCGATGGACCGGAATGATGCAGGTGTACCAGGCAGCGACGTCGTTGCACCATTATTGATTTTTCCACTGGTATGTATGGTGTACTATTGTCAGGACCTGCGGAGTCCGTTCCGTTACCAATTGAAGGTGACGTCACCATTATTGATTTTTTCACTGGTATGTACGGTGTCCTGTTGTCAGGGCCTGCGGAATGCTTTCCTTTGCCAATTTCAGATGACATCACCATTATAGATTTTTCCAATGGTATGTACGGTGTCCTATTGTCAGTGCCTGTAGAATCATTTCTAGTGCTAATTGCAGGGAGCCAGGTTCCGCTTAACTTGAAACCGCCATCACTGTAAAGATTTCTTGGTATGTGTATTTCAAGCGCCTTCCTCCTGATGTGCTGTTAATATCCTTTTACACCGGCAAGAACCTCTGTTTTGTCGAATAGGAATATGTGGTTTTCTAAGCTAGCGCTGACTTTTTAGGTTGCAGGAACCGTAGATGTCGTCGATTTTCTACCCTCTCTGTTTTTCCTGTTCTTGTTGTTTGCTTATGTACCTATACTTTTCCGCATTCTAAAGGTATATTAAATATACCTGGTATGTGAAGAGGGCGCAGCTGTCTCGCATCATGAATAATATAATAAATAAAATACTTTACTAACGCGTATTTACGAAATTGTAGATTATAGATATAATATAGGTAGAAACATCAAAAATTTTATCATCCATACGATATTATATAAATAGGTACCTTCTCTTCTGCCGAAACTTCTCAGGTGAAACATAAGTTGATTGTTTTCTTATGTTACGTTCAAATATTGTGGGTCTTTTGTCCTTGTTTCTGCCTTTGAAGTGGCAACTACAAATTTCAAATAATCTGTCTTAAAAATGCCTTTAAGTAATGTTACCATATTTTTTCTTACATCTCAAAATACCTTTGAAAATAATCAATTCGCCTTTTGTTACCATATTATCACCCCTTCCATTAAGTTCATATGCCTTGGAGTGATATCCTGTACCGTAAAAAACTAGAGTTCCTAACCAAAAAAAAAAAACCATCATTTTATATTTTCCTCAAGTCATTTGTTAACATTTCGCAACGCTGCCGATCTTAGCGCTTTCCATATAACGACCTTCCAGACCTGGCATGGCAAATCGACAGTCGAGGGGTGGCTTCATTCCGAAACCAGGAAAGGAAGAATACACGGTGGCCAAGGCGTACAGGCTAATTAGCCTTACATCCTTTCTGCTAAAGACACTAGAAAGGAAAGTAGATATTTTTGCGCTGGGTGAGATCCTCAGGGCTCAGCCCTTCCACAAAAACTAACACGCGTACCAGCCGGAAAATTGTCGGAAAAGGAGCTCCACGCTGTGATGCTAAAGGTGGAAAGGTCCCTACACTATGGAGAGGGCGCATTAGATGTGTTTTTGATGTTAAGGGGTCCTTTGATAGAGCAAGCACGGATACGGTCAGTTATTAGAAACATCACCTTATATGTTCAAAAAGTTTTCTATGTCTAAAGTAAACACACTAACGAGACATAATAATAACAAAACTGGTCTCTTATTACACTTAACTGCACTAGACGTATGGTACTATATTAGTTGCACATTGTCTTTCATGAAAGATGCAAGTAGTTATTATGGGGTACCGTGTGTTAATTTTAACTGAATGTCACGCTGATCAAAGATTGGGTTACTGTGTCATTTCACTCCTAAATTGTGTTTACTAGTTGCTGATGCAGCTATACCAATGCTTTTTGGCCGAAATGATTTTGACACACTAAGGAGTTCTAATTAGGATCAAACAGGTATGTGACTTCCATGCCAGCTAAAGGTACTGAACATGGGTCTGTATTACTGAGTGTTTTTTTTTAACTTAAAGTCACCTCAGCAGCTCTGCTTATTATTGGGGCATGTTATTTACCTTTTCCATTTCCTTTCTTGCTTCACCTAAATTTTCACTCATTAATAATATAAATACAAAAAAATTCTGTCGTAATCTGTATACATATTATATCAATATTATTAATAATTCGCAAAAATATACTAATAGTCTATAATGATATTGTAAAAAATATCTTTTGTGTCACTGGTAAAATTGAGGAAAATACTCTTGACGTAGATAAGTTTTGTTATTCAATATTTTCTAAGAATCAATATAGGATAGATTAAACCTTTTATCCAAGTGTACGTAATAGCTGCAGGCAATCTAATACCAGTAACTGTGCATGAAATTAGAATTTATTATAATTTGAACTTTATCCTAATAACAAATATATAAACAGCCAAAAAAAGTTTACATATTAATAGCATTTTATTATATATATATATATATATATATATATATATATATATATATATATATATATATATATAAAGATATATATATATATATATATATATATATATATATATATATATATATATATATATATATATATATATATATATATATAAAGATATATATATATATATATATATATATATATATATATATATATATATATACATTTTAAGGTTTTAATAGCACTCATTTATGTCATTGTTGAACAAATATACGAGGGATTTGCGAAAAATATTACCAGATGTCTAATGCCCAGTTTCACAAAGCTCAATTAAACATTTAACGACCGGTTAGAATCATGACTTCAGACGACCAATCACACCTTCAAAATATTTGGTTGTCATGGCAATATTATCATTATCTCTTTGGCTTTGTTGAAAAGCACGCTTGGAGAACCCAAATCACCACAACACGTTTAAAAAACCTGACGATCGTTTCACTAACCAATTTAGCGTCATCAGAGGATAAATAATTCTAAATATCTTATATCTACAACTCTATTTAGATTATTCTGCAGGTAGTCGGTCACTAACGATTTAAGGAGGTTCAACGGCACAAAAATTTACATATTTCGTTTGTCGTAAATATCTAAAACATTTTTTATTAATTTTTATTTTATTAATTTTAGATTATCCTTATTTACGTGGTGATTATTATCCCAAAAATATCGTGTAATGGAAAATATATCAGTAGTGCCGTATCTTAGTTGTGCTAAATGTGCTTTGAATCTAATTTCAATAGATCTTTTTGTTTGTCCGACGTATTTAAAATCACAATCTCTACAACATATAGTTGCAAATTGGCTTTTTTTAATGCTATCTAGACCCTTCTGGATTCGAGGTTCAAGTGGTAAGCAAACAAAGTTTTTTTCGGCGTTTCCTCTTCTAAAAGTCGCCCGCTAACATTTTCTTTGTTTTCTGTTTGTTAACTAACTTCTCCACTAGGCAAGCAGTGTATCCGTTATATTCGGCCGCGTTCTTAAAATACCTTAATTATTTGGTATATCTATTTTTACTTAAAGGAAAATTAATTGACCTGTTTTTGTGCGTACGTATGATGTGAATGTAACTCAGGGTGATGGTTTCCTTCCTATGGACATTGAATTCTAAAGTGTCTTTATTTTTGATAACGAGTACATCTATAAAGGGTAATTTATTATTAATTTATAATTCGTGGGTAATTTTATAGAATCAAATTTATGGTTTAATTTGGCAATAAAATTGATAACTAGTATATCTAGAAAGGGTAATTTATTATTAATTTCTAATTCTTGGGTAAATTTTAAGGGATCAAATTTATTGTTTAATTTGGCAATATAATCGTCTATTCTGCAAATGTCTTTGTTTAACACGAAAATACCATCTACATAACGAAATTACACCGTGGGAAAATACTCACTTTCACTTTCAAGATCTGTTTCAAATATACTCATGAAAAGGCCAGCAATAAATGGCGATAGGGGATTGCCCACTTTGTTGAATTAAAAATATTTTGTTTAATACAAAGGTCTGTTAAAGTTAAATATTCTTTGCAGACCTTTTCATTTATGTTATTTATTTTTAAAAACTCTTCTCAATACGTTAAAGTCTGCTTCGTGGGAACACGAGGAACGAATGAGGTTACATCAATGTTTTCTATCGTCCCCACGAACCAAACGTCAAGGTACTTAGACGATAAACCATCGCCAGGTTTTTAAAATGTGTTGTGGTGATTTAGGTTCTCCAAGTGTGCTTATCAGTGCTCATCACAGATTCAAATCTTTACTTAGGGTTTGTTATATATATATATATTTATATATATATATATATATATATATATATATATATATATATATATATATATATATATATATATATATATTGTAGTGAAAAAGCGAAAATCTGTTTCAGAACATTTTTACTCAAAAAATCGAATGTATGCACGAGGGGGTACCCAAAGGGAACCAAACTGATGTTGTGGTGGCCAGAGTTTTTGTAGTGCTTATCAGTGCTCATCACAGATTCAAATCTTCACTTAGGGTTTGTTGGATATATATATATATATATATATATATATATATATATATATATATATATATATATATATATATATATATATATATATATATATATATATATATATATATATATATTGTAGTGAAAAAGCGAAAATCTGTTTCAGAACATTTTGAGTCAAAAAATTGAATGTATGTACGAGGGGGTACCCAAAGGGAACCAAACTGATGTTGTGGTGGCCAGAGTTTTTTTAGCACCGCGTTTTGCCGCTTACAGCGTATGGAGCTACCATTCTCGAATGGGTAAGCCAAGCGTCATCGCTAAAAAAGATCCATTCGGCTTGTGTGAATTTTTAGTGAGAGTTGTTTTGTGTGCTCGTAGTTTTTGCAATGGTTGATTTACGTGAACATCGCGCGGAGGTAAGTTTTGTTTCTTGTTCGGAAAAACTGACACAGGAACTCTTGAAATGTTGAAAACGGCCTACAAGGATGACGCTATTGGGAAAACTCAAGTGTTTGTGTGGTTTTCTTGTTTCAAAAGAGGCGACTTGTGAAAACAAACCTCACTTTATCGTTCTTCCATGGTTTGAACCCATGAAAATGTTAAAAACATTTTCGGAATTATCCTGGAACGTCGATGAAAGCCTGAAGGCCCACTGACAAAGTTGTGGAGTCTGGACTGACTTGGAGTTTAGTTCCGCTAATCTTGAGGGAAGACTTGAGGATGAAAAGGGTGGCTGCCAAATTTGTGCCTCGGCTGCTGAACAGAAGCATGTTGTACTTTGAAAAAAGAGTTCTTCGTTAGCCAAGAAAATCGAACCAGGTTTTCCGGGATTTTTTTTAATTTCCCAAGAAAATAGAAAAGCTATGGTAACCAAATTTGGTACGTAGGTTTACCATATTAAAATGAAACTATGTACCAAAATTTATATTTCTATGTTACAAGAAAAAAATTATCAAAAAATATAATAATATATATAATATAATAATAAATATATATAATATAATATAATAAAATATTATTTCTATGAAAATTCACTACCATAACGCACTTGCTGTGGCCAGACTTTGTTTACGCTGTAAATTATGTATAAATGACTGTTACTTTCTCCACGATTGTATATAAAAATATGTGCAGGTCTTACAAAGTTTTAAAGTGGAGAAAACTCTTTCCAAAAATAAGACAATATGATTGTCCTTTGTAAGGATCGAAAACAAATACAAAATGGGAATCGCGGCACAACGAAATTATTTTGAATATAAATGTTTTTGCTTTAAATAATTTTCCATTTGTTGTTTCAGGAAATTGCTCTATATGGAGAATTTACAATTAAAGAAACCTTAATCTACTTTGGTTGGATTTCTGACATGACAACAAAGGAAGTAGAAGACAAAATCAATTTTTTTGTCGATTTTTTAATGCTGCCAGATGCTAACCGTCAAGTAAAGAATCTTAGTGGTGGTCAGCAAAGAAGAGTATCTTTAGCTGCCACATTAATTCATGAACCCGAACTTTTAATTTTGGATGAGCCCACTGTAGGTGTTGATCCATTACTAAGGCAGAATATATGGAACCACTTGGTACAGATAACTAAAGGCGGTAGGACCACGGTCATCATTACGACACATTACATTGATGAAACGAGACAAGCCCATTTAGTAAGTCTTTAAAAATAATTTATATCTTCACGAACAATTCTTGCATAAATTATTATTTTTTAATTGATGCCACGTACCATAAAATCATTGTCATCATTACGGTCTAAAAACTATATCACTTTGTTGTCGCACCCATGATTCTTTGTCTTCAGTAGCTCCTTTGTAACTTCAGAAGTTCATCTATTGAGCCTGGTTTTCAAGAAGCTTTTCTCTTCATGTACCTGTACCCTTTTTTCAAGTATGTTCTTTAAATAATGCTGTCACAAAGTCATTACGTGTCAGAACAGTTACCGTCCTCTTCGCAATTTCTTTCAGCAAGCACCTATTTTACCCCACTTTTTTCAAGAGTATTTTTCTGGGTATAAGGGGGCGTTTGATAACACCGGCCTGTCATCCATTTAAATATCCGTGGAAACTAGGGTGTACCTTCACTTATCTATCAATGGATCAACATGTTAGAATACAGGAACATATACGCTTCGGTCAATGAGGATACCGTTGAAGGGTAGGCCGCGCGGGGATGCCCGCGTGGTAGTATACTGTCCCCTATGTTGTGGTACCTAGTGGTAAACGATCTCCAGCGCGATTTAAACGAAGCAGGTTGCATGACTCTAGATTGTGCAGGTGACATAAATCTGGATAGTTTGGAGGCACTGGGTCAGAAACGTCCTAGAAAGTTTTGAAACTTATCGAAAAATGTTTCATCAAAGAGGGTAAATCCGTCAAAACCTTCTGTTGTACTGTTCACGTGAAAAAGATGCCAATGAGCACTTAAACAGTTGCGTCTATATGACACTCCCATCTCAAATGTTTGAGAGATCAAGTATTTAAGGGTTAACCAAGGAGTACCTTCACGTTCACACAAGATTTGGGAAGACAACGAACAAAACGACGAGGGCTCTATAGACTTGTCGGCGAATGTTTTAAAAAAGATAGGTTTATGGCGGCATGTGACCCATTAGGTAAACGTGATTATGGTTAGACTCATCATCACATATGCATCCTTAGTGCGGTGGGTGAGAGACAACATACACATTTATGAAAAAACCGAGGAAGGTACAACGATTAGCCTGACTAAAAATCTCTATGGTGATGTCAATAACGGCCATGGCAGTTATGGAAACCATGTTAAACTCTCCGCCACTGCATTTCGTTGTGAAGACAAAAGCAATTAAAGGGGTCTATAGACTGAAGACAGAGTCGGAAGAAGGGAGGTCACGCGAGGGTCATTGCATCACATTAAGAAAAATTACAACTAAATATGATCTCAGACAGGTTAAAAAAACCAACGCACGTCTATACCCGACTCTGAAAAAATGGATAGGAGAAATGAACTCAAAGCTTAATGGAATTGTTTAGTCCACAGGTAGGCACTATAGGGAGTCCACAGACTGGATGCAAAGTATCTGCTCGCCTAAGTCTATATGCAACCGTGTTTTCAACAGGAACATAAGCCATAATTGTTTGTGTATAAATGCTGTTGAAGAGGATTTACAGAGGTAAAAGAGTGGGCATAGCCACTGATAATCAAGCAGTTTTTAAAGAGCTGGGGACACAGTAGGAGAGGTCAAACGTAATGCTTGACGACGTGGACAACCTAAGTCGCTATCAAATTAAAAAAAATACACAATAGGGTTCAAGTCAGTCCCTGTATGTGAAGGATGTGGAGAACGGAGGGAAACTCATCTACACATGATGTGCATTTATGAGGAATTTACAAAAACACGATCTAGGTAACCAGAAGCTGAAAAGGTAAGCCTAACAACATCAAAGAATACTCACTACAGGATAATACTGAACTTTGTAAGGAGAACGGGTATCTTGAGAAAGTAAATGAAGATCTGAGGGATACAACAGACCAGAAGGACACGGTACAGAACTCAGTATAGGGAACTATCCTTTGCAAATAATAAATAATAATACTTTTTATAAACTCCCTGGGCAGTTCCCCGATTTATAATATTTCACAATAACTAAGTGAAAATTGGAACCTGTGACGAGCACTGATAAGTAAACTTGGAGAACCAAAATCAACACAACACGCCTTTTTGAAGACCTGACGATCATTTCACTAACAAAGTTAATGTAATCAGAGGATGCAAAAATTCTAAACTACTTAACTACTACACATTATATTTATCATACTGCGTGTAACCATCACTCCAGCTTACATTCCAAATGACTTACATCATACTTTTACACAGAAAAACTGCTGGTTTAAATTTTTTAGTCAATAGATTAATACAGCTTTTCTTAAATAAAAGTAGGTATAGTTGAGAATTAGAGTATATTAAGAACGTGGCTAAAAATAATGGATACTCGTTTGCTTAGTAAAAAAATTAATTAGTATACTCAAAACAAAGAAAATGTTAGCGGAATCCACGACATTGAGAAAAGATAAAGTAGAAAAAAAATTTTTGTGCTCACTATTTATTTATTCATTTTATTTATTTATTTATTTAATAAACAATCAACAGGCTGGAGCCCAATTACAGATTGATAGACAATATAACCTTTAACATTAAAAGTAATAACAAAAATATATCTAAATCTAAGATAAAACATGTTTCTTTACCGAGCTCAGGGTGCAAGAAAAGAAATCAACTTCGTCACAATATTTGTTCCATATATCACACATACGATGAAGTGGTGAAAATCGCAAAACATTGGTTCGCGCCACTAAGAGATGAAAGCACCTTAGATGTGTCGAACACAGTTTTGGCACATTAAAGTTAAGGCTGCAGAGTAAGTCAAGGGTAATCTACCTCACCTCTCATTAATTGTGGGAGAAACTGAAGTGCAGCAAGCTCACGGCGAGAAGACACACTGCAATTGAAAAAACGGTCTTGCAGTGCCTCAGCTGAAAAATTATGGGCGAGTAAATACCATCATGAGGTAAGGCAAGATATTTGAGAAAGCGTCACAGAACTCTCTCAATCTCCTCACTGTGTGTCAGGTAACCAGGGGGCCAAACGAGAGACGCATACTCAAGCTTTGGCCTAACAAAAGCATTATAAATAGTTTGAAGTGTGTTGCTGTTTGAAAAATCCCTATAGCTTCTAAATAGAAATCCTAAGGTCCTGTAGGCGGAAGACAAAACTTGCTCAACATTAGATACAAAGGACATCTTAGAGTCACAAAGGACTCCAAGATCAAGGAATGTTTCGTGTCTGGAGAGCAGATTATTATTGATTCTGTAACCAACTTTTATTGGTGCCTCCTTAAGAGCATAAGTCCCCATGTTGCACTTGCTAACATTTAAACTGAGTCCGTTCTCCCTACGCCAGCGCTGCAGTCTCGAACAATTAATGATGGAGTCAATCTCAGTAAAAATCTTTGGATCATCAAAGAGCTGATGGAAGATCATCAGTGAACAAGTTAAACAACAAAGGGTCTAGTATAGACACTTGAGGAACGCCAGACATGGCGGATATTTGATCTGAAACGTGACCTGCAAATGATATAAGCTGAGGTCTATGGGACAGATAATCTGCAATTAGCCTCAACAGCAAGTCCAAAAGAGTTCAGCTTACTATGATAGATTCTGTCAAAGGCTTTATAAATATCAAGGTCTACCACGTCTACTTGGGAATGCTTGTCTAGTGCTGAAGCAATCCTTTGCGTAATGTAGAATAAATTGGTCACTGTAAAACGCCCACGAACAAAACCGTGCTGTGAAGTGAAGATAAAAGATTTAGTATGGTGAGAAATATGCTTATGCAATAAAAATTCAAATACCTTGCAAAAATTGCATCCGATGACTATCTGGCGGTAGTTCTCAATCACATTTGATCTGGTATGCGACAAGTTTTTATACACAAATTAAAGAAAATCGACAGAGGCCGGCACGTACGTATCCACAGTTTTTCACGAAGAACGCTGGTATGTTATCAAGGCCTGCTCTCATAGCATTTCCACAGTTGTAAAAAGCATCATTAATCTCATCTACAGAAAAATTATCTAGGCGCAAGGTATCATTAAAAAATTTACAGTTATTTATACCTGTACTCTCTTTATTATCACAACTAAGAGGAGTATAACACTTCTGCAAGAATGTAGAGAAAGCTCTAGTTATGTCTGCTGGTCCAGACAAGTCTCTGCTCCTACCATACATCTGATGAGGCATCCCAGAAAGATTCTTTTCACTATTTGTGAACTACCAAAACTTTTTTGGATTATTATTCACTTAATGTTCAATTTGGAGAACCTAGTCACGGTAAATCTGATTCTGTAATACTTTTTGTTGACATCGCAGATTCTAGAAGTGTGCATAATCCGTAGAACCGCTTGTACGTTTATAACGGGCCCATGCTAGTGAATTTCATTTTACCATACTAATCAGTTGGCTGTTAAACCAAGAAGCATACTTATTAGATCTGCGGGAGGTTTTTTGAATAAATTGGTCCAAGATATTATAAAGAATAGAGTAAAACTCGTGACAAGGTCACTGGGGGTCAATATGATTATTTAATGAGGTACCAGTCAACATAAAACAACTGATCATATAAGGATACAAAGTCCGCCCTCCTAAAATTATATTCTGGAATTCAGCTTGGGAACCGCGAATCAACCAAGCGGTCTCGAGAGCATTTTTAAGAAAGTTGATTTGCAGTTTACTTTTTTCGACAAAAAAAAAAGTAAAAAAAAAAAGTTAAGTAATACCAACGATAAGGATAAATCCACTGAAATGTCAGGTATCCAAGAGATAAGTTGAAAGATTGTAATCTTAAATACGTTGGGCAGACTAGAAAGAACCATTGAAACCAGATTTAAAGAACATCTGGCACAGTTCAGATACGGTAGCATAAGAAAATCATGCGTGGCTCAGCATAGTTGGGATAATAATCACCACATATATAAAGAAAACTTGAAGCTTATCAGAATTGTTAGACAACCCGTGAAATTAGACCCTTATGGGGGTATTTATATCTCTAAAGCTATAAATAGGAAAAATTTCCTTAACCGTGCTGCGCCACCGATTAATAACTCGTGGTTCACACTGCCTTGTGTAGAAGATTGATGTAAAATGTATTCCAAAACTCTGTAGGTGCAGTTATAACGGGATTAAAAAAAAGTCGTTCGACGATTACACTATATGGGCGTGTTGCCATATTATATGGCGTCAGACCGTTTGTACATTTTTTTGAAATTAAAATATAGACGCAGAGAGTTTACCATGTTCTGCCACTAATTAATATGGCTGTTCACATTGCCTCTTTGATGGACGTCCGGAAATAAAAATAAAAGCGGAGAAAGTGTGCCTGCAACTCCTTCCTCTCTAGGTTATCGGCCCTTTACCTAACACGTAGTATAAATATAATATGTAGCAGTTAAGTAGTTTACAACTTTGTTCGTGAAACGATCGTCAGGTCTTTAAAAATATGTGTTGTGTACCTAATTTGCAATAAGTTGAACAAGATCTTCTTTCATTTTTTTTAACCAAAATGTTTTATAATATTCGTTGTTAATTCCTCTACACCGCGAGTTTATATAAGTTCTCCAAGTCCTTTAAAGAGTTTTCAAATTATTTTCTCGAAATGAAGAGGCTCAGGTCATCTGAGTCTGTCTTCCATATTTTCTCTATATGCTCTTTTCCACAATTAATTTCCTCTACACACTCTTTTTCGCAATTAATTTCCTCTCCGTAGCCCAACTCTGTTGGATAGGCTTTTTAATATTTAGCAATGTCTTTCTCTTCTAGAAAAATATTTCCACGGTGTCCTTTGTGACTTAATTTTTGTTCGTGGCTTCCTTACATGCTGGTAAGCTTGATCTGGCCATCTTTTTTATGTATTTTTTTATTTTTTTACTAACCAACCATACTTCTTTTGCTTTCCTACATTTTTGTTTGACATCATTTAATTTTTTTCTTTATTTACTGTATTCTCCTCGTTCCTAGCCTTTCTCCACGTATTACCTTAATGTATTTACTTTGGTATTTCTGATAATGTAATCCACGGTTTCTTTGGTTCTAGTTTGGAAGAGTATTAAGGACTGCTACAAATATTTTTTTCTATTAGATGTATGATTTATTTTGTTATATATGTTTGGTCTTTTTTACTGCAAGCATAATTATATATAAAGACTGAGACTGGACACTGTGGCTGGAAACTTAAACAAAAAGCAGAATCACCCCAAAAACCACAAAAATAATAACTGGGAGTTATGCGCTAGATACGTATTTCGACAACTAAGTTGTCTTCATCAGTAGCTGTCGCGAAACTCAGTCTAGCTACCGATGAAGACGATTTCGTTGTCGAAATACGTATCTGGCGTATAACTCTCTGTTATTATTTTTGTGGTTTTTGGGGTTTTTGTTTCATGATTATATAGGTATAGTCTGTAAAAATTGAAAGTTGTTCTTTAAATTTAATCTTACAACCAATAGTTTCTGTATATATAGCAAAACAAAAATCATTATGATAATAATTTAAAAGATATTTTCTTTAATCAACTTGACTTACTAGTTTACCTAATCTTACTTAATTATAGTAAAGTGTCCTCAGATATTTTGACATCGGTTACTGCAATATATTAGAACGTAAATATGCTTCAAATATAATAGAAATCCTTCCTTGGCAATGGGGAATACCAAACGACAAAGCAAAAGACTTTAGTCGGTGTATTACCATTCACTCACCAAGGCATCTTGCCTTAATAATAACACCTGCACTTAAACTATTTTATCTTGTTTGATAACATTACATGAATTCAAATGATTCCATAAAAGCCGATACTGGCGAAATGACAATTATTACAGGAGAGCACAAGTTCAATTAATGACATGTATTATAGACCTTGACAGGTTCTTTACAAGGAAGAATCGTTTATGAGTACGTGAAACCACTACGGCGTGGCACAATAAAAGACTAAAAAGACATGGTGCTTTTTCTTGGATAGTTCATGGTACCGATGAATCGTAAGACTGACCTTTACCTTCGGATTTTCTATAAACAATAATATATGTCAAGAAATAATGTATGGAAATTATGAAGGATAACACATTCAGCTAAACCAGTATTTATGAATCGACTCGGAAGTAAACAATCTAATGAAACTTATTTAAATAACTTTTAAATATCATTAACACTTTCATAAATTCTACAGATTACAAATACGAGCTAATATACAGTGTGTATAAAAACTAACGTATCCATTACCTGGTTAATTTAAAGATTTTAACACCAAAACATGTCAATTTTATTTAATAAAGAGTTCATCATCATTGTATAAAAGCGGCTTTGTCTTGTTGCCGCAACCATGAATATTTTCAGCAGCTCTTTCATTTGATTGTAACTTCAGTACTTTATCAATTGAGATTGGGACCAAGTTTTCCAGAAAATTTCCACTCGGTCTTTCCTTTTTTCGGGTATATCTCCTTCAATCACGTAATTATGCCTCAGAACATGTTCAACACATTTTATCTTCCTCCCAATTTCTTTCAGCAAGCATATTTCTTCTTTCACCTCTTCTAGCAGACTTTTATTCGCCTTTCTATCGGTGTGCATCGTCTTTGTAATTTTTAGTCGTTTGCACATCTCAAACGGTTTTATTCTATCCATGTCCTGCTTAGTTACAGTCAAGCTTTCTGCCCCATTTATTATAATACTCCATACATATAACCTGATAAACCTCTTCCTCAGGTCCAAGTTAGAATGTTTATTAGCAATAAGAGTATTTCGTCTATGGAATTGCATCTTTATTGCCAGTTCTTTACTACATTCACGATCATCCGTAATATTACTTACAAGGTACGGAAACATTTATATTTATTCGATTTGTTTGCCGTTTAACTTTACAGCCATTTTCGCAGTGCTATCTCTACTTATCTTGGTTACTTTTCTTCCTCGTATTGATATTTTGTTAGTTATTCTTAACATAATATCCAGTACACTGAATATCATTTGCAAACCTTTCTTCGTTTTCCCATCAGCTCTAGTCAGCGATGACTTGACCTAATGCAATAAAATAGTTACTTTTTTTCTTGTTGTTTTTACTTTCAGCTTATTTATTGTATTTTCGATAAATATGTTAAACAAATATACTGGTAACGGATAACCTTTCCGTATTACCTTTCTTATTTAACTTTTAATTGCATATCCGTTAATAACTATTAGGGTACCTTAATTTTTGTATAGATTGAGAATAATACGCCTGTCTCTCTAATCCAATTCACCTCTTTGTATTTATCTGTTTGTATTTTATTTTTAAACTGCTGGCAGTAGTATCCTTATTAGAGAACTGGCTTCAGCTGAAACAAGTGGGAAAGTTAATATTTTCTGTAAGCTTGAAAAAACCCAAGTCGCCGTCCAAGGCGACGAAAAAAGCCAAAGCCAGTCCCACAAAGAAACCGAAGGCACCCAAACCGAAGACGGCCAAGAAGAAGGCGGCGGCTTCACCCAAGAAAAAGTAAACGCTGTACGCTCTCCTTGTCTCCGACATGTGAAAGTTTCGACGGGTGCGAGACGTTTAATGAAGAAGAAAAAAATCAAAAAAAAAATAATTATTATTCGCCCGGTGCGACTAATGTCGGTCCCCGTGTGGCCGCAGTTAAACCGCAGTTATAGTTTTGAAAGAAGATGACAACTTAATATTATTAATGTTATTTGTAATAATAACTCTAGTAAGCCAATGAAGTTGCCTTTCTGCGAATTTTGCTAGAAAAATTCGCTTAGGAGATTGTACTTTTTAATTCCGTCACATAGGCGCAAATTGGAACTTCAAGAAACGATTTCCAACGTCAGTTACAATTTGTATATGTTATATATATATATATATATATATATATATATATATATATATATATATATATATATATATATATATATAGGCATAGTCAGATAGATAGACAGGGTGAGTCACCGGTAAGTCCAGTGTCTGTAAGGCCAAAATAAAATATTATTTAAATCTGTTTAGACAGCAAGGTGTACATCAGACAAGGCAGGGACAGTTACTATTTTCTAGAAGCTTGAAATTGGTATAGTTGTGAAAGAATATCACAAATTAATATTATTACCCTTATTTGTAATAATAAATCTAGAAAGCCAATGAGCTTGCCTTTCTGCGAATTTTCCTAGAAAAACGCTTAGAAGATTGCACTTTTTAATTCCGTCACGTAGGCGTGGGACTCCTGCAAACCATTTGCAACGTGAGATACAATTTGTATATGTTATATATATATATATATATATATATATATATATATATATATATATATATATATATATATATATATACATAGAACATAGATAGACAGGTAGATAGCTAGGGTGAGCCACCCGAAGGGCCACGGTCTGTAAGGCCACAATAAAATATTTTTTAAACTGTTTAGACAGCAAGGTGTACATCAGATAAGGCTACAATTTAAAAATATTTTTAAATATACAGGGTGACCAAGAAAGTAAAAGTTATCTTTTCTTTAAATGGGGCAGCTGTATTTTATTGTATCTACGAAATCTACAAAGAAAAAATCGTCTAAATTTATTAGGGCTTTATTATATTTAAAGTCTGTCATTTCTGAGATATTTAAGTTTCTTTTTTAAATAAGGTGGGTTCACAAAATGCAAGTATTTCCTAAGTTACTTGATTTTTAAATATTTTTATAGTGGATTTGGAGCCTTCTGGGCTATAAGTTGAAATATGTACCTACGGATCAAAAATTATGTACAGGATATTTACGGAATAGAGATTGATTACACATGGCTTCAAATAATAAAAACTCTGTTTTTTCAAATAAAATATACTGTATATTTTACCACTAATCAAAGTATTTTTCAAAATCCTCAAAAGTATCCTGACAGGGATCAACCGGAAAAGAACTGTTTTGAAAGTATTTTAGAATTATTTCGTACAACAGCCAGTGTTACTTATTCAAAACAAACTGTGGCTAAACCTGTAGTTGATAATAAAGATCATTGATTCCTGATAGTATTAGATTCGGTAGCAGAGAATACTAATACCAGCAACAGAGAAATTTCGAGGCAAACGCACTGAAGAAACACCCGTACCATATCCAACTCCATCAAGATTTATAAGGTACCGATTTTAAACGACAAGTAGATTTTAGTTTATGTGCTCTAAAACTGTTAGGTATATAGTCTTTTCGATTTGGTTCTATTTACAGACGGGTCCAATTTTTATAACTTAGTACATCCTCACAATTTACACTACTACAACAGAGAAAATCGGCACCTGTTTACAACCGTTGACCGCCCAAATAGATGGGTGAATAATTGGACATAAAGTTATCGGACCATATTTTGTAATGATCATCTAAATGAGAATAAGTTTTTGAAGTTCCGTCAATCAGATTTTAGGCTTCTTTTCAATGGTGTGCCGTCGAATATAAGGCAACAAACATGGGTACAATTAGAGGGCCTGCTTTTTCTCGCGGAATTAAGAAATTACTTAGACCGAAAATTTAATAATAAATAGATAAGAAGAGGTGGTCCATGCTTCTGGCCTCGTAAAGCACCCTGTTTAACCCATTCAACATTGGAAATTTTTCAATAGAGTTACATATAAAAATATGTTTTTCAATACCCCGTCAACCACGCCAGAAGATATAAAGGAAGAATTATTACACGTCATATTTTAAAAAGAGTGAAACGTCCGCTTGAATGAAGGAAGAAAAGAGTCATCATTTTAAATATTTATTATAGATCACTTTTGGTGAATTTTTATTAAAAAAAAAAAACTAATAGAGAGGTATCGATGGTGAGACTTTGCAAAAAAAATTTACAATGAGCCCGAACTAGGACCCCTAGAACCCATATCTGGGGTCGGTTTCAATTTTTATGTTGATATATATATATATATATATATATATATATATATATATATATATATATATATATATATATATATATATATATATATATATATATACATGGTGTTTAAAAAAGACGGGGCAATATTTAATAGGTTGATTTCCCAGGTCATTTTATGAAAAAAAGTTCCCATAAACATAGGTGCTAAAATGCATTGTTTCCAAGATAGAAGGTGTTAAATTTGTTTGTAAAATAGGGATTTTTTAAAAATAAGTCAAATATCTCCTCACCGATTGTTTTGAAACTTGGCAGCGTTGTTTGTAGTAATAATGGGCTGATTTGACCCTAATTAGATAAAGATTGTTAAGTCCATTGGCATTAGGGGGGAGGGGGCACCTCAACAAAAATTATTGTTCGTGTTGGTGATTTTCTATATGAAAATGGACATGCCATAAAAAGGTTTTTATGTAAACGATTCAAGAGACGGAAAAATTTCAAGAGACAAAAAACTTGTAGTTTTAGTTTTCTTATCTCAAAATAATATACAAATCATATTGCAGTCAGTGGCGTACATTTTTATGTTACTAAATTTTGTTGAGGCGCCCCCTAACGCCAATGGACCTAACAATCTGTATCTAATTAGGGCCAAATCAGCCCATTAATAATACAAACAACGCTGCCAAATTTCAAAACAATCGGTGAGGAGATATTTTATTTTATTTTTTTAAATCGTTATTTTACAAAAAAATTTAACACCTTGTATCTTGGAAACAATGCATTTTAGCACCTATGTTTATAGGAACTTTTTTTTCATAAAATGACCTGTAAAATGAACCCCTTTAATATTGCCCAATCTTTTTTAAACACCCTGTATATATATATATATATATATATATATATATATATATATATATATATATATATATATATATATATATATATATATATATATATATATATATATATATATATATATTTGTGTGTGTGTGTGTGTATGTATCCAACCGAAAACTCAAAAAATAATTAACCGATTTGGATAAAACTCGACAAGTACCTTTTTTTTAATTAATGGCTTGGATGAGTTCTTTATCCAGGAAAATCGAACAAGGTTTTCCGGAAAAATTTTGAGTTTTCTTTGGAAAAAAAATTTTTTCTCCGAAAATTACAAAAGTATTTAAATGAAGATTAGTGGATATGTTGCTCGGGGAAAGGCCTTACTACATACCAAAATTCAACCTTCTAAGTTTATAGAAAATTGAGTTAGTCAAATTTGAAGCATTTAATGAAAATTCACTACCATAACGCACTTGCTGCGTCCCGGACTTGTTTTTTCTGTAACTCGCGATTTAAAATTTTATTTTTATTATATTTTGTCATAAATTTTAAAAACAAACATTTAGTTTAATTTATTAAGGTATTTAGCATATTACTTAATAAATATCTCGACTAAATGGGGATTAATGACATATGCTATTATCTCTGTAACTATCAGAGATAGGAGAATAGGAAATATTTACATTGTTTGAAAGGGTTTTGAAAGATGCTTCAAATAATCTTAAAATATAATGGGTGTTCTATTTGAAATATTATAGTTTTTAGTGTTTACCTAAAGCTATGTCTAATAAATATTTCGCAAATATTGTGTATAATTGTTTTATTAGTAAGACCAGCACACTCCAAATCTCCAAAATCTCTATTAAAAAATTAGTAATTAAGTATGTTAGGAAATATTTGCATTTTTTGAACACTCTATATGTCTTAAAAAACCTAATTAACTCAAAAACGATAGACTCCAGGTATAATAAACATTTAACAAAGTTTGACTCTTTATTTCAAAATTGCATTAATATATAGGGGAGAGCCTAGTTAAAAAAACAAAACTTTGATATACTTCATATCACTTTTCTGGAACACGCTGTATATTTAAGAATATGTTTTAATTGTAGCCTCGTCGTACATCTATCTCGCAGTGAAAACGGATTTTTTTAATGTTTAGTTTTGTTCTAGAGACCAAAGCGTTACCGAAACTAACCCCAAATATGAGTTCTAGGGGCCCAGTTGGTGCGAACAATTTTTTTCCAAATCCAAGTCCCGATACTAGCAAATTCTTTCTAGGAACATTTTTTAAAAAGGTATAAAAGTGTTTTACCAATAATGCAATACCAGAATAAAAAATAATGAATCTTACAATGAAATATAATGCAATGTTGAAATTGCTTTTTGTTGATAGTTAGTTATATGCATTATATTATACAATTACATATGGTTTTTTATACAGATCGAAAAGTATAGACTGGTCAATGTCGTTGTTTTGTTGAAGAAGCAAGCTCGCCTTGATCTCTTTATTAGATATGGAAAATTTTTAATCGTAATTAATGCTATTCAGAAATATGGCAAAATATTACACTATACCTACAATGCTTAGTCATGATCAATCTTACTCTGATGATAGGTGATTTAAGAAATTTCGTTTATACAAATTTAAGTTGATTTAAACAACGGAAGTTCCTTACACAAAATAATTATCTTGCGTAGTCGACTGCGGTACCTAAATACGTGTTTACCAACCAATTAGTAAGGTATATTTTATGTATATATAGATTCGTGATATTTCTTAAAATTATAATTTTAAATAGAGTTGACATGAAAAAATAATAAAGTACCTACCTATTAAAAGATTTAAATGATGGGTCAGACAGGAAACCACCAATATTTAAATTAATTCTTCTGCGATTCAGTAGCTTGCATGCAACCAGTTAATATAAATGTTAAAAATTGACAACGAGAAACTATGGCCTGATCCATACCCGAAAAAAGTCTGGACGCAGCAAGTGCGTTATGGTAGTGAATTTTCATTATAATGTTTTTATTAACAAATATGTTTTTTTTTAAAGAAAGCAGGCATGACATTTGGTTAGCAGTATAACCTATATAGTAGCAACAATGTACCATATTTCATTTGCAAATTTTGTTTCAAAATTCAAAAGTCGGGATCTCCCCAACGGTGAATTTTTTCTACGAAAATTCACTAAATCGTCTGGACGCAGCAAGTACGTTATGGTAATGAATTTTCATACAAATATTTTTAATAACAAATATGTCTTTTTTTAAAGAAAGCAGGCATGAAATTTGGTTGTATAACCTATATAGTAAAAACAGTCTACCATATTTCATCAAATCGATTTCATTTTTTGAAAATGTAAAAAAATTCCGAAAATAAACTTAAAATGTTCCCGAAAAACTGGTTCCTGGCCAACGAACGTTAGGTTAATAGCAATTTGAGCTATTGAAATTTGAAGCTTTACTGGAAATTCGCTACCATAACGCACTTGCTGTGTCCAGTAAAAATTGAAATCGGTTGCACAAAATAATAAGCAGTTGTGAAGCCACGGAAAAAGTCTACGGCTGTATTAAATATGGAACGGTTTCACTGTTAGGGCAATAACAAACAACCAGATGTGCTATTCAAATTGAATTAAGTCTTAAAACTTTTCTTCCTGTCCTAGTTGAATTTATCATACAAAAATCGGTAAAAAATTAATCGGAATTTCGCAATCTGATCAGATAACGGTGAAATGGAATAAGACTCAAAAATTTTCAAAAGTGAAGTCACTAACGGAGATTAGAACGCGTGTTATAATACTATTCACACTGCCTTCTCTACCTTTCGACCATTGTCGACATGACAGAGGTATGTACTAACAGGTATATACTCTAGTATACTAATTTTCTAACATTTATTATTTACACCGTAAAATTTTTGTTTAAAATTGATTTTTTTCTCATATTTTAACGAAATGAAGAAAAATGAGGGCTAAGATACATAATTAGGAGCCTGTTAGTCATTTGGAGCCGTATTTTTAACTCACACAGCGGTAATGCGTACTAATGTACGACTACCAGAATGATCAATTTTGACGTTTCAACCTCTTCTTAATCAGAGGCCTGTACTTTCTTTGTATTTAACCTGGAGATCTGAATTTTGGTACGAAGAATCTTTATGAAAGAAACCAGCGTACCAAATTTGGTTACCATAGCGTTTTAATTTTCGGAGATATTGATTTTTTTCGAAAGAAACCCCAAAATTTTCCCGGAAAACCTTGTTCGATTTTCCTGACTAACGAACTTGCCCAAGCCATTTACAAAAGGAAGGTACTCACCAGATTTGATCAAAATCGGCGCATTATTTTTTGAGTTATCGGTGTGATACATATATATATATATATATATATATATATATATATATATATATATATATATATATATATATATATATATATATATATATATATATATATATATATATATATATAAATTGAAACTGGCCACGGATATGGGTTTTAGGGGTCCTACTTTGCGCTCATTTGAAGAAATTTTTTCAAAATTCAAAAGTCGGGACCTCCTCATTAGTGATTCTTTTTTCTAAGAAAATTCAGTAAAATCTGATACAATAGAGTAAAAGTTACAGTTGCTGATTTAATGCATGTTTATATACTTCTTAAAGGAAACTGACGTGAGAAACGCAGCTTTTAATTGAATAATCGCTATATCAAATAACTTCAACTAGTCTCGGAGATAAAAATATTTTGAAAAACAAACTTGGTTTTTTTCGGTTTGGTTGGAAAGGTAACGATTCATCCTAGTGATTAATGAAAGACAAATACCAAACTTAGAATTTGTCAGGTACCATCCTTTCGTAAATAGCTTGGATAAGTTCGTTAGCCAGATGGATCGGCCCAGTTTTCTGGGGAAAATTAAAATGTTTGTATGTTTAAGAATAACAAAGTGAATACCACCTTCAGAAACTTACCAGTGGTGGAGGTATGGGTGTCACCGATAATTATTCATCAAAAATAAAATAGCGCCTTGTATATTATTACAAATAAAATATTGTGTCATATGCGCTATTACATAATCTTCATTTTGTATCTCTTTGCATTTTAAATTTGATGTAACATTCGATTGCCGCGATTAAATTGAATTCATTGTAAGCGTTTGCAAGTATCCGTTAAGTACTAGCCCGTGCTTATTAAAAACATCCGGTAATTTACATAAATTTTTGCAGGGTTTTTGAATAAGACATGCAAAGAAGCTTCAACGTTTCTGTAACTAGTTTTGCTGCTTGATGGCGTTTAAAAAATGGTCTTTCTTGAATTTCAATTAAAAACATGTTGAAATAGGAGCCAAGCTACAAAATGTTGTCTGAATTTTCCGTGTATCCTTTTTATTTACAGGGTGATTACAAAAAAGAGCTTTCTCTGCTTTACTTTTTTACTCGTCAACAGATTTTCGTAATACGAGGCTCATATTGAAGCCAAATCTTCAGGCAGAAACGCTCAGTTAACAGAATCAACGGAGAATTAATGATCAATATATATCGCAAAAGTGATCCAAATCGTAATCGTTTTAAAATTTTCCTTTGGTAGCAGAATTGACTGGATATCAAGTTGCTTATGATGGAACCATTTATTGTGGGCACACAAAATTGTTTCTCGTCTGCATATGTTGAAAATTGCCCTTAAAGGAACAATTACAAACGGCTTGTTTCCAGATGAGACTAGTTCAAGCTCTCATGTAAAAATGCTCGTAACTAAGGAAGCAAACAGCATGGCAACAATCATTGTTATGGACCCTGGCCTTATATTGATAATGGACCAGGAGAGTTCTTCTTTGATCACGTTATCCTGAGCGGGTATAATAGATTTATGTTGGTTAGGTTATTGTTTGTCGGTCCTGTAGTCATTATTATTGATTGAAAATTTGTTTGGGCCTCTTAATTTTGGTTGGGTTGTCGGTGTCATGATTGGGGGCTTCAGTTGAGGTTTTGTTCGTTTGTGTGTGGATGCATTCAAAAGTGAGTTGGTTGTCAGTTTGTTTATTTTGTCGTCTATTTTTGTTATTTTGGTGTCTTTGAAGATTTGATTGTTTCTGACGTACCAGGATATGTCCAGTGCGTGTGGTAAGTATTTGTTTTGTATTATTTATATTTTTACTCTATTCGTTTTGGCTGTGTGAGGCCAGACTGGTGCTGCGTTTCTCAGTATTGGTTCAATGATTGTTTTGTAAATAAGTAGTTTGTTTTTCACGCTGAGTTTGCTGAGCCTGTTTGTTAAAGGGTATAAAAGTGATTTTAGAGCTTTGGCTTTGTTGCATGTGTTGTTGATATGTTTGGTGTATCGAAGTCTCTTGTCTAGTGTGAGTCCTAAATATGTTGCTTCGTCGCTTGTGGGGACATTAATGTTGTTTATTGTGAGGGGTGTTTGTGGTGCTGGGATTTTTGTTCGTCTGGTGAATGTGTCGTGCTTGCTTTTGTCTGAGTTAACTTGTATTTTCCATCTGTTCATCGATGTCGTCAGTTCGTTTAGTCGGTTTTGTAGCTTTTTTAAATAAGTTTGTGTTTTTCGAGCGTGTCATGTTGTGTCGTCTGCGTATGTCGATATGAATGAGTCTTTGGGTAGTCGTATGTCTGCTGTGTATAGGTTGTAGAGCGTTGAGGAGAGTTTTGATTACTAGGGGAAACAATAATTGATTTAGTAATTTAGTACAATTTATAGTAGTCAAGATGACGAGCAATTACTATAACACCTGCTGAGAGTAGTGTCCTTACTCTTTTTTTGTCAACAATTACTTGTTGATACAGTAGTGTTGTTTATCCCTAAATCATTATGTTAATAAGTTAGTTTTGCCGGCAAAAATATTTTAAATACATACGTGTTTATTTTTTTCAGTCGTCTTTTATCTTTTGAGAGCTAGGTATTTTGAATAATAATGTCTTGGTTTCAGCACAGTGAAGTTAGAGCAATTGAAATGACCCCACTTCAAGCTGTGATTCTCTAGAAATCCAATAGCAACATCTGTGTCACAGCATGCTGTGTCTGTGTTTCACAGTGCCTTTCTTATTAGTGTTCGTTGTAAAGTTATTCTTTGAATACTGCAATACTGTGAAAATACAGGTAGATGAAATTACTACTTATACGGTTGACCAAAGTTGTTACTTACAAGTAGTTGATAGAAATTTAAAGTAAGGAAAACTCAAAAATTCCTAAGTACTCACAAGGAGTATTTATTTTTCAATCTTAATTGCAGTCTAGATCAAAGTACTAATATGAAACGAAATTCGGTCATCAACACAGAAATTGTTCTTCGGCAAATTTTGGCAATTCACACATTAAGGTCCAGATATTTATTACAAATAAATACTACCGTACCTGAGGAAGAAAAGTATGAATCTCGAGAAGTAGTAGTCGTTGAACAAACTAGTATAAAATATAAATTATCTACTTCTTGTATTGTTATTTAGGTAGTGTGCGTCAATTAGATAAAGATTACATAGATAAGAAAAGCAAGGTCCACGAAAAAAAAAAAGCATTTAAATTTAAACAATGTGTTAAATGTGACTTTAGTTGTTTAGAAAAAATAAATGAAGAAAAAGCTTTTAAAGTACAACCAGAGTTTTGGCTACTGAGGGATTATCCAAAAAAGTACTTTTACGACAAAATAACGTATAGAACAGAGAAAAAAGAACGAGTTGTAAAAACAAACATACCGGCAAACCAAGAGAATATATTTTTCAGTATTACTTTTACATACAAAATGAAAAAGTGAGAGTTTACAGAGATTTCTATTTGATTATTCCATCTATAAGTTCAGAACGAGTAGAGTATTTTCACGAAATCAAAATATCTGGCATAAATGGCGCACCAAAAAATTACTAAATCAGGTTCAAAATTATGGCACCCATTAGACAAACTTCAGATGAAGTTTTCAGCATATAAAATAAAAATTAATAAGAAAAGCCAAAGGACACAAACTTACCACATAAGAGGAGGAGTTATGTGTAGGATTTGATTTGCAAAGTGTCGCCAACAGTCCCTAAGCAAATGTGTCAAAAACTTACTATTATCAAAAAATAGTTCTGAGAATTGAATTATAACTTCCACGTAGCTGTGATAATCACCTCTCCTCCGAAAGACATTCTCATGAAATGAATTTAGGTTCCGTAACTTGACCACGAAGTAAATATTCGTATCCATGTACCTATAAACTTCTAAAACGTTATATTACTCGAGTTTTGACGAAAAAAAGGCAATGGTCACCAAATCACCCCTCATTTATCCCCTACCCCCCCCCCCTCCAAGCGATCTCACTCAAAAACAATTCGAAGCGTTCCTTTGTCTGATGCTAACTATATACCAAATTTGATGATGATACCTCAATTCGTTCGAAAGTTATTGCGCCTACTAACAGACAGACCTACAGGCCGACAGACCGACCGACCAACAGACCGTCAAACAAAAAAAATTCGTTCAAGAATCATGTTTTCTATATGTTTTGAGACTCTTTACGACGTTTAAGCAAAAAAAGAGAAATTTTTGTCACCGATATTCCACCCCCACACATTCAACCCCTAATTTAATTTCAGCACAGAATACCAGATATTTGATATACTTGAAAGTTTTCTAATAAACAAAACCTAAAACGTTGCTAAGGGAAGATTGGAACCTGTGATTAGCACAGATAAGTATACTTGGAGAACCCAAATCACATCTTTTTAAAGACCTGGCGATCGTTTCTCTAACAAAGTTATCATAATCAGAGGATGTCTAAACATAAATCAATTCGGAACAAGAAACTGAGGTGAACTCTTTAAAAACCTTGATTCCTCAAGTTTTGAACTGCATTTTTAATTATATTCCATAAATGTTCCTCGGAAGTGATCTCCACCGCATAGACTTCCTGCTTCAGTGCTCACGAGACGTAGAAGTCACAGGGGTTGAAGTCTGGTGAACGAGGTGGTCAATTAATGGGCGCATCTTGTTCTCTACCAATCCATCTGCCTGGGTAATTTTCATTAAAAGCTCCCTTACATTGCGAGAGAAATGTGGTGGTTCACCGTCATGAATAAAAAACATTTCATTTCTTAAAGCCATTGGTAAATTTTCCAACATTTGCGATAATGTGTTCTGAAAAATTCTAAATAACTATTGGCATCTAGACGATTTGGCAGCCTTACAGAACCAAGAATATAGTCAGCAATGAATCCCATCCACGCGTTGATGCTAAATTGTGTTTGGTAATGTCTTTTTTTACAGGATGAGGATTTTCACTTGCATACACATGCTCATTATGTATGTTTGTTATTCCACGCCTCGTAAAACACGATTCAACTGTGAAAAGAATTTTCTTGTGGAAATGCATGTCACAATTCTGCTTCTCTCAATATCTGCGATAAATAAAGACGAGCCTCAGGATCTGCCGGTAAAATGCCGTGAACAGGTTGAATGTGAAACGGATGAATCATATGCCCGCGAACTACCCTATTTATAGTACTTTTTGGTACTCCCTGTTGCCTTTCTATGACTCGGACACTGGTTAACGGGTTTTCTTCCACTGTCTGCAGAATTTCTGCTACTTCTACTGTCCGTACTTGACTAAGCCCCCCAGCATTAGCCCTATTTGTTTTTAATTAACTCGTTTTCCTAAGGCGAATTTTGATGTTCTTGAAAGTCTGGCGGTTTGGTGTTGACCGATTTGGAAATGCTTCGTGGTACACTCGCAGACTTCTACGATAGTTTCCTTCACAGAAACCTAATACTAATAACATATCTGTTTAATAGTAATAACGATTTCAAAACAACAGTGAGATGGAATTGTTTACCGGGACTTGTGACAGCTACTGTACCTTATTTTTTAATTGACATATTAGCATACTATTTACCTACTATTCTAAAATAACCAAATTTAGAATCAAGTTGAAAGTCGACTTTAAAGTGTTTGTATAAATTAACTAATTAAGCAAAAACCGTTGACAAATAAAAATTTTGCAAGAGACAAGAAATGTTGAAGGGACATTTTTCTTTCAAACCATGAAAAAATTGGACAATGTTGCCATCCGTAAAAAATTAAAGAATTATTTTTAAGGGTGGGGGTTGTTCCATCCCTCCTAGGGCCTTGGTAATCATTGTTACAAGATCATTGTGTACAACTTGTTTAGACATGATATTAAACCAAATTTTGATTCATTCGTACTTAGAAATTATATCAAAAAATGATTTTTTTTATCCAAATTTGAATCCCTCTAGCGGCCAAACAAAGCAACTTGGTATATAGGTAAGTTTAGTTAAATCGACTTACTTTAATGCCAGCAATCTGTGGTAGGTCTATGTCCACGGAATATTGGGACACCTGTCGAGTTTATCGTTTAATGATATATAATTTTTAGCGAATTTTCGTAAAAAATCAATACAGTCAATATATCCGTTATTATACAAGATACGAAAAAATTATTTCTACAATCACAGGCTGGCCCATAAGTCGTTACACGCCTTATATTATTGCGTTTTTGCATTTTCCATCAAAATATACTGCAAGTTTGTAAGAAAAGAAATTCTGGATGCAGCAAGTGCGTTATGGTAGCGAATTTTCATTAAGATCTTCAAATTTGAATAGCTCAATTTTATAATATTTAACAATAAAGTTATTTTGGTGAAATATGGTACATTATGTTTCGCCTATACAGGTTTAACTGGTAAGAAAATTTGATGCCTGCTTTCTCTAAAAAAAACATAGGTACTTGCTATTAAAAACATTTTTATGAAAATTCACTACCATAACGCACTTTTTTTATATTTCAAGAACACACCACGAGGGCTTACAGCTTGAATAATATCGTACCGTGGGTATAGACAAGGAGGAAAGAGGCAATCTGTTCATTCGGGACTTGAAGGTTTGGGGTTCGGAGGAGAAAGTAAAACATGTGCCGGCAAGGAATTCTACAACTTGGAAGTCCTCGGAATAAAAGAGTGGGCATAACAAGATGTTCTGTGTCTGGACAGTAAAAGGGTACATTCGCTCTGTTCCCCTGGTAGATCTGTTGGGGGCAGCAAGTGGGGGAACTATGGAAGAAAGCTCCTCTGAGCAGTGCCCGTGCAGATATCTATAAAAGAGAGAGAGGTCACCAACGGCACGTCGGTGGGCAAGGGATGACAGCCTTTGTGTGAGGATAGGGTCTCACCGATGAGTGTAGAAGCGGCAGCGGCAGCGGAACCCTAGATGCGGGAGCAGTATTCGAGGTTTGGCCTCATTTGTGAAGTATAGAGATTAGCTGGTGAAAAGTATTTGCGAGCCCGGAAGAGGAAACCTAATTTCTTAGCAGCCGCTTCTGCAATTGATGTGACATGTTGGTGCCAATTGAGATTTCGATGCACAGAAATGCCAGCAAGTGAAAAGGACTCACTAATTTGAATAACTTGGTTGTTCGTTGTGATAGCTCTAGGGCTGGTGTATCTCTTATGAGATAGAAAGCAAGACTGAGATTTGGTGGGGTTGAATTGAGTGGAGGGTGCTGTCGTCCGCGTAACTGTGAACTGGGTTGGATGTGCTAGAGAGGAGGTCATTGATGTGGAGAAGAAATAAAGTAGGGGCTAAAGCTGAACCTTGAGGAACTCCTGCATTAATTGGATACAGTTTAGAGGAATGGCCATCAACGAGAACAGAAATGCTCCGGTTGGAAAGGATATTTGCTGTCCAGGTACAGAGTTTTTGTGGTAGGCCATGGGCGGAAAGTTTATTAATCCGCGTTGCGTGCCAGACCTGGTCGAATGCTTTAGGTATGTCTAGAGGGACAATCTGGGATTCACCGTGTAGTTCCATAGACTTGCTCCAAGAATGGATGACAAAGGAAAGGAAGTCGGCAGTTGATCTACGCTGACGGAATCCATACCGCCTGTCGTGGATTAGACTGTGTTTTTCAAGAAATTTTAATAATTCGGTGTTTATATACTTTATCATCACGTTAGAGACGACTGAAAGGAGAGAAATAGGCCTGTGGTTGCTAAGAAGCACTTTGGATCCTTTCTTGGGGACGGGTTGTACTCGAGCAGTTGTTCAGTTACTAGGAAATATGCATCCATTGTAAGATGTCTGAAACAGACGAGTCAGGACAGGAGTAAGTTCTGGTTCGCATTTTTTGGGAACAATTGCAGGGATCTCGTCAAGGCCAGAGGCTTTCCTGGTATTAAGAGAAGAGAGTATCTTTTGGACCTTTTTAGTTTTGAAAATGATATCCGTTATTTTATGGGCATTGGGGGCTGTTGGTGGTTGAATATTTGAGAGTAGAATTTCCGGCAAGCAACGAGGCAAAACGTTCAGCTTTTCCCAGGGCGGTAGAAACAATTTCATCCCCTGAAACAAGAGGTGGGAACGTGCTGTTGCAGAAATTATTCCCAATAGATTTAGCAAGAGTCCAGAAGGGTTTGCTGCCGTTGGAGCTTGAGAGGACTTTGTTTTTGATGTGGTTATTAAACGAGTTTTTTTGCCTCAGAAAGAATGCGGACATAGCGGTTTCTTGCGTCGTTAAATGCTTGACGGTTTTCTTGACTGGGATTGTGTAGAAGCGTTTTGTGAGCTTTTACCTTTTCAAGTCTGGCCTTGTCACAGGATTTAGAGAACCATGGCTTTTCAGTGGCTGAAGAGGTTTTCTGAGTACGTGGAATAAATAATTCCATGCCAGCTTGGATAATTTCGGTGGTGTTTTGTGAGATATCACAGGGGTCAGGATGAGAGAAGCAGACAGACGCCCATGGAAATGAGGAAACTTGCAGCGTCCAGACTTTTTTAATATTACGAACACATCTAAACATTTATGAAAGAGTTATATTGTTAGTATTAGTTATCTACTTGTGTATTTTTTATTCAATAAATCGATATAGTCAAAGAAAATGTTATTTTTTTTCAAGTTCAATAGCTTGGAGTTAGCACCAAGTCTAACATTTGTGAAACATAAAGCAATGCTCTAACTTCTCATACTTTTTTACATTAACTCAAATAGCTTATAGTTTTTAAAACTTTGTGTCTTGCTACAAAGTAAAAAACAAAACTCATCTGCACCGTCTCTTTTGAGATAGACTTTATTAATCAAATCAGATCACAGATGCCTTTATGTAGAATGAGCCTTCCGATAAAATTTGTTGAGACACCATTAGCAGGCGGTATGCAAAATTATATCACCAGGCCAAGCTGGGAAATAATATTCTTTCTCCTAAAGAACCGCACCAGGAAAATTCATACCTATAAGATTGAAACGGATTTTATAACATGAAGAATTTTGATATTCGACCCAAGAAAATTATATAGGTTTCGAGGTTGCTGGTTCCCCGTTTCCCCGTCTACATGCTTAATTTATCCCATCGCTCCCCTAATGGGTATGTTATGCAATCCACAGACAAATATCTGTTTTTCAATGTGAACAAAACCGCCTCACACACCTACAGGTACTACCACCCTACTACCATCTGTATATCACAGTCCAAGAACCCTACGAATACACAACTTCGCTGTTTAAACTCTCTCTCTCTCTCTCTCTCTCTCTCTCTCTCTCTCTTTCTAGCAGGTTAATTAGCCCAAAATATTTCCGTGTACTTCATTATCGATAGCACATATCCCTTAGGACACTATCAGTGTAGTTTTTGATTATTTACCGTATCTGGCAATATACCTGGGAGAAACATTATGCAAAGTGACGGCAAGAGGATAAAGCAGAGATCTGTATCTGAAGTTGCTAGTTGGGTTAAGGGTGAATCACTTATTGACCATTTAATCAGTAGATCATATGAATACAACTATTTTCGTGGCAAAGTTATTTTGTTGGAAAAGTGTAGATACATTGTTTTTAATACCAGACATCTGTAATGAAAAAATAAGTGTGAAACTATTACCTTCACCAAACAATATTTAAATCGTTACAGTAGGCCTATAAAAGGTTCGCAAATGCTTTTCAAATTTTCATGGCTTACTAAATATTTGTGAACACTATAAATTTTCACAGGTTAGCGCTTTAAACTGAAAATGTTTGTTAATAATCCTGAATGATTCACTGAATATAATAAAAAATTCAGCGTGATAATTTCTCGTGCATTCATTTTATTTATTTTCTCACTTCAAAACAAAAAGAAAGTGTGTCTCTTGATTATTCTGAATTCAAAATTCGCGAGTCGTTAAATCTTGAGTTTTATTGACTAAATCGTCTTCCATAACACAAGTCCAGTGTTTGAATTCTCGCCTATTTACGTGTTCACGAGCCACCACTGAATTCACCTAAATTTGTTTACAAGGGTCATGTATAATAGGTAGTATCTTCTTTGAATATGTATTCACCCTGCGTCTTTCCACGCAGATTTGGGTTAGAGTGGTCACCTTGTTTACATAAGATGCGACTATTACTTTCATAAAACCTTATCTAACTGTATTCTGTTTCCTTCTACGAAGATATTTTCTAAGCGGCAAATGAACCAGTCCGTCTCCGGGATTTTAAGTGTAAATTCTCTACGGGGATTATCCATTGTGTTAGATTTGCTTCTTTTATTGCTTCTTCACAGAACATGGCACCATGCTATCGGCACAGCATAAGAAGACATGCTATAAGTTTAGCTTACCAGCTTGTATATTTTAATCAAACACAAAAATGTTTTCTTATATTATCTTTTGCCCAGTCATAATAAACTGTTAGATAAAAAGGTCTCTGCAGTTTTCATTCAGCGAATTTAAGTTGAAAGAAAAAAAGATTTCGATGTGTTTCTTGATCTGTTTGGCAATTGTATTTTAGGTAGGGAATTTTTTTATCGTAAGAGTGTTCCGGGATATCTCCGGATCATTGAATGAGTTCCAGGAATGTATTGGGTTCAAACAGTTTAATAATATTCTCAATTTAAATCAAAGGTTACTTAACCTTGTGATAAGTGATATGGCTTGTTTTAGTGAATTTTCTTAAAAAAATTCACTAATGAGGAGATCCCGACTTTTGAATTTTGAAAAAATTTCTTCAAATGAGCGCTAATTAGGCCCCCCAGAAAACATATCCGGGGTCAGTTTCAATTTTTATATGTTTATATATATATATATATATATATATATATATATATATATATATATATATATATATATATATATATATATATATATATATATATATATATATATATATATATATATATATATATATATATATATATATATATATATATATATATATATATATATATATATGTATCACACCGATAACTCAAAAAATAATGGGCCGATTTTGATCAAATTTGGTGAAAAAATTCCTTTTGCAAATGGCTTGGATAAGTTCGTTAGTCAGGAAAATCTGCAGAGGTTTTCCCGGAAAATTTTGTGTATTCTTTCTAAAAAAATTTATATCTCCGGAATTAACAAAGTAAGGGCAACCAAATTTGGTACGCAGATTTACATCCTTATAGGTAAGTTACCTACCAAAATTTAGCTATGTAGGTCAAAAGACAAAAAAGTTATAGGCATTTAAAAATAAATAAATTGGGGTTTTCCTCAAAACTTCAAAGTGGCGATTTAAAATGTCAAAATTGGCAACATTTAGGCAAATAACTTAAATCTAATACGGGCTATAGAAATAAAATATCTCAAGAAGGATGTTTTACAAACCCTAAAGTCTTAGTTTCAACCGTCATTGTCCTTCATTTTAATAAAATGTTTCCAGAAAATTCATTTAAAATAGACCCTTTCTCTGATGCTTGGCAGTAAGTAGCCTTAGCTATAGAGTTTATCATTTAATGGTATATAATTTTTGTCGAATTTTCGTAAAAAATTAATAAAGCTCAATATATCCGTTATTATATAAGATATGAAGAAAATTTGTATATATTAATTATAGGGTGTCTTGAGCTACATCTTAAAATAATATTTCTGCAATCACAGGGTGACCCATAAGTCGTTGGTGATACAAATTTCCTTTTTTTTAATTAAACACGCCTTATGTTATTGCATTTTTGCATTTTCCATCGAAATGTAATGCATGTTTGTAAGAAAATAAATTCTGGACGCAGCAAGTGCGTTATGGTAGCGAATTTTGATCAAATGTTCATATTTGAACAGCTCAATTTGCTATTAACCTATAAGGTTGACCAAGAAACGTGTTTTTTCGAGAACATTTTAAGTTTACTTTTGGAAATTTTTGTACATTTTCACACAATAAAGTTATTTTAATGGAACATGGCACATTGTTTTTACTATATAGGTTATACTGGTAACCAAATTTGATGCCTGCTTTCTTAAAAAAACACACATATTTGTTATTAAAAATATTTTTATGAAAATTCACTACCATAACGCACTTGCTGCGTCCAGAATTTTTTGTTGTCCTTAATTTGTGTCCATTGGTCGACATTGACTCTCATAACCCACTACTTTCCGTCTCAGTTGATCTCAAAAGGCGATTTAAAAAAATGCGTTACTAAGCTTCCACCACGTTATAATTTGTGTAAATCGAACTGCCATCTACTATATTAAGCACTTATATCAACAGATTGGTCAATTGGTCATATTTCTATTCATTATCTAATGTCAATTTGGCTTGCTCTTTGTTTTATGAATTTATTTACTGCTGTTTTAATCTTTATATCCCCCAGTATACTCCACGAGACCATGATTATCTACCGTGGTCTACTTCCAATCTCCACAAAAATATAAGGGAAAAGGAGCGGGTTCTTAGGGAGCACGGTAGAGCTCCTGGCTTTGCCTCTTACGATAATGTCAAAAACCTAGGATGTTTCGTCTAAAATAACGCAAGCTTACAGGGACCTGACCTGACCTGACCTGACCTGTTTTTCGCGGTATTTTAAGAGTGTACACTTGCACAGCTTCCTTACTGCTAATGAACATCCTGACAGCTACCCAAATAATCTCAGCGTATCTCTAAGATATCGGGCCATGTCATTGACACTTCTGTTAAAAAATTAAAAGCCTGGACGCAGCAAGTGCGTTATGGTAGTGAATTTTCATAGAAATGATCTAGCACAAAATATTTTATTATAACTTTTTTTTCTTGTAACATAGAAATCTAAATTTTGGTGTATAGTTTACTTTTTATATCGTAAACCTACCTACCAAATTTGGTTATCATAGATTTCTTATTTTTTAAGATAAAAATTTTTTTCAAATTAAAACTCAAAATTTTCCCGGAAAACCTCGTCCGATTTTTTTGATTAACGAACTTGTCAAAGTCATTTACAAAAGGAAGGTACATGCCAAATTTTATTGAAATCGGCTAATTACTTTTTGAGATAAGAATTTTTTTCGAATGAAAACTCAAAAATTTCCAGGAAAACCTCGTCCGATTTTCTTGACTAACAAACTTGTCAAAGCCATTTACAAAAGAAAGGTACATGCCAAATTTTATTAAAATCGGCTTATTACTTTTTGAGATAAGAATTTTTTTCGAATGAAAACTCAAAATTTTCCCGGAAAACCTCGTCCGATTTTCTTGACTAACAAACTTGTCAAAGCCATTTACAAAAGAAAGGTACATGCCAAATTTTATTAAAATCGGCTTATTACTTTTTGAGATAAGAATTTTTTTCGAATGAAAACTCAAAATTTTCCCGGAAAACCTCGTCCGATTTTCCTGGCTAACGAACGTATCCAAGCCATTTACAAAAGAAAGGTACATGCCAAATTTTATCAAAATCGGCCCATTATTTTTTGAGTTATCGGTGTGATACATATATATATATATATATATATATATATATATATATATATATATATATATATATATATATATATATATATATATATATATAATATATATATATATATATATATATATATATATATATATATATATATATATATATATATATATATATATATATATATATATATATATATAAATATATATATATAAACATATAAAAATTGAAACTGACCCCGGATATGGGTTCTAGGGGTCCTAGATCGCGCTCATTTGAAGAAATTTTTTCAAAATTCAAAAGTCGAGATCTCCTCATTAGTGAATTTTTTCTAAGAAAATTCACTAAAAACACCCTTACAATGACCAGGTTCCAAGTTTTCTTGTTACATGCTGCTGTTGTGTTTCCTTGAGTCCTTTATCCTACATCTTTAATTTGCCACTATAAATATGCACATTTCCAAGATTTCGAGGATTACACCTGTACGTAAAGGTGGTAGTTGTATTAGAATTTCTAATTACCGACCAATTACAATATTTTAGAATTTATCCAAGGTTATTTATATAACTTTATCTTGGATCAGGTGTTACATATCTCCCTTTTGGCATGGTTTTGCACCTAAACCTTCCACATGTATCAATTTCTTTGAAGAAGCACAATATATTTCCAAGGTTTTGAATAAACAAGTTCAGGTCCATGTAATTTATAAAGACAGAAGCTTGGACAGAATTAATCATTTTGTCTAAACTGGACAGGCTGGCCCTCTCAGTTAGTTAATTGTTTCGTTCCTACCTCCATAACAGAACTCAATACGTGGTCTGGAGTTTCTCAGGGAAGTCTGTGACCAATGGACGCCAGATTTCGAAATTATACACCTTTTTTTCTCTCACACACACACACACACGCACGCACGCACGTGTGTGCACAGAATTTGTGTACATGGTTATGGTTATCGTTGAACATCTTGTGATCTGACACAACAGGAGACAACAGGTGGTTCTTGCTCAATCAAACGAAGGCTGAATGATTATTTGTAATTGAGGACGCCTACACTAGCAAATTTTATTTATTATAAGCTTTTGTACATTTATTAAGACCCCTCCACAATTAGATTCGCGTTATCACATCGATCATGTGTGTTCAGAAATATTTGGCGATTTTGTATTCAAAGCCTAGTTAGTGTCGCGAATCTCTTTAGTGTTTATTATGCATTGGTTTACTCACAGATGTCAAAGTGGACAAGGTAAAAACAAGAGAAAATATTATTTTCTTACAAGCATCTACATAGAATAAGATTTAATTTCTAATTAACAACAGATGAGTCAGTGTTGTTAGATAATATATTTTTGAAATTGAATAACACTAACTTCCTACAGAAAATGTATTAAGGCAAGCTATTTCTAATTATTGATTTCTATTTCTTCTCAGATTGGATTGATGAGGGGAGGTTACTTTCTCGCGGAGGAATCTCCAGAACGCTTGATTACCCAGTTTAATGCCGAAAGTTTAGAAGACGTATTCCTGAAACTGAGTGTCATCCAGAACATGGGTAAACGGCGTCGCTCTAGTATATTGCATGGTGTCACAGAAACTATTAGTGTACCCAGTGGAGCCATCAACGAAGCAGTAGTCATAGACGATGAAGTCGGTGAGATATCAGGGGAATTCGGTGATAACATTTCTATGTCCAGCAGAGGTGAGTAAACTAAGAACATATTTCAAAAAATCTGGATAACTTTGATTTTACTGCTAAAATATGGTGTAGAACTACAAAACATGCCAACAGAAAATTTCAAATATTAAAATCATATGCAGTTTATACACTACACACTGCAAAAACATGTAAATTTTATTGTTACATGAATATAAAAACAAATAATGAAATAAGTACACTGATAGCAGGAAGTACATAATCAAGGTGTGAGTTAATCATAAAAATTATTAGGTTTTGATGACTGATGATTTAGTGACCTATTTTCTATGACCCCTGCAGAAGAAGTCTAATATACTTTGTTACAGAAGACTTTTTAAGATTATGATCTTAATCTTACAGAAGACAAGCGTCCTATTTTTTCTCATTCACAACAATCAATCCGCCATTATGTTATGGTTTTCTCCCTCTCTTTCTTCATTCCTATATATCCCCCCTTCTCCCTCCTCTCTCAAGTCAAGAAATCATACAGGCACCTCTTCACGATGAACGAGTAACTGGTTGGTGTGTTGTTTCTGGTCACAACATTTATGGCACTTACTTCTTTGGAAATAAAAAAGATCAGAATGTAACAATGAATCGAGAAGGATATAAGCAACAGACTGAGTCATTTGTTAGATACTTAAAACGCTCCTGTGGAGCTAGCAACTTAGCTTATCGGAGACGGTGGTTTCAGCAAGACGGGGCAATAACTCGTACCGCTAATGCCAGTTTTGCGATTCTAAGACAACAGAATTATTTCATAACTTCCAGAAAAACTCACTTCGTTTACTCAATACATCGTCCTGATATGAAAATTGCATTTTCAGCGGAAATGCCTCAGAAACGATTCGGGATTAAAAACAGCAATAGATCACTTTTTTTTTCAATGTACGTTAGTCTATTCAAAAACATAGTATTCAGTCTTTAGTAACGCTTGGATTCAATGATTTTAAATGTGTATAACCTTATAATAGTTATTTTATTTAAAATTCAATAACAAGAGAATTCTTTAAAATTTTAACTCTAAAGGAAAATTTTGTGGCTAGTCAGCGGAGAGCTAATATTTAATGCAAATCTAAAAATTGTGTGGGTACAGGCCTTATAATTTAGGTGGTGTCAGACACACAAATGATAATCAAGACTCGGTTAATGTTATTTATTGATAAAAAGGTGAATTTTTATAACGGAAAGTATTATATGTTATGAATATAAACAATGAATGCAGATGAACGATGTACTTAACTTTCGTCTCTGATGTGGCATTCCTTGGAACCCCGTGGAGATACGGAGTCCTGTAGGGCTAGCGGGACCACTCAAAAGACTATGGGGAAGACTCAAGGCTGCCCGGGCCGTTGAAAGACTTTGGTAGCAATAAAGATGGTAAGGGAGTCCTTTAAGCCACGTTGTAGGATGCTCCATTGCCGCCGGTCTTATTCCATTTTAATTAACAGGAATGTGTTTTGATCCCTCATTAGCAGAGAACACAAACGGCAATCAGGAAACAGAACGAGTCTTCATTCATAATAACCAGGAAAAAAGTACGGCAAACGAAACAAAATAGGACAAACTTTAAACAGAGCACTTTATTAAAGCAATTACGTTACATTCCAGATGGCGTTCTACTAACATTTAATTTATCTGACTTACCCCATATGGGCATGCTGCCCCTTTTCTTAGTCTATGAGTGCTTTCGACATTTTACACGTTGTCAAAACCTTGTTGAAAGAGAACTTTTGAGTTGTTGCAGCGTCTTTATTTGTTGGATACAGGAGGAGAAATGCTGCATGCAGACCTCATTCACAACACCGAAGTGCGTGGGAGATTTGAGGTACTGTGAGATTCCTACTTAAAAAAACTCCCTCCCAAGGAGTACCGGACCTTAGTCCATACCTCCGTCGGAAAAATTTCACACAATGACGTTTGGGTTTGAATGTTTCCATTCTGTTTTTGCTGCGGGGACATCAGCGGGCAAGTATAAGTTTGGGCGCTTATCATTATGTGGGAGTTCCTCATTCTAGTCGGTGGCACTACGGAGAAGAGCATTTGGGTGAGAAGCGGCTTTTGCGAACTGAGTTGTGGATAGTTGAGTTATAAACTCAAGTATCGAAGGCATTTCCAGATCAGAGTGAATCTGACTGTTTCTGACAAACCATGGCGCTCCGGTAACCATTCTCAGAATTTTATTCTGGATGATTTGAAGGGTCTTGATGTGTGTTGCGGCCGCGGTGGCCCATGCAGGGGATGCATAGGTCATCGCTGCCCGGATGATGACTTTCTACGTGAGCAATTTATTGTTCATGGACAATTTGGAATTTATATTTAGAAGTGGGAACAGCTTCGAGATGAACATCGAGACTTTACGTCGGGCGTGTTGGACATGGCGGCGCCATGTTAAGTGTTCGTCGAGGAAAACCTCGAGGTATTTGGCGGAATCTTGCCAGGGAATTAGACGGTTGTCTAACGATATGTGTTCGTGATGTGTGTGTCTCCTCTTGGAAAATAGGACTGCGGAACATTTATCGGGGTTTATGGCTAGACAGGATTTTCTATACCAGCCTTGCAGCTCGACTACGACGGTCTGAAGTCGTTCAGTTATTATCCTCGGCTGAGTGGAGCTGCTGAGGGTGGTAGTGTCGTTTGCGTACAGTGCGCATGTCATGTTTAGGGGCGCTGTCGGAATGTCTGCGACAAATATATTGTACAGCATAGGGGGGATAGCAGAACCCTGCGGGAGACCAGCCGTGGCTGAGTACGTTCTAGATATAGCTCCCAGATGTTTGACCTGGAACTTCCTCTGTTGCAGGTAGACCTGATTAGCAGAGTCAGAGAGAGAGTTTAATTAAATGATAGAAGTTTATTTAGAAGGCCCGCATGCCAAACCCTATCGAAGGCTTGAGCAATGTCAAGAAATATTGCACCAGTTGACTTGTTTTTATTAAATCCTTCGGTGATGTTTTCCACTACACAAAGGACTTGGTCTGTGGTGGAGTGCTGGTGTCTGAAACGGAATTGCTCATCTGGGAGGATATGATTTTCAGAGGTGAATGAAACTAGCCTTTTCTGAATCAGTTTTTCGGTGATTTGGCCGATGACTGGTAGGCTAATAGGCCTGTATTTCTGAGGGAACAGTGGATCTTTGCTGGATTTCGGAATGTTGATAATATCGGCAAGTTTCCACATGGAAGGAAAATGTTGAAATCGCAGCATGGCATTCATAATCGTAACTAGGAATACCACGGCTTTGCGGGGGAGGTTTTTCAGGGCTACGTTGGAGATTCCATCGTATCCCGGAGCTTTCCTATTTTTTTATGATTTGATTATTTGGAAAACTTCTTCGAAGGTTGCGGGCTCGATAGTTATGTCTGGGGTAGCGCGAAGGGCACTCCTGGCATATCGGTGCGTTCTTGCTACGTGCGACAGATCAACGTGGTTATAATTCGGACTGAAATGCAACTCCAGATAATCTGCGAATGCACTTGCTTTCTCCGCATCCGTGTATACGACACCGTTACGGCCGTAAAGTGGGGATATTGGAAGTTTTTGGGAGCGAAGGGCTTTTGCCATTCGCCAGATGTAATTGTCTTGGGCAGACAGGGTTTGCAGGCGTTCCTCCCAACGGTTGTTGCGGAGTTCTTGTAGGGCGGATCGTACTTGTTTGATGAGTCTGTTTGCGTCTCGTTTGTCGGTGGGGTTTCCGGTGCGTTGAGATAGTCTACGCACGCGGTTCTTTTCGAGTATCATTTCTCTGATACTGGACGGAAATAGCGACAGATTGCTTGGGGCGGGGTACGTCCTTGATGCATGTTCGATAGAACATTGAATTTTGGACTGTAGATTATCCACTGCACCCTCGAGTTCGGGGATGCTGCGGATAACCGGAATATTGCAAAGGGTGTTTTTAAGATGATCTGTGAAAACTAGCCACAGTACCTTTTGCCTTGGGAGGTCGGGTTCGTCATTGACATTTCCGAGCTGCAATATGACTCGGTTATGGTCCGAAGAGAGGTCATTTAGGGTTGATATTTCATGGAGAAGGGTGGTGATCGACATGATCATTATGTCGACCCGCACTGCCGAAGTGTATAGGTCTTTGAGGAGCATCAACCATGCAGTGTGCATGGTTGTCGACATAGGATTGGAGGATTTTCCCATTTGTGTTGGTATTACGAGAATGCCAATTGGGGTGTTTAGAATTTAAATCGCTAGCAATTATTATGGATTGGTTGGTATCGAATAAGAGGTCTAAGTCGGCGTCTATAATTCTCTCTTGTGGAAGATTATAGACAGAAATGAGCTCCATTGGGCCTGCAGAAGAAGTGTTGACTACGATTTGTGTAGCCTCTGTGTTTGGCAGGGCTGGCGTACTGAGAAGGTGGTGGTCAATATTTGTTTTGACATACACTGCCGTGCCGCCACCTCTGGAGGTGGTGCGGTCATTGCGGTACAATGTATAGTTGGGGAGTTTCGGATTGGTTGGAAGACGCATTTTGGTTTCCTGGGCTAGAATAACGTCCAGTTTTAAGCGTTGGGCGAATTCTTGGAGCTCATTTCTTTTGCAGGCTCCCATACAAGAGTGTTGGGAGTGATCGAAGTATAAATTAAAGTTAATATGTGACTTTTTCGTATTAAATTTCCACAAACACAATGACGCCTATTTTATATCAATGCATTAGATATTCAGGGAGATACAAATTTTAAAAATTTAATACCGCGGAGTCGATTCCACACAATGTCCGCCATAGTGGGGAACTGCCGACGTCACTAACGCCAATCGAACTCCTATACAGTACTTATAAATAAATATTTTTTTGGCTTAAAGTACAGAAACAAAAGCACTTGGGCCACTGTAAAATATATATATCAGCGTTCATTCGAACAAGCGAACGGCGTTAGCGACGTCAGCGCTGTGTAAGGAACAATGTAAAAAAATCCAAGTGCATTGTTTAAGTTAGACCTAGATCACTCCAATGATTGGAAAAAAACTGTTCATAGATTCATTGATTCTTAAAACTTAATGAAGTATTTTTTTAAGAGAAACAATATTTTTGCGTCAATACTCCCTACAAATAATATTGCCTGGCAACACATTTAAAATTTCCATGTATCTATTTAACATCATCCTCATTACAAAACTTTTATTTTCATTTAGGTGGCCGGGTATCCATTGCCCCAGAACCCATCGAGAATGCACCATCGGAGTTACCTCCAGATGAAGAGCCTCCGATGAAATGCAGCGATCACTTCAAGATTGTTAAATGTAGCAGGATGAAAGCGCTTATATGGAAAAACTTCCTTTGGATGTGGAGGAATGCTCCCATTATGGCATTCATTGTGGGTCTGCCTGTAGTTCAGACAATTCTATTTTGTTGGTCTATAGGCCACGAACCCAAGAACCTGCATGTATCTGTGGTCAATCATGAGCTAGATTATCCTAAAGAAATGTGTGAATTCTCTCCTGGGTGTAACAGTACGAAACTTAGCTGTAATTATCTTCAGTTCCTACAAAACGAGTCACTAGTATTGGTAAGTTATTAGCTTTTGAAATTTTGAGTGTTCTCTTAACCAGTGAATTACAATGTCAAACTAGCTCGCCGCAAAAATACATTTGGTAATTTTTTACATTTTCAAGATGATTTTTTTTTCGGCTGAACAATATTTAATTTTATTCATGATGGAGAATTTTCAGATGAGCTCACGGGCAGTTGTAGATAAACCGACTGCAGATAGATAAAGTTTCGCATCTTACATGCAAGTTGAACATTATTTTTACCTTTTGGTTCCTTCTTTTTGCTGAGTTATTTACGTTACACCGTTTTAAACCTTTCACGCTTCCTCAATAGTTTCCCAGTACGGTTATCTTCCGTTACACCTCCTTCCCCTCATAAGTATTAAAATTTGACGTAAACAACAATGAAATTCACTAAACAGGGTTTAAAGGAGTTATAGCTGCAAAATATGATAAAAGCATATTATAGAGGTCCGACTGAGCTTTTTTTTCTTAGTGATTTTTTCTGAAGAGGCAATAACATTGCTTATATGATTATGGGCACTTAAAGCTAGTCTCACTTCGCGAAAATTGATTTTTCTTTCACTAGCAGAGCTAATATTTCCCTATAGCTCTCTGTTTAACTCAGAATTTCCAGTAACGAACTTTAAATCTGATTCATAACATAAAATTTGATTCAATATTATCTAAAGCCTGTTTAGTGCTGCACTTTACCTTTTTCACAGCTTTTTCAGTTTAGCTTATAGAAGACCCCGGTGGTTTTAGTCTGAGTTCGATTAAACAGGTAAGCCGTTCGAAACTTTCTAAAATGTGCTCGTTTTGTCTGGTCTAGACAAGGACGAACGATGTGCTACAGAATCTGACATTTGAGTGTATAAACAACATTAGATATTTTAATCTTTGAGGTTCACGTGTCAGCGTCAACCCGACGTTCGGCTAATTCCCCGTCTCTGTCCCATTAACCTAATTAGCTCATTGTGTTCTCTCTCATATGGAGGCTACACTCACATACCATATGGGATACAATGCAAGCCCTGGTCGTCGGTATACCTGTATCCGTGGACGAGAATAAAGTAATTTATTTTTTTATTTTCGTATGTTCTAGGACTTTGTGTGAAAATTAATTGATGATAATTCTTATAATTATGTCTTTTGTTGTAGCATTATTTTAATAAAGAAGAAGACGGCAAATACAGCGTGAAAAGGGGGGACACTTGGGCTACTCTGGTATTCCAAAGCAATTTTTCAGATGCCCTCAGGTCCCGTATTGAAAGGGGAAGAAACGTACCTAACTGGGATCTTATAGGATCTTCAGTGAATGTTTATCAAGATATATCAAGTAAGTGGTCCTTATTTTGTAAACTTAAAAAATCAGGACATGTTTTCCGTTGTGTTTTCTCTATATTTTAATTACATGTCGACAATTTAAAAACTAGTAGCAGTGAATTGCGCCTCCTAACTCGACATGGTATGTTTTTCTCAGTTAATCTAACCTCGTGGCGTAGGCGGTATGAGAGACTTATTATATAATAAACATGTTCGTCAAATGATAAGGTAGGTGATCTTGCAAGATATTGAAGAATTATTACATCAGCTATCAGCTTGAGGCAAGTCTCTAGTGACTATGGCTGTATGTGGTCTGGCACTACATTAATCAAAATTGACTGGTTACTGAAAACGACGTAATTCCACTCCAGGTTCCATTGAGCTCACTTCAGGCACCATTCCTGACATAGTAGCTTGTGCTTACTAACTAATATAGTAAAATAGGCCGAGGGCGATATGACTACAGTCCATAATCCCTAATACTACCATAAATCAACTTCATGGTCAGCCGCCGATTCGTAGTTGCCAACCACCCTTGTCTGATTGTCCTGGTTGTGCTTAAACCGTCTCCTAGGGCATTTAAAAGCCGTTTTGCTATTTGTGCCCTCACAAACAAAAGTGTGTCCTGAATTTTTCATTCATATTATAACAATATACATAATTTCATATGTGTCCAATTGTCTGACACTTTCATTATCTTGAAAATTCCCCTATCTACGTGGTGATTATTGTCGCAAATATGTTGAGCAACGCAAGATAGTGCCATATCTCAGTAAAAAAATCTTTAAACCAGTTTCAATGTAAGTTTTAGTTTGCCCAACATATTTAAGTTCACAATCCTATTTTATAGATTGCCGACATTTATCTTTTATCTTTATCCTTTGGGTTGCCTAGCTAATTTTTCAACATATTTTTGTAGAATATTTTAACTGTAAACTAACTTAAAAATACTATGAAAACCTCTCGTAATTCGCTGGTAAGCAGACAACGGTCACGGCAACGGTTTTGTCTGACGTTAAAGGAATCTAAGACATTCAAAAAAGAGATAAATAGACAAAAACGTCTGGGTATGTAGATAGGTGGGTGAAATACTACATCGGTGATCGAAGTGAAGATGTCGCTAGGTGCCATAAAGTGCATATATTCACATATTAGTTGACCAATTATGTAAAGATAAGAATTTATCAATTCACTTAATGAAACCAATGTAAATGAGAAACAAATTAATACAAACTACTGGACTGTGGCTTGCATTTTCTCTATGTTGACGTAGTATGCTCTCTCTTCACTGGTCACAGCATCAACTTGCTTCTTCATATTTTGGTAGATTCTAAACTGGGGAGGGAGAGACGCACACACACCGGCAGAGAAAGACAAGACTCATTAATGTTATATATTAGTTGTCCAGATATTTTCTCATTTGCAATAGTTTTGAAAAAGTCATAGGTTTGCACAAATGAGCAGCCAAAATTTGAAAGGATAAACTTTATTGCACCCAGCGACATCGCTATTTAGACGAGCTGATCAGCGGTTTATCATTTTTCTAACTTATTACTTAATTTAATTATTTAATTATTTATTTGTAATTAAAATTGTTCATTGCATATTACCAATAAAGCTATGCTTGTGGTTGTATTGACACAATTTTATTAAATCCTAAAGTGCGGTCAAAACTATGAAATGTCACTTTTGATTTTGTTCTTAACTTTGCTCCGTCTTATACTGCAAGTCCCACCTAGGCTTCCAGAATAGTCATAAAGATCTATATTTACTTTCATTTAATTTTTAATATTAATTTTAAACAAATTTTCTTAAAACTGTAATTCTCCAACATAATAATTTTGACATTTCTAAGAGGATGTTTCGGAAAGTTTGTAGCCTACCCAAGAAAATACATGTTTTTAGCCAACCACCGATTTTATTTTTCAATATCTTCTCACAAATTGATACATTTCTTCAATGTCGTTAGATGTCATAAAGTACGTATATTCACATATTAGGTGATCAGTTATGCAAACCTAAGAATTCTTTAATTCACTTAGTGAAACCAATGTAAATGAGAAAATAATTAATACAAATGACAACACTATGACATGCATTTTCTCTATGGTGACGTGGTGCACTTGCTCTGCACTCTGCACTGCTGACAGCGCCAACTTGCGTCTTCATATTATATTTTGGCAGGTTCTAGGCTGGACACACACACACACACATTGAGAGAGAGCAAGAAGATTGATTAATATTATACCTACATTCGTTGTTGCGATATTTTCTCAATTACAATAGTTTTGAAAATTTTATATATATATATATATATATATATATATATATATATATATATATATATATATATATATATATATATATATATATATATATATATATATATATATATATATATATATATAGTTCCATGTGGTAGGAACTTTAAATTTATCTTCTTGAATTTTATCTATGGCGACTGCCGGGGTATGTGCTGGTACGCTATGTTCATGAAACAAAATTTCCTTTTTGGACTGATCTCTTTTCTTTGACTCTGTCGCTAATATTTGCGATAAAGAGTCTGCACGTTCGATTTTTAGGCAGATATAAGTAATCGTGGCACGTATAACATACAGAGTAATTATTTATTTATAATTCTTTTCTGAATATTATGTAGCTGTTGTCATTTGAGATGCTTAATTTGTTTACTATTCCACGCACTTTTCTTCGATGATTCCTCCTTACCCTGATTTCTACCATACTCACGGGGCTACGTTTAAACTCGACAACCCAGTTTTAACCATAGAAAATCAAGAAGCAGAATGGAGAAGCAAATTAACCAACTCAGACTTAATCTCCGTTCGAGTATCACCTCTCAAATTAAAATACTAAGACTGCTCCAGATCACTTTTTCGTTTGTGAAAAAACACTCGCAACGTTTACTTCTATATATTATTTAGCACACAATTATCAGATTGCTGTATACTGTTTGTAATTTACATCAAAAGCAGTGAACTATATCTTCTTAGAGTAAAATGATAGTTCTGTTGTGCAGATTTCGTAGCACGAGCGCCATCTGTGGGTTAAGTCACGAACTTGCCGAACTATACTTTTATGTCCTTTGATACGCCTAGTGGAAAAGTTTTCTAAATATTTTGTTTTGAAGTTACGAATACATAATTCTAGCGGCCTGGGCTAAATTGAGTGGTTTCTGGAAGCCTTTGGCAATAAATGACGTCGCGTTAATGTGTTTTCAATGAAATTTTGAAACTTTAGAAGCCTACATCTTCCTTATTTAAGACCCGATTTTCAATTTTTGTATGAATGAATGTATTTTTGCCATAGTTTCCTATGTTATATTTTTGAAACCTATGGTAAGCCCTAATCAGTACACATGTAAAATCCACTTTACAAAAACCATGTTTTTATACATGACGATTTTTTCTGTAGCAAATTTACCTTGATCCGAGGATGAGACAGACAGTATATCTCATCCTCTGATGAGGCTAACTTTGTTAGCGAAAAGCTCAAAAGACTGAGGCTGGAAACTGAAACAAAAAGCAGAATCACCCCAAAAACTACAAAAATAATAACAGAGAGTTATGTGCTAGATACGTATTTCGCCAACGAAGTTGTGTTCATCAGTAGCTGTCGCCAACCTGTTTAAATTTTTTAAACCAGTTTAGCTACAGCTACTGATGAAGACAACTTCGTTGTCGAAATACGTATCTAGCGCGTAACTTTGTTATTATTTTTGTCGTTTTTGGGGTGATTCTGCTTTTTGTTTCAGCGAAAGGATCGTCAGGCGCGTAAGAAAAGAGGGTTAAGGTGAAGTGAGTTTTGCCTAAGTGTAATTACATTATTTATTTTCTTTTTTTTAGATGAAAACATTGGTACATTTATTAAACGAGATTTGTACTTTTCGTTTGAGAAATTTTTCAAAGATTACCTACGATCATGTGAAATCAATGAAAAAATTGGCACAATACCAATCAAAGTAAGTATTCGCTTTAGATAGTTTGACCAGGATTTTATTCTTCATTTTGTTTGTTTATTTTAGTGGGGAAGTCCAATCTTTGGAGGTAACAGCCCAGATTTTACAGACTTTGCTGCACCCGGAGTGATTTTGACGTAAGTATTTGGATAATGCAAATTGGCAAAATTATTTGAAATGCTGTTGCATGTCTGTATTTACCTACAGTTACGTAAATAATCTTATTACATCGCCACTGTTTTAATATGAGCTGGTGAATGACAATTATCAATGACAAATAGCTTGTTTTGTGTGACTCAAGTTTCTTGCTGACAGTTTCGATCGAAGCAAACAAGTTGAAGTTATTGACACTGATAGGTACACTGATCTCTCAAGGCATTTGATCATATATATATATATATATATATATATATATATATATATATATATATATATATATATATATATATATATATATATATATATATATATATATATATATCATATATATCATATATATATATATATATATATATATATATATATATATATATATATATATATATATATATAAACATACGAAAATCGAAACTGACCCCGGATATGGGTTCTAGGGGTCCTAGTTCGCGCTTGTTTGAAAAAATTTTTGCAAAGTCTCATCATCGATACATCTCTATTAGTGAATTTTTTTTAATAAAAAGTAGCAGTAGTTTACAGTATACCTATAAACGGACGTTCAGCGTTTGTTTATATTTATTTATTTCATTTTCAAAAAGTATGGATACAGCAATAATAAATAAGTGTTTAAAAGAATTTAGGTGCAGCAAGTGCGTTATGATAGCGAATTTTGTAAAAATATTCCAAATGGTGATAATTCAATTTCCCATTAAACTAGAATCTTCAATTTTGATTCATACTAAAACCTACATGAAAGCGCGGGTACTAAATTAAAAAAATAACACAATGAGCTTCACAGGCAACGACAAATTTGTTTTAGAAAACCATTTGTTATTGTGTTTGCAGAAACTGGTTCGATTGAATTGGCTACAGCGGATCATCCAAGCGACTAATAAGGAAAAATACCTACCACGTTTATAATTTGGCAGGTACATTCGTTTTGTAAATAAAAATTAAATTTTCGGTAAATTTGCAGATTAGGACAGGGTGCTTTTTAGAAAAAAAATTCAGAAACCTGCTTAGATCTCCTTCTGGATGCACAAACCACAGGAAATATGGGGAAGAAGATAAAAAGGAAATGTGAGCGGAAAGTGCGAAAAACAAACAGCTTAGTTGGACCTCTATAAGCTGCCTTTATCCCATTTTACAGCTATAGTTTCTTAAAATTCTGTTTATCCGCAGGTCCCGTAGCTTTATTGCGGGTTGTTCCCAAGAAACTTTTGTTGTTTATATTGTTATTTATGCATTGAGGGTGGTTGTAGGCATGCAGAATGGAAAGGGGAACCGCTGCGACAAAGCAGCGAACCAAGATTTTCAATTTATGTTTTATTTGTTACCCCATTTCATTCGTTTAAATATTTTTTTTCGCAAATGAAATTTGGGTTCCCTTGTTAGTCAGTCTTACATAGGGAGCTATTTCCTCATTTACAAAAAGTGTAGATACAGCAACAGCAAATAAGTGTTGAACAAGGTCTGGGTACAGCAAATACATTATGGTAGAGAATTTTTGTAAAAATATTTGAAATCTCAATTTCCTATTAAGCTATAATCTTCAATCTTGAACCATAGAAACACCTATATAAACGCAGCGTGGGTACTAAATTAAAGAAGAATAACATAATGAGCTTCGCGGATAACTACAAGTTGGTTTTTTGTTGTTTTGTTTGCAAAAGCTAGTTCGATTGGGTTGATTAAAAAAACCATCCAAGCAATTAAAAGGAAAAAACCTGCCATACTTATGATTTCGCAAGGTACATTCCCTTTGTAAATAATTTTTTTTTTATAGAAAACTTTTGTGACTTTAATTAAATTTGTAACACCATTTTTTTAAAGAGACTTGCATTACTTACATACATCTCTACCAAATTATAATTTTCTAGCTCCATAGAAAATAGAAACTTCTTCACATAATCTCTGACTGGGACCTCTAAAACCGGTCTCCAAGGTCCATTTAAATTTAAAGAATTAGTTTTAATAATGTACCTTACTAATAGTGTACAATTCTTATAAAAATTCACTACTATAATGCAGTTGCTGCATCCTGAACATTTTTTATTTTTGGTAAATATATTTTATACTTTTGCATGAAAATAAAGTATCCGAAAATACTTTATTTCGAGTCTTTGCTGTGATATATAATTGAAACGCTAGAGTTACTAAAAAGTTGCAATATTAAAGTGGAAGATTTATGATCAGAGTCAATAAGACTAAGTAACCCAAAGACATTCAAGAAATATGACCAAGATTTTTCAGAAAAAATACTGCGGACAAGTGGCAATATACAGGGTGATTCACGCAACTCGTTGGTTAGAAACTGTCGAACTTGTAATAGGAATTTCTATCTGAAATTTTCAGCACAGACCTAGTCAATGTCTATCTTTCAAATAAAAATACTTTCAAGATGATGGCACATCCGGTGATACCGCAAAACGCAACCAACTCATTTATTTTAAACAGAACACCCTATATATTATTGTATATTTGGATTCACTATTAAATTTCAGGTCAACTTTTCCCAAGTATCATGTTCTACTTTTCAAACATTTCTGAGCTATTCCTGAATTCCCCTTATTTTGGAGGGATCAATAACTTCATGACCACGGTACCTACCAAATGATATTTGATATAAATCTAAAATTTGCTGACATTGTTGGAAAACATCAAAGCATCTACACTAATGGCAATTTTTCCGAAGATATATATTATACAGGTGTTCATAAATTGACCTTGAATTTAGTATTAGGAAATCTCAAAAATCTGACAATTCTCAAATGGAACATCCTATATTTTATAACATTATTTGATAGTAAAGTGAAATGTCTATTGAACTGTATTAGGTTTCCCTATACATATCTAGCATAGTTTATGAATGAATCGTGCTTTTATAAGTTTCACCAAATTAATTAAGTACTTCACTTAAGTTTCCCAAGGTTTTTCTATAAACACAGTTTCTGTAAATTTTACCAGTTATTACTTTACTACGCGAGTTTCTTACAAAGAACAAATTATCGGACGGATCTTTCTTAAATAATATTCCCTACCACCTATACCTACCTAATTTAGTGTTTGAATAAATAACTTTATCATCTTTAATATAAAAGATTCACTCCACTTTTTCAGTACATACAGAAAAATTAACATCCACTGTGATTGTCCGATTGTGTCTAATTAAGTTGACTATGTGCACGTTTTGTCCTTTAGAGGGTCGTAAAGTCGTCGGTCCTGTGTACCATGCAATGTTTGAGACGCAAAACATATCTACTCTTCTTACATAAAAGAAGGGGTTCAGCAAAAATTTCAGGGTGGTGGGGTGAAACTGCTCTCTGGCGTCGATCATTGCCAAAATACAATATAACATACAAATACTTTTCTTTATTAAATAGTTCATAAAAAGCAATGCCAGATGTGTCTTGAGGACATCATGAATTTGACTGCTGTGTCACAAGATTCACTTCTTGAATAGTTTGAGATTATATGTCTTTGAAAATATGTTCCCGGGAGATCATACCAAAGCTGGATGCGCTAGGCATGAATGAGGATATGTAGCAAACTGTTCGACAGGTAGGTAATTTGACACTAAATGTGTGCGCTTTTTCGCAAAAAGAAGTAGGCGTTGCGAGTATATGTGCTAAGAAGCAGTTTCTGAGGAACAATGTCGATCATAATATCGATAGAATAGGTAGAAATCTTAAACATTTATTATGTGATCTAGAGAAGTGAGATTGACCTCAATAGATATATCTTCTATAGGGCGAAAAGATAGTTTCTGAATGTAATCTATTAGGGACAAGGTGGTCTTTAGGGACATGATATTCCGGTGTGAACTGACTCGTTTTAATTTAAACAACATAATCCATATTCTAACAATCATACCTTATGCTGGACATTATTACTCTAAGGGTTGTTCTTATATAGACCTTACTTTTATTACCTATGTTGTTATTTTAAAATCTTGTACTATATTGGTGGTTCTCTGGCACTCCCGCTACTGATGTTGTTTTGACTCTCACTGCTGTATGGTGTGTTCCAATGTAGATGGAAGCCTAGTTTTGTTGTTCCAGCGTTCAAGGCTGGTAATAGTACTGATATAAAAAATTACCGTCCTATATGTATACTAAGCACAATACCTAAAATTCTTAAGAGCCTTGCTTGTGATGTATTGACTAAGTCACTCGAACAGGTGATCGTGAGTAAGCAAAGTGTTTTTTCCAAGGGACGATCTACCACCCCAAATTTGATAATTTTTACTTCCTAAAATCTCTGGAGCGTGGAAAACTTTTTACACAGCCATGTCCAAGGCTTTCGACAGGGTAAGCCATTGCTTGTTTTAAAGCTGTCAGTTGTTGGTGTTCGTGACATACTGTTGAAGTGGATCACAAGCTGATAGTTAAACATAAAACTTTTACTCTACACCAGTGTCTGCAACAACAAGGATTCCTCAGGGTAGGCACTTGGGACCACTGATTTGCAATGTTTTCGTCACTGACATTGTGAATGTGTTCAAAAATTCCAACTGTCTGTTTTTGTTTATGATCTGAAAGCTTATCATGAAGTTTTATCCCAACTTGATGCAATTTCTCTAAAGGAAGACTTGGATCCCCTTCTTCAGTGGTGTGATTGTAATGGAATGGTTCTAAATATTAATAAATGTAGAGTGATATTCTTTGGTAGGTCATCAAACAGGATAAAGTTTCGTTACAATGTTTTGGGTAAACCCATAAAACGCGTATCTGTTATACAGGACTTAGGTATGATGTTGGACGAGCAACTAACTTTAAAGGATCATTACAGTTCTATTACAGGTCTCTAAAAACCTTAGGATTCGTAAATAGAAACACTGGAGACTTTAAGAACGTTAACTCTGTGATATCCATCTTTAATGCTTTAGGCAGGTCACAGCTTGGATATGCTGCTCCTGTTTGGTCCCGCATATATGCAACAAATATAAATAACATTGAGACTGTACAAAGCAGGCTTTTACGATATATTGCTCACAAGCTGGCTATTTCTAGATATGAATATACCCGCAGTGAATTGTGTTCCATGTTGAAGGTAGAATCCTTAATCCTTGGCAAATCGAATAAATTATTTGGATATCATCCTGCTGTTCAAGGTTATAAATTCAATAGATTGGCCGGATTTGCTTGCTATTTTCGGTTTTCATGTACCAGGTCGTTATACATGTAGAAATACGTTGTTTCACGTTGAATTTTACGGAACAAATTTTGGGAAGGGATCTGTAGTGTCAAGGTTGCCCTCGCTTAGTAATTCTGTTTCACTGGATTTTTCTCAATCTTACTCTTGCTTCATTGAAGAATCAACTGAAAGATGGTGTGTGTGAATATACTTAGTCACGTTCAAATAGAATCTAGTTAATTTTTGTGCTTTCTAATTATCTGGCATAAGAATTATGTTGTTTTTGTCTAGTTGCTTACTTACTAAAGTAATTCTATATTGTGTGTTAATGTAAACTTTTGCGTGTATTACTAGCTATGTCCTTGTATTGTGTATTTATGTCATTTGTATTTTCAGCATTATCTTCTTCTTGGCAGTTGCGTTAACATCTGGGGCCATGTTGATGGAACGTAATGAAGGCATATTAGAGCGTTCACTGGTCAATGGTATCACGGGTATTGAACTTCTGTTATCACATGTTATTACACAGTTCCTGGTTATGACTGGACAAACAGCATTTGTACTGATCTTCGGATTTGCCATTTTTGGTTTGGCCATGGAAGGAAACTTCTTTTTAGTTATATTATTGACATTGATGACAGGACTTTGTGGAATGTGTTTTGGTAAGTATATTATATGAAAGACCATTAAGGTTAAAAAAATAATAGAAAACAAGCAAAAAACCAAAACATTAGTACGTAAGTAGTTATTAAAAAAATACAAAACTAATTTGAAAGACAATAAAGAGAAAAGGCACCCCTTTAAGAAATTTGCAACGTCAACACACAGGTTTATATTACTTAAAAGGGAGAAGATATGGTATACAGAAATTTTTTGTTTCGATTAAACGAGTATATAGTAAAATGTCCTAACAGAAAGACTTACACATTTAGCAAAACATTCATAAAGCAATTCTAAGGCAAACAATTCTTTATCTCCTCAACGGAAGCGCTTATAATTTTGTTGTTTTTCAAAAGGCAATGTTTTTTTTAACTTTGGGAATAAATAGTAGTCTGGTGGTGCTAAATCCGGAGGACTAATCAGTGGGGGCTTATCTGTATGCCTTCGTAGAGGACGCTGTTCGCAATTCCTTATTAACTAACACAGAAATAGGATTTCTAGTTTTATTCGCCATCTCTCTCCCTCTGATAACGCTAACAGTGTTAACGAAATGATCGTTGGGTCGGAAAACGTATTGTGGTAAATTGGGTTCTCCAATTTAAATTTATCACTGGCGTGGTGAGGAAACAATCACAGAACATGCAAAAATTCCCAAGGAGGTGGAAAAGAGAATTGCAATTTCCACCATCAAGGTACGAAATTAAGTGGGTATATTGGGCTGACTAGGACATATACCCTCAGAATTCCCAGCAAAGATCAACGGATGAATATCGAGGTTGCTTCCTAGCCTGCTAGCCTGGTCTGTTTTACTGATGCATCACGGCTGGACGAGCAGCACTCCTCTGGAGCGGGAATATGCGTCGATGGCCTGGGGGTGCGCGAGAGTTGTGCTCTGGGCGCATATACCACGACATTCGCAACGGAGGTATACATTATCCTTTCTGTAACTATTCGACAGAAACAGCCCCAAGGAATGTGTATACATTTGCTCCGATAGTCAGGCGGCCCTCCGGGCGGTCTGTGCACACAGGGGTTGAATAATGCTGGTTCAGGAGTGCGCGGACGCTATGTGGATTCCGGTACACTGGCGTGGCGGTGCTTGAGATGGCCACTAACCTCGCAAGACTTGGTTCCCGGCGGCCTTTATGTTGTCCGGAGACTACTATAGGCATAAGTATTCCAACTTACGCATATAGTAGGCTCCTTCCGGTGGTTTGATACACTACATAGACGGACTCAGGAGGCTATGGAGTAGCTGGAGGTCGCTCAGTAGCTGTAGACAAGCGAAGGATTTCTTGTAGAGACCGGATAGAGACATCACTGTCTCCCTCTTTGGTAGAAGTCGTACCGCACTTCGCCGTATCATCGGGTTGCTAACAGGCCACAGTAGACTTTTTAAATTGGTAGGTGTCGAGAGGAATCCCATTTGCCAGGAATGCGGCGAGACAAAAGAAAAGTCTTACCACTATGTGTGTGAATGTGAGTCTTTGAACAGACATGTTTGGATCAAGGACTCTAAGGAAGGAGTCGGGTAAGTTCGTTCAATGAAAGACCGTCATGGCCTTTATTTTGAAGTCGAGGGGGTTTGGTGACGGGACCAAGGAGAGGAAAGGCATGGCTACTGGTTGCCGGGGTTGGAAAAAAGGGCCCGATGTGGAGAACTTGCCTGGCGCCAGCCTACCCACCACTGCTGCTACTTACTACTACTACCTATTACGCTCATCACAGGTTCCAATCTTCACTCAGTGTTTGCAGTACAAACAACGACTTGTGAGCAGGGGCGTTGTCATGCAACAAGAGCACATCCTTGACCAATTTTCCGCGGTTTTTTCACACAATTTTCTCTCGTAATTTAGTTTGCAACTCACTATAGTATCCTTCCATCATATTTTTACCTTGTTCCAGTAAGTCTTGCAGAATTATAGCACCTTCGTCCCAGAAAACTAAAGCAAAAACCTTTGCAGCCGAGATTTGAAATCTTTTAGTTCGTAGAAAACCGGATTGCTTCCACTCTTTTGATTATTTCGTCTCTGGATCATTCTGATAGACTCATGTTTCGACCATAGTGACAAACCGACCCAAAAAGTTCATGGAATCTTCTTCGAAACGATAGCACATTTCCTTCAATATACGAGCACGCTTCGGGGTTATTCAGGAGGAACTTGGATGAATGCCTACTCCCCAAATATAAACATTACAACTAGAGGTAGGGAGACTAATACCGCCACTACATTCTTCGAGAGACGCCCAGCATATAGAGCCATAGACACAATATGCTACCAAAAGATATCTGTCGGGTGGATACTTTTGAGAACCTTCAAAATAAAGGTTAATGAATTCTTGCTGGATAAATGTTTTTACTCGTTTTAGTTCTCAGAGTAGATTCAAACTCTCGTGTTAATTTGAATTTTGTTAAATGTGTATGCTGGATAATTTGTGTTGTACTTTATTTCTGTATATCTCTTTTATAGCATTGCTGTGTCATTTTTAATGCCCTTTTAGCAATAAAGATTATTATTATATGCGACCAAGCATGTTGAAAGACATTTGGTGGAAAGCTTTCTTATTGTAAAGTCGTGATGAACAATGTTAAAACACATTCCTAGAAAATGTTCAATGTTTCAACCCAATTCGACTATTTTCTAAGATCATTCATGGACAAACTCAAGATCTTCTTGAGTGGTTAAAGAAATCGGTCTTCCAGAGCGGTCCTCATCTTTGACATTTAACCATACACTTTTAAATTCCGCAACCAAGTTTTAATAGTATCATACGAATGACAGTCATCACCTAATATTTTTGCCATATCAGCGAAAATTTCTTTGCTCAGTAACTCTTTTAAAAATAAATACTTAATAACTGACCCAAACTCGTTTTATCAAAATCTAGATTTTTCTCAGGAGTTTTCAAAAATTCACAGTTTTGTCACTATTAAATTTCTGTATGTCGAACTTTGACAGAGTATTTGTAACACGTCATAGTGGTTGCCATAGCAACTGAATTCAACTTTGCTTAGTGGAAAGTTTCCACGTTAACTAAACTACTAACACTCAGAACGTCGCTCGCGACAAATTTGCCGTTTTTAAATCTGATGTAACATTCGATTGCCGGATCAGATTGAACTCTGCTAAAAGCGTTTGCAAACACAATTCCTTCACTGTTATCCCGTTGTTCTGTAAAACATCAGATAATTCACATAAAGTGCAAAAATTGCAGAGCCTGACCTGTCTTGGAATAACGGGAGCTATGGCATCATGCCCTTACAGCTGCAATAGAAGCAATGCTGAATATTACTCCACTGCAGATATGCGTGAAGAGGGAACCATTACCAAGCCTCAAGACTATTTCAAGCAGACAAATTCAGAGCAGCAGACTTGAAGATCCTGGAAATTGTACCATTTGAGTCACGAAAAATAGCAGATCAAATTCCAGCTAAACTGGACTTCATAATCCTATAAGGGGTGGTCATAAATGCCGGCCAAGCGTAGGACAGAGACAGTAAAAGGCTGGCAAACAATTCATCTGTATGGTATACATGATGGGCCTAAACATATGGAGGGAGCAGGACTGGGAATAAGAGCAGCTAACTTTTAGACTCACTAGGTCCCTAGGATAAACTTTCACCACCTTCCAAGCAGAACAGCTTGCTATAAATCTGTGTGTACAGGAGTGCACACACAAAATACACAAAAATAGAGAGATCTACACCCTATCAGACAGTCAGGCAGTACTAAAGACTCTGGGATCTTTCAAAACCGATTTCTAAACTGACCTGCGACTACAAAAAATCCTTGAAGCAACCGGCTACGGACAACAAAGTAACTTTGATGTGGGTATAAGTGCATCAAAACATTGAAGGAAACAGATAGCCTTATAACAAGGTCAGCAACAACACTATTATATGGTCCAGAGCCCTATTGTGGACTATGAAAAAGCCACGTAAGAGATGAACTTGATACTTGCGAAAAGAACCAATCCGCAAAACAGGTAGGCAAAACGGTTCATCACCATATCAACAGAGAAGTCTGAACTGTTTCTTGGATTGAACAGGAACTACTTGATAATAATCACAGGACTTTTCACAGGGCACGCCCTAGTGAGGTATCACCTTGTGAAGATGGGCAAGGCGGACCGTGAAAACTGCAGATACTGCACTGAAACAGTCTACAATTCACATAAATTTTATACAGGGTGTTAAATAAAACATCGGCATAAAAGTGATCCCAATCCTAATCGTTTTAAAAATTTTGTTTGGCAGCCAATTGACTGGAAAGTTCTTGATGAAATAACCATTAATTGTGGGCACTCAAAATTGTCTCTCGTCAGCATAGGTCAAAAATTGTCGTTAAAAGAACTCAATTACAAACGGTTTGTTCCCAAAGTAAACTCATTCAAGCTCTCATCTGAAACTGCTCGTAACTAAGCCAATGAACGTTGTCATGCTTTTCGTTGCCTTAGTTACGAGCTTGAATGAATTGCCTTTGGAGACAAGCCGTGTGTAATTTAATCCTTTTTAACGACCATTTGTGACCTATGCAGACGGGCACCAATCTTTAGTGTCCACAATTAATGGTTATTTCATAAGCAACTTGATTTCCAGTCAAAACGATTAGGATTTTGATCACATTTGATTCCGCGCTGTATATTGATCGTTCATTCTGCGTCCATTTTGTTAACTGAGCGTTCCTGCCTGAAGCTTTGGCTTCAATGTGAGTCCTCCATTACGAAAAATGGTTGAAGAGTGAAAAATTTATACCCAAAAACATAAAAAGCCCTTTTTTGTAATCATCCTGTAAATAAAAAGGATAAACTGAAAATTCAAACAGCATCTTGTAACTTGGGTCCTAGTTCAACACGTATTTAGTTGAAATCCAAGAAACTTTTTTTTCAACCGGGAGCTTCTTGACGGTTTAAAAAATTTCTAGTGTTTTAATCAACATCTTGTATAAAGTGTATGTGAATTACCTCATGTTTTACAAAACAACGGACTGAAGGAATTTTGGTTGTAAACGCTTGTAACAGAGTTCAATTTGATAGTGGCAATCGAATGTTACATCAAATTGAAAAATGGCAAAATATTCGCGAGCGACGCTTTGAGTAGTGTAGATATCACTATACCCTTGTAAGCATTTTCCATTTAGTTGTATTCTATGCAAGACTTGGCACTTTTCACTGTTTAACAACTTACATTCAAATAGCATTTATTTTAAGTTAATGCTTAAGGAAATAAAATGTCAAAAACGTCAAATTTCTTATAATGCTTCTTATTTTCCAGGTTTTGTAGTAGCATGTGCCTGTGAAAACGAGCGTTCTGCCACCTACATGGCTATGGGTAGTTTCCTCCCTATAGTAATGTTATGTGGTATAGTGTGGCCAATTGAAGGCATGGACAAAATACTAAGAATTATATCTTATGTCCTTCCACTAACGAAATCAACAGAGAGCTTACGCTGCATCCTTGCCAGAGGCTGGGGCATGGACAAACCAGAAGTCTATGCCGGATTTATATCAACACTGATATGGATCACTGCTTTCCTAACAATAAGTGTACTCATGCTCAAATTCAAAAAGGGTTAGTTTTTTGCTGTGTTGTATTGTATTTAGGTTTCATTAAAAATGTGATTTTAGTTACTGATATATTATATTTTAGTGTGTACTGTTTAATTTAATTTTATAGTATTATAATTATTCCTACTACTGTAATTATTATTATTCAAAATAAAGAATGTTTTAAGTGTTGATTGTGGGTTTGTTTCTTATCCCTATTTCAGAAAGCTAATTTTGCTAAAATCTATCACTTTTTTACTATACAAAAGTATTAGGCGAATTATTCTAGCAAGCAAAATTATTAGACAGACGTCACTCAATTACATACCGATGATTTGACGCTTTGTTTCTCTTACATATTGATTCTGAACAAAAAATATTTTTGTAGACCAATGTTCTAAAGTGCATGATTTTGTAGTACACAATAAGCTTTAAATGCATCAGAGCGTTCTGTAAATTTTGATATACAGGCTTATTCACAGAAATAATACAATAATAACAGGTAGAAAATATTGAAACTGATTTTTGATTGAAATCCAACTTCCACCATGGCGTGAGGGATTTTCACTGGCCCAAGAATGACGATTTTTTCTATTGAAAGTCCCTTCTTTTAAAAACTTAAGTCATAAGTTCAAATTATTTTATATAAAAAGGTCTTGACGCAGCAAGTAATAGTAGTGAATTTTCATTAAAATGTTTTTAATATCAAATATTTATTTCTTTAATGAAAGCAGGCATCAAATTTGGTTACCTGTATAATCTATATAGGAGTCCTCGTTCGCGCTCATTTGAAAAAAATTTTGCAAAGTCTCACCTCTCTATTAGTGATTTTTTTTAAAGTTGCGGATCTTGAGGCTTCACCTCTTTGCACTCTTGTAAACTTATAATCATGCATGTTATGTTGTTCCAAAATTATCTGAGCTGATGAATATGTAATATCTAAATCATCTTTAGCACTTCTTATTAATGACTGAGGCAATGCATTAAAATATGCCAGGACTAAGCTGGTAAGGTGGGTGGATTAATATTTTGTGCCACTTTAAAAGTATAACCAACCATGACGCTTCCGGTAAACCAGAAGAACCATGCACTTCGTTATTTTAAATGGAACATCCTATATATTTTTGCATTTTTAGATTTTGCATCAAATCTGATAAAAGCACCATGTTATGTGAAAAATGCGACGTTTTCGGGTTAATTATGTTTTTTTTTTCGAAAATTTTCAATATATCACTACCGTGTTTGATAAGACATAACTGCACTATTAACCAAGATCGGAGATTCTGCCTCGGTGAGCAGACTGAAAAAGCTTAGTCCTAAGTAAAGCGCATTTGATGTTTTCAGTAACCCATACTGATCGGTCTACCAAGTACTCAATTAGAAGAGCAACCTATTTCATATATAACTTAATAATTTCAAATGGAACACGCTATATTTTCTGCTTAGTCTTATTGCACATTGCAATATCTTCAAAATTTGTTAACACTTTCCTATACCTATTTCTTATCATTTCCAAAACATATTGATTTTTATTTTAGAAGTTGCAGATATTCAGATATCTGGTCATATCTGCCTATCACCGAAAATGTCAAAATTCAACTGGTGCTTCCTAGGACATTTCATTGTAACAGCTTGTGAGGTTTCTGTTATAAAAAGGCCGCAATTGTAACGTAACCTAACCTAGTAATGAATAAATAATGAATCTCATAAGAAACTTTTCTTTATTTTTCAAATGATACTTTTAATCGATTTTTAGTAGTACACGGCGAGTTTGGCAGAATGAATGAAAGGACATCTTTTGATAGCAGATTCCTACATTACATTCAAGTTCTCGAATTCCATGTCAGATGTCAGCCTATGGAGTCCAGCAGTTTTGAGCGACACTGCCTCTAAGTTTGCAACCCTCCATACACCTACTTACTTACTAAGAATCTTCAATAGTAGATTGGTCGACTGTAATGTGTAATGTATTCCCTTGATAGGCGTGGTTTAGCTCGAGTAGCTCTAGTCAGAACTGAAATAGGCAAACAGTTTTGCGGCATTGTGTTTTGATATAGTATATACCAATGCATGAATATATTATATTTTTTAGTCTCGTGGGGTCATTTAGATTCACTAATTACGTATATAAATGAGAAAGCTCAAATTACCGCTACCTATTCCAAGTAAAAAGAGAAGTAAATTAAACTTTAAAAAAATACAATATATTTTTTAGGATTTCTAAGTCCATTTTTAGGGAGACCTAAAAGCCAAACAAAGTTTTTTGCGATATGTGAAGAAAAAACAAGGCTCCTATGAGAGTTGTCCGAACGCGCTGAATTTCAATTATTATCTTTAGCAAATGCGCAATAGTAGCGAATTTTCATAAAAAAACTTGTTTTCATAAAACTGCAAGTTAAAATAGTAAGTAAGTATTGAAAAAAAGTAAGCAGGCAACGCGTTTTTGCAGAGAATGTTCATAAATATATTTGAAATGTTATAAGTCAATTTCCCATTATTAAGCTAAAATCTTAACTTTTAATATTTAACAGTACAATTAAGTGTCTATAATTGAGCAACATTGGGTACCTACAATATTTTATAAAAATAAAACGTAAATATTTAAGTTTGACTGCCTTTTGAATAAGTAGCAGGTTTAGCAAAAGTAAGTACAAAAAATTATAATGTTTGTAGAGTTTTTAAGAGCATTCCAATTCATACCTTTATCTGTCCCATTATTAAGCAGATTTTTTTTGTTAATAATTATTAAAAGTCAAAAAAGGCATATCTTAGTGTATACTGCACCACGAACATCTTACAATAAATGTTGTAATAAAAAAAGGCACTGAGCATGGCTTAACCGAAATATAACGCGAGGATTGAAACAGCCGGGATGTCTGTTGTGGAGAATATATCAGCCAATAAAACCGTCCGGATCGCTTCGCGCCAATTTCAAAATGAAGTATAAGTCCCACTATCTCATACGTTTTGTAATTGACGAGGCAAATTCATTAAACAACTGTTTTATGTCTGTGCCTTTAATTTGTAGATTTTTTTAAAGTTTATTTGTTTGTTAGTTAGTGTAACAGAAACACATATCAGCGTATAATGCGTTATTATTTACTATATTTGCCAAGTAAAGCAGCATAAGAATATGATGACTGTGGAGAAAAGAGTAGGTAGGTAGGTACTTATATCATGGAAACAACTATTAACCAATGTCAAAGTTTGTTGTGAAAGTGTAGGTAAATTATGTTTAATGTCAGACATCTGTAATGAAAAACTAGGTATCAAATTATTATCTTTACCAAATTCCAAACTACATTTAGATCGTTAGAGTAGGCCTATAAAAAGTTCGCAATTTATTTCCAGACTATGATGGCTTACTAGAATTATTTGTGAACACTATCTATTTTCACGAGTTAGCGCTCAAAATCGAAAATAACCTTTTAATGAGAATGAAATGTAACATTAAGTAACTACTTAATGATTCAGTTAGGTATAAGAAAAAACTTCAGCGTGATGTCAGGACAACTCCAGGCGAAACCTTGTTCTTGTTTTAGACTTGCTCGTGCATTTATTTGATTTATTTTCTATTTTCAAAACAAAAAGAAATCATTGCCCTTGAATAATATAATTTTAAATTTCGTGCGTCTTTGTACTTATTCTACTTGACTTTCTAATATTGGCCAAATCGCCTTCCAAAACACTAGTCTGACCAATGACATAATAGATAGGTCTATGAGCCTGACTTTGTGCCATGTTGCCAAATGTAAAAGTTATCAACGATTTTTGTGACTAGTCTATGACCTAGCGTCTTACAGTTTTTGCTGTTTTTAAAATACTAAATTTGGTATTCTTCTGGCAGCTAATTTATAGTAAAAAAATTAAGTTTGAATAAGCTAATTGTTTTTTTTACTCAAAAACATCAAATTTGCGGTGATAGTATTATAATCTTTATACTAGAAACCTATGTACCAAATTTCATTCAAATAGCTTTATATTTTTTCGAAAAAACGAGGTCCCATTTACCTGGCGAATGAACTTATTCAAGCAATTTGTACAAATAATAATAATAATAATATATATATATATATATATATATATATATATATATATATATATATATATATATATATATATATAATTCGGTAAGTCAACGAAATGATAAAGTACGGCGTTGCGCCCTATACTAATAGTATATATATATAGCGGTCCGTCGCGAGCTTAACATAAGTTTTTAAATAGGACACGGCATTTTTTAATCCATTGCTACTATTCTCTGTAAAGTTTCCTCTATTTATTGACCAATAATATCGTATATGTTATATATGGACCGTTTCCGAAATATGTAACTTTCTCAATTATTTTCTCTCAAAATCGTTATACGTTTTAAAACTAATATCAGGTCAGGTCATTGTTTTGAAGATTTTAGAAATAAATAGTAAACGTTATTATTACCACACCACTCGGATAACTACTGGGATAATAAAGCTTCTATATAGTGTTCAATATCGTCCGACAGATTTGGATAACTATATATATATATATATATATATATATATATATATATATATATATATATATATATATATATATATATATATATATATATATATATCTGTGTTCACCCACGTTATTTCTTAAATTGTGCCTAGCTTACCTTGTTCTCTTAATGAACATCAGTTTTGTAGTGGTTTAAGCGTACATGTGTCGCTGGTTCCTGGTCCGTGCCAATGTTATTTGTTTTCTACATTGTTTTTGCAATGAAGGGTCTGCTTCGCTGGGGGATTCTTCTTTCCCTCTCGCATGCATACAACCTACCCTCGTTGCGTAAACCACAAGTCAAATTCCCTGAGAGCAGCCCTCAAAAAAGTAACAGGTGCTGGGGCGAATAGGGGTGCTGTGCGGGGAGGCAGGGTTAAAGGGGATATGGATTTTATATGTGAAAAAGGCCGCTTTAAGACGTTTTCTTAGCATTTTCTGCTCATATTACGTTTTTACTACCTACCCCGCCCGGCAACCCTATTTACTCCTGGTCCCGTCTCTTCCTTGTGGGGTATGAACAAGAAAATTTTCTTGTCGTTTGTGCATCCAGGGAAGGAGGTCTAAGCATGTTTCCGAAAAGATGTTACAAAAAAACGTCCAGAAGAAACTAGCGACACATGCATGCCTAAACCACTACAACACAAATGGTCATTAACAGAACAAGGTAAACAATGCCTAATTTCAGAAATAATGTCTGTGAACACTTGAATATACAGGAAACCGTCTAAACGAGTACACTTACTAGCGGTGTAGTAAACTGAAAGCGAAGTGATAAATTGGCAGTAGAAGCCAATATTTCATGTGTCTAGGATATTCTCGGGATTCCCAAAGTCAATGTGAACCTTATGTCGAATGTAATGTTTAGGGGGGGAAGGAGGTGCCACGGAACAGGACCGTACTGAGAAATTGTTTAAAAAGGTATGTAATGTGTGAAAACTTTAAATGTAAATAACTCGGCAAAGACCAGAGAACAAACGGTAAGAATAGTGGACACGGGACCGACGGCTTTACGCCCCCTCCGAAGGGCGGAACGTGCAGACATTCAACTTGCTCAAATACAATGCCAGAACCTCGGTTGATGTTAGTTTTACAGTTTGTACTGAAGAAGTGAAAGGAGTACTCTGGGATCGAACCCAGTACCTTTCGGTTCAGAGGCACACGTTCTTACCCCTAAACCACCAAGGTTCGTGAATTTTGATAGAAATAATCTGGCACAAAATATTTTTTTTGAACTTTTAGCTTGTAACATAGAAATAAAAATGTTAGTTTATAGTCTACTACTTATCTCACAAACCTACCTACCAAATTTGGTTGCCACAGCTGTTTTATTTTTTGTCTTATCGCTGTGATATATATATATATATATATATATATATATATATATATATATATATATATATATATATATATATATATATATATATATATATATATATATATATATATATATATAAACTTATAAAAATTGAAACTGACCCCGGATGTGGGTTCTAGGGGTCCTAGTTCGCGCTCATTTAATATTTTTTATAAAACTCAAAAGTCGGGATCGCCCCAATAGTGGATTTTTTCGAAGAAAATTCACTAAAAAGCGTTTGGCTGGTTCTCTGCAAATTTAACCAGTAAACACTTAATGTAACAATATGGTGTTTTTTTACATTTTTTGTAGATGCTGTTGGACCTATTTTTAGATTTATTTGATACAGGCAAAAATATATTAAAAAGTATAAAATATTTATTAGATCTTATTAAATGAAAGAACTACAACCCGACAACACTGTATACGGTGTTAACGTTTCTGTTTCATATCTTGGTTGCGCAGTTTAAGATGCGCCGTGTGACACCCTCAATTCAAAATCAACCACGTGTAGGACTTTATTGTGTCTGAAATATGTTTTGTGTTTGTATTTTCAACAGAAATAGAAAATTCCTAATTGCTTCAGATGTCTAGAACGACTGAAAGTCAAATTGCGAAGATACCTACTATAATACGAGAAAACAATGCTGCTATACCAAGTAGGTACACTTCGTTTTTCAAAAAACAAGGGAACAGCGAAGCAACAGAAAGACAAGTTGTATTATTTGAACTGTGAACTGGCTCTTTACTTCAGATTTTGAAATGGGTAAGTCAGTTGTAAAATTTGTTAATTAGAATCAAAATATAAGTAGTTTTTAATATATGTGGGAAACTATAACCCCATTATTTTCATTTGTAATAAAAATGTCTTGTTTTTCAAGTCTTACCATATATATTAGGTAGCCTATCGAGTTTTACTCTTGCAGTTGTGATTTCTTTATCAAAAAATAATGTGTTACAAGAAATGACTTAATTTTCTTAACATGGATGTTCTTCAAAATGTTAGGTTTATCTATTCAATTTCACTTCTGCTTGTATAAAAAAAAAACTGAACGGAGCAAGTGCACTATAGTAGCGAATTTTCATCAGTTTTGTTATAGTGTACTATAAGTGAAGAGAAGTATGCAAAAATTGAAGTTGTAGGAACAAGAGCCAGTAGGTAGATATATTTGTAAAGTAGGAGCATCCTGAAGAAGCTGACATTTTAGCAAAATTGATAGTGACAATTCTAGAAAGTTTGATACAGCATTTTTGAGAAGGAAATTTGTAATTTTCGATCGAAAAACTTGACTCGCAGAACTGACCAGTGTGGTGAAAAAATACCGGAAGTCTCTAGTTGGCCTAGAAGCTTCACAAACCATGATCTACATATAAAAGAAATATTATACGTTGTTACCTCTTGAATAGCGAAATTTTCTTTATGAAAATTCGCTGATATTGCACAATTTATTACAAAATTTAGAAATATGTGGTATATTCAATATTCTCATGCAACATTTTTTTCAATTTCAGAGCAAGCACAAACAGAAACCGAGCAAAGTGACAAGGTTGTTCAGATCTTATCCAAGGTGAGCCAAGCAGTTGATGGCTTGAGGTAACACCTGGTCCCTCTGTATGGTTAGTGTTAACTTTCAAAGATTTATATTATTATGTTGAATATAATTTTGAATTTGTTGTAATTTTGTAATGTTTTGTTTGCAATATACACGCCTAGCCTGATGCTGAAGAAGAAGAGTTTGAAGTTATATCATAAATGTTTTATATAGATGTATATAATTTACTGTTTATAATAAAAGGCAATAAAAAAGTTTACTTTTTGTATGCTCTTACAGAAGGGTCCTGTATGTATTTATGTTGTCTTGCAACCAGAAGTAAAGTGTTACCAGAAACAGGTGCAGCATCAGTGGTATCAAATGAAAGCAGTGGTATTTGCGACTGTTGAAAATAATTGTTAGTAATACATATACTGATAATCATGATCATCTGTAAACTTTTTAGTTTTATAAATTTTTGTGTGTATTTTTTGCGTAAGTTACAAACACATTTGTTTTTATACTATGTTGTGTGTGGTGTCTGTGTTGGCATATTTTGACATAATTTTACATCACTAAAACAGTCAGATTTATATAATTTTATATTAGCCTAATAATGTATCTTTAGCAATATTCATTATTAATAAATCAGGATATTTATAAAACTCTCTGACATATCGGATAATTTAGAGTATATTGCAGCACATGATTACGCTCTCGATTTGTGCCAATAAATGAGGTTGTTCACATGTAATGCATGTTTATTGCTTTTAATGTAGGTAAACCTTAAAAATAGTATTACAAACATTCAATGATAGTTGTATTTTATATTTATATTATAATATCTACCTTAATTCTGAGTCTTGTGTGGACCTTGTGTTCATGTCTCACGGGTGCTATGCAGATGCAGGAAAACTTCACTTTATAGTGAGCCAGATTCATGAGAGGATAAATTTGACTAGCAATTACAACTTGTGGTTTACCGTTGACTTCCGAACAAAATTTGCCATGTTTTCAGAGGTTCTAGGGTTCATTTCAGTGCTGGAGTCAAACCTGCTACCTTTAGAGTATCTGAGATTTTCACCACTACACCACAGGCAATGACCTTATACCCACATTAAATTATAAATATCGTTTGTTCTAAAATATAACATATAGAAATAAGAAAATAGTTTGTTTCATTTTTATATAATTTTCTGTTTTTACGTTGTGTCTTAGTTTATTTAATTCAAATATGATTATGTTTTTAGTGTACATAATATATTATGTTAAAAATTTAATAAATCTTAGGCAACCATGTATTTTTTATAACTAACCAAGTTTACGCACTTTGTTAATTGTAATGGACTTTTAATTTGGATTTATTATATTTATCAAATATGATTTGACTTGGAAATAATTAATAATTAACAATATGTTGCCAGTCAGTAATCTTCACCACTATGCTATATGTTGTTACCTTTAGATTTATATAAAGATATAAATATGTTCTATTATAAATCATAACAATTAGAGGTGTGTAAACCGAACTATAAACGAACCCAAGCAAAAATGTTGCATCGCACTTCGAACCTCTCAGATAGTATGTCTAAGGTTCACAGTCGAACATCGAACTTCTTAAACATTTAACATTGAACACCGAACTAACTACAGTTCTTCAATGTTCACATATATTTTCCTTAAATACAAAAATTAGGTACATTGTAGCATACAATATTTGGTACATAGAAAAAAAAGAAAGGTTTGACAAAATTTGCAGGTCGATGGGATGAAAATGCCCTCTGATGCTGATGTTTGTTTTTAAGATGAGTCGGTGTTGAATCAAAAATACAAAAAGGCACATTGAACACTTTTTTTATACTTCTACATCTATAATAGCTAAGCTCAATTATAAACATTTTGTTGTTTGGTATTAGCTGGGCAGTTTTAGCAAATTTGAATGAGTGGGTTAAAAGTGAGTATATATATATATATATATATATATATATATATATATATATATATATATATATTTATATATATATATATATATATATATATATATATATATATATATATATATATATATACTTATATATATATATATATATATATATATATATATATATATATATATATATATATATATATATATATATATATATATATATATATATATATATATATATACTAACAATTGTCACTGTTTCTTGATTGTTTTAACTGTTTTGGATCATTGTAAAATAAAGTATGTTTAATCTAATGTTTTCGGAAGGCAATCTGCAATTATAGTCATAAATTGTGAAAATTTACTTTACCAACAAGTTGCGAACACTACCATTATAATGTTGTAACCAAAAAAAGGCATTGGGATGCTAGGATATATAAAAATATAATAATTCAGTGATGTTAATTAGCTGTCTCAGTGTCTCACAAACTGTCAAAGATATGAATGATATTTCCTGAAATTACACTATCGACTCAATGGGACTGATACGGACTTTACAACTTCGCTACCTTTGCCAGCATTGGATGCCTGTAAAGTTCAACTTCAAAGTATTCTTTAGCAACGAACTCCAAGCTATTTTGAAGGATTACGTATTTCGAACTAGTTTAACATCGCCTAGCGCAAACAATTTTTTGAACCAAAGGTTTGGTTCAAGTTAGGGTTCGGTTCGAAATTTCGAAACTTTGCACACCTCTAAAAACAATATATATGATAATAAATAAGAAAAAATTGTATATTAAATATATGTGTTTGAAACTTTATTCGTTTAAATGTTGAGTTTTATTTTCTTTTATAAAAACTGAAATATATCTTACGTGATAATGTATTTTTTTTACCAAAAACCCATTTCTCTGTACTTCATATATATATATATATATATATATATATATATATATATATATATATATATATATATATATATATATATATATATTGTTGTTAATTTCCAATGATTTTTTTTTATTTCCTTCATTATGTAATTAAGTATGTATATTATTTCAAAATAAACTATTTTTAACATTATTTCTCCCCAATCATACATTAAAAAACAGTTTTGCAGCAAATTAGCGTTAAAAATAATGTTAAAAGGTAGGTGTCATCAAGGAGAGGTTGTTTGAAAATATTTATATGTTTTCCCCTCAACCATAAACTTGGAAAAACAAGTTTGCAGCAAATGAGCATTAAAAAATATAGAAAAGTAGGTGCCAAAGAGTAAAGCTTTTAAGAAATATATATAAACAATTTCTTAACTATAAACATTGAAAGACAATGTTGCAGGAAATGAGCATTAAAAACCAATGTTAAAAAGACTATCATGGCAGCCAGCTTTTTTTGAATTTATTAAACATTTTCTCATTCAGCATACATTTTGAAATACAATTTTGCAGCAAATAAGCATTAAAAATAAATGCCATCAAAGACAGCTTTTTTAAAAATATTTGGCAATAATAAAAAAACATTAAAGTTAATTATAATGCGGTTTTGCTGTTAATTAAAAAGTGAAACTAATCTTGTCAATGAATTTTTTCATTACAAATATTTTTATAGGAAAATGTCATTGCAATTTAAACTATTAATACCTTCTACAAAAACGATTATTTACCCTTATATATATTTATTTGTATCTAAATAACTCAAACAATTCAAAATGCAATTAAATAAGTCTCCTATAAAACATAAATTTGAATGTCTACATTAATTACATATTTATTTTCTCTATATGGGAGGAGCATAAGAAATAAGAACACTCCCATTGGTCTGTCTATGACAGTTCACACAGTCAGCCAGACAAGTACTGAAAAAATGATCTTTCTGCCTGTACGGAGGCAATCTATTGTTGTGTCGCGCTAAAGAGTGTCGCCCAGAACCACTGTCGCGCTAATCGACGACCTCGAGCCTATGTATATATGTTAATTTGGCACTTGGTACTGAGAAAGCAATAAATTGAAATTACCCTGTCACGGGACCTTCAGCTTAGCAGTCCAACACATTAACCATGAAGCCACTGAGACTTGTAATTTATACAATTAATAGCTCAAATCAGTTATAATGAAAATCAATAAATCCAAACTCACTTATCTTAAATCTTGCTGTGTCTTATGGATCAATTTGTACAAAATTGGCTGTGGTTGTAAAATTATTAAGCTGGCATCAGTAAAGAAGAAACAACACAATTTATTAAGGATAAGTGCATTAATTTTATAAGCAAATGTAAATAAAGTATAGTTAGAAGTTTATGGGAAATTTTGAATGTTTCCCGTTCCTCTTCAAGATATTTCAATGAAACATACTAGAAAGTGTCAGCTGAATTTGACTCCATTTTTGGCATTTTACTAAGTATGACTAGATATCTGAATATCTGCAACATAATATATAGTAAACATCAATATATCTCGGAAATTGTAAGAGATAGGTATAGGGAAATGTTGACAAATTTCAAAGAGATTTTGATGTGACTAACCAGAAAAATATAGCGTGTGCCATTTGAAATTATTAAGTTATATGAAATAGGTTGCTCTAGTTGGGCACATAGTATGGAACGCTCTGTATAAGTTATGAAAACATCAACTGCACTCTACTTAGAGCAAAGCCTTCTCAGTCTCCTCACTGAGGCAGAATCTCTTCTGATCTTGGTTAATAGCGCAGATATGTCTTATTAAACACAATAGTGACATTTTGAAAACTTTCAAAAAATGGAATTAAGTCGAGAACGACGCATTTTTGACATATGATGTCTTTATAAAATTTGATCTAGAGTAATATCAAGGGTGTTTCATTAAAAATAACGAAGACCATGGTACTTCCGGTCTAACCGGAAGCATCATATACTTGAAAGTAATTTCATCCTATTCCACATAACCGCTTATGACCAAACTCACATTTTCTTTTACGGATTCGGACTAGAAGGTCATAAACTTCTAATGAAGGCAAATCGCCCAACATGGTGTATATGTCCTTTGTCTATATGTGTATGTAAGCTCCCCCTGCAAAGGTCAAAGACTTCTGGGTGGGGAGTTTATCTACTGTGGTGTTATTTATTATTATTATTTTTATTATTATATAACATTTTGTTATTACAGTTGTCAAAATTATGCCTTAAATTAAAGTACTGTATATGAGTTTAAACCTGATTAATAAAATTTGTTAGCGATTATAGATACCAATAGTTAAGAGAACTGGTAAAAGTACCTATTTATTTACAATACCTGAAAATGTTTATAAAGGAGCATGTTCAATGTTAGTAAATTCTTCAAATTTACTAATAAATCCAGCATGTGTAAATAGCTTTAAGCAATGGATCACCACTAAATTAACTAAGGCTAAAATAAAACACACCATTGGTAACGACATCAACAAACTGAATAATATCATCACAACCATAATAACTGAAGCCCAAAGTCGGCACTGCTCAACAAATCAAAGGGAAGAAAACTAAGCAGGGAGCCCAAACTGCTCATGGAAAAAAGAAGGGATATGAGGTCAAAAAGCTATGCGTCTGAAGAAGAATTAAGAGAAATAAATAACCAAATTTCAAAAGGCATCCGACACGACGTAAGAGCTTCTAGGCACAACCAAATCAAAGATACCATAGAGAACAACAAGGGTATGAAACTTCTACGTAGAAAGCTTGACAATGGAAAGAGACACATAATAAAACTTAAAAATGCACAAGGGCACACATCAACGAACAGGAAAGATATTCTAAATATAGTGGAAGAGTTTTATGGAATGCTATATAAAAGCCAAAGTGATATAAGTGTACATCCAGAATCTGACATACTAACCCGTAAAAAAGGTGTGGTTAACCAAGGCTCGGAAATACTGATGGAAATATCATGAGATTAAACTAGCCCTGAAAAAGATGAAAAATCAAAAATCTCCCGGAGAAGACTGCCTGTGCAACAGTAGGTCTAAAAATGAACATCGGAAAAACAAAATTTATGACAAACCTCGTCCCTAGTAACAACCTTACTATTGAAAACTCTGAGGTGGAATGGGTAGATAAATACACATATTTGGGCCACGAGATAAGCATATCCAAAGCCAACCAAACATGCGAGATAAACAGAAGAGTTATACTCTCCTGGGCGGCTTACGGCAAACTTGAAGACGTTTTCAGATGCAACTTCCAATATGCATGAAAAGAAAAATTTTTAACCAATGTGTTCTACCGGTTATTACCTACGGCGCCGAAACACTAACCCTTACACTTGCTTCTGCTAAGAAACTAAAAGTAGCACAGCGCAAAATGCAGAGGTCGATGCTTGGCGTTTCGTTACGTGACCACATTAGAAATGAAGAATTACGCAGAAGAACAGGAGTGACTGATGTGGTCGTACATGTGGCAAAACTCAAATGGAAGTCGACGGGACATGTGGCTCGCATGCAAGATGACAGGTGGACAAAACGATTACTTGAATGGAGACCCAGATCCGATAAAAGAGACAGAGGAAGATCACCAACTCGCTGGACAGACGACATTACAAAAATTACAAAAAACTGGATTCGTAGCGCTCAAGATGGAAAAGAATCGACTCAACTAGGGGAGGCCTATGTCCAGCAGTGGACGCAGAGTGCTGATTGATGATGATGATGATGTTCAATGTGGTGGAAAGTGTCAAAATTCAGTCTGTGAATATTGTGCTTTGATTAATTAAGTGATTAGATCGAAATCAATTTCATTCTTGAAGATTTCGTTGTTTCAAGAATTTTTTCATAAATGTTTAATTATTGTTACTTTGTTTACTGGGTAGACTCAGAATACATAAAAGTTCGCATTATCATTGTGTATAATGGTAAAAATATTTTATTTTTATATAATTTGATTTAACATTTTATGTATATTTATAAAAATATTTCTCTAATCCAAGCACCATCATAAATTCAATAAAGACGTAAATTAGACAGAGTTTCTGTTTAAAGCTACACTACTTGTTGGTCTTTTGCTCCTCCTTAATTTGTTGCAATCTCGAAGCATGTTTTTTAAGTTTTGAACTTCTTTCATATAAATGTTTTAATTCCTTTCTAATACTTATTAACTTACTTTGGCAGTGATTAATTTTGGTGAACATTTCATGCAATTTATTTGACTTGAAAATTTGGACTAGCTCTTTATTTTCCCCATTTAACTGTTGAGCAGTGGATTCCTGTTTTGCACTGAAAATAATAATAATCAATAACAAATAAGTCTCAGTAAACTTTCAATTATATTGATTTACAAATCAGCCTCTTCACTTTGAATATTCTTAATTGTAACCTACTTTTTTACCCCAGTAATTGGTTTTATTATTTTCTAAGGATACAATTATGTTGATACTCTGGCCATTGGCAGTATAAAAGATTTTAACTTGGAAATGTATTTTACCAGTTCGGTTTTTTTTAATCATTATACCCATTAGAGATCTCACACTGTAAAGCATGGTTAATTGAAACTTATGCACTCTTTGGAGTGTGCAAAAGAAAACAATAAGAGGGTGTACTTAAGTAACCAAATCTATATTATTTTAGAAAGGCAGGCAGCCCTCAAGGCGATCACAAGCGATGAGGTGTCGTCAGCAACTGATTTGGGAATGCTCAAAGAACTTTCAAACATGCAGCAATTAACACAATCAACTAAAACCAACTGTAACTAACAATTATATATATATATATATATATATATATATATATATATATATATATATATATATATATATGGGATTTACCATTGGCAAACAGTTAGGTTTTAATTTTTTGTTTAATCTATTATTAGTTTGTAACATATGGCAACAGCGCTCACGAATCACTTAGGGTGGTAAAGATGAAAGCTAAAGGTAGCATCAGGGCAGAAGTGCAACAGACCTGAAAGATGAAAGACGCAAATATTATCTGTCGGCATCAATAGCGATAGCAAATGCATTGTTTTTGTTGAAGTATCTTGTATATAAATGTAATAATCGTTTAGTCATAGTAAATTAAACAAATAGGTGTAAATAAATAGGTGAATAAAGTTTGTGTTAAGTTGAAACCACCCAGAGTTTGTTATATGAAGCAACTCTACATATTTTTGGGAGCTCTGCCGGGATATGACCTAGACAAACAAAGCCAAGCCGACAAAGACTATAAGTACGCTTTAATATTTTAGTAGACGATTCTCGAACAAGAAATACGGCGTACGTGAGCTTACGTTTGGTGGAGCATCTATTGAACCTTCAAGACCATAAAAACATTAGTAGGGACGCTCATTTGTTTGGCAGCCTGAAGCTAAAACAGATGTTTTCTGCACTTATGTATCTGTAATATCTGTATCCAACTAGCAGAGGGTCGTTCGGGCCTTTACAAAATTGCTAAGAATTACAGCCGATTCACCAGCACCGTACTTCCTGTTGCATCAAGTGTTAAGACGCCCACCGTTGCCAGTTTGAGACAATCTTTATAAGTTCTGTTCTATAAATTTCGTCAGCTGACTTTTTTCTGAACAATATAATTGCAGACGTGTTTTTAAGAAATGTTTTGATATTTTTTATGATTGTTTTTAATTTCAAGTGATCTATTATTTTTTAATTGTAGAAGTAATTGCTTTGATATTTTATTGTGTGCATTTAAATAATTATTTTGTGGATGTAGAACGTTTTATTTCAGCTTTTGAGGTTTATTTTATTTTGTAAATTGAGGCGGACGGATAATACGATGAAAGATATCAGTAACGATTTTATAGGGTACTAGACGAGTTTTAGCTTGATATTTTTATTTTTATTAAGACGAAATTAATTAAAATCAATGGAATTTTAATTTCTTTAGACGAATTTTGAGATGGAAGACGTAGTAAATAAGCTGATTTGTATTTATTTGAAGCTTAGAAGTAACACATTTAATTAGGCTTTATTCAAAAAGTTTGTGTTCGGTGAGCGTTTTTCTTTTAATAAGAAAAGATAACGACTTTGGAAGTAATTCCCAAAGTGGGAGATAATATTGCTAATGGTAGTCTCAGGGCGGTTAAGGCGCTTCATGTGATGACCCATGAAGAAGAAGGTTAGGGCCGTGATATAAGAAGAGACTGAAAACAGTTCAGTGGGTTTTCCGTTGACGTTTCTTCAGCAGAATTTCGCGAGAAGATAGAGGGCGCAAAATTTAAGCTGGAATGAGTCGACATGGTAGCAGTGTGCCACATTTTAGACATCGATTATTCTGGAAGTGAAAATGAAATCGTGAAGAGAATCTGCACATATCTGACAGACCTTAGAATGCAGGTAAATGCGGTCAATGACATACTGGAGGAAGGCACTGATATTGAGGAGAATGATGAACCTGTTTCTGTACCAGAGCCAGGTGAGGTTTTGACAACACAAAGACGTGGCCAAAAGGAAAGGGCTGGCTCATTTGCATTAACTTTCCGAGATGTAGAGGATTCAATTCGCCAGTTTAGTGGGCAAGACGACTAGCCAATAGAGAGATGGATAGAAGAGTTTGAGGAGATAGCCGAGGTTACCGGTTGAAACAATCTCCAGAAATTATTTTTTGGCAAAAACTCATTATGCGATATGGCTAAATTATATATTCGTGCGGAGAAAGGAGTAACCAATTGGACAAAAACTGAGGCGACTATTGAAAGAAGAGTTTCAAGTCAAAGTGAATAGTGCCAATATACACAGGATGCTCATGTTTCGTAAGCTAAAGAAAGAGGAATCTTTGTCGGAGTATGCCTTAGTAATGCGTGAAATTGGAGCTCATGCAAATATAGACACTGATGTTGTAATCCAATACATCATTGATGGCATTCCGGGCAATTCTGCAAATAAAGTCATCCTTTATGGTGCACGTTCCTTTAGCGATTTTACAGAGAAGGTGAAGATGTATGAGAAGATAGTTTCAAAGCTATCGGCCACAACATCTAAGGAAAACACTCTAGAACGTAAGGTAGTTAAAAATAATTTTGGAATGGACAGAGGAAACTTGATGGGCAAGTCCGGCCAGAAGTCCAAGCTGATATGTTTTAATTGTGGAGAGAAGAATCACGTGTCGAAGCAGTGTCCATCTAGGGAGAAAGGAATCAAGTATTTTAGTTGTAATGAATTTGGACATATTGCTACGGTCTGTCCAAAGAGAATTACGAAGAAAGACGAAACAATACCAGTGCCACACGTGAGAACAATGGTTTTATCGCCATTTACTCAAGTCAAGCTGAAAATAGATAATGTTACTGTTGATGCTTTGTTTGACACTGGGAGCGATATAAGCGGCATAAGAGAAGATGTTTACAGATAGTATCTCAAAGATATTCCTCTTGTGCCAAGTTTGACTTACATTACTGGAATTGGCGGCAATAAGATCCAAACTCTTGGTTTATTTAGAAGGAATATCACAGTAAACGACGAGCAGGTTGATCTGACTTTTCACATTTTGCCGATGGAGGTAGGCTTTAAGGCGGTCGTAGGCAGTAATGTTCTTTCTCAAGTTCAAGCTATTATAAGCGAAGATTGAATTATATTGCATAAGAAAGTCAACTTTCTTATGAGAATGAGCATAGATGAGCCTGGCAAAATTGTTGCGACAGAACAAACTAAAGTGGAAAAACCCAGGACAGTAAAAATGGTGGAAAATTACAAACCAGAAAAGGAGGAATGCACAGATGATGTAACGAGGGTTATATTGAAAGACGAGGAACCCATTTACCAAACTCGCAGGCAGCCGGCCATACCAGAAAACAGGGAGGTATTGGCGCATCAATCTAAGAAGCATTCAACTTTTGGAAATTTAAGAAGAGCTATCACTGACAAAGCTGGAGCCTTTAATGCCCAGGAATGTACAGACTGTTGCCAGAACAAGAATGTTAAACATAGTGGCACAACAACAGGAGTTCCAAGTGGTAATGCACAGATGGAAAATATGTTCCAGATAGTCACGAGTCCTCTTCGCAGATTACCATGTGACGATCCTGCAAATTGATACAGGTATATCAATCGTGCTCAGCCGGCTACAAATTTGACGGTCAACAGAATTACAAACTATGCACCTTTCCAACTGATGTTTGGAACCCAGATGCGAAAGAGGGAAAACTTGGATATTCTTGGATTATATTTAACGCTATTTTGTATTTCATAGTGTCAGCTTTATCTCGGCAAAGAACTTTACTAGGCAAGTGTATACTATGTTATTTTGCAGACCAAGCAAATGAGTAAGATAAAGTGGCATTGTTCTTTATCTTTTGTAAAAAATAGAGGAAATTGTTCTAAGCTTTTCTACAGAAAGGGTTGTTCAGAATGCCAATTGGGCTCAGATATGCCAGGAACCTGCCATGATTAAACTTGCTCTGATTATCATTGTGGTATATTTTCTATAGTCCATTCCTTAGCTGCAGACTTTGTTTGGTAAGGTTGGGTGCAGGAGTTTGTAAGGGTTTCTTGAGCCTATAATATAGTCATTCCACTCTTTAACCCATTTTCTATTAATCAATAGTTTCAAGTAACATGTTGACTGGTGGACCATTTTCTGTGCCTTCCTTTGCAAGTCCATCAGCGATTTCATTGCCTGTTGTATTGCTATGACCCTTGTCCCAAATAAAGAGGACATTGTCAGTATTTGTTATTCTGATATACAGCAATGCTAATTTTGCTATATATTCGTTTTGAAAATTTCGTGGCTTTTAATATTTTTAAACTGTAAGACAGATAAGGAATTGCTGATGATTACAGCATCAACTTCATTTTGTTGAATCCATATGAGTGCACTATTGATAGCAAATAGCTCAGCAGTGTATGCTGTTGTTATATTGTTAAGCTTGTATTTTAACTTTTCGTTCATTTGTTGTATGTATACTGCTGCTCCTGTACTGTTAAAAGATTTAGACCCATCAGTATATATATATATATATATATATATATATATATATATATATATATATATATATATATATATATATATATATATATATATATATATATATATATATATATATGTGTGTGTGTATATGCTCTATAAGATGATAGAATTTCCTGTAAGATGAAGTTACTAAGGTTGATGTTGTAATTTAGGATGATAATGAGAAACTTAGTAAAAAGTTCACTATATTCACATGCATCCTTATCATTACAGTCTTTTTAATTATTTCCTCATATTGTATGGTTAGGAATAGCTATCTGCTAGTGGTGGGTTATTTTTTCTTCTCAAATATGGGTTACAAATGGTTTCCACCAATAGATGGTGCAAAATGTCAATGTGTTTACCCTGCCTGCATCTCATCAGTAAGATAAATTGATTTGCTAGATGTTGTATTCGTAGATGAAAAGCTGGTTCGTTTGATTCAGCAAACAATGCAAGGGTATGTGTAGATCTCATTGCGCCAAGCATATTCTAAGAGCTTTTTATAACTCCTTAATAGTACACTTTCAATGTTGCTCCATACACAATACATCCGGAATCCAATATTGCTAAGATGAATAATATAATTTCTTTCTTGACATAAGTCTAGTAAGTAGGATTGGTGCAATAAAAAGCAAAACTTGGATTACAACTCAAATTAAAACTATCTTTTTAATGAATCTGTTCTATTGATCCCATTATCATATTCAAAGAAGACATGTATTGGCAGAGCTTTAAGGACGATTTGTTACTTTCAAGAATTATTATACTTGCTTCTACATCATCTTTACCAAAGTTGCATTACTATAATTTTAAGTTTTTTCTAGAAAAACAGCTAAAAAATGTTCTACAAATCCTTTCTAGGGGAATGATCAGTACCACATAAACACATAAAACATAGCTTTAACAAAAGTTTTTTAATAAAGACTGGATCAGACACAAGTTGTAATAAGTATATAACATATAGGTACCTATATATTAGCTTACTTTAGTTCCTCTAAATGTTTCTGAAGATGGTTCAAACTAGGCTCGTACAAACTTAAAACACCTTTTGCAAGAAGTGGGACTGCAGAGGAATATGGATTTTCCACTTCAGTGGTAGTTTTTTCTGAACACATGTTATTACTGGTAACAACTTCCTAGAAAAGTGTTTGTTATTAAATACTAATACAAAAAGTTTTGTTTTCTACATCTAATTTATACACTTAACTGTATTTACATTCAAAAATTGCAGACAAGTTGTAGAAAATTGTAATACAAATGACAAATACAGTAATATAAATGACATATATAAATTTCAAAAACAAAAATAGGTTATATGATTGTTATTTTCAATGACATTTGTCATTGGTTATTGTTATGTCTATATCAATGACGTGTAGAGATATATCTCTATATGTCATTGTGCCCAATATTGTATCTCATGAAGTCATTATATCATGATTGTCACTGCAAGGAAAATTAATATACCCACGACCCACCTACCAAAATACCAACCACAAACTTAAACTTATTAAGAACTTAAGATGTAACATGAAAATAACATTTTTGAAGATTTTTTATCGACTTATTATTTTTACTTATCAATATTACTAATTACTAAAATCGTGTCTGAATTAAAAACAATTATCAGGCTGTAGTAATAAAATTAAAATTGAACATTTAACAATTAAAACAAGGCTATGGCAACCCATTTTGTGTCGCAAAATTTGATACAAAAATCACTAAGATTCAAATCTTCCTGCCACTTGCCCCACCACCACCACACCACACATTATTTAATTATATTAATTTCGTAATCATGTGATTGTGATACGTTATTATGTATTTGGATTTTATTTTACTTTTCATTTTTATGTTAATTTTTATTTACAATGCTCTCTGATAAAAAATTAGTGTCCTTCCATATAGTAGGTAAGTATTGGGAAATAGAAGTGTCATTTTTACTAAATTATTATTACATTTTATTGCAGAAAGTTTGAAAAATGAGCGTGGTAAAAGTTTATTCAGGTGGACATATCCAAACATTCAAGACACAACAGCTGAACTAATTCTATCAAAATGTTTTATTTCATTAAAAGATGAAGTTTGTTTTTGTGTTTGTAAGAAAAACCTGTGGATTTATATGGACCAATGGAAATGTAACCACCAAAACACATACAAAGCAATTGTATTAATCACAGAGGAATTTGAGCCTAATAAATATAAAACTCTCTGCAAGGTGCTGTCCAAAATGTATAAGAAAACCTCCAATCCTGTAGATCTAGTCAAATTATATTTAAATCTGTTTACGAATGGTACGTGTGCATTCCAAGATAATGGTGCTTTAATATCCTACGATTTAGATAACTTCAAGTCTAAGAAAAAAATAAAAGGTATGAACTCAAGAGAACAAGTTTTAGATCAACAATTACTTAGAACATAATGAAAAGCTAGCCTCAATTGAGGTTCCTTTTTTTTTCTAATGCGTACACAGTTAATAGGATATATGATTATTGTCTTGTGAAACCATATGTTAATTTTATTTATCATGATTTTTGTGTATATTTGATTGTGTCTTTATTCATTTCAGACTTTATAAAAATGTTCGGAGTTGAAGTGATTATTATATATGTTACCATACTTTTAAAGAAGCGCCTGATAGTTTACCACAAAAACATAGAGCTTTTACAAGAAGTAAGTTTTTGTTGTTATTTTGTGCAATTAGTTGTCTAACCTTTATTTTTAGGATTTATTTACCATAAGCTATTTAGTATCTCAAAGAAATCCGAATGAATATTTGTACCCATTTGTAGACAGCACAAAAGCTTTAAACGTAAGTAAACACAACTTTATGCGTTAAATTGTTAAGAGTTGTATGCTAAAATAAAATAAGGGTAAATTTGCAGACAACTTCCAGAAGGCTTTTGTGATATTTTTTTCAGAAACCTGCTTAGAACCCTGCTAGATGCACAAATGACAATAAAAATGTCTTGTTTACACCCCCAAGTGACCAGGAGTGAATAGGGCTGCTGGGCGTGGTAGAAGATAAAAAGGAAATATGAACAGAAAATGCGAAGAGAACAGCTTAATCAGACCTTGAAAAGCTGTCTTTTTCACATTTGAAGCCATACCTCCCTTACACACCCTGCCTACCCTGCACAGCACCTCTATTTGCCACAGGTCTCATAACTTCCTTGAGGGTTGTTCACAGGAAATTTGCCTTGTGGTTGGGAATAATTTCTGCAAGAGCACGTTCTCACCTATTGTCTCAGGGGATGAAATTGTTTCTAACGCCCTGGGCAACGCTGAAGTTTTTTGCCTCGTTGTTCGCCGGCAATTCTACTCTTAACACACCTCCAAATGTTCAACCACAAACAGTCCCCAATGTCACGCATAAAATGACGGATATCATTTTCAAAACTAAAAAGGTAGGAAAGATGCTCTCTTCTCTTAATACCAGGAAAGCCTCTAGCCTTGACGAGATCCCAGCAGTTGTTCTCAAAAAATGTGCACCAGAACTTGCTCCTGTCGTGACTCGTCTGTTTCAGACATCTTACAATAGAGGCATATTCCCTAGTAACTGGAAAACTGCTCGAGTACAACCCGTCCCCAAGAAAGGGTCCAAAGCGCTTCCTAGCAACTATAGGCCTATTTCTCTCCTTTCAGTCTTCTCTAAAGTGATGGAAAAGTATATAAGCACCGAATTACTAAAATTTCTTGAAAAACAGTCTAATCCACGACAGGCAGTATGGATTCCGTCAGCGCAGATCAACTGCCGACCTCCTTTCCTTTGTCGCCCATTCTTGGAACAAGTCTATGGAACTACACGGTGAATCCCAGATTGTCGCTCTAGACATATCCAAAGCATTTGACCAGGTCTGGCACGCAGCGCTGCTTAATAAACTTCCGGCCTATGTCCTACCACCAAAACTTTGTACCTGGATAGCAAATTTCCTCTCCAACCGGAGCATTTCTGTTGTCGTGGATGGCCATTCTTCTAAACTGTATCCAATTAATGCAGGAGTTCCTCAAGGTTCAGCTTTAGCCCCTACTTTGTTTCTTCTCCACATCAATGACCTCCTCCCTAGCACATCCAACCCAGTTCACAGTTACGCGGACGACAGCACCCTCCACTCAAATATACAATATTATAAGCCTGTCTCTTTAGCCCAATTAGATGAGGATCGCAGACTCATGGAGGGTTCTGTCTCCGTGGATCTCCAAAAAATATTAGACTGGGGAAGTAGAAATCTTGTACAATTCAACCCCACCAAATCACAGTCTTGCTTTCTTTCTCATAAGAGATACACCAGCCCTAGACCCATCACAATGAACAACCAAGTTATTCAAAGTAATGAGTCCTTTTCACTTGTTGCCATTTCTGTGGATCGAAATCTCAATTGGCACCAACATGTCACATCAGTTGCAGAAGCGGCTGCTAAGAAATTAGGTTTCCTCTTCCGGGCTCGCAAATACTTTTCACCAGCTAATCTCTATACCTTATATACTTCACAAATAAGACCAAACCTAGAATACTGCTCCCACATCTGGGGTGCTGCTGCCGCTTCTACACTCGCTATCCTGGACTCCATTCAGAAGAGAGCTATATGTCTCATTGCTGACCCTACCCTCACCCAAAGGCTGCCATCCCTTGCCCATCGGCGTGCCATTGGTGACCTCTCTCTCTCTCTCTGCACGGGCACTGCTCAGAGAAGCTTTCTTCCATAGTTCCTCCACCCTCAACTGCTGCCCTTAACAGATCTACCAGGGGAACAGAGCGAATGCTGTCCAGGTCACCAGACATAGAACATTCCTTTTGCAAATGGCTTGGATATCTTCGTTAGCCAGGAAAATTGGCCTAGGTTTTCCCGGAAAATTTTGTGTTTTCTCTCGAAAAAAAAATCATCTCTGGAAATAACAAAGTAAGGGCAACGAAATTTGACACGCCGGTTTATATCATGATAGGTAAATTACCTACTAAAATTTAGCTGTATAGGTTAAAAGATAAAAAAGTTATATGCATTTCCAGAAAAATAAATTGGGATTTTCCTCAAAACGTCAAAGTCGCGATTGGCAACATTTAGGCAAAGAACCTGCAAATAAGCTATGGAAAGAAAATGTTTCAAGAAGAATGTTTTACACAGCCTGAAGTCTAAGCTTCAACCGTCATTGTCCTTTATTTTACTAAAATATTTCCAGAAAATTCATTTCAAATAGACCCTTTCTCTGATGTTTTGGTAGTAGTCTTAGCTATAGAGTTTATCATTTAATGGTATAGAATTTTTGTCTAATTTTCGTAAAAAATCAATACAGTTCACTATATCCGTTATTATACAAGATATGAAAAAAAAATTGTATACATTAATTATAGGGTGTCTTGAGCTACATCTTAAAAAATTCTACAATCACAGGACGGCCCATAAGTCGTTGGTGATACAATTTGTTTTTTTTTTTTTTTTTTTTTTTTTTTTATTTTTTTTTAATGAACACGCCTTATGTTATTGCATTTTTGCATTTTCCATCGAAATATAATGCATGTTTGTGAGAAAAGTAATTCGGGACGCAGCAAGTGCGTTATGGTAGCGAATTTTCATTAAATGCTTCAAATTTGAATAGCTCAATTTGCTATTAACCTATAAGGTTGACCAAGAAACCCGTTTTTTTTTTCGGAACACACTAAGTTTACTTTCGGAAATGTTTGTACATTTTCAAACAATAAAGTTACTTTGATGAAACATGGCACATTGTTTCTACTATATAGGTTATACTGGTAACCAAATTTGATGTCTGCTTTCTTAAAAAAAACACACATATTTGCTATTAAAAACATTTTTATGAAAATTCACTACCATAATGCATTTGCTGCGTCCAGACTTTTTTATTTTTGGTTTGCCATTAATTTCTTTGATGTGTCCCAAATGTCAGACTTTAATCAATGGAACACTATGAAGTAGTAAATATAGCAACAATTCTCCTGTCGTCTTGTAGCTCCTTTATCATTGAATATACAGGGTGTAGCACCTAAGATGCCTCGGACCATAGCTCCCCTACCATACAAGATATGGAAAAAATTCTAAGAGCAAAATTGTGCAAATATTTCTGGTCACCGGTGGCGTATCAAACTTATGTTTTAGTGAATTTTCATTAAGAAAATTCACTAATAGAGAGGTAAGGATGATAAGACTTTTGGAAATTTTCTTTAACGAGCCCGAATTAGGGCCCCTAGAACCCAAATCTAAGGTCAGGTAAAAAGTTTATATATATATATATATATATATATATATATATATATATATATATATATATATATATATATATACATGTGTGTGTGTATATCTAACCGATAACTCAAAAAAAATTGACCACTCAAAACCAAATTTGCCAATCCCCTTCACCTTGTTAATAGCTTGGATGAGTTCGTTAGACAGTTTTGAGACTCAAATACTTTTAGAAAAAAGTGCAAAAAAACTGTTTGAACACGCAATATTTTTTAAATTACCAGAAGTATTAAACTAAAACTACAAGCATGTAGATATCGTATCAGTGGTCATACCTACCAAGTTTGAACCCAATTGATTTAGTAAATCTTGAGTTATAACTATATAAAAAATAAATAATCTACGGATACCTATAATGTTACAGAAGGTCAGACAGATAAATCAAGGTTTCGCTGCAATTGCAAACAAAATCTCCAAATCAAGTTTTAAACGAAAAGGCTATGAAGATATGTGACAATAAACAATTGGTGGGGTTGCCATTTGCGACAACTCATCTGAATCTGTAGATATCAGAAAAATGTAAATAAATTAAAATTTTAATCAAAGTGATTGAATTTGTTTAAAAGCAGTCTAGAACTACGTTTCATCATGTATAAATATTAAGCTTCCTATTTTCACGGTATTTAAAAGCCATCTCCCTCTCCTAGTTTAATCTGACAAAACCACTATCTGTCATTTGTAAACTGACAGGAGTCATGAGAGAAACTTGTACTTTCTGCGCATAACCTCGAAATCGACTCCGCCTAATACCTTAGAATCTCAGAATATAAAACAACTACCTTTATTCTAAGGTTAATACAAATAGTAGCTAAATAATAACCCAACTTTTTATTTTAACCTAACTTCAACAAATGCCTTCGGCCGTCGACTGTAATATATTATGATTCTAACGTCCAATCAAACAAATAAGAAAGTGGGTGTGTGCATCAGATTCAGGTTCTTAAACAATGCGTGTAGGTACTGTATGACCAAAGTGAAACAAAATTATCTCAAGAAGAAATATACCTACCTCAAACTAATATAAGTATAATTTCTAGGTACTTATGGTTTTCTTTACTCTTAGATTTACTCTTTATGTAGTGTATGGAAAATTTGAAGTAAATGAGGAAAATTTGAAGTAAATGAAACATGATATCATAAAGCAGTTTAAATTATATAATCAGATGTTCAGTGTAAATTATTAAAATTTTAATTTCAAAATTTTGTATTGTTTATATTTATTTCATTTTCAAAAAGTATGGAGACAGTACTAGTAAATAAGTGTTGAAAAGAGTTTAGGTGCAGCAAGTGCGTTATGGTAGTGAATTTTCGTAAAAATATTTTGATGGTGATAACTTAATTTCCCATTAAACTAGAATCTTTAATTTTGATACATAGTGAAACCCACATAAGGGCAGCGTGGGTACTAAATGTAAAAAAAGCACAATGAGCTTCACAAATAACCACAAATTTGTTTTAAAAAAACTTTTTTTGGTATTTTGTTTGCAGAAACTGGTTCGATTGAGTTTACTAAAACGGATCATCCAAGCGATTAATAAGGAAAAATACCTGCCACGATTATAATTTGGGGGGTACAATCCTTTTGTAAATAAAAATTAAGTTTAAATTTGCAGATTAGCACACGGGAGACTTTCAGATTTTTTTTTCAGAAACATGCTTAAAACCCTTTTTGGATGCACATACCGCAAGAAAAATGACTTGCAAACAGCCCGCAAGAAAGTTACGGATTAGGAGTGCTGGGCGGAGAAGAAAATAAAAAGGAAGTGTGAGCGGAAAGTGTGAAAAAACCAGCTTTGTTGGACCTCTATAAGCTGCCTTTATCCCATTTTGCAGCTATACTTTTTCTTGTTTATGCATTGAGGGTGGTTGTAGGCATGTAGAAGGGGGAGGACAACCCCCGCGACGAAGCAGCGAACCAAGATTTTCAATTTATGTTTAAATTGTTACCTCATTTTATTTGTTTAAATTATTTGTCCAAAAATGAATTTGAGGTTGTCTTATCAATTTGTCAGTCTCACATAAAGAGCTACAATATTTTATCATTTAAAAAAGTATGGATACATTAACAGTAAATAAATGTTGAAAATGGTCTGGATGCAGCAAGTACATTCTGGTAGAGAATTTTCATAAAAGTATTTCAAATCTGATGACTGAATTTCGCATTAAGCTAGAATATTCAATCTTGAACCATAGTAAAACCTATGTAAACGCAATGTGGCTAATAATTTAAGGAAAAATAACAATGAGATTCATGGATAACTACAAATTTGTTTGAAAAAACCTGTTTTGTTGTTTTGTTTGCACAAACTAGTTCGATTGGGTGGACTAAACAAAACCACCCTAGCAATTAATAAGGAAAAATTCCTGCCATATTTCTAATTGCCACGTACATTCCCTTTGTAGATAATTAATTTTTTTCTAGAAAACTTTTACAACTTTAATGAAATATGTAACACAATTTTTTTAAAGAGACTTGCAGTACTGACATCTACCAAATTTTAATTATCTCGCTCTATAGAAAATAGTTTTCAAATAATGGCTAACTAGGACCTTTAAAATCGATCTCCAAGGTCCGTTTAAATTTAACGAGTTAGCTTTGATAATACACCTTACTAATAGTGTACAATTATTACGAAAATTCAGTAGTTAATGCACTTGCAGCGTCTCGAACTTTTTTTAATAGAATACCCTATATTTTATTAGACTGGAATGTGCTCGAAAGGTACTTATTTTTTTTATGCAACCTGTTATACGCCTAATTTTACCGGTTTCGCTGTTGGTTGATTTCAGAAAAGGACATTTTCCCACAAATTGGCGTTACAACTTGGGGGGGGGTTCCATTTGTAATTTGCGAAGGCCAATCAAAAACCTTTCTTTCCATAAATTAACAAAAAAAATTATATGAAGGTCTTTGCCTATCCATAAATTCAAAACCGAGGCGCTGGTGCAATTTAGTTTTTTTTTTATTCCTAAAAATGGTCGCACTGTGAGGATAAAACGTTTTTAACAGCGAAACCGCTAAAGTTGGGGGTACGGCATGTTACATTAAAAAAAAAGTACTCTAAAGTTCCATTAAAAAAAAAACATAAGTTTGATACGCGACTTTATTTGCGAAGGCCAATCAAAAATCTCTTTCTTTCCATAAATTAACAAAAAAATAATTATATGAAGGTATGAAAAGTCTTTGCCTATCCATAAATTCAAAACCGAGGCGCCGGTGCAATTTAGTTTGTTTTTTTTTTAATTCCCAAAAATGGTCGCACTGTGAGGATAAAACGTTTTTAACAGCGAAACCACTAAAGTTGGGGGTATGACATGTTACATTAAAAAAGAAGTACTCTAAAGTTCCATTAAAAAAAAAACAAGTTTGATACACGACTTTATTTGCGAAGGCCAATCAAAAATCTCTTTCTTTCCATAAATTAACAAAAAAATAATTATATGAAGGTATGAAAAATCTTTGCCTATCCATTAATTCAAAACCGAGGTGCTGGTGCAATTTAGTTTGTTTTTTTATTCCTAAAAATGGTCGCACTGTGAGGATAAAACGTTTTTAACAGCGAAACCGCTAAAGTTAGTGGTACGACATGTTACATTAAAAAAGAAGTACTCTAAAGTTCCATTAAAAAAAAAACATAAGTTTGATACACATGCCTCTGGTGACCAGAATTATTTTAGGAACATAGCGATCGTAATTGTGCACAATTTTGCTTTTAGAATTTTTTCGATGTCTTGTATGGTAAGGGAGCTATGGTCTGAGGCTTCTTAGGTGCTCAACGCTGTATATTGAAACGTGGTAATAAAAAAGATATATTTCTCAAAGCGCCGCACAACCTAAACTTGAATTTTTCAGTAGACAAAAGAAATATCACTTTTTGTATGGCTGGTTTACAAACACAATAGATCGAAATTTAGTAACTTTAATTGACAAATTTATGGCTGGTTTAAATATCATAGCTTACTATGATCTGGTGTATTTTGAAACGGAGTATAGTTTTGTTATTAAAAGTGTAATTTTACCACTTTAATTTTATAGGGTCTTCCATTTTATGTAGCCGGAACAGTTAGCAATAAATTTTGTGAATATCCTGAAATTTATGATGCCTATTTGGACCTGGAAACACAGGAGTTTACAATCTCACCGCAAGCTAAACGTAGGTATATCTTACCATATATGTGAGACACATCAATTTTTCACATCACTGCAAAGAACATTTTTAGCATATAGTGTCTCGTTTATATTATTGTTATTTATGGTAGAATGTACTGTTTATCAGCACCCTGGAACTGAAAATTAACTGTTATTATATTTAGTTGCAAGTATTAGTATTATTTTCATCAACACTAATTAATTATTGGTTTATTTTTTTAGAGGTGTTTTCAATGACCAAAATTCATAAGGATATTGCCACTTATCTTGTACATTTGAGCAACAGCGAGAAAGAAGATGAACATGTGATCAGTGAAATTTCAGCAAAGACTCAAGGTTTGATCGACCAATTAAAAAGTATTGCTAATGTAGTCACTGAAGACAAAGTGAAGCTGATATCTGTTGATGATCTTAAAGAAAGAAAACTAAGTCCTGCTATTGAAAATTTTCTAGTTCAGTTAGCCACAGCAGAAAATATGCTGATGTTATGATAAACATTTTAGTGTCATATAGGCAGAAAAATTAACATTCCAGGGATAGCTAGATTGTTTTTGTAAAGATAAAATATTTTAAACTCTATTTTTCCAACTGTATATATCAAATTTTATTTTAAACCAAATACCACTTATGTATACCAGTGCCTTAAATATATTTTATTATATCTATTATTGGCTTTTCCTTTTCTTGAATTTGTTGACTTCCCCATACAAAGAACAGAAAACGGCATATTTCTATTCATTGTTTGTTGTTGGTATAACTTGGTGAAACCGTTCCCACCATAAATATAGACGTACCGGCTTCTTCTCTGGATCCAGATAATTATTTGTGATATACAGGGTGTCTCACGTGACGGTCCATTAGAATTATTTCAGAAACTACATCGATTGGAATTTTGAAAATTTGGGGAACAGTGTTGTTGGGCATGGCCTACTTAAGTAAAATAATCGCGTGTATTTTTTATATATATATTTCAACAACACACCACGAGCACTTACAGCCTAAATACTATCGTACCGTGGGGGTCGACTAGGAGGAAAGAGGCAACTTGTTAATTCTGGAGTTGAAGGTTTAGAGGAGAAGGAAAAACATGTGCCGGCAAGGAATTCCACAACTTGGAAGTCCTCGGGACAAAAAGCGGGCATAACAAGATGTTCTATGTCTGGTGACCTGGACAGTAAAAGGGTGCATTCGCTCTGTTCCCCTGGTAGATCTGTTGGGGGCAGCAGGTGGAGGAACTATGGAAGAAAGCTCCTCTGAGCAGTGCCCGCGCAGATATCTATAGAAGAGAGAGAGAGGTCATCAACGGCACGTTGATGGGCAAGTGATGGCAGCCTTTGGGTGAGGGTGGGGACACCGATGAGGCGTATAGCTCTCTTCTGAATGGAGTCCAGGATAGCAAGTGTAGAAGCGGCAGCAGCACCCCAGATATGGGAGCAGTATTCGAGGTTTGGCCTTATTTGTGAAGTATATAAGGTATAGAGATTAGCTGGTGAAAAGTATGTGCGAGCCTGGAAAAGGAAACCTAATTTCTTAGCAGCTGCTTCTGCAATTGATGTGACATGTTGGTGCCAATTGAGATTTCGATCCACAGAAATGCCAACAAGTGAAAAGGACTCATTACTTTGAATAACTTGGTTGTTCATTGTGATGGATCTAAGGCTGGTGTATCTCTTTTGAGAAAGAAAGCAAGACAGGTTTGGTGGGGTTTAATTGTACAAGATTACCCCAGTCTAATATTTTTTGGAGATCCACGGAGACAGAGCCCTCCATGAGTTTGCGATCCTCATCTAATTGGGCTAAAGAGACAGGCTTAGAATATTGTCTATGTATCACTTCCGGTTATACCCGAAGTTGACGTTATCTTCGTTATATTAAATGGAACAGCCTATATATTATTTCATTTTTGGATTCTGCGTAACGTTTTAGGTGGACTTTTATCAAAGTTCTCTAACTAACCGTTTATTTAATTTTGTTCAAAAAAATTTAAAGAAACAGTAACAAATTTAAAACCATCTGTATTTTACAGTAAGAAAGATAGAATGGCAATATTCACAGGGGTATCTGGATCCCCAAGTTTCCCATGTATGCTTTCAAAGTCGCTGATTTGCATACAGGGTGGTGGATACATAATGCCGAGTTTAGTTAAATTCATACCTTCATAAATCGGTTTTCTCAAATGGAACACACTGCATGTTTTTTCATATTCTGATAAAAAATGTATTTTCTTTCAAACGATATAAGGTTCTTATACTTATCTGTTCAACTTTAAAAATTATCTAATGTTTTTTGTGTAACAAACTAAATTCATGTAATTTCTTGCGAGGATGGCTTTCAACTTCTTAGCAAAACTTCAAAACAAACAACCAAGCTGTCACCAGTTATTTGTTGTTAGTTTCTCTGCAGTGTCAGTTTAATTTAGTGTTTGTAAGAAATGGAACATAATTCGTATTCAAATGCTGATATTTTAAATTTATTATTTATTCACGGATGTAGCAATGGGATTATAAACAGAACATGTACAGTTTTTAATGAGACATATGCTAATTTGCCACCAATGACCAGGAAAAAGTTAGGAAGAATTCTAAAAAAACCACTTATTGTTTAGTAATATACAATTTTAATTATGTATGTTCAAATAACAATGTCCTTAGCTATAAAAAAAATAATAATTAATACAGTCCATAAGTGTTCAATATCACCTCGATTAGCAGTTAAATACTTGTGGATTCTAGAGATAACACCACCAGTCACCGCTTTTGCTATTTCATCTACAGACAATTCATGGAACATTCGTATTCGAGCAATCAAATTATCCTTTGAAACTACGGGTGTAGAATAAACTCTTTGCTTCATTACTCCCCAAACGTAAAATTCTAATGGCGTGAGGTTGGGGACCTCACTGGCCAATTCCATGGTCCTAGACGTCTCATCCATCTATCTTAAAACATTTGAGTCAGCTGTTGATTGATTTGATTGTGACAGTGAAGTGGAGCCCTGTCTATTTGGTAACAACACTTCCTTTGTTGGTCTAAAGGTATATCATCCAGAAAATCTGCCACAACCGTTTGCAAAATATTGAGATACATGACGGCATTTCAATTTTTTTCGTAGATATGGTAAGCAATCTGGTTATCTTTAATTAGACAAAAAGCATTTGCACAAAATTTATTTTCAAAGTTTATTTCCTAGATAATATGAGGATTTTCAGATCACCAAAAATGAGTATTATTTCTATTAAAAATACCTTCTCACGTAAATTTTGACTCGCATGTCCATATAATGTGCCGCAAAAATTGTGGATCTTCATGGTATTGCACTAACATCATTTCATAAAACTGTACACGTTGGACAGCGTCACCCGGATGAAGAGCAGAAAGTAGCTTAAATTTGTATGGATGCATACCAGTAGTTCTTAGTATTCTGTGAATGCACACTCGTCAAATTCGTAAATCATATTCTGCAGCATGTCGTAGAGTTTGGATTACCATTAAAATAGGCTAGCACATTTAGAAAAAGTAAAATTCTTTATGCACTAAGTCGTCCATACTTTAGTTGATTTTTTAGAATTATTCGTAACTGTTTTCTGATCATTGGTGGCAAATTGGAATATATCTCATTAAAAACTGTACATGTTCTGTTTATAATCCCATTGCAACATTTGTGAATAAATAATAAATTTAAAATATCAGAATTTGAATATGTATTATGTTCCATTTCTTATAAACACTTAATTAAACTGGCACTGCAAAGAAACTAACAACAAATAACTGGTGACAGCTTAGTTGTTTGTTTTGAAGTTTTCCTAAGAATTTCACAGCCTCCTCTCAAGAAATTACATAATTTTAGTTGGTTACACAAAAAACAGTAGATACCTTTAAGAGTTTAACAGATAGGTATACAGTACCTTATATAATTCGAAAGGGACTGTATTTTTTTTATCAGAATATGGAAAAACATACGGGGTGTATATAAAAATAAATTGAATTTTAACAAAAAATAAATTCCGAATTCACAACCCCAAACATTGAGATATCGCCTTCAGTCAAAAAATATATGAATGACTATTAGGTCCCTACATTGAATTTCTGTTACTTGTATAAAATTGTTACCTATCGCCAACCAGTTGGTCATGGCAATTTTCAAATGGATAAAATATATTTGTAGGAATTACAAGCTACAACTTTCTTAGCGATCACATAAAAAAGGTTAGTATGCAAAAAAGTGTAGAATTGCGAAAGAGCCTTATAAGAAACATGTCTCCCTGTTGCAGTTTTGTTATTTTATCTCCAACAGTTTCCAGTTCTGTAATTTTCAACATTTTATGTAATTCTAGCTTATTATGATGTGCTATTAGGTGTATGGATGTTAATTGCACTTGTTGATATTAAATCCATACGTAAACATTTAATATACTTTATTATTTCACTAACTGAATAAACTATACATTTAACTATAAAACAATCACAGACAGCACATAACAGATAACTGACCGAGCGTGGAGAGACGTATCTTCACTGTGTCGGTTAGTAGCGAGGAGAGAGCGAGAGAGATCCCTGGTGTCTCTTATATAGTAGTTCTTGACAGCTTGCTGTCGAATAACGTAACGCAACGTTTTAGCTGTCAAGAGAAACATAGGGTAGTGTTGACTAAAACACTGCGGTCGGAACCACCGCCACATACTCCCCTCTCAGTGGCAACGCTATTAGTTCAAGTATCTTCGTGGAAATCGAACTCTACGTCCATGGCGTGTAGTTTGAACGGGAACGGGAACTTCACTGTCACTTTCACTAGATGTTGGACTTTCACTGTCACTTTCAGTTTCACTAGGTGTTGGACTTTCACTGTCACTTTCAGTTTCACTAGGATGTCTCTGAGGGTGGAAAGTTGTCTGTTCGTTATCACAAAGAATGAATGCGGGTTTAAGACGGTCAACAGAAATTGTCTCTTCTCCGTGTGATTTCTTGATTTTGAAGACTTTGTCAGTTCGGGATAACACTTCAAAGGGGCCGTCATAAACTGGTTCGAGAGTTTTTCGCGGAATATCAATGCGAACAAAAACAAAAGGAGCTTCCATAAGCTTAGGATGGACAAATACCTTTTTTGCAGTATGATGTTTAAAAGGTACTGGTCGAAGTTTCCTTATGTCTTCTTTCAGCTGAGATATAAGTGGTGGAACATCATGAGCTTGTGTGCTGTTGAAAAAGTCGGTGGGAAGTTTGATTGATTCTCCATAGACTATTTCAGCGGGTGTTGAGCGATATTCTGGAATTATGTACGATCTGAGTCCTAGTAACACAATTGGCAATTTAGCGACCCAGTTTTCGTCCATATGAGCTTTCAAGGCCTGTTTCAGAACTCTATGCCATCTCTCGATTACACCATTTGCTGCTGGGTGGTAAGCTGTGGTCTTGATGTGGTCTGCACCTAGTGTTTTAGTGAGGTGTGTGAAAAGGTGGCAATCGAATTGTTTACCTCTGTCTGTGGTGATGTATTGCGGAACACCGAAACGAGAGATCCAGCATGATAAAATAGTGTTCGCTACTGTTTCTGTTGTAATATCTGACAATGGAATTGCTTCGGGCCATCGAGAAAATCTGTCTATTATTGTTAACAGATAGCGTTGACCTTGTGATAGTGGTAATGGTCCCACAATGTCAACATTTATATGCGAGAATCTTCTCATGGCTGGGGTGTATTGTCCAATGGCACTGGAAGTGTGTCTCCATATCTTGACTTTCTGGCAGGGAATGCAAGTTTTAGACCAAAGAGATACATCGCGTTTCAATTTGGGCCAACAAAATCTATCCTGGACCAGATCGACTGAAGCTGATATGCCTGGGTGAGATAAATTGTGGATAGAATCGAAAATCTTTCGGCGAAATTTGAGCGGAATGAATGGGCGAAGTTTCTTTGAAGAAGAATCGCAAATAAGATTCATTCCGTTGTCAAGAGGCATGTTTTGAAATTTGTATGAGGAAGATTTAGACTGCAGAAGGTGTTTGAGTTCCTCACAAGATGACTGAGCTTGCGCAATTTCTTGGAGTGACACAGTGGAAGAAAGTGAAATTGTTTCAATGCGAGAACAATAGTCTGCGGGAATGTTTGTAGGACCTGGTATGTAGCGAATGTCTGTGGTAAATTGACCTAGGAAGTCTAAATGTCGTAGTTGCCTTGGAGATGCTTTATCGACGCGTTGTTCAAAAGCGTATGTCAAAGGTTTGTGGTCCGTATAAATGGTGAAATGGCGACCTTCTAGGGTATATCTAAAGTATTTAACTGCCTGATAAGCAGCTAGAAGTTCGCGATCGTAGGTGCTGTAAGATTTTTGGGCTGAAGTAAGCTTTTTAGAGTAGAAACCTAGGGGTTCTAGTGTTTGATCACGTAATTGTTGGAGGGAAGCGCCTACGGCATAATCAGAAGCATCGACATGGAGAATCAGTGGTAGCGAAGAAGACGGATGAGCTATTAGTGTAGCGTTTTTTAGTGCCTCTTTCAAACGTTCGAATGCTTCTCGAGTCTGAGGAGTCCACTCGATTTTACGTTTGTCGCGTTTTTTGGGATTCTGGCAGAGGTCGAATAGTGGTTGCTGAATTTCCGCAGCACGTGGAAGAGAACGACGGTAGAAATTTATGAGACCTAGAAATCTTCTGAGTTTTTCAATGGTATCGGGAAGAGGTAGGTCGGTAATAGCTTTGATGCGTTCAGGAAGTGGAAATAATCCAGATTTATTTACACGAAAACCTAAAAATGAAATTTCGGCCACTCCGAATTCACATTTAGATGAATTGATACGGATGCCGTTGTCTTGAAGTGTCTGAAAAAGTTTTGCTAGATGCTCTTGATGTTCTTTTTCAGAGGCTGATGCAACGAGAATATCGTCAAGATAGGAGTAGGCAAAGTCAAGATGTCTTAAAATTGAATGTAAATATCTTTGAAATGTTTGTGCTGAATTACGAAGGCCAAATGGGGTTTTAACAAATTCGAATAACCCAAATGGAGTTATGACTGCTGTTTTGGGAATATCTTGAGGTGCTACTGGGATGTGATGGAAAGCGCGAATGATATCTAATTTTGAAAAAATACGTTTGCCTTCTAACTGGGCATTAAAATCCTGCAAATTTGGAATGGGATATTTGTCTGGGATTGTTTTAGCGTTTAGTGCTCGGTAATCCCCACATGGTCTCCATGAGCCATCCTTTTTTTGCACCATGTGGAGGGGGCTTGACCATGGACTTTTGGAGGGTCTACAAATTCCCAAGTCCATCATGTGCTGGAATTCTAGCTTTGCTTGAGCTAGCTTTTCCGGGGGCAATCTTCTAGCTTTTGCAGTGACAGGTGGTCCTTCCGTACTTATAGTATGGAAGAACTCAACCTCTGGAAGGTTGCTAGAAGAAGTTTCCTTAAACAGGTCAGGAAATTGTTGTAGCAATTTGAAGTACTGGTGTGTCGGGTCTACGAGATGAATTTTAGAATTAAATCCTGGTGGTGGGTTAGCACCGGTCTTAGAGAGGTTTGTCTTTGTATCGATTAAACGTCTATGTTTCATATCTACAAGTAAAGCAAACTCTGCTAGAAAATCAGCGCCTATAATTGGTTGCTTGATATCGGCAAGTGTGAAGGGCCAGCAGAACCTACGGCGTAAACCTAGATCCAAATCTAATAGTTGTTCGCCATAGGTATGAATAGGGGTCCCGTTTGCAGCATACAAGGTACGTTTCGATTGAAATTTCCGTTGGTCGTGAGTGGGTGGAATAACTGAAATATCCGCTCCAGAGTCGATTAGAAATTTCATATTGGAGCGTCTATCAAAAATAAAAAGGCGGCGTGTTAGGTGGCTCTCGTCTCCTGCCGCGTGGAGGGAGTGCCTTATTAGTTTTCCGACACATGTTTTGCTTTGAAATTGCAAGGTTGGATGCAACGTTTGGCCTTGTTGCCAAATCGTTCATGATACCAACACGTGGAGGTTGAGGAATTTGCGGTTATGGAGTTTCGAGAAAGCTTGGGTCTTTCTCGGGAGGTAGATCGGAAACGCGTTCGCAATTCGTTGACTGATGCTGTTAGCTTCTCTAATTGCGCTTCTAATTTGGCTAGCTTGTCGGGCTCGCGTGACTGAATTTCAGCCACGTTGTATTTATCTCTGGAAAATTCCACGATTTTGTCTGCTGTAACCGACAAATTTTCTAGAGAATCGTTGCTCAAAGCCAAAATTGAACGAACGTTGACTGGTAAACGTTGTAGAAATAAAATTTTAAGGAAATTTTCTCCAATCTGACTACCGGCTAAAAACTTCATTTCGCGTAAAAGTTGCGATGGTTTTCTGTCGCCTAATTCTAATTCTGTTAAAAGTTTATTTAGTTTGCGACTATCGGACTCTTCAAATTCTAATAAAAGACGTTTCATTAGATCTGAATAGGGGGTTGATGATAATGGTTGGGTTAAAAAATCTGAAATTGACTCTGCGACATCAGGATCGAGTATAGCGAGTACATGACTGAATTTTGTCTTTTCAGAACTGATCTGCGATATATCAAACTGGGCGTCAACCTGCATTTGCCAGATTTTCACGTTACGTCTCCATATAGGAGGTAATTTTATTGCAACCCTTGCCATGATATTGCTGCTTGAAGAATCTTCGGCCATTGTGAAAAAAATCAGATAATTTTTAAATTAGAAAAGACTGACCTGTTTAGATATTAGTTTTCTGTAGGCATGAGCACGTGCGTGGAAGTTAGGCGACGTCGGCTGGAACATCAGGCTGGGCATCTTCGGCTTGCGGCACGGGGTCACCAATATGGATGTTAATTGCACTTGTTGATATTAAATCCATACGTAAACATTTAATATACTTTATTATTTCACTAACTGAATAAACTATACATTTAACTATAAAACAATCACAGACAGCACATAACAGATAACTGACCGAGCGTGGAGAGACGTATCTTCACTGTGTCGGTTAGTAGCGAGGAGAGAGCGAGAGAGATCCCTGGTGTCTCTTATATAGTAGTTCTTGACAGCTTGCTGTCGAATAACGTAACGCAACGTTTTAGCTGTCAAGAGAAACATAGGGTAGTGTTGACTAAAACACTGCGGTCGGAACCACCGCCACAAGGTGCATGCTTTATCAGGGTAAATGGTCAAACGCTTGTCAAGGCGTGGGACCTTGACCATACACAAATGCAAAGGACACAGGTTAGGTTAGGTTAGATTGTGAGTGATCCATATCGGTCCCTCCACCGCGACCATAAGGTCTATTGTGGCTCACGCCTAATGTCTATATTTCGCCCAACAAATCCAGCCTCCTACAGAGGTCGATAACCTTTGCGGGCGAAAGTTGATCCAGATCCTCTGGAGCAAGCTTTACCTTGCCAAAGAGCAGGTGTCTAGTCCTATCCGCTGCCGGACAGGAACACAGCACGTGCTCTGCTGTTTCGTCATTCTCCATACACAGCCGGCACTCGGTCTCCTGACCGATCCCAATACGGTGCATGTGATGCCGCAAGCGACAGTGTCCTGTATACAGGCCGACTAGAGTACTCAGTTGTTGTCTGTTCAACTCTAGAAGTTTCTTAGCCCTTGACTCAGACAGGCCATTTATGAAGGCCTTAGAGTGAGCTAATCCTGGAAGATTTTGCCAATATTGAATTGTCCTTCTATCTGTCCAGGTCTTTAAGGTGCGTTTTGCTGTGCAAGATGTTATTCCCAGCACCGGTTCTGGTCCGACAAAGTCACACTGGGCACCACTCCTGGCAAGCGCGTCTGCCGCAACGTTGCCATCATGGTCCGAGTGACCCGATATTCAGACCAGCGACACCTCATTACAGCTGCCCAATTCGTTAAGGGCAGATTTACAACTCCATACCGTCTTTGAATTGCACCGGTAGGAACCAAGAGCCTTTATTGCAGCTTGGCTATCTGCATATATCTTTATCGATTTGTTTGTGCATAGGTCTTTTAAGCTTTCCCTTGCACACATCTCGATGGCATAAACTTCTGCCTGGTGTATGGTTGCGTACTTGCCGAGGCTAGCTGATAGTCTAGCATCGGTGCTGCCCCCATATGCGCCGGCTCCTACTCCCATATTGGTTTTGGAGCCGTCAGAGTACCAGCAGAGGTCCGCTCTCAACAAGGTCGATTGGTTCCGGTCCCAGTCCTCCCTTTCCGGGAGGACGGTCTTGAAAGACAGATCTCTGCTGATTTTTGTAGGCATCAAGTCTGAGACCATTCCCAGAATCCTGTGACAATCACTGTCATCAAGGAGTCCGGACACCCTCAGACTGACTTCCCTCGGCATGTTATCTGCCGTTTGTATTAGTCTGTACGTTGTCCACCTCGCCACCCTCTCCAACCATATGTGAAGTGGGGGAATATTGAGGAGGACCTCCAGAGCGACTGATGGTGCGCTGCTTATCGCTCCCGTTATCATCAGACATGCTTGTCTCTGTAGATGAGCCAGTTTGGCCCTCGCGGTACCACGAAGTACCTTAGGCCACCAAACTATGGCTCCATATGTTATCATAGGTCTGATAACCACTACATAGAGCCAGTACATCTGTTGGGGGTTTGTTCCCCAGTTGTTCCCACAGATTCTCCGGCAGGTCCACAGGGACATCTTAGCCCTGCGGATAACATTTTCTAACTGTCTGTCCCAGTTGAGCTTCTTATCTAGGATAACTCCCAGATACTTTGCTTGGTCCGAAAATGGAATGTTTTCCCCCATAAGATTAGGTGGTTTTAATTTGTCCAACCTTCTTCTTCTGGTGAACGGGACAATGATCGTTTTGCGAGGGTTCACAGGCATCTGTTCCCTAAGGCACCAATCATTGACTACATTTAGTGCTTCTTGAAGAGTACTAGACAGTTCCTCCTCAGATTTGCCTCTAACCATTATGACGAGATCATCCGCATACGCCTGGACCTCAACCTCCCAGAGTCCGAGGATAGCCAGCAGGTCGTCCACAAAGAGGGACCACAGCAGGGGGGATAGAACGCCCCCCTGAGGACACCCTCTCGCAGCCCTAACGCTGACCACCTCTCCTCTCCTCGTAATGAGGTAATAATGGTCCGATTGTGCAGCATGTTTCCGGTCCAGCCACAGATGGTAGGTTCCACCCCCCTAGCGATAGTGGCCTCGTAGAGGGAGATCGGTAATGCATTATTAAATGCTCCTTCTATGTCGAGAAATGCCGCCACCGCAACCTCTCCATTTTTCAGAGTGTGTGATCTTCTCGACGAGGTTATTGAGCGCTAACTCAGTTGATTTGCCAGTTTGATAGGCATACTGGTGGGTATTTAGGGGGTTCTTGGGTAAGATGTTCCCCCTAATGTGTCACAGGACACAGACTACAGACTGTAAATATATTTCTTGTTCTTGTAGGTTTCTGTCGTATTCTGTACTATTTCTGGTTACAAACCATCTACCGTTATTATAATGAATTGAAAAACGAAATAAATATTTGAAATCTTGCCAGTTTAGAAAGATTTTTTAGCGATTTTTCATAGACAAAATGTATACTAATAGAATAAAAAAATAATTCATCGATTTTGGGAAAACTTGACAGGTGTGTTACTTTAGCTTGGATGAGTTTATTTGCGAGTAAAATAAGGGTAGTGTTTTCATAAAACGTTAGTTACACTAATGTACTTAGAGCCTCGGTGATTCAGTTGTACGAACCTGTGCCTCTGAATCGAATAAGGGTACTGGGTTCAATTTCTAGCGTTGCCCTTTCACTTTTTCACCTTTACATCCGTTTCTACACAGGCTAAATAAGCCCAATGCATTGTGATACAATAAGATCACACATAAACATCTGTAAATATAATGATAAAAATGTCTTCTGATTTACTGCCCAGATGTGACGAACATTTAATTTATTGGGCCTGTGGCAATCCTTTCGCAGAGAAAAGCATGCCGTTATTATAGGAGGAATGAATTTCCTTAGAAATAATTAGTCAGATATAAAAATGTAAATTTATTATGACCCAAGTTTCGGTGTAAATAAATAAATATATGATAATTCAGACTCGATGGCCTGTTAACTATCTCCAATAAACAATGACTGATTATGCAAATTTGTATTCAATTCTTTTTATTGTAGTCTAAACAAGCTAACATATCGTATTTCTCAAAATGTTCGAAAGTTTGGTTTACTGCCGTAGTCATAACTTCACACAATAAATAAATTTAAAAAAAGCGGACACATTTGAAAATGAAACACAACATTTATATAACAGTGACACGGCATAGAACAAATTTTGGGAATTCTCACTTGCTTCCAAGTGAATGATAAACAGATGCATTTTTGGCATACCATACTGCAAAATTTTTATTTCGAATTATGAAAATTTGGATTTTTTCGTTGTTTATTAAAATAGACTCGTAATGTTATATATTTTTGAGAAGCTTGTGAAAATGCAAATTAATTTCTTGTATACAGGTGCCCCATTAAAAAAATGTTTGAACGCAGCAAGTGCGTTATGGTAGCGAATTTTCGTAAAAATGTTTTTATTGGCAAACATACCTTGATTTTAAAAAGACATTTGGTTGGCAGTATAACTTATATAGTAGTAACAATGTACCACATTTCATTAAAATAGCTTTGTTGTTTTAAAAAGTACAAACATTTTCCGAAAATAAAACAAATTTCCAGAAAAAACTGGTTCCATTTTCCTGGACAAAGAACCTCTTCTAGCTATTTACACACCTGCCAAGATATAATCATCCTATTAATTCTCAACTTATGGCATAAAAATTTCATTTATGACTCACCTATTGCTGAATGGTGACATCATAACTTTTTTAAATGACATATCCATGTTTTTTTGCTGTTTTTCCATAAGTCTGCTTACTACCTAAATGATGATAAAAAACAATTGGGACCTCACATATTTTTTTTTAAATAGCATTATTTACTTAAAAACGGAAACGTAAATTTAGCCAAAAAAATTATTGAGCCAAGGAAAACAAACAAAATTTAGCAAAAGTGTTCAAATTCTTCTCCGCCTACCATTTGACATTGACCAATTGAATATTGCTATATTTTTGCTATCAATATCTCAATTAGCGGTCTCAGTAGCTTAGCAGGTAGACCATAGGCTTTCGTTTCAGATGTTTTGGATTCGCGTTTTACCACAGCTTTTCGTAAATTATACATAATTATTAATTTGGTACATATTAAAACATAACAATTGCTGTGACAATGGCAATGTGCTTGAGCAAGTTGAATGCCTGCACCCGCTCTTCAGAAGGCCGCTAAGATGTCGGTCGCGTGTACCACGCGATGTTAGGCATGTTAAACATCCCTACCCTGCGCACAAACTTATAAAGGCGAAACGTATGTCTGGGGTCGGTGACTGGACATAGTCCCTGAAATAGGCAAACGGTAAAGAAACAAAATACATTACTATTTTTGTAGGAAAAATTTTAGGATTTTTTGAAAAACTCATGTCCAAAGCAGTATCCGTTTTTTTAAGAAAATGACAGAGAAATATTAAAGTCCGGACACAGCCAGTGCCTTATTAATCAAATTTCATTAAAAGCTTGTACATTTTTATAACTCAATTTTCCACTAACCTAGAAACTTAAATTTTAGTACACAAAAGTATATGAAAGGCAACAAATAAACGAAACTTTACCAAAATACATTTACATTTTTCAGCAATAATTTTTTTTTATTGGTCCAATTGAGCAGGCTAATGTGTCGGAGTTTAATCAAAATTAATTTGCGTTCATTTAAAGAAATGTTTTGAGAGTTTAAAAGCCTGATCTTCATAATCAAATTTTTTATGAAGATGTGCGGGAACGCAGTGATTCTGTATAAGATTAGATGACTTCAAAATCCATAATGTAACTTTAGTCTCCGGCCTGATAAATGACGAATAGACGCCCCATTCATTCAACCGCTTAGAAAACTTACAAATATTGTCTGTCCCAAGTTCATCTAAAGGCAAAGGCAACAATAGAATTCGTATCTTCCCCATCCTCCGCTCTTCAACGTCCCGCGCCATAGGCTTGGTATGTAAACAAAAGAGTAGACAAATGACAACGTCGCTTTTCTAAGAAAGTAAAATTATTACAAGCTTTCTGCAAAAGCAAAGCCGAATGTGACACCACCTACTGAGAAGTAGTTCAGCTTAGTAAGACTTTCGATAGAATCATACAGTTTTCAAGGAAATCGCAGGTTCAAGATCTTCACTAATCTTCAGCACCACCTCTCAGGATAATATTTTCTATCTCTGTTGGAGGTACTTCTTCGTCTAGAATATCGCAGCCTTAAGACAGATATTTAATACACTTCTTTTAAATATGCAGCATAACAATTTATTTGTTAAGGGGCCTTCAATAGCATCACAAAATTCCATAATCTCTCAGTTTTAACTATACATATTATCGTCCGGTTTGGTGTTGTCATATACCATTCTTGTATGTGCTAAATTGTCGATTCTGTATACATGCACACACACACACACACACACACACACACACACACACACACACACACACACACACACACACACACACACACACACACACACACACACAAGCATATATATATATATATATATATATATATATATATATATATATATATATATATATATATATATATATATATATATATATATATATATATGTATGCAGGGGCGTGCGGTGCCATTTGAAATAAGGGAAGCAATTCCTAGAAACTTACCTATTTATAGTGTAACTCAATTCTTCTGTTGTTTTTGGAAAATTCGTTAATACTGTCATCATGTAACTGTGGATTCTGGGACATTTCCTGGACGAGTTTATTTTCAACTGACAAAATTGAAATTTGGGAAAGTCTTTCCTGTCCTGTTGAATTTCTAACAAAACTCTTGATACGTTTCAATGTAGAAAAATTTCGTACTACAGACGCACTAGTAGTAGGACTTGTTAATACTAATTCACATAATTTGAACACTTCAGAATATGCATTTTCTAATTTTGATTGTTTTAAGAAAGTTAAAAGTTCACTAGCGTAAGTTTTTGTGTCAATAACATCGGGTTCATAAATGACTGTAAGTTCTGATCGTAATAAGGCTTTGTCAAAATAATGTCCATAGTGGTTAAATAATGATTTGAATGAATCTTCTGGGGAAGGTATCCCTTTAAATCCTCCAAAATTACACAATTCAAGAAATTTCAGGTCACTGAGATGATCAAATCTGCAGTTAATTTGCTGGCTGAATTTGATCTATAATTTCGTAGAAAAGGCGGCGGTAAGAAGTTTGAAGGTCTGCCACATTATCATTGCTCAGACGCTTTCTTCGTGGCTCCACTTCTCCTAATTCAATTGTTTTTTCCCAGAACTTATCAAATTCATTCCTTTTTTGAATTATAATGGATTTAAATTCACTAATTTTTTTCAAGCAAAAACCAATGTCATTTATTTTACATTGCAATATGTTAAATACATTATCTGAAAACGGAAATATTTCCGAAAATATATTAAGTAAAAAATTAAAATTAAGGTCTCCTTTCAAACCATCAAAAAATCCTCTAGAACTATTTATTGTTTCTGCGTTCCAATTTTTTCTATTTTCCATGATGTTTTCAAAAAGTTCAATCACCGATTCACGGTGTTCAAATACAGTTAACACAACCCTGTCGTTGTAGTTCCATCAGGTTGCAGCTACTATTACAGTAAACGTTTTTTAACAATTGGGTCTAAGGCTTGTGTGCGCTTCGTAGATTTGGAAAAAAAGCAGTCATTTAACACTTTACATTCTTTAATATGATTTATAGATTGGGATAAAATTAAATTTAATTTATGAGCACAATAGTGTACAAATAGAGCAATGGAGAACGTTTCTCGCGCTTTACCTTGAAGACCTCCTAAACGTCCGGCCATAACAGCAGCCCCATCATAGATTTGGGCAATTAATTTATTATCAGCCTCCTCAATATATTTCATAATATTAAGCACAATTTTATATAGAGCGTTTGTAGTACGATCTTCTGTCACATTTTTAAAGCCTAAAATCTTTCTTGTACACTCCCATCCATTTTTATGTAGCGTATTACTACAGATAGTTGACTTAAATTAGTTACATGGATTGTTTCAGCTAGAACAATAGCAATGAAACGAGTCTGTTTCATTTCAGATTTAATTCTGTTCAAAATAATAGTGGCAGCAGCCGAAATTAAATCATTCTGAATGCGATTTTATGTCCCGCGAAAAACGTTAGACTGTTCCAAGTGATTTTTTAAACAAATGTCGTATTTGGCTATTAAAGAAACTAGGTCTTGAAAGTTTCCTCTATTTGCAGATGTAGTTGTTTCCTCATGACCCCTGAAGCCCAATTCATGCTGCGACCAAGAAAAAAACATAGAATCAATAAGTCTTTTTAATATGTTTCTGTTTTTATCAACCAGTTCATTGTGTTGGCGATGAATGTCAATCCGCTTGTCAACGGCGTATTCAATTCGCGTTTTTCCAAAGACACTTAATTTTAAAATGGTCTGTAAATGCGCTTTAGACATAACATGTCTTTGTACTAGTTTATGTAGATTAGTCAAGTCGGAAAACCCACTTTTATTCCACAACCCCTTTTCAGTCACAAATAGACTACAAGACCAACAAAACAGTTTATTCCTGTTTTCACAACCCGTTAACCATTCATATTGTTTATGAGTTTTTTCCGCGTTGAAATGTCGAATAGGTGCATGTTTTAATTCTTGTATTTAAGTTTTTTATAGTAGGTTTCGGCCTACCTATATTAATAATAGCAAGTTTTTCGGCAAACAGTAAGGCTGAAAATCCTTTAGTTATCAAAAAACATACAATACAATCACAGTTATTATTACCACTTGTTTGTAAAGTTTGAATTTGAAATTTAATATTTAAAATACAAAAGGGATTTTAAATAATGCGGTTTAGGTATGTAGTCGTTATTTTAAGGGAAGCAATGCTTCCCTTGCTTCCATGGACCGCACGCCACTATATGTATGTGTAGCTTTAGATCTTAAAATTGTATAATTGTGATGTTTCTGTATTGCTCGTTTTTTTAATGCAGTGACTTACCATAGGTATGTAATCTTTGTATGTTAAATGGTCAATAAATGATTATTACTTAAGTTATTTTTTAATAGCCCTAATTGAAATAAAAAATTGAACTTTAATTGCATTCAATCAGTGGCTTACCTAATAATTGCATAACATAGATTAATTTTCGTTTGAAATTTATTGTTTTACTTATCTACTTTTAATATAAAACTGTATAAAATTGTTTGGGTTAGTACATACACATAAACATACTTCTGGGTAAATAATTATTTTTGTAGAAGATAAGCAGTAAACCTGAATTAAAAGACCATGAGAAAGTATAAAAATGGTAGATGCAGTTGGATTACATTGCAATAAAACAATCCATTGACTAAGATAAGTTCCATTTTGTAATAAAAATATTTTTATTAAAAGGAGAACCACATGTTAATCAAGTTTTACTTTCTTATTTAATCCCAAATATATTAAAGAACGTTTCGCCTTTAATTCCAGCTTCTTTTTTAACGATGAAACTTATGTTTCTTTTTTAGATTATTTTTTAATGCTTATTTGCTGTAAAATTGTTTTTCACTAGTAATGATTGGGGGCAAAAGGTTTAATATTTTTTTTAGAAATGATGTACATTTATAAAACAAATATGAGAAAGGAAATAAAAAATGTGAAATTAGTAATTGATGTGTGGTCATAACATAACATATGTCATTAGTTATTTATAAGTGTTGAATGAACTATACACATTTACAAATCTAAATCATAATTTCCTTACCAATAGGATGCAATAGTTTATCTTACGTCAAACATTTATAAATCCTTAGACTGAAGAGAATTAACATCAACAGTGTTTCTCGACTCGGGAAAAGTTGATACAGTCGAACACGCGCAGTTGCTTCAGGTATTATAAAATGTGGGTTTTAGAGGCATCACATAGAATCTTATTAAAGACTACTTGTCACAAAGAATTCAACAGGCGAGGGTAGGGGAATCGTTTGAGTAAAGCATATGTTGTGGATTTTGGGGTCTCTCAAGAGACAGTCCTGTGTCCTTTGTTGTTTAATATATATTTGAATCACTTGTTTTCATTGTATGTGAGTGGCGACATGGTGAGCTTTGTTGATGATACTGTCACAATATACAGTGATGTAAGTTGGCAAAGTCCCCTGTGGGTCCGGGGACTAACTAAAAGAATAGGCCCAAGGTAACTCCTGCCTGTCGTACGAGGTGACTAATCGGAGTCAAGCAGGTGGTAGTGGACTTTTCCTTTAGTTGATAGTAAAGTATTTTTTCACGCCCGAGGAGGTACCACCCCTTACATCAAGGGGCCGGTGAAGTCCCAATGGACAATTCCGGTTCTGGTGTACGAGTCGGTTTCCCTTATAAACAAAAATGATGATGGCTCCTCCATGTACAAAGGATTCCGGAGTAAAATACCCCTCCATTCAGATCTCCAGGAGAGGAATGTACAGGGGGTGCCGGCATCAAGATTTAACATATCCTTCTCGAATATATGTGGCCTAAATTCTAACCTGAACTCTGTCCACCATTTCCTCCAGGCTAATAGGCCCCAACTCCTCTTTCTCACCGAAACCCAAATCAGTGCTAAAACAGCCACTAATCACCTTAATTTCTCGGTGTATGAGCTCCTTACTTCTTTTAGATTGCATGGAGGCATATGCGCGTATGTCCGTAGCAATCTACCCTGCACCAGACTCCCCAATTTAGAAGCTGGAAGAAAAGACATACTTTGGATGAAACTCTCAGGGCTGCAACTAAATTCATCTGTTGCATTTACCGGTCACCTTCTGACAACAACTTTGTCCAACTCTTCGACTACCTTTCTAAAAAACCATCCATCTGATTTCTGAATATCCTTTCTCCGATGTCACTATTCTTGGTGACTTCAATGTCCATAATAAGGAATGGCTAGGATCTTCAAAAACCGATCCACAAGGGAGAGCAGCGGAGGCCTTTGCAGTCAGCAATTATTTAGCCAATATGGTTCAGCAACCTACTCACTTTCCTCGCATCCCAACACATAGCTCAAATCCCTTGGATCTCCTTTTTTACTACAAAACCTGAATGCTATAAGATATCAGTCACTGCCCCCATTGGTCGCTCAGACCACGGCATGGTCACTGCTTCCTGCGCAATGCAATCTGAGGTCACACAGTCATCACACCCACATATCGTTTGGCACTACAATTCAGAGAACTGGGACGAAATGTGGGGTTACTTTTCCTCATTTCCATGTGCGTCTGTCTGCTTCTCTCATCCTGACCCCTCTGATATCTCACAAAACGTCACCGAAATTATCCAAGCTGGCACGTAATTATTTATTCCACCTACACAGAAAACCTCTTCAGCCACTCAAAAGCCCTGGTTCTCTAAATCCTGTGACAAGGCCAGACTTGAAAGGGTCAAAGCTCACAAAACGCTTCTACACAATACCAGTCAAGAAAACTGTCAAGCATTTAACGACGCAAGAAATGCTATGTTCGCATTCTTTCTGAGGCAAAAAACTCATTTAATAACCACATCAAAAACAAAGTCCTCTGAAGCTCAAACGGCAGCAAACCCTTCTGGACTCTTGCTAAATCTATTGGGAATAATTTCTGCAAGAGCACGTTCCCACCTCTTGTTTCAGAGGATGAAATTGTTTCTACCGCCCTGGGCAAGGCTGAACTTTTTGCCTCGTTCGCCAGCAATTCTACTCTCAACCCACCTTCAAATGTTTAATCACCAACAGTCCCCAATGTCGTGCATAAAATGACAGATATCATTTTAAAAATTAAAAAGGTACGAAAGATACTCTCTTCTCTTAATACCAGGAAAGCTTCTGGCCTTGACAGGATCCCAGCAATTGTTGTCAAAAAATGCGCACCAGAACTTGCTCCTGTCCTGACTCGTCTGTTTCAGACATCTTACAATAGAGGCATATTCCCTAGTAACTGGAAAACTACTCTAGTACAACCCGTCCCTAAAAAAGGATCCAAAGTGCTTCCTAGCAACTACTGGCCTATTTCTCTCCTTTCAGTTGTCTCTAAAGTGATGGAAAAATATATAAACACCGAATTACTAAAATTTCTTGAAAAACAGCCTAATCCACGACAAGCAGTATGGATTCCGTCAGCGCAGATTAACTGCCAACCTCCTTTCCTTTGCCACCCATTCTTGGAACAAGTCTATAGAACTACACGGTGAATCCCAGATTGTCGCTCTAGACATATCCAAAGCATTCGACCAGGTCTGGCATGCAGCGCTGCTTAATAAACTTCCGGCCTATGGCCTACCACCAAAACTCTGTACCTGGACAGCAAATTTCAACTCCAACCAGAGCATTTCTGTTGTCGTGGATGGCCATTCCTCTAAACTGTATCCAATTAATGCAGGAGTTCCTCAAGGTTTAGCTTTAGCCCCTACTTTGTTTCTTCTCCACATCAATGACCTCCTCTTTAGCACATCCAACCCAGTTCACAGTTACGCGGACGACAGCACCATCCACTCAAATATACAATATTCTAAGCCTGTCTCTTTAGCCCAATTAGATGAGGATCGCAGACTCATGGAGGGTTTTGTCTCCGTAGATCTCCAAAAAATATTAGACTGGGGAAGTAGAAATCTTGTACAATTCAACTTCACCAAATCTGTCTTGCTTTCTATCTCATAAGAAAGAGATACACCAGCCCTAGACCCATCACAATGAACAACCAAGTTATTCAAAGTAATGAGTCCTTTTCACTTGTTGGCATTTCTGTGGATCGAAATTTCAATTGGCACCAACATATCACATCAATTGCAGAAGCGGCTGCTAAGAAATTAGGTTTCCTCTTCGGGGCTCGCAAATACTTTTCACCAGCTAATCTCTATACCTTATATACTTCACAAATAAGGCCAAACCTCGAATACTGCTCCCACAACTGGGGTGCCGTTGCCACTTCTACACTCGCTATCCTGAACTCCATTCAGAAGAGAGCTATACGCCTCATCGGTGACCCTACCCTCACCTAAAGGCTACCATCCCTTGCCCACTGACGTGCCGTTGGTGACCTCTCTCTCTTTTATAGATATCTGCACGGACACTGCTCAGAGGAGCTTTCTTCCATAGTTCCTCCACCTGCTGCCCCCAACAGATCTACCAGGGGAACAGAGCGAATGCACCCTTTTACTGTCCAGGTCACCAGACATAGAACATCTTGTTATGCCCGCTTTTTTGTCCCGAGGACTTCAAAGTTGTGGAATTCCTTGCCGACACGTTTTTCCTTCTCCTCCGAACCTTCAAGTCCAGAATTAACAAGTTGCCTCTTTCCTCGTTGTCGACACCCACGGTACGATAGTATTTAGGCTGTAAGGCCTCGTGGTGTGTTGTTCAAATATAAAAAAAGAAGTATATTTTGAAGTCAAAGATGATATCAAGCATTTCATTCACTACTTCCATGATAAGCTACAAAGTATAAAGTTTGACAAGACTTGTTACGTTCCATTTACATCACAGGCTGAATTCATCTCTTATGAGATGGGGCTATCATATAAATTATCTAACAAAAAAGATAAGAGCTTTACTTGGAAGATTCAAACATTTCAGGGAAGTATTGAACTTAGCGCAGTTGAAAATTCTATACTGTGCCTTAATTGACACACCTGACACATGCGATAGTAAATGGAGGTCGGGTAAAAAAAATTACTTAGACCCTCTGAAACAGTACAAAAATGAGTTCTTAAAATTATATATTGGGAACCATATACTTACCCTTTAGTTACTTTTTGCAGATCTAGACTCATTTCATAAGAGGCAGCTTTTTTGTTATTGTATATTGGTTGGACAACATATACACTGAAGTGAGCTTGTAGAAACACCACATTTATTATACTAGAAGTAGTGTCAGAGTAGCTTATGTACCCAAAATTGAAAAACCATAACTTTGAGAAGCTACTATTATCTAGGACCTAAAATACCATCCCTCTCAAACTAAAACTATTGATTTCATATGACAACAGATGACTGATAGTACAAAAGTAGAAATAGTGGCTAGCTTATAGGAAAGCTTAAAAGAAAAGAGCTTCCCTCGAGGTTAGTTGAAATAAATACATGCTTAGAAAGCTTCCTCCTTTTTTCGGGCTTGGGGCCGGCAGTAGCGAGTCAGTCGTACTTTATAAAAAGCAGAAACCTCAATCATGACGAAGTTATAAACTGAATAGTCTTAATTCAGTTCAACATTTTTGTTATTTGATCACTGCATGAGATAAACAGTTTTCTTGGAAACACTGAAAAAAACATACTTTGCTTTCGTGCATTCAGTATTATATTAGCTGTGTTCATGGAACGGAAAGCTATCCAGGAGGGCGTTCCAGAGGTGGAAATATATTTTAATATTATTTAAATTTATAGTCAAAAACATTTATATGAAAATTTGCTACCAGAAATTAGAGTAATTTTTTATGCAGTTAAGTAGGTCATATATATATATATATATATATATATATATATATATATATATATATATATATATATATATATATATATATATATATATATATATATATATATATATATATATATATATATATATATATATATATATATATAGTAATCGTGGACATTGAAATCATCACTTCACATGTTTATGTAAACATTACAAAAGTGTGTTGCTTGCAGATTGCAATACCATATGACTTAATTTACTGTATTGAGAAATGCTGACTAATTATGTTTACGAAGTAGTAAGCCTATACAGAGGTGTTTTGTAAATATTAAGAGATTGGTTTTAAATTCATTGTTAAACTTTTAATGTGAGAGATTTTTTAGATATTTTAGAATGGTTTGATAGTTGTTAAGAGAAGTTTTTATTATTCATTTTATTATTAAATTAGATCGTTACCATGTCTAGCTAGTTCAGTTTAAATTCAGTGCTCCCAACACACCCAATAATTTATCCTCCGCTCCTTAAACATGGTTCTTCGACGAAGTAACCAGTGCCGTTGGTGATACAGTGCACACTAAAAGATTTCTCAATTTAAAATCAACTATTCTTATCAAACATCCTTTAACCCAAGTCTCCAAATACCTTTTTACATTTTAGGTAAAAGCAAATATAGGGTACAAGCGTCGAGGAAAGCACCAATATAAGGTCAGTTCCAAAGCAAGCACCTATACAGGATCAAATATAGGACACAAACGTCCAGGAAAGTACCAATATAAGGTCAGTTCCAAAGCAAGCACCTATACAGGGTCAAATATTGGAGAGGTAGAAGAATCCAGAGACAAGCAGGAAAAAATTAATTTAAAGTTTTATATAGATAATCTTCTATCTGGAGCCCAATCAGAGCAAGAAGCAGCGTCAATTCCGACAGAACTCAACGAAATGATCAGATCAGGTGAGCATTGCAGCTACTAGACAATGGGGTAAAAAATTCTCTTGCGATCCACTGGACACCAAGGGAATATGCATTCAAAATGGAACCAGATTTTAAATATGCAGAAAAGGTAACAAAAAGGGCGATATTATCTGAGGTAGCCAAGTTATTTGGCCCATCTCCAGTGAGAATCAAAGCCAAGCTGAAAGTTTCCAAACTATGGATGAATCAACCCAGGTGGGACGAAATAGTACCCACTACCATGCAGAAGAAAGGTATTCAGGTTAGTCCGATAATCAATGGAATAGCAATACCAAGGTGGGAAGAAACAACAAAGAAAGCAAAAGTAAGAATTCCTGGTTTCGCCGATGCTTCTAAAGAAGAAATAGCAAAACAGTTGATGGGTCAATTGCGAACAGTAAGAAGTACAACCACCCTGGTATTTACACACACTGGGGTGGAGTGTGCAGGTCTGATTCAGGTACGAGCTAAAAAGGGCAAAGGCCACAAATTACACAAGGGCCATCCAGCAATAATTGGAGGCTTACCAACAAAAGAAACTCATCAATGTTGTTGGGACGCTGGGTACAAGGTATACTCTCGCCAATGGAAGCATAGGTATAAATGGAAATTCAAGGAGAGAGTATGCACATGGTACATGGTATTAACCACACAATGGCCACTGCATAGTCAAATCAAGTCAAGGTTGAAAGGAAACACTCACAAACGATCCAATGTCGGCAAGGCTGGGTTTTGTGAAGTTGGAACAGTTCTGCAAGCAGAGCAGAATCATTTTCTCAAATACTATTGATTGTGCCTTATCAATGACACAAATCAATAACCAACTGGAACTAATTGCAGCCTCTCATCCAACGAGGCTGATGCTTCAACTGTTATCAAGCTTCAAGGATACTGAGAAGATGGACCACCCGCTAAAGCAGTTCGAGTCCAAGCGATCCAAAGGGATGTTATTCTTTTGACTGGGCAATATGTTCATGGAACAGATAGTATCCAGGAGGGTGTCCTGAGGGTTGTATAGATATATATTAACATTAGTTCAATTATCGGAATTAGGGCTAAATTTATGTCAAGATACTACATACAGACTTGGAGACTACTTCTCTGGATTCACTGTTGGTTTTCGTTTTTATAGGTGAAGGACACAGCCAGCGTGTAAGCTAACTGGAGCAAGTGGCCCTTACGAATTCTGGAAGTTCTAGGATGTTCTTCAACGTATCTGTGACTATAGTTTCGCTGCTTGAGAGCATTCTCAGACAGATAAAAATTGAATTAGTACGAAATCATGACAACTACAAATAAAGATCTGTTGCTATGTTATAATATTATGTTTTGATCAAAAAATTTTATCAAATTGAAAATAAAATGAAACACAGATGACAGATGAGGCTTTCAAAATGTCTATGTGATGTATGTCAATATTTAACATAAAAATAGAACTAGCCTATAATAACTATAATAGTTACAACAATAAAATAACTAAACAATAACAGTATAAAAGCAGTCTCTATAACGAAAATATCGACATACATCAACTCATTATCTTATTACAACTTTTTTGAAAGAATAGTTAAATTTATTTTCTTTGACTTATTTCATTAGAAAGAAGAATATCCAAGAAAGGGGAATTCATTAAATCAGTTTGCTCGTTTAAAACAAGGTAGTTACTGTCGTGTGTGTGCTTTTTGACTTCTAAAGCTTCAAAAAAGTCTAGTTTACGTTTGTCATTATAAAAATGTAGTGGTTGTAAGAAAATAAATTTAACTTTTTTTTTCAAAAAAGTTGTAACTCTTTTATGAAAATTTACTACCATAATGCACTTGCTGTGTCCAGACTTTTTTGTTCTCCGTTATAACAGATTAGGATAGACAGGGACACATGCTTCATACCTCAGGAGTCTGATTTAGCAGTTTTAAAAGGCACACAAAGAGATAGACCCATGGTAGAGTAAAGACACAATGAACAGACAATAGGACCTTATACTTTAATACATAATTTATTATAAAATCTCGCAAACCTTATATCAAGGAAATGATTAAACAATTAAAAGTTAAATATTTTTTTATTTATTTAACAATAAATGATATTACATTTTTCACTAGGTAATTACAATTTAATAGTTTAACTAATTAACTAGTTTAAAAATACTCTTGTCACAGACATTGTAGTCATTTCTATTTCTAGATTGTTGCAATTTAATAAAACCATCAAATAAATAATTAAATAATACTTAAATACTCATCAACTAGAAACCCTCTGGCATATAATGCCAATTTTATACCCAAACTTAAAAATTCTTAAAAAAATATTTACTTCAAGATCAATTAAACTAAACTTTAGATTATCACACTTTACAGCCAGTACAGTTTCGGATCATCTCTTCTTACTTGCAGCTTTACGACATGTCTATAAATCTTCAATGCTGGACCTAATTTGAGCTTTAAATTTTTAAGCACATCTAAGCGTTTTAAGAGAAGTAGTGATCTTCCATCGATTTCCTGGAAATAAGTAAATAAAATAAAAATTGACGTGTACTAACAAGTTATAAACTACTACTACTACTACTACTACCACTACCGGTCACACCATTCCCATAATGATTCCCTGAAATGAGTAATACCCAAATGAAACATATTACTGACAACAATCCACAGATAGAGACTATTCTTGAAGAGAACAAACTAGAAGTAGGAAAAATGATGTGTTGCGTTACATCAAGTAGAATAATCACTGGTGAAGGAGAAGATACTGCGGACAACATCGAAAGATACACCTATCTGATAATGATAGGGGAGGAAGACTTACTGTTAGATAAAACAGCCCTAAAAAATAACCTTCTCGAGGTTATAGGAATAACCAACAGAAACAAAAGGGATGCACCCATCTGCCGAGCGACAAAGGGGGTGGATGAAGTTTGCCTAAGAAAAATTTTGGAATACGTTTATAGAAAAGAAAAACAAGGCATAACACTCTACAAGACTAAGGGGAATAAAAAAGCTGAAAGTCAAGTGGATAGCAACACAAACAAGTCACATCCTCATGGTGGTATGAAAACAATCATAAGAGGGAAAGCAAAGAATAGAGACACTATAATAGTGAAACCCCGAGATGGAATAACATACGCGGACATAATAAAAAATATGAAAAGAGAGGTAAATGCTGAAAGCATAACAATTGAAAGAATGCATAAGACAAGTAGTGGTAATGTGCAACTTAGGATAAGGGGTAATGAAGAAAAGAGTCGGCAAGCCTTTACTGAACTGTTGTCCACAAAACTAGAAGGTAAAGCAGATGTTGATAGGAAACAGAGAAAGCAAACTGTTATACTCTTGGACATTGATGAGACGACAGAGAGAGAAGATGTACAGAGAATCCTGCAAAGAGAAATTGCAGATAACCAATTAGAGGAAAAGATGCAACTAAGACTAGCCGAAAAGGCTAACAAGAATGGTGTGAAGTATGCTTTTATAACTCTACAGCAAGAGTTAGCCGAACTCCTTATTAAAAAAAGAGTGATTGGTGATGGATGGCACAGATGGAGAATTAGAGAAATCAGCTCCCCAACAAGGTGCTACAGATGTCACAGGGTGGGACACACAGCGGCCAAGTGTGGAATTAAGGACGCTGCAGACATGTGCTATAAGTGTGGAGAAATAGGCCACCAGAAGCGAGATTGCCAAAACGAACCAAGATGCTACCTCTGCAATGTGGAAGGACACAAGGCAGAAACCACTCGGTGCCCAGAATTTAGAAAAATTGTAGAAAATGAAAAGAAGGAGAAGTTGAAAAGGACAACAACACAATGAAACTAATCCAAGTTAACGTGGACAGATGCAAAAGGGCGGTGGATTTACTCATACACACATGCGCTGCTGAGGGAATAGCTCTCGCACTGGTTGCTGAACCAAACAAAAATATGACAAGGCAACACCCTAGATGGATTACAGATAGGAATACTGATGCAGCAATTTATTTAGCAGATAGCAAAATAAACAGACATAAAACCGGTAGTGGGATGGGATATGTATGGCTGGAAACCCAAGAAACAGTTTTCTATTCGTGCTATTTGTCACCTGCAACAGGAGCAGAAGGTTTTAGACAGTTTATAGATGACCTAGATCTAAGTGCGAGAAGGCATACAAAAAGGATTCTGATAGGAGGCGACTTTAACGCGAAGGCATATTGCTGGGGGTCTCCTATAGAGGACCGCAAAGGAGTGGCACTAGCAGAATGGATAAGCAGTGGTGATCTGACAATACTTAACGATGGTCAGAAGCCTACGTTTGAAAGGAACGGAGGAAGCTCCTTCATAGATATCACGATCTGCACCTCTAACATGGCAAAAGATGTGACCAGGTGGCAGGTAGGAGACGAGGAAAACCTCAGCTACCACAGAAACATCCACATAGAGATAGAGCACAAGGGGCGAAGACCGGACCAGCACATTCAACTTACGGGGTGGCGATTTAAAGAAGAGAAAAGAAATCCATTGCTCCAAAAGCTTGAAGAGGAATGTAAACGACCCGATTTCACCCAGAATGTAAAAGGCTTGAGAAATGCGGTAAGCAGCGCATGCAATGCAGTACTACCTAAGAGACGCCTTACTACCGGAAGGAGAGGTGCTTATTGGTGGAACTCAGAAATCTCAGAGTTAAGAAAAAAGAGTCTAAAAGCAAAGAGAGAGGTGACGAGAGCCAATAGAAGAAGTAATATTGACGAGGCCTCAAAACACCAACTGCGCGCCCAACATAACCAATGCCGCAATGAACTGAAAAAGGCGATTGCAAATTCAAAACTGCAGGCTTGGAAACTCCTGTGCAAAGAGATTGATGAGGATATATGGGGCAAAGGATATCAGATAGTCCTAGGCAAACTCCGGATGCACCCAGTAAATACATGCACAGAGGACGAACAGGTGCAGATAGCAAGAAAGCTATTTCCAAAACATATAATTAAGAGGTGGCCTAGTATCGAATTAACACCTGAAAATATTAAAATGTGTAGTGAGGAAGAGGTTAGAGAAGCTGGACGTAGGATGAAAGCAGGGAAAGCTGCAGGCCCAGATGGAGTCCCCTCGGATGTGATTAAGCTGTTGGCAACAGAAAGACCTGAACTACTCACTCAGATCTACAATAAGCTGTTAAAGGAAGGTACTTTTCCCGAGGAATGGAAGACAGCTAGGCTAATTCTGATAGAGAAGGCTGGAGGAAAGTCATATCGCCCGCTTAGTCTCATTGATTCGGATGCCAAACTTTTTGAGCAAATCCTAAACGGGAGATTGCTGAATGAAATAGAGCAGAGAGGGGGATTTGCACCCACACAGTATGGCTTCAGAAAGGGACATTCTACACTAGATGCTATACAGAAGGTAAGTGGGATCGTAAAGGACTCGAAGAATACAAGTAGCTATATGGCTCTTGTTACGTTGGATGTGAGGAATGCCTTCAACACCGTCCCATGGGAAGGGGTAGTCGGTGAACTGGAAAGACGGAAGATCCCACTGTACCTGATAAAATTACTGTGCAGCTACCTGGAAAACAGGATAATACTGATTGGAACACACACGATGAGTATCACAAGTGGTGTACCCCAAGGTTCTGTACTGGGGCCTACCCTGTGGAACCTCTATTATGACGACGTCCTGAAGCTCCCGGTGCCAGACGGCACAACTATCGTTGGGTATGCCGACGATTTGGCGCTGGCTGTTTGTGGGAAAGATAAGGTAGAGATAGAGGAAAAGATAACATGGACTGTTGGCCTGGTAGAGATTTGGATGCACAAAAAAGGCCTCGAGCTAGCCCCGCAGAAAACAGAGATCATAATCCTAAATGGAAGGAGAACCGTAAAGACGATTGAAGTCGACATAGGAGGAAAGAACATCAACTCCAGTAGATCTCTGAGGTACCTTGGGATTCAGCTGGGGCATAATATGAGCATGAGTAAGCACATTCGAGAAGTAGCACAGAAAGCTGAGAAAGTTGCAGCAGCCCTGAGTCGACTAATGCCTAATATTGGCGGCCCAAAGGCGAGTAGTAGAAGAATCCTCTGCAGTGTGGTGAATTCTATTATTCTCTATGGAGCACCTGTTTGGAAGGACTGGGCGGAGACGGCAAGATACAGACGCATTTTGGAAAGTGTGCAGCGAAAAGCGGCAATTAGAATATCCTCCTCATATAGGACAGTATCTACAAAAGCAGTGCAAGTGGTGGCAGGGGTGATACCTATTCACCTACTGATCAGGGAACGGTCATATGAAAAGAACGAAAATAGACAAGGGCAGAGAACAAGGGCACGACTGACGACACTGGCAGAGTGGCAGGCAGAATGGAGCGAGGAAACCAGGACCGCTCAGTGGACCAAGGAACTCATTCCAGAAATAGTACCCTGGTTAACACGGAAACATGGCGAGGTGAACTATCACTTAACGCAATTTTTAACTGGCCACGGTAGATTCGGAAAATACCTGAATAAAATGAAGATCGTAGAAAGCGACAGATGCTACTACTGTGGAGAAGAAGACTCTGCCGGGCATACAATTTTGGAGTGTAGCAGATGGACCGAGGTGAGAGAGAGGACTGCAATAGAAATTGGAGGTAGTTTGACAACCAGAAACATTATAGATCACATGCTTGAAGCACCAGCGAAGTGGGAAGCTATCGCCAAACTCATTAGGGAAATCTTAATACTTAAGGAAGCCGAACAAAGGGAATAAGGGAAATCAGAGAAAAAAAGAAGGGAAGAGAAAAGGAAAAAACAACATGGAGTAGGGTGTGATGAAGCAATACCTAAGGGTGATTCCGTCACATCTCTATGAATATGGGGGTGTTTAGTGGGTAGTCCTGACCTGGAGGGAAGGGGAGTCCCACAGTACCAGCTGGCGACTGATTGTGGAAGAACCAGGGACTGGTCTGCGTAAATGCATTCACCTCCACCATAGGAAAAAAAAAAAAAAAAAAAAAATTCCCATAATGGGGTAGGCACACCACAAAGCTTATGCTATTATTTATTAACTCTCCGGCGGGCGCGCAGCAGCATTTTGTGCCGCTTTTCTCTTTATTCATTCATCTCTCTCTTCTTATTATGTTTATGGCAGGTGACTTCTAGGAATGTTTCGTTGGCTGTTACAGAAAGTGCATGACCTGATTCTTGTGGCATATTAAATGTTGCACATGTTGTGTGGGAGGGTAATGGAATTTCGTCTCACTGTTGGATATGGGTTCTCAAGCCTCATTCATAAGCAACGCTGTGCCCGTCAACTTGGTATACCTCGTACACGCACCCGTGTCGCCGTGTTAGGTATAGGAAACTCTGGCACTAGTTCCACATGCGGAATAGCGCAGTGTCGCATCCGCTCTCGCCTGTTAGTGAATTTAAAGTAGACACTATAGTGCTTCCCAAAATATGTGGTAACCTTCCAACCACTCCATTCTCCCCTAAAGAGTGGCCACATTTTAGGGCCTTCAACTTGCTGATCCCCACTGGCACAAGCCGGGTTCCATTGACATATTATTGGGGGCTGACATCTATCCACAGCTAATCAATGGTGGACAACTCCTTCCGCCTTCAGGTGTCGAAGCTCCTCTTGCTATAAATACCTGCTTAGGTTGGGTCCTCATTGGTGCAATTTCCGGTTCACCATCCGCCACAGTAAGTTCCTTTTTCACGTCGTTGGAGTTCCCAGTCGAAGAAACTTTAAGGAAATTTTGGGAAGTGGAAGAGGTTCCACCTGAGCTGCACTTATCCGAGAGTGAGAGATTGGCTGAAAATCTTTTCACAGCTACGCCTGTTCGTGACTATAATGGTCGCTTTAGTATTCGCCTTCCTTTCCTTACAGAGAAACCCACCTTTTCAGATTCAATAAGCCAAGCAGACCGTAGACTAGCATGTCTCGAAAGAAAATTACAGCGCCATCCCATCCTCGATGGTCTGTACAAGGAGTTTATGATGGACTACCTCACGCTGAGACACATGTCTCTATTAACGATGGCGCCACCAAAAACTGAGTCCTATTTCATCCCCCACCATGGTGTTTCCAAAGTTGACGGTAACACCACAGGGATTCGAGTAGCTTTCGCCTCCGCCAAAGACTCAGCAGGTGTATCCCTTAATGACACCCAGCTCGTTGGTCCCAAACTTCAAAGTGATATTTGTGCTGTTTTGTTGAATTTTCGCCTTCATAAAGTCGCATATACCTGCGATGTCAGGCAAATGTACCGCCAGATCCTTATTGCTGAGGATCATCAAAATTTTAAACTCATTGGATGGAGATTTTCGCCAGATAACCCTATCCAAATGTATCGATTGAACACTGTGACCTATGGTGTCTCGTCATCCCCTTTTTTGGCCATCCGCACTCTTCATCAATTAGCTGATGAGGGAGTCAGTACTCACCCCCTGGCAACTACTGCTAATGAGTTGAAAACTCAACTAGTAGATCTTGTAAGCAAAGGATCGTTCGAATTCAGGAAGTGGTCCTCCAACAAACCGCAACTGTTGGAAGGTATTCCTATTGCCCATTGTTGAACACATCCTCTAAGTTTCAAAGAGAATGTTAACGCATGAGTTAAGGTCCGTGGTTTGCAGTGGAACGCCTCGGTAGACACCTTTTCATTCGGAGTCAAAGCAAATACCTCATCATGTTCTAACCGCTCTATTTCAGCGGTGGTGGCCCGCATCTACGACCCTCTAGGTTTCCCATGTCAAGTCATGTGGTTTTCTAAAAGCCTTATTCAGCGACAGTGGTTATGGGGCATCCATTGGGAGCATCCACCCCCCAACGAACTTAACCGGCAACGGCTTAAGTCCCAGGCAGAGATGCTGTGCCTATCGTATTTCTATCATTCATTTTGCAATCATTTATTCGGCTTTGTGAATTACATGCCTTGTGTGATCCGAAACCGGATACGCCTTAGTCATACACGTACGAGTTATTGGCACAAGAGGAGGCGTGTCTGCCCAACTTCTTATTGCCAAGTCCACAGTGCCACACGTTAAGGTCGTTTCAATCCCTAGATCAAAACTGTGCACTGACCTTCTACTGTCAACCCTCAGGTCTTTCTTCTCCGCGCTCACGCAAAGTCGGACTTTCGATCAAATCGTGGCTTGGAGCGACTCCACTGTCACACTCAGCTATATATGATCGTCACCTCGCATGGTTTAAACTCGCTGCCCTCATGCTCCACATGGTAGGCGGGGCCTTCCTTCGTTAAGCTTATGTTACTGTTGGTCTGGTAACCCATCAAACTATGTCCGTTGTCCCAGCAGTAACCATCGTTAGATTTTTCAAGTAGGTTTAGTCTTAGGTTAACAGTTTAGCCTATCTATGTCACCTCACATGGTTTAAAGTCGCTGTCCTCATGCTCCAGATGGTGGGAAGGATTTCTTTTGTTCAAATCATGTTACTGTTGGTCCGGTGACAAATCAACCTGTGCCCCAACAGTAATCACTTCTAGTGTAGTTTCTTCGAGTCAGTTTAGTTTTAAGTTAACATCTGTATTGTCTATATGTATATGTGTGGGTATGGGTGTGTGTGTGTGTGTGTAGATATTCGGATATGCAATGACTTTAGCACTGACTTCGATTTTAAAGATCATGTCCTTTCGGTCTCGTCATGCACGACCGATTTTTAACTTTTTTTCTTTTCTTAAATCACACAGGGTCTTGATTTGGTGGGCGGTATGTTGTGTCCTGGTATCTTTTAATCCCCACCCTTAGTGAGACTATCCCCGTGAGAGTTGGCGGCCAGCGTCACTTGTTACCAGAGTTGTTGTGACAACAAAAATTGTCATGAAAAATTAGAACTATGTGGTAGGTATAAAGAGTGAGGTATTTGCGAGTGTAAGAATGAAGGATACAGTTTTAAGTTAATTACGAGGGTCTAATTGCAACCTTCACAACTACACCTTGGATTTAAGAGTCCACACCACCCCTACTGGTTTAGTGGGTCTTGAATTCCATCTGGCGACAGCCATAATTATTCTGATGTTACCGTAACATCTCATTTGAAACCAGAGAGCATATTAGTAATGTCAGCAAAGCAAATTCTCCCTTATATTTCTTTAGCCGTACATTTCATTCTCTATCCAGAAAGATGTATATATCACACTATTTGTATGTATTAAGAATTGCATAGGCTTTACCTCGGTTCTTAACTGTATGTAGTAATAAAAATAAGATTAATAATTTTGAAAAACGTAATTAATTCCTGTCCCTATTTATGTCAATCTTTTACCAAAATATTTACATTTACTAATTTACTTCTATGCCACAGACTATAGTTGTATGAATTTAAAACTTACCTGTTCCCTAAAGACTTTCGCCTCATTTGGAAAATATTGAGCAAAATACTGATACACCTCTTCATAAGTCCAGTTAGAGGCATCTGGTATGCTAGGATCAATATTATCGTCCCAGTCAGAATCTTTGTCACAAGAATCGTCATCCTCCACAGGGGGTGTGGGGGTTCTCTGCCGTGATTCACCCCCGTTGGTACTCAGTCTTTGGGGACTTAGATGAGGTGGCAAAGGTGACGACGGTGATGAATTGTAATTTACAGGGGAAGAATTACGTGAATCAGAAGAAGACGAATGAGCTGAAAAATTAAGGCAAATGTGAGACCAGACAGCTTCTGCGATTAAATAAGAAAACTTACCACTATTAAGTTTCCATTTAGCATTACCAATATTAGATTGGATGTCATTAAGTTCAAGTTCTTTTGGCATTTGACAATTTATGCACAGCCATTTCATCCCGTTCTTGATTTTTTCAGTAATTCTTGGCTGATGGCATCCAGCATGGTAAGCATCAGCACATACAAAGCAAACAATGAGATCGCCCTAAGGAAAAACAAAACCAAAATTATATCATGGGGAAAAATATAATTTCAACATAAATAAACGAAAATAAATATTAAAAAAAAAATTGTGCTTACAGCATCAGAAGTTTCGTAACATGTAATGCACGTCTTGCAATGGGGGCACCGCCAAGTGTTGTCTGGATACATGCGCAACATCATGTCATCTCCATTTAAACAGCTATAGTGTGCTGAAAAAAGGTTTTTTTTTTACATCAAAATAAAAGTTAACACACATTTTTCGCAAACTAAAAAAACTTGCTTTAAAAAATATCATTTCATGACTGATTTACAAACATAAGATTCCTTTTACATGTCTATTAAGAAAATTTAAATATATCTTCAACTAAATGGACCTACGACTAGGGTAGAATTACCTAAAGTCATCTCTGGTAGTCGGCAACTTAAGACATTTTTGACTGTAACTAACTCTAAAGGGCATATCTAAGAAAAAGTATCAATTCTCTAATAGCCAGATATGTGACTAAAAAATTCACCAATAAAAGCAAGACAACGAGGCAATAGATCTGTGCAAATAGCAGTTCAAAGGTATCTGGCCATTAACGTGTGGTACAAGGACAATCTGTGTAAAAGTTAGTACAGTGAAACTTCGCTAACCTGGACTCCAATAATCCAGAAGAAAATAATATATCATTCATTTACATTATGTATCTCATAATTGGGATTCACTTATGATATCATTATCCAGATTATACGTTGCCCAATTTGTCACGTACATTTGTATTTACCGCTGCAGTCACATGTAAGACAGGGAATGACCTAATCGTTAAAGGCACCATGGCTCTGACATTTTGTATATTTTTTTAAAAACTTGTGAGATATCAGTCAATTGCATGATAAAACTATTATAATACCGTCACAAAAGCTAAACATTATATATATATATATATATATATATATATATATATATATATATATATATATATATATATATATATATATATATATATATATAATTACGTTTTCGCCAGGTTCTGCATAAGTGAGACTTTAAATTTTAACAAAACAACTTTATTTACACTCTAAATATGGATACAATAAAATTTCTAGAATGTCTCTCACAAAACACTTAATTTACTGTCTACAATTACTAATCTGCACACAAGTCTCTACACTGGTACTACAGTAGCTACTCTCTTAACACTTTACACTGCTTCTTCAAGTCACTACCACATTCTCTTACTGAACTGAACTGTCCTGGCTTGCTTTCGTCTTTATATACTCGCCCTACCTTCCACCACTTTCTGGAGCGTTCCATTCCAGAATTTTCCAGGACCTTCTTTTACTAGAAGGTTCTGTGAATACAGATCGGTCCCGTGTGTATACAGGGGGATGTATATACAGGATGATCCAAATGTGGTTATCACTTCTATGTTACACAAGAGGTGTTTCTCGTAATATAAGATCTCTCTGCGTATACAGGGTGTAAGGGTTCTCTGGACTATGCACAATCAACCAAGGGTTGCGGTGCTATCGGGGCGGCAAGGCCGCGGACGAGCCCTGAGGGAACAAAAAAAAAGGGTTCTGTGCGCGTACAGGGTATATATACAGGGTGTTCGGAATGTGCAGACCTCAGTTATCCGTTCCGACGGGGTACAAGTTGGTAACTTCGTTATTTCTGGTCCTAGAGGGTTGAGACTTCGCCTGAGGGGGGTCACCCCAGGCACCCCCAGGGGGTGTGGAGGCGATGTTGCCAGATTGTGCAAAAATTCCCAGATGTTGGGGAAGTTCTGGATATGTGGCAACACCGCACCTACATCTATTGAAGTGCTTTGTAACAATATCTATATATATATATATATAATATATATATATATATATATATATATATATATATATATATATATATATATATATATATATATATATATATATAATATATATATATATATATATATATATATATATATATATATATATATATATATATATATATATAAATTTAAAAAGATCTGTAACTTTTGAGTTATCACATAAACTTGTGTTTTCTTAAATGGTATCCATAGTTGGCTGTGGCTTCATTAAAGAGGTCTTTTTTCCTCTTTACATTGATATAAAACACGATGTGATTATTTTAAGAAATAAAAATTTTAGTAGTTTTCTTTTTTTTTTTTTTTTCAAAAATATAACATTTGTTACCACGGAAACGGTTGTTTATTTCAAATAGCGAAAACCTGAATCTAAGTTTTCAGACATAGTTTACATACCATTTCTAATTAGATATTTAACATGAGAATTCAGAAAATCAAATTTTTAAATCAAATTTGTAAAAAGTTTGATAAAAATTTAAAGACAATGTCTAAAAAGCGTTGAGTTATTACAAATACAACTAATTTTCTTTGGAAAAATCGAATCCGTCGCTTATTTATTGAAACTTCTACCAGTAATAGCAAAACAATCTAGGCCGGCTTTTTTAAGAGGCAGTCGATGTTAATTTTTTATGTCAAATCTAACAGGTAACTATGGAAATAATTGTTTTTGACACTTGCAAATATTACTGTAACGTTTTCTTTGTAAAAAGTCTTATTTTGGTAGACACGTTTGTAGTTAATTAATTATGAATCAAGAGAAATGGGGTATGTTTGAGTGTTAAATTTCAAGTAATAAAAATGCTGTGCTTGCTAAAGAGCTATATTTTGAACAATATTTTGATCGTCTCCAGCCCAGTTTGCCTACATTTAAAAGCTTTATGATAATTTAGGGGCATGTGGTTCCTTCACTAGGCCATCCCAACGTACTGCCGTTACGGTACTAAAAATACACAAATATCATCCTCATAAAATATCAACATTCCAAAAATTGCACAATGATGATCCTCCTAAGCGAATTGAATTTTGCACCTGGTTTCGAAATATGTGTGCAGACGACCCACAGTTTCCATCTAAAATACTTTGCACGGACGAGACTCGATTCACAAATGCGGTATGTTCAACAGACATAATGAGCATCTCTGGATGCAAGAAAATTTGCATTATGTTGAACAACAGATGCCAAAATAAAATTTGGATTTAATGCCTGGTGTGGTGTCATTAGTTCAAAAATTATTGGTCCGTACATTTTTAAAGGTACATTAACCGGTGACCACTATCTTCAGTTTCTCCAGAATGACTTTCAACATATGCTAGATAGTGTAAATTTGGCAACTAATGCATCACTACAGTGGTTTCAAGCATGATGGAGTGCCGCCCCATACCCAGCTACAAGTTCGAAACTTCTTAGACCAAACTTTTCCCAACTCCTGGATCGGAAGAAATGCACTAATTACATGGCCACCTCGGTCTCCTGATCTGTTAGTTTTAAATCTTAGAGAAGTCGTCCTAGACAATTTTGTCAATATCGATAGACGTTACATTAAAAAAGCGACAAATTCAGTTTTACAGAGGAGTATTTGCCGTCTCAATAATAATGGAGAACTTTTTGAACATTTTCTCTGAACTTTTGTTATAGTTTGTATTTTAATTTAAAATTTTTATTTTGTTCACTATTATGTTAAATCTCTAATTAGAAATGTTATGTAAACTATGTGCGAGAATTTAGATTCAGGCTTTTGCTATTTGAAATAAACAACCGTTTCCGTGGTAACCAATGTTAGTAAAAAAAAAACACTGTCAAATTTTTATATCTTAGAATAATCATATCGTGTTTCATATCAATGTAAAGAGGAAAAAAAGACCTCCTTAATGAAGCCACAACCAATTATGGTTTCAAATTAAAAAAACACAAGTTTGTCATAATTCAAAAGTTATCGATCTTTTTAAAATGTGCAAATTTTTGTTTTATTTAGAAGATACTTATCTACAACTTTTTCCTTTACACCTTTTCAGTAAACCCAATACTAACACAGCTAAATGCATACAAAGAAATCGGCAAATATCAGTTTTTTCAAAATATCTAGTAATCAGTGACATTTTTTATGGAAACAAAAACAGTCCTGAATTACACTCATAAAACTGCACTACCTTCCCCCATTTAACCGTCTATCTAACTGCAGCAGTTTACGATATCCCTGTACTAAACATTGAAAAAAACTCTCCCTGTATATACATATATATATATATATATATATATATATATATATATATATATATATATATATATATATATATATATATATATATATATATATATATATATATATATATATATATATGGGTGAATATACAAAAGTTGTCCAACTTGCTGTCATCAGCCAATAAATACGAAAATTTGAAAATTTTAAAGCACTTTGTTATAAGACAATATATTATGAAAATCTATAATCCTTTTTATGTATCCACTCGATTTAAATTACATACTCTTAAAGCTAGTTTGTAAAATTGTGCAATAACTCCTCGTAACATCAGTCCTTTGGCGTGTCACAATCACTAAAACGCTTAATAAAGTGGTTGTATAAACAAATATCCTGTATTTATTGTTAATCTTTTTAGTGAATTTTCGTAGAAAAAATTCACTAATGGGGAGATCCCTACTTTTGAAATTTGAAAAAAAATTTGCAAATGAGCGCGAACTAGGACCCCTAGAACTCATATCCAAGGTCAGTTTCGATTTTTTTATGTTTATCTCAAAAAATAAAAAAGCTATGATAACCAAATTTGGCAGGTAGATTTACGATATAAAAATAAACTGTACACCAAAATTTAGATTTCTATGTCACAAGAAAAAAAGTTATAATAAAATATTTTGTGCCAGATCACTTCTATGAAAATTCACTACCATAATGCACTTGCTGCGTCCAGGCTTTTTATTTCTATACATTCTTTAATATATGTTTAAAACACATTTCACAGATTTATTAATAGAATCTGTTTTAAAAAAATGAACAAACTTTGTCATCGCTTTTACCCATCAGTCCTTTGTGCCAAGTTAAAATTTGAAATTCCCGCAAAAATATTGCCAAACGTTGATCAATTCATTGTACAGTTTAAATGTTAGTGGTGAAGTGATATGTAGAGCGTGCCACATTAACGGCAGCCATTACGAGGTCAGTGCTAGCGAGTGATGTTAACCCTACCGATTTTTCGGTAGATCTACCGATTTCCAATAAAGTCTACCGATTCGAAACAAATTCTACCGAAAAACAAGCGGTGGTAAGCTGTCTTAGTTTGCTAGTTACAGTTTGCAGTGACATACCTTTTCAACCATTTATAGATAGATTTGACTTATAGTTAACAGGGTCCTGCTTTCTCAATTACAAATTTTAAATTAAATTATCAGGTTGCCCTCTATCGGCCAGAGGATATAATAACAAAATTGATTGATATTGGCTGCATAATATTGATTTTAAATTATCAGATTGCCCTCTATCGGCCGGAGGACATAATAACAAAATTGGTTAAAAGTAACTGCATACTTGATCATTGATCCTAAACTTCAGAAATATATAATATATATTACCTACCTAAGTAGGTGTGCCATAGAAGGCGGTCACTTATACTATTTTATTGTAGTTAGATTGCCGTAACTTCAATACCAAAGTTTAAATCGATTTTATTCAAATTAAGCCGAATAAGAAAATTCAAAATGTGCCTACTGTCATTATTGTTCATTACATGTCTATATATTCGTCAATAGCAATTTGCCTTGGAGAAGTTATTTATTTCACATTGTTCATTAATTAAATAAATTTTGTCCAGATTTGTGTTAAAATTTAATTATTCATTGAATAGGGTATGTTTAAATATAGCTTGCAAAGATGCATGTTCAAATATGCCACTTTCACGAAAGCAAGTACCTATCTACCTAATTTAGATATTAGCAATAATTTGATTTCTATTAAAGTGGCATACAGAAAACCAGTATATACTATTTTTAAAGGAATCTACAAAGCTTTGCATCTATGTAAAAATCTACCGATTTTGCACGCCATCTACCGAAAAAATTGGCACTTTCTACCGAAAAACGACAGTCGGGGTTAACATCACTGGTGCTAGCGTCATTTTTACCGCGTGTGTTTATGCTGGTCCACTCAAGTTTTCAGTACTCTGGTGAGTCTTTATTTTCTTTAGTGGCTACGTTTTGTTTTAATTTATGCATGATTACATGTGATTTGTATAGATTTATCATCTTAATCATTAACTGAAGTTAAGACATTAAGTTTCGATTACAAGCTCAAATTAATGTGCAATTCATCAGTCCGATGTCGTCAGTCCGTTGTCTTGACTTGCGCCAAAGGACTGACGTATTTCCAGGGTACTGATATTCCATAAATTTCATCTCTTTCTACTACATGTTAAAGTATTAAATAACTTATTTTACTTATTTCAGACTATATACATTATACCGTCGCCTAAAAAGAAACAAAAATTGTCGAGAGAAGAGGTGTTAAAAAATAAAAGAGAAGCCGAAAAAGCTCATTTGCTGATAATTAAAAGTGACCCCAATAAATTAGCAGAATACAAAGAGAAACAAAGGTTACAGTACTTAAAAAAAAGAAGAAAAAGGTCAAAGAAAATCGATTAAACAAATGACACCTCGAGAGCAGCGGATAAGTAGAAAAAATTGGAAACAATATTCATTAAAGTACAGGCAAAAGCTAACTTTAAACCAAAATACAAATCAGTTTTTATGTCAGAATACACCTCCAGCCAGTGACGAAGAAGGCCCACCAGTCCTTGTAGAAAATAGACCTGTCATCATTAACAAAGATCAAGGAGCAAAACAAGCAAGAAAGAGAAGTCAAAGACAGAGAAAAGGCAGAAACAAGCAATTAAAGGAACTGAGTACTATTATTACAAAACTTAAAACTAAATTAAATACTGAACGACAAAAGTATAAACGGATTAAAAAAAAGTTAAAGAAGGTCAAGAAATCGGTTGAAAAAAACGCCAAAAACGAGACTAGAAGAATTGAGTGAGGATGTAACTAAAAGGATAGAATTAGTAAAGAAAGCTCTTTTTGGTGAAGTCATGCAAAGTCAACTAGAAGAAAACTACGAAAAAATTTAAAGCCATAAAGAAAAATCGAAATTTAAACAAGCGTTATCTGGAAGTTTAGTAGAGAAATATGAGATTAAAAACAAAGTAGTCACCTATAAAAAAACTCGAAACAACCTTTCAAAATTAAAAACAAAGAATCGCAAAATGCAGTTGCAAAGATTGGTTGAGGAATTTTTAGAAGATGACGCTAATAGCCGTCTTGCAGCCGGAAAGAAAGAATTTATATCTCGACGACAAATTAAAAAGCAAAAGCGGTATTTGCTTGATAGTATGAAAAATCTTCACAAAAAGTGTTTGAAAACTGTTCCATTTGTAATCAGTTATACCCTATTTAATCGGCTATGGCCATTTTGGGTCGGACGACCTACTTTATTAAACCGTGATACATGTGCCTGCACAATCCACGAAAACATGGACCTCAAACTTGCGGCTTTAAAAAGTGCAAAAATTCTTACATCAGTCAGAAATCATCAAAGTAAGCTAGACACTCTTTGCTGTAATCGATACACTGAAGGATGTTTAGAGAGAACTTGTGAGGATTGTTGCGACAAGACTTTAACATACGAGGAATTTGATAATTTAAAGCCGATTCTATTGAAACAGTGGGTACATAAAAAGGAGGCATTCATCGATCTCAAGACAAAAAAGAACGGTTTGTGACGAAATACAAAAAAGAAACACAGAAAATCTTACCCAGAGAACTTATTTTAAAACTTGAAGATGATATGAATTTTTTTCCTTCATGTTTATTACATAGTTCACCAGTACAACCAAATTAAACACCTAAAGGAGTCTTTATCTGAAAATGATGCCTTAGTACATGGACTTTTCAGAAAATTTTTGTACTAAATACAACAAGGAAATACAATCCTTTGATTTCGGCGGTTCGCGTGCTCAACTTTCGCTACATACTGTTATTGTGTACCTAAAAAACTCAGTTACTTCGTATTGCACAATGTCATCAAATTTGTCCCATGATGTGGGAGCAATTTGGGCCCATCTACAGCCAGTGCTAAAGTCATTAAGTCCAAATGTTCACCATAGTCACTTTCTCAGTGATGGTCCTGTAACTCAATACAGGAACAAGACCATGTTTTGTGTTGGGCTGTATGTTGTCACAAATGTATCCTAACATTATGAGATACACGTAGCACCATCATGAGGCTGGTCACGGCAAGGGGGCATTAGATGGTATAGGGGCCACCTGTAAGCGAACTGCCGATCATGTAATCGCTACAGGAGGTGATATAACAGACTTGAAAGAGTTTGTTGCTGTCATTCTCGAGAGAGGTCATGGTATACGCGCATATGTGATTGAAGACCGTGAGATCGAGCAAATAAACTCCGCAATCAACGAGAACTCCTCTAAATTTATCGCTTTTAAGGGGACCCTTAATGTGCATCAGGTTACCGGCTCTGTTTATTTGCCAAACCAACTTACAATGAAGTCACTTAGTTGTTTCTGTGACCCTGATGGATGCCACCACTACAAGCTAGGATCTATTAGGTATGAAAGGAAACTGCCAGATACATTATATTTAAATGTTTCGACCGTATTCTCTGACTCTGATGATGATACTCTGCCACTATCTACCTACGCAAAAAACAACGGTAGCAGTTCTAATTCCAAATGTGATCTATCCATGCCAGGAGTTAGTGACTACAGAAAAGAAACTCAAAATGATTATAGCAGTGGTGATTATGTTTTGATTAAATACATAATCAAAAGAGCAGAATATCATTATGCAGGGATCTGTTCTTCTGTCGATAATGAAGATGGTGAATTGAGAGTAACTTTTCTTAAAATTTGTAATGATGATGGTACTCTGTTTAAATTAGACGAAAGCGATGTGTCAGATGTACCAATGGACCAAGCAATAAAAAAAACTTCCTGTACCAAATCTTGTTACAAAAGGGAATAGGATATTTTATCAATTTAAAGAAAAGATTGATGTTTTTGAGCAGTAAGCGCAATATACAATACAAAAAGGCAGTATTTGTCAAGCGGCTTGTTAGATGCCACCTTTTTGTGTTGCATTAGCTGATTTTTAAATTTGACCTACTGCTTTATTACACTTCCTTCACAAAAAATACTTTTAGAATAGAAACATTTTCTATTATAATAAATATTACGTTAACTACTAACGTTGGTTCGATAGAGACGAAACATCGATTTTATCGGTTGGTACTACTAAGTCACGATAGTTTCACATCTCTATCTAGCTCAAGTGTCACTACTTGTCAGTTTCATTCAAACCGCTGTCAGTTGTTGTTGTTCGGCACGGTATTTATAAAAACATTGAGTTTTTGAATTATTTTTATGTCATACTGCGTAGAAAATAAAAAGTTCTGGACACAGCAAGTGCGTTATGGTAGTGAATTTTTATTAAATGCTTCAACCTTGGATAACTCAATTTTCGATAACCTTAGAAAGTTGAATTTTGGTGTGTAGTAAGGCCTTTTCCAAAGCAACATGTCCGCCAAATGTCACTACAATAGCTTTGCAATAAAATAATAAATAAAACTCAAAATTTAAAACTCAATTTTCTATAAACTTAGAAAGTTGAATTTTGGTATGTAGTAAGGCCTTTCCCAAGGCAACGTATCCACCAAATTTCATCAAAATAGCTTTGTAATTTTCGGAGAAAAAATGTTTTTCGAAAGAAAACTCAAAATTTTTCCGGAAAACCTTGTCCGATTTTCCTGGCTAACGAACTCATCCAAGCCATTAATAAAAGAAAGGTACTTCCCGAGTTTCATCGAAATCGGTTAATGCGCTGTTGCCAGATGAGTATTACCAAGGGTCATTTTAAATATAGAAAGAAATCATGAGTGAACAAATGTTTTTATAATGTTAATAAATTTTAATATGGCGTCATCTATATATATCAATATTTGACATATATAGCGGAAAGCAGTAGGAAAACGGAAATGTAAAAAGTTAATTTTCAGCCATGGTGGTCCAGGGAGAAAAACGTGGGCCTCTGGACCTAAGGGTACTGGGTTCAATCCCAGATTTCCCCTATCCTCCCCTTTTAAGTACACAAGTAACATCAACAGAGGTTATGCCATTCTGATTGAGCAAGGTAATCGGCACGTTCCGCCCTTCTCAGGGGGCATAAAGCCGTCGGTCCCGTGCCCATGCGATATTGAGCCATTTTCTCGGTTATATTTATCATCGACAGCTGTCAGTGAAAATTGCTTCATTACCATGAAACATTGCGATTTTTCAAAATAATATACTGCTTAGCGATTGCTATTAGCATACAGAGTTGTATTTATCATCGGCAATTCGCAACGGAAATTGCTTCATTCCTTTTCACACTCATTTAAGGTTGGAAACTAAAATAAAAACAAACACTTCGAAGGGAAGCCCATTTGGAGCCATTTTCTCAGTTATGTTTATCATAGACAGTTATCAGTAGAAATTGCTTCATTACCATGAAACATTTCGCCTTAAACAAATTTACTGGATACCGTTTGCTATTAGCATATACAGTTGTATTTATCATGGGCAATTCGCAACAGAAATTGCTTCACTGACTTTACTAAAGTGATTCATTCAGCTCGCTGTCCGGGAAATTTGGGTTTTTAACGTGCCCAACATCACATGGGCATGGGACCGACGGCTTTATGCCCCCTGGGAAGGGCAGAACGTGCAGATTACCTTGCTCAATCAGAATTGAACAACCTCTGTTGATGTTACTTATGTACTTAAAAAGGGAGGAGAGGGGAAATCTGGGATTGAACTTAGTACCCTTGGATCCAGAGGCCCACGTTTTTCTCCTTGGACCACCATAGCTGAAAATTAACTTTTTACATTTCCGTTTTCCTACTGCTTTCTGCTATATATGTCAAATATCGATTTATATAGATGACGCCATATTAAAATTTATTTACATTATAAAAACCATTTGTTTACTCCTTGATTTCCTTCTATATTTAAAATGACTCTTGGTTATACTCATCTGGCAACAGTGCACATCGCCTGGTGTTCACTCTGCACTCCGATTCCACCCGAATTGTTTGTTTACTAGAGAGGTGTATTCAACACAGGTTAACCGAAACTTTTTCCAAATTCAAGTCGGGATCTCCTCATTAGTGATTTTTTTTAAGAAAATTAACTAATTAGAAATCGATTGCAGAGTTGTCTTCATCTATCTCCTATGAAAGTATGAAATTTAAATAAGTATGACTATGTCACAGGTACGGTCGTTCAACTTGAATGTAAAGTATCAATTACCTACTGCCTTGTAAACAATCATAAAAATAAATTTGTGTTATTCATTCACTGACCCACTTTCATCTTATCAGAGTTCTTAGTTAAAGAAAATAAAAATAAGTAAGTTAAAAGCCGTTACCTTTGTTGCTGCATTCCCTGCAAGCAACCATGCTATCATTAGGTCCCCGTTTATTTTGCAGATGACATACAGAGCAGACACCCCCTTGCTCTCTGCCATTGTTAGAGGTCGAAGATTCTGGCCGAGATTCATCACTTAACTTAGCTAACTGCTTTTCAATGGTTGCCTTATTTAGTGAACCAGCAGGTCGACCTCTTTTCTTTGGTACATGATTATCAGAAGGATCAAATACCTTCTTGGCTCTCTGGAAACAGAAAAAATAACATAAAAGTGAGGTTATGATTCTACTAATTACAATTACAATATGAATAAAGGCCCATTGCAAACTGTATAATATAATAGGTTGTACATAGTACCTATATACAATAAAAAGGTAGATACATTTTCTGTATTAAAATAAATAACAAAGGGAGAAAATTTTAATTAAATTCGGGGAGTATTTTTTTATAGAATTGACTTTTACAAATTTTATTCTAAAGGCGGATGTTTATGAAAGTTTGTTGAAAAATATTTACCCCTTTAACTTTAGACATTTCAGCTGCAATAATATCGAATAAAAACTAATGAAATATGTCTATAATATGATAATATAAATTTGTAACCCGAATCCAAATGCAAAGTTTTGACAGTTCTGCTAACAACCTTGAAATAATAAATATTTACTAACCTTCCTTCTTCCACCGACGCGAAGATTTCCGCTATCTGATTTTCCTATGTCAGAATCCATGCTGTTCTCGTTGTCCATCAGAGGCCTTTCCTTTTTGAATCCCGGTTTAGGTCCCGGCCTCTTACGTGGCTTTACGTGGATTATCGGGAAATCTTTGTGATTTTCGCCACATCTATCACTGCTACCGCTGAAATTAACATTGTCTTCAAAAGGGTTCGAACCTGCGCCTTCACTTTCTAGATTTTCCCTGGCCATCCCCTCGTGTTCCACTCTCCGTCCTTCTTCATTTATCGGCCCCATCTCGTAATTCCCATTTTCCATCCTTATCAGACCACCGCTCTCAACTTCCTTATCAAGCAGAATGCTGATGTATTTTCTCGTGTATCTCACGCTATCTTTTGAAAGTATCTTCTCAATAATATCCTCGGCAGGCACACCGAGCTCCAAATAATCAGGATCTTGTACAACTAATTCTCCAAAAGCGTTTGTTAAAAGTTGAGTGAATTTTCTATTGGCTTTATTGATGTCATGCGGACTGTTGTCGTCCTGGCCAACTCGTTTCAGGTGCGAGAATTTTTTCGCTGCGTTGCGATAACTTGTGCTACCTTTGTATTCGACTTTGAGAACGGTGCCGTTATCAACACACCATTGTAAATCAGATCTTCCTTCTGCTGAACTGATTCCATGTTTTCTAAATAAATAATTACAAATACGCTGACTATCGGGTCGGGCTTTGCGGCGACGTAATTGGTCAATAGCCTCCAATATACGCTCTCTGTTCTTGATAGAAGTCATTTCAACGTTGCCGCCGCAAACTGCTGCTGTAATTTTTATTAAAACATACAAGAAAAATAAATCGCCGCACAAATGTCATAAATATCTAAGAAGATAAATAACGATATAAGTCATATGTATACATACTAACGCAACTTAGAATGACCTAAGATAAAAGATATAGTTAAATGAAAAAAGTAAAATAAATTCAATACTACCGCGTCCGCTTGCTGTCACTTGTTTCAACTAACAAATGAACATCGCAAAGCGGCGATTTAAACATAAAACTAATCAAACAGGTACATTAAATTGATAAATGAGATTAAATTTAACGTCCCTTACTACACAAATCACAATATACTTACAAACAAAGCCACAAATTTATAGATATTACGTGCGATGGGAGACACACACGCTGCGCTTCTAAGGTAAAGCGCAAAGGCATGCGAAACTACCTTGTGACGAATTTTTAGTTGTATCTGATGTTTTTCGTAGTTGAAACAACACAAAACGGGCACCTACGTTTAGAGAAATGTATGCTCTATCATTCTAACCGGTTGAAAATGCTGTCCGTTACATATTTTCATGCGAAAAGTGTGTAATAATTAAGCGGTTTTCGGTCTGACAGCACGCACTTGCCCGACGTTAGCTTTGAGCGTTCTCCGTCTCCGTATCTCTATCCTTCAGCATAGCTCCCACTACGGCGCGGCACCGGCAGACGGCAAAAGCGGCTCGCCCGTTCAACAGAACACGACGAACATTTGCCGTCTTGTTCTGGCTCTAGCGCATAGTTGCGTTGCGAATCAAGGGTGGCTGTGCCTCGACAGCAGATGCGCAATGCGCACGCTTCCAACTTAAAACAGCCGTTTTATTACGCCTTCTGGCTTTATTATTATATAAATTGAAGAATTTTTTTCACTATTTTCACCGAGATACTTTATCGGAATTGACAGCTTCAGGTAATCAAGTTTTGGCATGTTCGCAGTTTTCTTAAATTGTTGCTTTCAGTATCGTGCACGGTTTTTTCCGGTACCTACGCGATGACTGGCCCTCTCTACTGTTTAGCAATGACTAATTACAATAAAGTACTCACCACACCTGTTATGATTATTAGAAAACTCTATATTTTATGTTAGAATACCTATAGGTCTTATCAAACTTTCATTTTTTTGTCTATATATATATATATATATATATATATATATATATATATATATATATATATATATATATATATATATATATATATATATATATATATATATATATATATATATATATATATATATATATATATATATATATATATATATATATATATATATATATGTATGTATCCGAGCGATAACTCAAAAAATACTCACTGATTTGAATGAAACTTGGCACATATCTTTATTTTGTTCGTTAGCCAGCCTGATCTGACCAATTTTTTAAATTAATTTTTCTGAAAAAAAGTTGTATCTCAAAAAATAACAATGCTATTTTGATGACATTTGGTATGTGTCCTGATCCTGGTATCCAAGACCTGATCAACATATACCAAAATTCAACTTTCTATGTTTATAGCAAATATTGAGTTATACAGATTTGAAGCATTTAATGAAAATTCCCTACAATAACACACTTGCTACGCCCTGAATCTTTTTTAAGCAGTATACAATTAAAAGTAGTTGCATTTTAACGTTGACGAATGCTAAATGCATACCAAACAATTTTTTTAAATATTTTTTAAATAAAAATTCACTAAAAAAGTCTGGACGCAGCAAGTGCGTTATGGAAGTGAATTTACATAAAAATGTTTTAACAGCAAATACGACCAGGCATCAATCTGATTACCGGTATGGCCTATGTAGTAGAAAAAATGTACTATATTTTATCAAAATTACTTATTGTTTGAAAATGTACAAAAATTTTCCGAAAAGAAACTTAAATGTTGGTTTCCTATAGCCAACAAACCTTAGGTTAATAGCAAATTTATTTATTGAAATCTGAAGGATTTAATGAAAATTCGCTACCAAAACGCAGTTACTGCGTCCAGATTTTTTTCTTACAAACATGCATCATATAAAAAATGCAAAAATGCATTAACGAATTTGTTCTACGAATTAGCTAAAAATTATAGACCGTTAAACCATAAACTTAACTAAACCTACAGCGAACGCATCAACTTAACTAAACAGACAGCCAAAGCATCAGAGAAAGGGTCTATTTGAAATGAATATTCTGTAAATATTTTAGTAAAATGAAGGGCAACGACGGCTGAAGCTTAAACTTAAGGGTTTGCAGAACATTTCTTGCAACATTTACTTTTCACAATCGGTATTTGTTTCACATTCTTTGCCTAAACATTGCCACTTTTGACGTTTAAAATTGCGAGTTTGACGTTTTGAGGAAAACTCCAAAATTTGTTTCTTTAACTGCCCATAACTTGTCTTTAAAGCTTGGTACAGAGTTCACTCTTTATAATACAAACACGCTTACCAAATTTGGTTGCCCTTACTTTGTTATTTACGGAGATATGAATTTTTTTAGAAAGAAAACACAAAATTTTCCAGGAAAACCTTGTCTGATTTTCCTGGCTAACGAACTTATCCAAGCCACTTGCAAAAGGAAGGTACTCACCAAATTTGATCAAGATGGATCCATTATTTTTTGAGTTATCGGTCGGATATATATATATATATATATATATATATATATATATATATATATATATATATATATATATATATATATATATATATATATATATATATATATATATATATATATATATATATATATATATATATATATATATATATATATATATATATATATATATATATATATATATATATATATATATATATATATATATATATATATATAAGGCAAAAGGTTAAAGGCAAGGCCGCAAGGAGACAACCGCATACACGTGTTTCAAGCTTATTAGCTATCATCAGTACGGTATAGCCAGGTGATGATAGGAACACTCTGGATGAAGAAGCAAAAATACAGAGTGTTCCTATCATAACCTGGCTATACCGAACTGATGATAGCTAATAAGCTTGAAACACGTCTATGCGGTTGTCTCCTTTTTCTTTGCTTTTTTTCTTCTTTAACTGCCCACAACTTTTTTTTCTTTAAACCTAGAGATCTAAATTTTGGAACAGGGTTCACGCGTACCAAATTGGTTGCCCTTACTTTGTTATTTCCGGAGATATGATTTTTTTTTTTTAGAAAGAAATTTTCCTGGCTAACGAACTTATCCAAACCACTTGCAAAAGGAGGGTACTCATTTGATCGAGATCAGTCCATTATTTTTTGAGTTATCGGTACGACATATATATATATATATATATATATATATATATATATATATATATATATATATATATATATATATATATATATATATATATATATATATATATATATATATATATATATATAATTTTTTTAAAGAAAATTCACTAAAAACTATATAAAAAAACACGGCTCAATAACGCTAACAAAAACCTTTTTAAAATGTTTGTCAATTGTATACTGTTTAATGAGTCTATAGACCTTTGGCGTCTCATAGCGCTGCAACTCTAATGGTTCTTTTTGCATGACTCTATTTTCTAATAGTTGCTAAAAATGTCCAGAGTTTTCATATGGTCTACTATTTTTTGGGAACTATTTTACCTATTACCTGGGGTGTTATAATCACCCCTCCAACGTATTTGAGCCTATTGCAGAACTGAGTCATGCAGTCACATAATAAGTGTTCTGTTGTTTCTGCCGCTTTAGTGCAGTATCTGCAGTTTTCACTGGCCGCCTTACCCATCTTCATAAGGTGATACCTCACTGGGGGATGAACGGTAAAAGTCCCGTGACTATTCTCAAGTCGTTCATCCTGTTCAATTCAAGAAACAGTTCAGAGTTCTTTGTTGATATGGTAATGAACCGTTTTGCCTGGCGTTTTCCTCCAGTATGGCAGCATTTGGTTCTTCTCCAAAATATCAAGTACATTTCTTAGATGGCTTTTTGTTAGTCTTCTTACAAGTGTCAAGTTCGTCTCTTACGTGGCTTTTTCTTAGTCTACAATAGGGATCTTGACGATATAATGGTGTTGTTGCTGCCCTTTTTGCAAGGCTGTCTGCTTCCTCATTTCCTTAATTGCCTTGATGCCCTGGTACCCACATAAAAGTTACTTTCTTGTTCGTAGCCAGTTGCTTGAAGGATTTTTTGCAGTCCCAGGTCAGTTTAGACTCGGTTTTGAAAGACCTCAAAGTCTTCAGTACTGCCTGACTGCCTGAGACGATATAGATCTCTTTATTTCCAAGCTTTCTTTGTATGCACTCCTGTATACTGCGATTTGTAGCAACCATTTCTGCTAGCAAGATGGTGGAAGTTTTTCCCAGGGACTTAGCGACTCTGAAGTTCGGTTCTCTCCCAGTCCTGCTCCCTCCATTTGTTTAAACCAGTCTGCATACCATACAAATGAGTTGTTTGTCAGCCTTTTACTGTCTCTGTCACATGCTTGGCGGTCATTTAAGACCACGTGAAATGGAACTATAAAGTATATGGCTCGCATTTGGTCTATTGGTTGAGCGAGTGACTCCAATGGAATAATTTCCAGGATCTTCAATGACCAACCAAGTCTTATGGTTTGAATTTGTGTGCTTGAAATAGTCTTAATGCACTTAGTGCTGCTTCCCCCTTCACGTATATCTGCAGTGGAGTAATATTCAGCATTATCTCTATTGCAGCTGTAGGGCATGGTACCATAGCTCCCGCTATTCCAAGAGAGATCAGCCTCTGCAATTTTTGCAATTTGCTTTGTGTTGGGGCTTGTTCCGTTTTTGAGAAAAATAATTAAAAGACTAGTTCTAGCAAGTGCGCAATATCCCCTGTGGGTCTGGGGACTAACTAAAAGAATAGGCCCAAGGTAACTCCTGCCTGTCGTAAAAGGCGACTAATTGGAATCAAACACTGGAGGGGGTCTTGTCCATGTGGGCCTGGAGGGAGGTGGATATCTCTGGGGAGTGATGTACACCCGGATTTTGAGGCCTCCACTCTGGGCTTAGAAATGGATGGTTGCCCGCGCTTGGTTGTTACTCGGGAGCGGGGTTCCGGATGGGTGCCGCCTTGAGTTGGGTGCTGGCGGGTGTCGTGTGTCTAGACGACCCGGAGGGGGTTGACAACTCTGATGAGTGGTAAACACCCGGAGTTTGGTGCCCCCACTGTGTGCTTCGGAACGGACGGACGGACGGCCTCGCTTGTGTAATGCTCGAGACCGGGGCTCGATGGGATGTCGCCTTGAGTCTAGCACTGGTGGGTGTCGAGTCTAGACAAACCCGGAGGAGAGCTGAGATCTTTAGGGGTGGAATAAAACTAAGGGTTGAGGCCTCTTCTGTGAGCTTCGAAACGGACAAACGATCTCACTTGGATGCTGCTCGGATACAGGACTTCATGATACTGCACCGAGTCAAACACTGACGGATGTCTGGTCCAGACGAACTCGGAGAGAGGTTATCTCTCTTTGAGCTTAGAGACGGGCAAGCGACTTCGCTCAGATGCCATTACATCTGTCAAACAAAGTTTCACCTCGCAGGTGTCGTCTCCCTTCGGAAGCTCGATTTGTTGGGTGAAATTTAAGCTAACGCTGGCAGGTGTTGGACCTGGACGAACCCGGAGGTGGCTGAGGTCTCTAGGGGTGGATTACACCTGGAGACTTGGGCCTACTCTATAAGCATCGATACAGGCTAACGACCCCGCCTGGATGCTGCTCGAGGGCGGGACTTCATGATACCGCCTCAATGAAACACTGGCGGGGGTCTGGTGCAGGTGAGGCTGGGGGGAGGCAGACATCTCTGGGGAGTGATATGCACCCGGAGTTTGGCGTCTCCACTGTGGCCTCAGAGACTGACAATTGGCCTCGCTTGGTTGTTACTCGGGAGCGGGGTTCCAGATGATACCGCCCTAGATTAAGCCCTGGCGTGTGTCGTGTGTCCAGACGTCCCGGGGGGCTCTGATCTCTGATGAGTGGTAAACACCCGGAGTTTGGAGCCCATACTGTGTGCTACGAAACGAACGGATGCCTCGCTGGGGTGATGCTCGGGAGCGGGACTCGATGGGATGTTGCCTTGAGTCTTAACACTGTTAGGTGTCAGGTTTGGAAGAGCCTGAGGGGAGCTGCGAGATCTCTAAGGGTGGATTACAACTGGAGATTAGATGCTGCTCGAGAGCGGGACTTCATGATACCGCCTCGAGGCAAACACTGACGGATGTCGGGTCCAGACGAACTCTGAGGGAGGTTATCTCTCTTTGAGCTTCGAAACGGGCAAGCGACTTTACTCAGATGGCAGTACACCTGCCAAACAAACTCTCACCCTCAAGAAAAGATCGACTCCCTCAGGGAGCTAGAATTGATGGGTGAAATCTAAATAATTAGACGTGAGCCACAATAGACCTAAGGTCGCGGTGGAGGGACTGAAATATCCCACTCATAATAAAATCTAATCTAATCTAAGTGCGCAATGGTAGTAAATTTCAAAGGAAATTGTTAAATTATAATATAACAACTTTGCATAAACATAGTAAAGTCTATGCAAATATGTGTACCTAATTTATGTGTGTGTGTGTGTGTGTGTGTGTCGTCAAATGGCTGTGGCTTTAATGCCATTTGCACATTTCAACCTAATTTATCAAAATAACTTTATGATTTTTAAAGATACATACATTGTTTAACTGAATTTCTTTCCGACAACCTGGTGTGACTAACTCATCTGAAGTAATCACAAATGAAAGACACGCGCTATGAGTTTAAAAGAAATAAGTTATGTTTCACACATTTGTTATACCTACCTATTTAGAAATAGCAAAGGTATTTTGATGCAATTTCATATATACCTGCATTATATTGCCTTGATAGAGACGACTATGTACCAAAACTGAATCTTCCAAGCTGTTATAAAATTTTAAAGAATTTTATCAAAATATGCGCGTTTGCGTGAAGTTGTGCACGAAACTCCAGCCACAAAAGCCCACGTAGATGCGGAGATTACTTGGGATACATAATACGGTTCACTATTTCAGCGAGTTGAATCTTGCGGAACATGAAGACTGCTGGCCAAATGACCTTTGCAGTTTCACTTTTATGGTTGAAACAGGAGTAAGGGATCCCTAACGGACAAGCTCAATCACACATCGTAGTGTGTAGGAATTTGAGGTAGTGGTTCAGGGGTAAGAACGTGTGCCTCTGAACCGAAGGGTACTGGGTTCGATCCCAGGGTACTACTTCCACTTTTTCAGTACAAACTGTAAATTAACATCAACCGAGGTTCTGGCATTGTATTTGAGGAAGTTGAGCAAGTTTCGCCCTTCGGAGGGGGCGTAAAGCCGTCGGTCCCGTGTCCATGCGATGTTGGGCACGTTAAAGATCCCTACCCTCCTTACAGAAAGGCAGGGGTTCGGCGAAATTTCCAGTATAGTGAGGTGAAACTGCTACCTGGCGTCGGTGATTGGCCATAGTCGCGGAAATAGGCCGACGTTAAAGAAACAAAAACACACACACAGAGGTAGTATGGAACTCGCACCCACTAAACCCCCTCCCTGGCGTGCCGGACCTCGGTCCATACCACCATCACTTATGCCTTAGTGGAAGTTGCTCGTCATAGTATGTGGCGCTACGGAGAAGAGCATAGGGATGAGAAGCGGCTTTGGCGAACTGAGTGGTTGATAGTTGAGTTAAGTTAAACTCAAGTATTGAGGGCATTTTCAGACTAGAGTGAATCTGACTGCTTCTGACAAACCATGGCTCTCTGGTAAACATTCTCAGAATTTTATTCTGAAGGATTTGAAGCGTATTGTTATATATGTCGGCCACAATGGCCCATGCAGGAGATGCATAGGTCACGGCTAGTCGGAATATTATTTTGTACATGAGCAGTTTATTGTTGGTGGACAATTTGGAGTTTCTGTTACGAAGTGGAAAGAACTTCGAGATGAACATTGAAACTTTCCGTCGGGCATGTGGACATTGGGGCGCCCTATCGAGGAAAACCCCGAGGTATTTGGCGGAGTCTTTCCAGAGAATGAGACTGTTGTCTAATGATGTGATCGTTAGGTTAAGTGTGTGTCTCCTCTTGCAAAATAGAACTGCTGAGCATTTGTCAGGGTTTATGCGGCTAGACATGATTTCTTATACCAATCTTGCAGCTCATTTACGGCAGTTTGTAGACGTTGGGATTATCATACGTGGCTGCGTGGAGCTGCGGTAGTGTCGTCTGCGTACAATGCGTGTGTCACGTTCTGGGGAACGGTGGTATGTCTGCGACAAATATATTGTACAGCAGAGGTAAGATAGCAGAACCCTGCAGGAGGACAGCCGTGACTGTGGAGATATCAGATTTGGTTCCCAGGTGTTTAAGATGCTTTTTTGTTTAATCCTTTGGTGATGTTTTCTACCACTCAAAGGACTGTCTATGGTGGAGTGCTGGTGTCTGAATTCGAATTGCTCGTCCGGAAGGATATGATTCCCAGAGATGTATGAGGCTACCCCTTTCTAAATTATTCTCTCGGGGATTTTGCCGATGACGGGGAGAGTAGGCTACTTGGCTTGTAGTTTTGGGTTCTTTGCTGGGTTTTGGGATATTGATGATATCGGCAAGTTTCCACATGGATGGAAAATATTGAAGTCTTAGGATGGCATTCCATCGTATCCCGGAGCTTTCCTATTGTTTTAGAGATTGTAGTTCAGGGTGGATTGCAACTCCAGATGATCTGCGAAGGCACTTGCTTTATCCGCATGCGTGTAAACAATTCCGTTTTAGTCATGAAGTGGCGAGATCGGATATTTTTGGGAGCGAAGTTCTTTTGTCAAATACTAGATGGAATTGTCTTTAGCGGACATAGTTTGCAGTCGTTCCTCCCAACGGTTGTTGAGTAATTCTTATAGGGCGGATCGTACTCGTTTGATGAGCCTGTTTGCGTTTCGTTTGTCGGTGGGGCTTCCGGTGCGTTGAGCTAGTCTTCGCATGCGGTTCTTTTCTAGTATAATTTCTTTTATACTGGACGGACATGGGGGCAGATTGCTTGGGGCAGAGTACGTCCTTGATGCATGTTCGATAGAACATTTGATTTTGGACTGTAGATTATTCACTGTACCCTCGTGTTCGGGGATTCTGCGGATAACCGGAATATTGCCAAGGTTGTTTTTAAGGTGATCTGTGAAAACTGACCACAGTACCTTTTTCCTTGGGAAGTCGGGTTCCTCATTGTCATATTCGAGCTGCAATATCACTAGGTTGTATTTCGACGAGAGGTAGTTTAATATGGTTATTTCGTGAAGAAGGGTGGTGTTCGACATGATTGCTATGTGGAGCACGTCGGGCTGCCCTACACCGCCGAAATGAGTATAGGTATTGTTGGTGCGTTAACTATGCAGGTTGCATGGTTGATGGTTGTCGACATGGGATTGAAGGATTTTTTCATTTGTATTTACATTGGAGAATACCAGTTAGGGTGTTTAAAATTTAAATCGCAGGCCATTATTATGGGTTGGTTGGTGTCGAATAAAACGTCTAGGTCGGCTTCTAGAATTCTCTTTCGTGGTGGATTGTATGCAGAAATGAGCTTTGGTGGACCTGCAGAGGAAGTGTTAACTACGATTTTCGTAGCCTCAATGTTCTGCAGGCTCGCGTGCTAAGAGGGTGGTGGTCTATATTTGTTTTAACGTATCTTGCCGTCACCTCCAGAAGTGGTGTGGTCATTGCAGTACAGTGTATATTTGGAAAGTTTCGGATTTTATGGCAGGCGCATGTTTCTTTCCTTGACTAGAATAACGTCCAGTGTTAAGCGTTGGACGAATCTTGGAGCTCAATTCTTTTGTAGGTTAATCCGTTTGCATTCCAGAATGTAAGCCACAGGGATTGCGGCTTTCTTCGCGAAATCATTTAGTTCTTGAAGATTGACACGATTTCAGAAATTAGTGGAATGGCGCATGTGATCAGCGTTAGCAGATCGGGGGAGGTTTGGAGAAGGTTCTGAACTTTCTCCGCGACCAATTTCAGTTAAAATCAATCAAGGTAATGAGCGGGGGGCATTAGGGAGGTCTAACGCGAGAGCTGCTTTTGCAGAAGGCGCTGTATTCGGCTTTGTGGCTTCTAAAAACCTCAAAACCTCACATTCACATAAGTACAGTAGTAGTAGTAGTAGTAATAGTAGTAGTAGTAGTAGTAGTAGTAGTAGTACTTTATTTAGACTAATCATCAATGTAGCTAAGACAAAGAAGCTCTAAGTTTGTACTTGCCGGCCACAATTTGGCAAAGTTTTATAATAAAATAAATAAATAATATATGGAATACAATTATTGACATTGGCAACTGCAATTTTGACATTTTAACCAACCATTTTCTCAAATTATTTCTGCTTTGCTATACCTTGTGACGCTAATTATATCCTTGTGTGTGTTAAAGCCCACATGCTTTCTTCTGTGGTAGAATTATGGGTTTCTGGTAACATATTAAGACGTTTCTTCAGGCTCGCCGCATTCCTGGCAAAGGCGATCCCTCTCGACACCCAGCAATGTAAAGGGTCTTCTGCGACTACAGTGTTAGCACCCCGATGATACAGCGGAGCGCAGAACTACTGTATCAAAAAGCCAGACAATCTTGCTTCTGTCCGTCATCTCCACAAAGTTCCTTGCTTGTCTACATCCACATATATATATATATATATATATATATATATATATATATATATATATATATATATATATATATATATATATATATATATATATATATATATAGTTACGTTCTACGGGGTTCTGGATTTGTTTACTAACAAAACACAGCCTTTCAAACTACTAATTTATTATTATTATTATTATCTTTTTTTTAGGAAGGGGGAAGTCCTGCATGGGACTCCACTCGCTATGGCTCTATCGCGAAGTGGTGTGTCGGACTCCTACCGACTAAAACCCTCTTATTCTTCTCGCCATGGCAAACCCGGAAACGGTCACGTTCAGTGACATAACTTCTGGAATGCCGGGCGGTCTTTTTCTATACTTCTGTTCTACGCTCTTCTGCTCTCTTCTTTTCTAGGACTTGGTTTATATAACTGGATATTCTACTCCAGTTTTTCGAGCTTTCCAACATTATTTGTATGAGATTGGTTTCGCTTATTTTGGCGTTTATCTCAGCCTCCAATTGGTGTCTCCATTGAGTCCATCTATTACACACAAACACTGTGTGTCCTGCGGTGTCCGTGGCTCCACAGTAGGTGCACGCGTCTTCTTCACTTATCCGCATCTTCTTTCTATAACAGCCAAATGCACCGTGACCGGTGAGGAACTGGGTCAGATGGTAATCCAGCTTTCTGTGTTCACACCTCACATACGACAAGATGTCTGGGATAAGGGTTTTCGTCCAAGCTGCGGTGTCTCTATGCTCATTCCATGTCTCCTGCCATTCCTCCAGTGTCTTCTCCCTCTCAGCTCTTTTAACAGAGGGTACTTGAGCGTTTTCTATATGATACAATCGGAGCCTCTCCTCTACAAGCAGGTTTATGGGTGGGATTCCCGTGATAACCTGGATGGCAGCAGTTGATACCGTCCGATATCCACTCGCCACTCTCAACAGGGCTTTCCTTTGGAGACCCAAGAGCATATCTCTGTATCTTCGGATCTTAGTAGCCTGGTGCCACACTGGCGAGCCATAAAGAGCAATAGACATCACAACACTGCACAGCAGCTCTCTCTTTGGGCCGCTTGGACCTCCTACATTTGGCAATATTCTTGTCAATGCACCCATTTTTGTTTGAGCTTTTTCCACGGTGCGTTTTATATGGTCCCCAAATGCTAGGTACCTTATCTATCTAACTCGGAATATCTGGGTCCCTAATACCTCAAAGTGGGTGTGTTGCCTCTTTCGAGGTCCTCTCAATATGACTGCTTCTGTTTTTTGAGGGGCAAGTTCCAAGTTGTTGTTTATCATCCACCCGTTTATTCTTTCCAGTGACTCGTTCACCCTGTACTGAAGCTCTCGGTCATCTGCTGCCTAAACCATGAGTGCAAGATCATCTGCATATGCTACTGTGGCTGCTCCATCTGTGAGGGGTACTGCCAGGACTGAGTCGTACAGCACGTTCCAGAGAAGAGGGCCCAACACTGATCCCTGTGGAACTCCCGCGGTCATTTCTATTATCGTTGAGTTGGATATTTTGATCTTCCTGTCAGTGAAGTAACTCTCAACTAGATTTATCAAGTATTGCGAAACCCCTCTCTTATGGAGTTCGTTTATTATCTTGCTCCAAGTAGCCGAGTTAAAACCATTTTTGACGTCCAGTGTGATGACCACAAACCATCTACCGTGGGTGTTTTTTGCAGATTCCACCACCTTCTTTACTGCTTGCACCGAAGAACGACCCTTCCTAAACCCGTACTGTCTGTGTGAAAATCCACCTTTTTCTTGTATCTCGGCCTCTATTCTTTGCTTGATTAGTCTTTCGTAAAGCTTTCCTGGCACGCTAAGCATACAAAGACGCCTGAAAGCTGTAAGAAGTTCTGTGATTTTTTCCTTCCATAACAAGATCACTGTAGCCACCTTCCACACTCTAGAAAACTCTTGTCTTTGCAGTAGTTGATTTAGTATTGTTTGGAATACTCCTGGAATATTTTTAACTGCCAATTTCACCGCTGCGGGAGGGATACGATCTGGTCCCGGTGCTTTATTTATTTTTATTTCTTCCGCCGCTCTTACTATTTCGCCTACCGTAAACGGTGGAACTCCTTGTCTGACGGTTTTTCCTCTGGTCCATTGATCACATGTCTGCGGGAAAAGCTCTTTTATTACCTCGATTTGTTGTTCGGTGGTGGGGTTGAAAGGTAGATTTTGGCAGCCGAGAGACCTCACAGCTATTCTGTACCCCTCTCCCCATACGTCGTCTTCCAGATCACTACACAGCTTTTTCCAATGAGCCCTTTAGGAATGTGCGATGAGTCTCTTGAGATGCTTACAGGCCACTCTGTACTGGTTTTGTAAGTTTTCGATTTCACCTGAATTTCTCGCGTTTGCTCTGGTAATTTTCCTTCTAAGTTGCAAGAATGCTCTGCGCTGGTTCTCGATGTCTGCATTCCACCAGTATGGGGTCTCCTTTTTTCTGTCATGGAAGTTGATGGTGCTTTCTTGAACTGCTTCCGTCAGGGTCGTTGTCAGCTCCTGCACGTTGTTCACCTCTTTCTCTCTGGTTTTTGTGAGAATTATATCTATAAACTTGGCTACTTCGAAGAGAGATCGGGCGTTCCTGTATCTCCTTTCTGGTGTCTTGTGCTGGGTGACCTCAAAATATATATGGTGATGGTATGTTAGCGCCTCATCTGTAAGTACCTCCTAATTCCTGATGTTCTTCGCAATGTTGGTAGTAGCTCCTGTAACGTCTATTTAGGACTTACTGTTTCCTCTCTCAAACGTTGGTACTGTCCCAGTGTTGATCATTACCATGTTGAGCTCTGCTACCCATTCAGCCACATAGTCGCCTCTATTGTCCGTGTAGGGTGAACCCCAGAGGACAGACTTAGCATTTAAGTCCCCCACTAGAATAGATTCTTTTTTGTTTTCCCTCACCTGCGACATAACTCTGTCCATATAATCCTTGAAGTCACAAAACGGGATGTTAGGTGATACGTAGCAACAATATAGCTGGAATCTGTCGAATGATAGCGTTACGAATCCTAGTTCTTTTCTTACACTTGTAATCCCTATATCTTTATTGAGTAGATGTAAAGCAACATCATTTCTTTGGTCCGTTATATATCCTTTACTTCTGGTCAAATTAACATTCGGCTCGCTTATAACTATTAGATCAATTCCTCTTTTACAGGCCGTCGCATAAGCTAAATCATGCGCGGCTCGTGATCTTCCGAGATTTGTTTGGAGTATCTTCATTACTGATGTGGGTTTTCAATCACCCTTTCTTTATTTATTGCTCCTCTTCTTTTATCATTTTCTGCTCTTTCTTTAAGAAGTTTCCTAAAGAAAGGACACCTAGTGGAATCTGCTCGGTGTCCCGCTTCATTGCACGTAGTACAAAATAACACCTTTTCCTCGCAATCTTTTGCCTTATGTCCTCTCGATCCACATTTTATACATACATCACTTCTATCTGGACCTTTGCACTCTGTTGTACGGTGGCCAAACTCTAAGCATTTGAAACATCTCAAGATGTTGACTCTGTAACGTAGCTTGCAAAAGACCCATCCTATCTTTATTTTTGCTTTCTTCACTAATGTGGCTGCTACGTCTTTTTCAGCTTAACCGTGGCTGTTTGGTTTCCGCTTCGGTTTGGTCTCAGTGACAAAACGTTTACTTCCTCTTCTGTGATGTTTACATTGTTTTTTGCAATGTCCTTTTTTAATTCTGCTTCGTCAATATCGGCGTCTATGTCTGTAATCTGGACTGTTGATTCGTTTGTCTTTATGTTTACCTCAGTGGCTTTTGTTTTATTTAGAATCATATTTTTGAGAGTAGTGACTTTGTCTTTTCCTCCTTTCACTTCTAGGAGTAGGTCTCTCTTACTGGGTTTTTTTGATGGACTTAATGGTTACACCTGCTTCATTGATATTGACATTCTTTTTGACCGTTCTGAGTAAGTCTACGTACGTCTGGCCTTCCGACTTGACAATGATTTTATCATACTGGGCAGACTGGGTTCTTGTTGTTTCCCTTGTTTCTGCTCTGAGTCTTTTGTTTTTTCCCTCTTGGTGATTACAATCGTAATTTCGAAGTCTGACTTGCGGAAGATTGCCTCAGCGCATTTTCTGACGTAACCCTGGTTGTAATTCCCTATAGCCACTAGGTTTATTTTTTTCGAATTACCCCACTGATCTGCGTTGTCCCGTAATTTTGTTAGAAGTTCGAAGAGCGCAGCGATATCATTTATGCCGTCTGGATCCGTCTTGTATGGCAGTATATAGAGAGTGCTCGACTTCTCACCTTTACCTCCTCTGCTTAATGTAGTTTCTGTACTGGTTTTTATGTACTCAATTTGACCTTCGGAAATCCCATCCTGGACTAACATATAGACGTCTGGGAACAGTAGAGCCACCCCCTCCAGAAGTTTGTCTTCTGTGCTGAGTAAAAGATCCATAATCACCACCATGTCACCTGTTCTGCAACTCGTTATACTGTCTGCCTTTTCTTTAGTTATTTTGAAAGCCTCCTCGGCCCAGTTTTTGTCCAGGACCTTGGAGAGGCTCTCAAAGCCGCTGTCTTCTTCCAAGGCTCTACGTATTTCCCTAAGTTCCTCGATCTTTTTATATTGTTCTTCTTCCTTTATTTGATCCATGTCAACTTGGATACCCACATTTAACGTTTCCTTTACTATGTCTGTCTGGACTCCAATGGTGCACATACACTTTTTGGAAACTTGTCTAACCTTTGGATTTACTTGGAGGTCTGTCCACTCTAGGCTTTTTCTGTTTAGGGTTTCTATTTGCCAGCGTACCTCTTTTATGCCTTGTTTAATACCGGCTTTGGTGTTGACGTTGGTCTTTAGTAGTCGCATAAGTTCTTCTGTCTCCACCGTAAGCTTAGCCAAGATTTTCTTGAATTCATCTAATTCGCTTTCCTGTGAGCATTCTTCTCTTCCCCGCTTAAAGCCAGTCAGTACTCCTATTGAGCCAGACCTTTGCAGGCTTCTTGGTTCTTTCTCATTCACCGAGTGGCACCGTTTGGTCTGCAGTGGCGTTAATTTGGTGCTTGGATTACCTAACTCTTCAGTTTCTCCCGAAGAAACCCTGGTTTCCATGGGTGGAGACCTCTGAATGCTGTCTCTTCTTTTGAAGGGGCCTATCCCTTCACATTGAATTTCACCAGTATTCCAGCCAGAGAGCCCGACCTGGCGTTGTTCCACCGCACTCCCCTGGCAGTAGTTTGCTATCGGTCGGGGGTGCCCTGCTCTCGCAGCAACCGCACCGACCGGAACTGGGGTCTCCCTCCCCTGCTCCGTAAACTGTTTTTCTTTGGGTGTATCCGTCATATTCTTTGTGTTTGTAGTCCATGTCCATAGCGGTCGTCATCAGGTAATCTTTTTTTTAAGCGGAAAATTAAATGACACCTAGCCCTCGGATACCCTAATAGCGTCGGTGCCAGAAAAGAACAAGAGTCGGCCGAGAGTAAGAGAAATAGAAGTATGGCCAGATAGGAAAGGTGAAAGTGGATGGACCTCACCCAAGACAAGTTGAAGGAAGGTGAGTAGTCCAGCTCAGGTGTGTAGGTAGTAGTCACGTGTATGTGTGTGGGTGTGTAAGTGTTTGTGCTTGCGTGTGGTGTGTGCACCCCCGTAGTCGCCATCCACAAACTCGCAAAACGTGAGCCCCTGGGGGGAACTAATTTATTATTACCAACTATTTTCCAACACCAGTGCCAACTAAAATATATCTCTTCTTACTATTATTAAATGTCCATAGAACTATATTCCACTATCGCCTTCTATGATCGCTTCCTATATACCAACACTTACTGTTAACTCGCTTTATACTCTATGATCACTTTCACACCACCTTATTCAATACTGAACTAACTTACTCTGCGCACCGCTCGTCTATTTATATCTGTCTATAGACATTGTAGACGTTCTACACTATTCTACACTACACATGTCACTTCTGGTATATTCTAGAAATGTCATTCCAGAGTGTTCGCTGTGACACTGCCTCCCTCTTATATTCGACTGCCCCGGTCGAATTCTGACATTTCTTGGAATGGCGTAAGTCTTTGCATATGGACCACCTTCATCTTGCTCTTCGGGATCCTCTGAATTCGATAGACAACGTCATTGATCCCTTTGACCACCTTATAAGAACCTTCCCATAAGTTCTGTAGTTTAGGTGAGTCGCTTGAGTCGTACTGGCTTGTAGAACAACACCCAATCTTCTTCTTTAAAACCAGCTGAATTAGGTGGCCCGTCATAACGGGTCTTCATGCGGTCGCTTTCTATTCGTATATGCACTCCGACCGCAGAGTGGATGGTTTTGTTTTTCGTCAATATGCCGGAGCTTTCTTCAAGCGAAGTCCTTAGGTAGTACTGGTTCTTCCGTGTAGTTGCTGTTGTTCTGATGTTTCTACTTGTACAAGTATCTCGGCGGGCCCTATCCATCCTGCCGACATCGGCTCTGTTACAACAAATGTGTTTACTGGCCCTTTTCTGGGTTGGCTTCACATTTAGGTGGTCTTTGCATCCTTCGTCTTGTACTTCTCTCATACTTTCTTCTCCATTTGCTTCTGTCTGAGTAACTGGGTCGTCTCTTCCTCTCGCAGCTCTCTTCACTGGAATGGCACTTTCACGGCAGACGTTGCTATTTGCCTCTATGGTGATTTTCCGCACTACCAGGTTACCGCCATGAGACACTATTATTTCTTCACCGCCGATAGTCAGGATATTAGTGCCAAGATAAAGTTTAGCGCACTGACCCTGAAGTATGTCCAAGTCAATTATAATCGGGTCTGATATGGCGGCGACTATGGCTCTCTGCTTTGCCTTCCATGTCCCAATTTGCAGCTCGAGGTAAGTTTCGCCAAATACCTGGATTCGATCACCACCGACTGCATTTACTCTGAACACTCTGTCTGGCTCTCTTATTCGCCATCTTGAAACCATGTCGCGGCGAATAATCGTCCTAGGTGCGCGACGACCATCTGAGCCTTATTACCGCTTACGTATCCGTCTACGACGAGAGCGCTGCCAGAATCGCTGACCTGAGAAATGGTTACCGGCCTTTGATTCACTTTTTCCCCTAGGCGTGATCTTAGAGCCCAACATTCGCCCCTTATATGTCCCACCTTGCCGCAGTTCCAGCATGGAAAGGCACTTGCACGGTGAGCTCTTATTGGGTGTTCATGAGACGTCGGCCTTATTTGTTCTGCTATTTTCTCTAGTAGCTTCATTATCTTGGATGACTCTGTTTTATTTTCTTCTTGGACTTGGAGGCTGCGAACTTTCACATGACTTTCCGACGCTTGCTTTATCACTTCAAACTCCAAGGCATGTGCCAAAGCATCGTTCAAATTTTTGTGTCTTGCCATCCTCAGCGCCTGCTGCGTGTCGATATCTCTGATGGCGCCAATGAAGGTTTGCACTGACAGCTCGTTTAAAAACTTCATCGGAGCTATAGGGTAGGCTAATCGCGTCAGTTTGAAAACGTCGGCGTGGAGATGTTGGAGACTTTCGCCCGGTTTCTGATAACGATGTTTCAACTGCAATCGGTACAACTGTTGTAAATGCTGATCGCCAAACCTCATTTCTAATTGATGTCTAATGCTGTCAAAACTCAGCGGTTCTTCCCTGGGAATACCTTGAAGCACATCTAGGGCATCTCCTCTGGGAGCCAGAATTAGCGAAGATGCTTTCTCTCTCTCGCCCCAACCATTTGCTGTAGCAGCGGCTTCAAATTGGCGTAGATAAATACCCCACGAGACTGAGCCATCAAATGTGGGAACCTTAATTCTTGCGACCGGGCTACCTTCGGGCCTGGTGTTTCCTTTGGCTATGGTTTCACATTTCTTTTCTAGTGAATGCACTTTCTGTTGTACTTCCGTCAGCTTGTCATGTACATCGTCGCTGATACCTCTTACTCTGCTTTCGACTTGCTGAAAGATGTCGTATTTTACCTGTTTCATACGTTCGTCGACACATAAAGTAATATTCTCAATTCTGCTGACCTGTTCTTGTAGAATTTTCTTTGTTTCTTTATCTCTTTTTCTCATTTCTTCTTTGGCTTCTTCCTCTCTTCTTCTGACATCTTCATCTCCTTTTCTCATTTCTTCTTTGGCTTCTTCGTCTCTTTTTCTGACTTCTTTATCTTTTTTTTTTGCTTCTTCATATCTTTTTCTCAACTCTTCTTTGGCTTCTTCTTTTATTTTCTGGCCCCTTCTTTCATTTCTTTAATCAATTCCAATAGCTGGGCGTCCATTTTGTACTTAAAGCTGGTAAACAGCTTATTCTGTTTCAAGAACACACCCAGTTATGACTTACTGCTGACACTGATTTTCCAGAGATTCTAGAAATTTTCACGTTGTTCAACGAATATTCTGGAAAATATTTCTGCTAGCAGCTTGAATATCCCACTTCTGACACCAGTTGTTACGTTCTACGGGGTTCTGGATTTGTTTACGAACAAAACACAGCTTTTCAAACTACGAATTTATTATTACCAACTATTTTTCAACACCAGTGCCAACTAAAATATATCTTTTTTTACTATTATTAAATGTCCATAAAACTATATTCCACTATCGCCTTCTATGATCGCTTGCTATATACCAACACTTACTGTTAATTCCCTTTATACTCTATGATCACTTTCACACCACCTTATTCAATACTGAACTAACACTCTGCGCACCCCTCGTCTATTTATATCTGTCTATAGACATTCTAGACGTTCTACACCTGTCACTTCTGGTCTTTTCTAGAAATGTCATTCCAGAGTGTTCGCTGTGACAATATATATATATATATATATATATATATATATATATATATATATATATATATATATATATATATATATATATATATATATATATATATATATATATATATATATATATATATATATATATATATATATATATATATATATATATATATTGAAACTGACCCCGAATATTGATTATAGGGGTTCTAGCGTTCACGCTTATCTGAACGAACATTTGCTAAAAATTAAACCTCATCTGATCTTATTAAGTAGAGCAACTATAAGCAATTTTTTGACTTTATGCCAATTAAAGATTTGCTGTGATAGTTTATTTTACTCCCAGTATCTTATTTAAGTGCTGCGACTACTTAAAATTTCTTTGTCTTTACATGTGTGGATGACAAATGTAAAAAATGTATGTACCTATAGGTATCTATTTTTTTAATTTAGTTACATTTATATATATATATATATATATATATATATATATATATATATATATATATATATATATATATATATATATATGTCGGATCAGCTAGTATTGAATATTATATATATATATATATATATATATATATATATATATATATATATATATATATATATATATATATATACTAGCTGATCCGACATACGTTGTCCTGTACAAATTTCAATATGTCAAACGGCATTTGCGCATGTAGCGAAGTAAATCGGAGAAAAAAGCACTTTCAGTTTTTCCCGAATTTTCCAATTTTCAGGGCAACTTTTTCAATTTTTCTTTCGCTAAAAACCTTATTATTACGAACATTTCTAAAATAAAATTATCCAAATCGATACAGCCGTTCACAAGTGATGCGCTTACCAAAGAACAGCATTTAATTTTTATTTATATAGATAGTAACGCAATAATAGATAAAGATAAACTTACACTTATCCTTAAAGTACATTGTTGGCCGCGCAGAACCAGAACGTCCCTACCCTCCTTACAGAAAGGCAGGGGTTCGGCAAAATTTCCAGGATAGTGAAGTGAAACTGCTCCCTGGTGTCGGTGATTGGCCATAGTCTCGGAAATAGGCCGACGTTAAAGAAACAAAACACACATACACAGGACCAGAATGAGAACCATAATACATTAAGGACTTAAGGACCCCAAACACACACACTTTCTTTTGACGAACTAGGAATTATTTGCTATTTTTTTAATTTTAACACTTTCATTTAATTTAAAGAAATAAAAAGCAAACCGCACTTACTGACGACTTTTAAAATTTTAGGTACCTGTGCTAAATCAAAGAAGGCCAAGCCTCTTGAAAAGTCACCAGTCGCGAAAGCTCGTTAACGAACGTGAACTTATGCGGAGCTGAATTAAATTTCAAATGACAAATTAATAATATAAACTTGTTTGCAAGACGAATGCCGACCGAAAAGTGAACGATTGGGATAAAGGAAACAAACATTTTGTTCCCTCGTTAAACAACTGAAATGTGAATTTTTAACCATTTATAAAGGTGCGAATATACTACAAAACATTTTTATCGGTAATAATTTAACTAAATCAACCTGGTTACTTATTTTATAGCAATTATTATTACAAAAGCTATAATATTAGTAATAAAAATTATCAAGCAGTTAAACAATGTTTACATTATTATGCAGTCAACTTTCATATATAAATGATGTAAAATAATAGGTAATTGTAGATTGATTAATGAGCCATATAGGCCTTTGGCCTCTCAGCGCTGCGACCCCAATTGAACTTTGGCGTATTACTCTATTTTCTAATGGTTGTCCAAAAAATTCAGACTTTTTATGTAGTCTACTAGGTAGGTGATAGATTGCAAGACGACATATGGTTTTTCAATGCACACATCACACGATACACAGAACCGACGAATTTATACCCCATAGGAATGGTGAACAGTGCAGCTCAAACACAATACCACACCTTTATTATTTGGTGGGTTTAAATTTATATTGTTTCAAATAAATGAGTTATTGGAGGTTTTTAGTGCAAGTTGCCAACTAAGAAGGATAATACATCCGCGCCACCAAGACTGCTAGATTATATTTGATAGAAAAATGGTCTGAAAATATGCTTTCGAAAATTCAGTTCTCCACAATACGATATATGGTTATAAATGCGACAGTCGTTTCGTCAACAAAGTTAACTTTAATAGAGGATAATGTAAAATAAACTGCGGACTCTCCGATGAAGTCAGATTTGCATGTATATGTATATACGTATCTAGTTTTGTTTCTTTAACGTCTGTTTATTTTCTCGACTATGGCCAAACACCGACGCAAGGAAACAGCTTCTCCTCAATATCCTGGAAATTTGTCGGAACCTCTTCCTTTCTGTGAGGAACGGAGCTTTCTTCAACGTGTCTAACATCGAATGGTACACGGGACCGAAAGCTTTACGTACTCTTCAATGTGCAGACATTCAACTTGCTGAAATACAATATCACAACCTCGTGTATGTACTGAAAAAGTGAGATGGGAGTCGAACACAGGAACTTTGATTTCAGAGCCACTAACAGAGATTTCCAAAATATGCTTATGACTGGCTAGCTATGGATTTTAAATATCATATTATTATATTTCTCTTCATATTATTTTTTATATTCCTTACGTAATTATAGCCCGATAATGATAAAACATCAATAACGCAACTGTATTGCACTAATTTGTTTACACTATAATTATTATAACACGACAGCTGTTACGTTATACCACGTAGTTTTCCTAGATATAATAATATTGTTATCAATTTTTAGCGAGTTTCCATAAAAAAATTGCAAATTTTCTTCTCGAAAATGCTGTACCTTTGAAACTCGTCAATTTATTGTTACGAAATTTAATGCCATCAAACTACATATAATACAATGTTGTAAAATTCAGTTTTCTTGAAAATTTTTAATCCAAGTTTTTTCGGATTTAAATTTAACAGAAACTGAAAAGGCAGAGAAAATTATTCGTTATTGTTGTTAGAAAAGGACATGACTATGCAGTTTAAAGTTGAATAGAATAAACAAAGATGAAGTTATTAAATGATTTAATCGTTGGTGTTAATAGTGTTTCTCATCTATAGAATCAGAGCCTCGGTGGTTCAATGGTAAGAACGTGTGCCTCCTGAACCGAAGGGTCCTGGGTTCGTTTCCCCGGGTTCCCACTTCACTTCTTGAGTACATACTGTAAAAACACCAACCGATGCTGTGGCAGGGGTTCGGCAAAATTTCCCGGATAGTGAGGTGAAACTGCTCCCTGATGTTGGTGATTGGCCATAGTCGCGGAAATACCCCGAGGTTAAAAAACATACAAAAAAATCAATAGAATGCCACATGTGTGACTTATTAAATTGATAGAAAACATTAAGATGGTTTCCAATCAATTGTTTATCAAAACCAGCTACTTTAACATGTGGCCAACGCACTTTGCCTCTGGAATACCGACTAAATTTAACATGAATATGTTTAAACATGTCCAATGATATGTACAGCAAATACAAGGTAAGTTGCGTTATGTATTACAAAACTTGTGAAGATTCGCTGTTATAACGCACTTGCTGCATGCGTCCCGACTTTTTATTTTGAAATAAGTATCATACACAATTCACCCCAAACAATTTGAATTGTTTCTATAAATTCAATATGAAAAATCACTGAAATCGTGTTTATTCTATTAAACTTAATACTGCATAGTAATGTCCTCTTCTAACAACAATGAATATCATACACATTTTCCAAATTCTTTTTTTTTTTTTTTTTTTAATTTAATATTATTGGCTGCGGCATCTCAGGCCATTAGCACATTCTTTCCCATCTTTTAATATTTTATACAAATTTTCCAGACAAAGTCAACTTGGCTCGCCCGGGAATCGAACCCGGGACCTCTCGCTTTGCAGGCTGGCACCTAGCCACCTGCGCCACGAGGGCGTCCAAATTCTTTAAAATTAACAATTTTTTTTAACAACACTGAATTTTGGCACATTGCATCTGAAATTAATGACAATATATGTGTTAGATTTCGTAAAAGTTAATTGACGAGTCTTAAAAATAGGGCATTTTCTAGAGAAAAAAGTGCAATTTTCCATGGAAAAACTTGACTCTCACAACTGGCCAACGCACTTTGCCCCTGGAAATAATTTTCTAGTATAATGAAAAACCGTGGATCTGTAGCTGGCCCTTTAAGCTTACGTAACCATGTTGTACATGCATATAAACATATAAAAATTTAAACGAACCGCGGAAATTGGCTCCCATTCGCAAACATAAAAAATGTTCCATAAAATTCAAAAGTCATCGCCTCTCTAAAAACGAAATTTTCGAAATAAGTATTCGTTAAAACAGTGGCATAGTATAATCTGGGTTTAGGTTATTATTACCATATAACTTTGAACTTTTTCGAAAATTTGTTTTTTAGTCTTTTAGGTTGCAACTAAAAAGCATAGTTTTTACGAAAAACTTCCTATTAGAGAATTTCTTGTGGTATAAAACACTAATCTACCCTGTTTTTTTTTGGAGATCTTGGTTTTAAATAATAATTATACAAAACAAACTCAGTTATATATAATTATATTGCTGGCAAAATTAAAAGAATGTTAAAATTTTCCTAGGGTAAAAATTGGGTAGTGGAGACGCAGCCTTAAGTTTTACAGAAATAGATAATTTCTTGTGGTATAAAACACTCACCTGCTCTATTTTTTAGAGATCTTGATTTTAAATAATAATTATATAGACAAACTCAGTTATATATAATTATGTTGCTGGCAAAATTAAAAGAATGTTAAAATTTTCCTAGAGTAAAAATTGGGTTGTGGAGACGCAGCCTTAAATTTTACAGAAATTTCTTGTGGTATAATACACTCACCTGCTCTATTTTTTAGAGATCTTGGTTTTAAATAATAATTATATAGACAAACTCAGTTATATATAATTATATTGCTGGCAAAATTAAAAGAATGTTAAAATTTTCCTAGGGTAAAAATTGGGCAGTGGAGACGCAGCCTTAAGTTTTACAGAAATTTCTTGTGGTATAATACACTCACCTGCTCTATTTTTTAGAGATCTTGGTTTTAACTAATAATTATATAAGACAAACTTAGTTATATATAATTATATTGCTGGCAAAATTGAAAGAATGTTACAATTTTCCTAGAGTAAAAATTGGGTAGTGGAGACGCAGCCTTAAGCTTTACAGAAAAAAAGCCTGGACGCAGCAAGTGCGTTATGGTAGTGAATTTTCATAGAAATAATCTGACACAAAATATTTTATTATAACTTTTTTTTCTTGTAATATAGAAATCTAAATTTTGGTGTATAGTTTACTTTTTATATCGTAAACCTACCTACAATATTTGGTTATCATACCTTTTTTATTTTTTGAGATAAAAAATTTTTAGAATGAAAAATCAAAATTTTCCCGGAAAACCTCGTCAGATTTTCCTAACAAACTTGTCCAAGCCACTTACAGAAGGAAGGTACGTGACAAATTTTATCAAAATTGGCCTATTATTTGTGTGATACATATATATATATATATATATATATATATATATATATATATATATATATATATATATATATATATATATATATATATATATATATATATATATATATATAGGGTGACGCATTCAAAACGAAACAGACCGATTTGCGTCCAGATAAACTTTTTTAAGAAACGCTGAAACACGTCAATTTTAATATTGAGGGGGACATATCTTGATATAAAACTCAACTTTGTCACATCAACCCCTTAAGGGTGGTGATAACAACCCTTATATTTTAAATAGGGATTATATCATAAAGTGTATTATAGTTAAATGTATTATATAGTTTATTCAGTTAGTGAAGTAATAAAGCTATATTAAATGTTTACGTATGGATTTAATATCAACAAGTGCAATTAACTTCCATATTGGTGACCCCGTGCCGCAAGCCGAAGATGCCGAGCCTGATGTTCCAGCCGACGTCGCCTAACTTCCACGCACGTGCTCATGCCTACAGAAAACGAATATCTAAACAGGTCAATCCTTTCTAATTTAAACGTTATCTGATTTTTTTCACAATGGCCGAAGATTCTTCAAGCAGCAATATCATGGCAAGGGTTGCAATAAAATTACCTCCTATATGGAGACGTAACGTGAAAATCTGGTAGATGCAGGTTGACGCCCAGTTCGATATATCGCAGATCAGTTCTGAAAAGACAAAATTCAGTCATGTACTCGCTATACTCGATCCTGATGTCGCAGAGTCAATTTCAGATTTTTTTAACCCAACCATTATCACCAACCCCCTATTCAGATCTAATGAAACGTCTTTTATTAGAATTTGAAGAGTCCGAAAGTCGCAAAATAAATAAACTTTTAACGGAATTAGAATTAGGCGACAGAAAACCATCGCAACTTTTACGCGAAATGAAGTTTTTAGCCGGTAGTCAGATTGGAGAGGATTTCCTTAAAATTTTATTTCTACAACGTTTACCAGTCAACGTTCGTTCAATTTTGGCTTCGAGCAACGATTCTCTAGAAAATTTGTCGGTTATAGCAGACAAAATCGTGGAATATTCCGGAGATAAATACAACATGGCTGAAATTCAGTCACGCGAGCCCGACAAGCTAGCCAAGTTAGAAGCGCAATTAGAGAACTAACAGCATCAGTCAACGAATTGCGAACGCGTTTCCGATCTACCTCCCGAGAAAGACCCAAGCTTTCTCGAAATTCCATAGACACAAATTCCTCAACCTCCACGTGTTGGTATCATGAACGATTTGGCAACAAGGCCAAACGTTGCATCCAACCTTGCAATTTTAAAGCAAAACATGTGTCGGAAAACTAATAAGGCACTCCCTCCACGCGGCAGAAGACGAGAGCCACCTAACACGCCGCCTTTTTATTTTTGATAGACGCTCCAATATGAAATTTATAATCGACCCTGGAGCGAATATTTCAGTTCTTCCACCCACTCACGACCAACGGAAATTTCAATCGAAACGTACCTTGTATGCTGCAAACGGGACCCCTATTCATACCTATGGCGAACAACTATTAGATTTGGATCTAGGTTTACGCCGTAGGTTCTGCTGGCCCTTCACACTTGCCGATATCAAGCAACCAATTATAGGCGCTGATTTTCTAGCAGAGTTTCTTCTAGCAACCTTCCAGAGGTTGAGTTCTTCCATACTATACGTACGGAAGGACCACCTGTCACTGCAAAAGCTAGAAGATTACCCCCGGAAAAGCTAGCTCAAGCAAAGCTAGAATTCCAGCACATGATATACTTGGGAATTTGTAGACCCTCCAAAAGTCCATGGTCAAGCCCCCTCCACATGGTGCAAAAAAAGGATGGCTCATGGAGACCATGTGGGGATTACCGAGCACTAAACGCTAAAACAATCCCAGACAAATATCCCATTCCAAATTTGCAGGATTTTAATGCCCAGTTAGAAGGCAAACGTATTTTTTCAAAATTAGATATCATTCGCGCTTTCCATCACATCCCAGTAGCACCTTAAGATATTCCCAAAACAGCAGTCATAACTCCATTTGGGTTATTCGAATTTGTTAAAACCCCATTTGGCCTTCGTAATGCAGCACAAACATTTCAAAGATATTTACATTCAATTTTAAGACATCTTGACTTTGCCTACTCCTATCTTGACGATATTCTCGTTGCATCAGCCTCTGAAAAAGAACATCAAGAGCATCTAGTAAAACTTTTTCAGACACTTCAAGACAACGGCATCCGTATCAATTCATCTAAATGTGAATTCGGAGTGTCCGAAATTTCATTTTTAGGTTTTCGTGTAAATAAATCTGGATTATTTCCACTTCCTAAACGCATCAAAGCTATTACCGACCTACCTCTTCCCGATACCATTGAAAAACTCAGAAGATTTTTAGATCTCATAAATTTCTACCGTCGTTCTCTTCCACGTGCTGCGGAAATGCAGCAACCACTATTCGACCTCTGCCAGAATCCCAAAAAACACGACAAACGTAAAATCGAGTGGACTCCTCAGACTCGAGAAGCATTCGAACGTTTGAAAGAGGCACTAAAAAACGCTACACTAATAGCTCATCCGTCTTCTTCGCTACCACTGATTCTCCATGTCGATGCTTCTGATTATGCCGCAGGTGCTTCCCTCCAACAACTACGTGATCAAACACTAGAACCCCTAGGTTTCTACTCTAAAAAGCTTACTTCAGCCCAAAAATCTTACAGCACCTACGATCGCGAACTTCTAGCTGCTTATCAGGCAGTTAAATAATTTAGATATACCCTAGAAGGTCGCCATTTCACCATTTATACGGACCACAAACCTTTGACATACGCTTTTGAACAACGCGTCGATAAAGCATCTTCCAGGCAACTACGACATTTAGACTTCCTAGGTCAATTTACCACAGACATTCGCTACATACCAGGTTCTACAAACATTCCCGCAGACTATTGTTCTCGCATTGAAACAATTTCACTTTCTTCCACTGTGTCACTCCAAGAAATTGCGCAAGCTCAGTCATCTTGTGAGGAACTCAAACACCTTCTGCAGTCTAAATCTTCCTCATACAAATTTCAAAACATGCCTCTTGACAACGGATTGAATCTTATTTGCGATTCTTCTTCAAAGAAACTTCGCCCATTCATTCCTCTCAAATTTCGCCGAAAGATTTTCGATTCTATCCACAATTTATCTCACCCAGGCATATCAGCTTCAGTCGATCTGGTCCAGGATAGATTTTGTTGGCCCAAATTGAAACGTGATGTATCTCTTTGGTCTAAAACTTGCATTCCCTGCCAGAAAGTCAAGATATGGAGACACACTTCCAGTGCTATTGGACAATACACCCCAGCCATTAAAGATTCTCGCATATAAATGTTGACATTGTGGGACTATTACCACCATCACAAGGTCAACGCTATCTTTTAACAATAATAGACAGATTTTCTCGATGGCCCGAAGCAATTCCATGGTCAGATATTACAGCAGAAACAGTAGCGAACACTATTTTATCATGCTGGATCTCACGTTTCGGTGTTCCGCAATACATCACCACAGACAGAGGTAAACAATTCGATTGCCACCTTTTCACACACCTCACTAAAACACTAGGTGCAGACCACATCAAGACCACAGCTTACCACCCAGCAGCAAATGGTGTAATCGAGAGATGGCATAGAGTTCTCAAACATGCCTTGAAAGCTCATATGGACGAAAACTGGGTCGCTAAATTGCCAACTGTGTTACTAGGACTCAGATCGTACATAATCCCAGAATATCGCTCAACACCCGCTGAAATAGTCTACGGAGAATCAATCAAACTTCCACCGACTTTTTCAACAGCACACAAACTCATGATGTTCCACCACTTATATCTCAGCTGAAAGAAGACATAAGGAAACTTCGACCAGTACCTTTTAAACATCATACTGCAAAAAAGGTATTTGTCCATCCTAAGCTTATGGAAGCTCCTTTTGTTTTTGTTCGCATTGATATTCCGCAAAAAACCCTCGAACCAGTTTATGACGGCCCCTTTGAAGTGTTATCCCGAACTGACAAAGTCTTCAAAATCAAGAAATCACACGGAGAAGAGACAATTTCTGTTGACCGTCTTAAACCCGCATTCATTCTTTGTGATAACGAACAGACAACCTTCCAGCCTCAGAGACATCCTAGTGAAACTGAAAGTGACAATGAAAGTCCAACACCTAGTGAAACTGAAAGTGACAGTGAAGTTCCCGTGCCCGTTCAAACTACACGCCATGGATGTAGAGTTTGATTTCCACGAAGATACTTGAACTAATAGCGTTGCCACTGAGAGGGGAGTATGTGGCGGTGGTTCCGACCGCAGTGTTTCCGTCAACACTACTCTATGTTTCTGCATAAATACTCTTGACAGTTAAACGTTGCGTTACGTTATGCGACAGCCAGCCGTCAAGAACTACGGCATATAAGAGACACCAGGCGATCTCTCTCTCTCTCTCTCTCTCTCTTCTATACCAACGCTACAGTGAACACACGTCCTCCACACTCGGTCAGTTATCTGCTATGTACTCGTGTACTGTTGTCATTGTTATTATATCATAAAGTGTATTATAGTTAAATGTATCATATAGTTTATTCAGTTAGTGAAGTAATAAAGTTATATTAAATGTTTACGTATGGATTTTATATATCAACAAGCACAATTAACTTCCATAATTATGATTATTATTTTATGGCAGTTAAATATTTTTATAACCTTTCGCCCTCGATAATACATTTTTTGAAAAATATATTTGCAGCAAATAAGCATTAAAAATAATATAAAATACAGCTTTTTCCTTGTTTATTTTGTTCATTATTAAAAAAAAAGGCATAATAAATTTTGAAAAATAAATTTGCCGCCAATAAAGGCATTAAAAAATAATGTAAGACAGCCTTTTTGAAAATATTTGGCAATAAAAGAAGAAAATAGAAAGTTTATGAAAATCTGGTTTTTCTTCAAATCAAATTGTTTTAATGACAAAATTGAATAAAACATATCATTCGATTTTTTTACGACAATAACAGAACTGCCTGTCGTTCTCCATAATTTCTTTGAGTGTGGACATTGTAATTCAGGCTTACAACTATTTATATTTTCTTCAAAAATAACGATTTATCCATAAGTATATTTATTTATATCTAACTCAACATTTTTTTACACAAATAACTGTAATGGCATGACCACATATTCAATCTCTAATGATTTTTTTCTTCATTGCATATATACATTTATAAAAAAAGAAGTACTTAACTTTCTGCCCTCCATCATACATTTTCAAACAATTGTGCAACTATGCATTATAAAATGTGAAAAAGTAGATGCCATCAAAGATAACTTTCTTGAAAATAAATGCTTAATAATATGTGGCTTCACTTTAAATCACATTTTTGTAATTAAAATATGCAATAAATCTTATATCAATCGATTTTTTTTTATTACAAAATGAACTTTTTATTAAGGTGTCAGGATTGAGTTTCATATATATTTACATATATAATAATCAATTACCCATTAATCCCATCAATTACCCGTATCTAATAACTCAACAAAATTTTTTACACAAATAACTTTATTATGTAAGACATTTTAAACACATAAAGAGTGTGTATTGCCCCGCGTACATATAAATTGGCATTTTTATTTCAATTTCGCTTATATGTCACGTTTTGCAACTAAATATGAAGCAGAGATCAATATTAGGCTTCAGCCAGTCGGCCAGACAAATACTGAAAAAAGCGGTATTCTCGGTCGAACGCCGCTCTATTGTAGTGTCGACTTTACGATGTATCGGCCGAACGATATGCCACAGGTTGTGCCCAAGAAATTTTTCTTGTGGTATTGATGGTTGTATGCATGCAGTAGGGGAAGGAAAACCCCCAAGACGAAGCACCCACCACCGGTCGCATGCTGGCCGAGCGTTTTCCCATTCCCCAAACACGGGGAGGGTCCCCTTCTGCATGCCTACAACAACCCTCAATGCATAAACCACAAGAAAAATTTCTTGGGAACAACCCCCAACAAAGTTATGGGACCTGATCTCTTGGGGATAAACAACTGCAAAATGGAATAAAGGCAGCTTATATAGGTACAGCTAAGCTGTGTTTTTTCGTATTTTTCTATCACACTTCCTTTTTATCTTCTTTCCTGACAAGCACCCATATTTATTCCTGGTACTTGGGGGTTGTTTGCACGAAATTTTTCTTGTGATTTATGCATCAAAGCATATTTCTGTTTTTTTTTAAATAAAAACCCTTCGTGAGCATATCTGCAAATTTACCTAATACTTTTATTTTTACTCATTTTGGAAAAGAAAAGAAGGAACGTTTATCTCCACTTTCCATGGCCTTTTTAGAATTATTTTTGCACATTAATACACTACAAACAACCCCACCAGACATCTAAACAGATATTTAGGTCAAGTTATTTATTGAGTTCTTGTTTTAGGTATATACTAGTGGGCGCATGAATCTCCCTTTGCGCATAGATCTACCTTTGCACATGTATCCACCTTTTCGCATGGATCAACCTTTGTGCATGGTTCTACCTTTCCGCATGGATTCACCTTTGCGAAAGGATCCACCTTTTTGCATAAATCTACCTTTCTGTATAGATCCACCTTTGAGAAAGGATCTATATTTGCGCATGAATCTACCTTTGCGCATGGAACTATCTTTGCGCATAGAACTACTTTTGCGCATGGATATACCTTTGCACATGAATCTACCTTTTCACATGGATCTCCATTTCCGCATGGATCAACCGTTTCGCATGATCTACCTTCACGTGATGCACTTGCTGCGTCAGTATTTCTTCCATAATATGTATTAAATATATTATTGTTCATTACCGTGACGCACTTGCTGCATCAATATTTCTTCCATATGTATTAATTATAATATTGTTCATTGCCGTGACGCACTTGCTGCGTCAATATATGTTATTTTTAAATTGTGTGTTTTTTTGTGATAAATTCTACCATACTCTTACCATAAAGCACTTGCTTTAAAAACGGTTTTTTATTATCATTTATTAACCATCAATAAAAAACATTACATGGGAAGTCAACAAGCAAAAAGAGGGCACAATCGACACATGAGACCCAATAATTACATACTGATCAAAGGTCACGCAAAACAGAATTGGATATATACACTTTAAAAACCACTGTATAGTTAATATAATCTACTCTCTAAATAAAACCAAATTAAAATCCTTGTATAAACAAAACAAGTTAAAAGCGATCAAAATACTAGGCAAATGAAATGGTTAGATATTCTTCTATCGTATAAAATGAATAATTCATCAGGAGGTTTTTTACACCAGACTGGAATAATCTTCTGTTGGCAATGTTTTTCAAGTCTTGAGGCAGACTGTTGAAAAGCTTGACTCCCATATAGGTAGTCCCGTGTCTTGTAGCACTGAGTCTATTAAATGGCACAGATAGCTCCCCTCCGTGACGTGTGTCGTAGTTGTGATACTCATCATTTCTCGTTCTTGAGCCTCTAGTATCCCATACATGTAAAGTACAGGCAAGTATATATTCACTGACAACTGTTAATATACCATGCTCTCTAAATAGTGGCCTGCAACTCTCTAAGGGTCCCACTTCGCTTAATGCTCTGATGGCTTTTTTTTGCTCAAGTAACACACTAGACAGCCCACGTGAGCAGCCCCAGATGAGAACTCCGTATGTCGCCAAAGAATGGAAGCTGGCAAAGTACACTGCCCTAGCCGCAGGATAGGTCGAACACTTCACCACCCTCCTTATTCCATATACAACACGTGACAAACGTGTGCATAATGCCTCTGTGTGTGCGTACCATTTCAAAGATGTGTCCAAGGTAACACCCAGAAACCTTACAGACTCTGACCGGCCATCAGCTCCTGTGGCAAAGTTCATTATTTTAGTCTTTTCCTCATTCATTTTTAATGTATTGCAACCAAACCAATGTTTAGCTTGTTCTAAACTGTTTTGCATCTTAAGCTGCACCCCTCGATCACCACTGGCTCTGTTAATGAAGCTTGTATCGTCTGCAAAGAGATAGGTCCCATAAGCATCTATATTTTGAACCAAATCATTCAGATATATGACAAAGAGGACAGGCCCCAACACCGATCCCTGAGGCACACCGGCATCAAGATGAACACTACCAGACATTTTATCATTCCACTGCACCACCATTGATCTGTTGTTTAAATATGATCCTAGCATGCTTCCTGCTAGACCCCTCACACCATAGTAATAAAGCTTCTCAAGTAGCAATCTGTGATTCACTGAGTCAAAGGCTTTGCTCAGATCTATAAAAGCAATTTGTACTTTGTCCTTCTTTTCGAAACCATCCAATATGTCTGTCACGACCTGCACAAGGGCTGATACAGTGGATTTTGATTTTCTGTAACCATACTGATTATCATTTATCAGTTTATTCTTTTCAAAAAAGTCCACTATTCTGTTTTTTAACAATGCTTCAAAAACTTTTGATAATACAGGTAGGATAGAGATGGGTCTATAGTTGCAGCATGAATTTATATCACCTTTTTTGAACAATGGTATCACCTTAGCAATCTTCATCAAGTCTGGGAATATACCAGCTTCAAAACACCTATTTATTATGACAGTCAAAGGTCCTACTATCACTTCAATAATACACTTCAGAAACCTTGTCGAGAAGCCATATATGTCTTTGGAATCTTTAGCTTTTATCTTCTTGACTATTTGAAGGACCTCCTCCTCAGTAACCGGGCTAAGAAACATGGAATTCCCGCAGCTCTCACTTCTCCTCAACATGTCGCACGGATCCAACGAGACAGTGGAATCTCCAGAGTGAGCACCCACACGCGAAAAATACCTGCTGAAGTCCTCTGCAGAGAGCACAGTTTGATTGTCGCATTTTCTCCTTTGTTTTGAACCTATTTCCTGCTTAATTATTCTCCACATTGCCGATGACTTGTTCGTTGACCTATTAATGTAGTCTTCATTAGATCCTCTCTTCAGTTCATCTAGTCTATCACTATATATTCTCTTAAAATTTTTATAACATTGGTCAGACTCTTTATCTTTTCGTACTCTTCTGATTGTGTCAAGAGCATCCAGGATGTTTTTCATTTTCACCACTTCTTCACTGCTACAACGGAACCTTTCCCTTTGACCGCTTCTAACTCTAATTACTTTTTCAGGAAAACACAAATTAAATTCTCTCTCCAAAATACTATGGAAACTAACAAAACACTGTTCTGCATTGTCCCCCTCCAATACTGGCGTCCAATCAATTTCTCTCAATCTATTCATATATTTATCTGTGTTAATTCTATCTATGTGTCTAACTTTGATGTATTTTGTTTCGGGAAGTAACTGTACATCAGCCTTAAGCTCTACAATCTGTCCATAATGATCGGACAAGTGCAACTCGACTGTCCGAGCACCAATAACCCCCACTGTACCAGCTATGCAGATGTTGTCGATACAGCTCGCACTATTTGCTGCCACTCGGGAAGGCTCTGAAAATTTGTATCCAATATTATACTCGTTCAATAAATTGACAAAACTAGTCTTGTCTTTACTATTATTCAGCACATTTATGTTAAAATCACCAGCAATGCACAGTCTTCTATTGGGATACTTCTTTTCCAACATGTACAACACTTGCTCCAGTTTTTGTATAAAGCACTCTATGCTACCAACCGGTGGACGATAAACCCCCAACACTATCAGTCTGTGATCAGGTAAATCAATTCCCACACATTCAAAGTTTTTTTCTAGAGACATCTCCTCTATTTCTTCAATTTGGGTTGCTTTGATATGCTCTTTTCCAAGTATAAGTACTCCTCCCCGCAAAGCTGACCTTCTACAAAAGGCATACTTGATCTCATACGGAGGGCTGTTGAAGACATCTAGCTCCCCCTGACATAACCAATGTTCTGTTATAACCGCAATGTCGATCCGTTTATCATCTAGTGCTTCTAACAATATTTCATGTTTTTTGCCTGCACCCTGTATGTTTTGATTCAACACACAGAGTGAAGCTCTCTTTTCGTTTAGTTTTTTTGCTCTGATGTTGGGTCTAAAAAATCTCCGATTACTCTCTTTTCCAAGTGGAATCGATATCTTCTAAAAGCGATGCCCCTGGGCCAAAAACTATCTTCATATACGCTATCTATATACTTATAATCGAGACTTATTTTGAAGCATTTGCTGTCTTTCCTTACATTAGAAGTTTTAATTTCCTGAACAGTTATATCCTCTTCTTTTTCACCAGTTTTATTCCCTACATACGATTTCACAACATCTTCAGTCACATGGTCCTTAACCCTGGATATAAACATCCATGCCTTCTTTTTTTCTGCCTGTCTACCAACAAATTGGCCGCTATCAGCTGTTTCAGATGTTTCTGCTGTACCCAATTTTACATGCTTTCTCCGCCTGTTTTTGACTGGAATGAAACCCTGCTCATCTAACACGACCTCACTTCCATTCATCTGAGTCAAGCCACCCAAACTCTCTACAATGATGTTTGTACATTTATTTGGGGCCACCTGTACTTCACTTTCACCACTCTTCACCTCAGACTGTTTACCACACATAAACTCCATGTTTGCCTTCATGCCCCTGTTTTCACCTTCCGTCTGCATTCTAACATCTTTATTGTTGTGATATCTTCCCATGTTTTTCTGTGTCTTTCCAGACAGATTAATATCCTTTTCGATTTTTGCATTTTTAAAATATTCATTAAATTTTTCACAAACAGCTTTATCTACTTGACTCCTTATCATTTCATTGATAACAACTTTTAAGTCTTCATCTTTGTTTACAAATTTATTAGACATCTGATTACTTCTAAATTCCTCAAGTTGCTCCAGTAGCAATCTATTTCTCTCCTCCAGTTCTGTGTTCATTTCAACTAACACTTGATTTTCCTGCCTCAATGTTTCTATAAGTATATCCTTGCTAACCTCTTCATCTCTGTCAACAGCTACACTTTCACTTACACCTTCAATCCTCTGACTTTCACAACATTTCTTTCTTAAAGAACAGCTGCTATGAAAAACTGCACCACAATTTCCACAGTTCACCCTTTTAACCACTCTCTTTTCACAATAACAACAAAATCTATTGAGAGCACTTTCCTGCTGACTAACTCTGTCAGCCATCTTGAATATAAATAAAAATTAACAAACTCTATCAATTGACCCAATCTGTGGGTAAACACGTAATCTTTAATAGGGTTAATCGGGCACTATATTAATTCCGGACGTAACGTACACGTCCTGAATAGCTTGTAAAGTGTCGCAAATTTTAACGTTTCAGCAAATAATTTTTAAAGCCTCTCTGTCAAACATGCCACCGACGTGATTTGTTCAAGGTAGACTAATTTCACGCGAAACCAGCCGCTATCCAGAAAGTTCTTCAACTTTGATGTGTAATAAAAAATGTCCGGTCCACTTTGAAAGAATTAAAACCAGCCTACTCGATGTAAAATTTTCTGGAGATTACGTTTTTGGTAATGGCGCATTGCGCAGTGCCGTATCTTCAGAGCACATTGACCCCCCAGCAGAGTACCTTTTTAGTTCGAAAATCCAGTTTTGCTTTTTTTCTCCAATTTTTTTCACCCTAACATCGCCAAAAAAATTGCCTCGGTAAATTCGCTCCTTTACGTTCAAGACAGGCCGTTTTCTCCCGCAGCTTTCCGTTCTCTCTCTGCGACATTCTAAGAAAACTGCTTCATCGGGCCCTCTGTCACTCCTCCTCGCTCGATGGTCGCCGGTCACCCCACATTGCCTGCATCCTTCACGTCCGCCTCGCCCACTTTTTAAACCATCACAATCCAACAATTTTCAACATTATTCACATTCATCCGTTTACTATCAAAATCTGATTCTTCTTTCCTTGCTGCTTTAGTTATATAGATAACTCTTTTTTTTTCATTAAACACATATCTACATAAATGATAATTCAGCAATTTTATTGTTGAATATAAAAATAATCTTGCATAAATAACGTCCAATTCGTAATACCATTGATTCACTGTGCAGTTATGTTTAGAACACAACCCCTCAAAAAATAAGAGTCTTTAAGACAATAGTTTCGATTTAACTGCTATTTTGCACAAAATAAACATTAAAATAAATCTGTAACTGATCATTTTCGAAAATTTTTGAGTAAAGTTACACAAATTTATCATAAATGTTATCTAAAACACCCAAATGCAATCTGAAACTATAATTGTTATCTGCATTTGGAATACACATGACGTATATCCCTTCTCTCGCGTCACTCCCGCTTTAGAGTTACCAGACAGTCTATCTAATTTATGTGTCTCGATATAAAATTAGGTGGTCATGGTTGCTAGGTTACTTATAAAACATTAGTATTTTACTAGTTATAAGATAGTAGAATTATATCATGATAATAATAGGTCAGTTGTGTATAAATATATTATTTACAAGGGCCGGAAAGGAATTATCATAAAAATATGAACAAAATCTAATGCAACAAAATTATTTATTAATAAAAAATATATATTAACTTACTACAAATAAATGTTCTCGATAAATAAGTCTGTCAAGATTTGAGGAATGTTAAATAACAATAAAAACAATAGTGCATACATATTTCTATATTACTAATACAGCCAAGTCAGTGTTTTACACATGTTATTATTTGGTGCCAGATTAATATCTACTATATTTTATGAACACAGTAGATTAAGTAAAATAACTTAAATGTTTTTAGATTCAAAGAAACAATACATCCATATCTTTTACTAATATCTGGTTCAGCTACCCAATCAGATATAGACTAATTTAAATTTAATTATGAATATCTTTACTTTGAGAAACTGTAATACCAAGGTAGTACACTAATACCAAGGTAGTAGCTTCCGAATCTATTTTACAAGTGTCGTAAAATTAGAAACAAAACTTTTACCTCTATATTTGGCAAGTCTGAACCTTGTTAGGTTGTTGAGTAGCTAAACCTGTTATACATCTGAAGTGAATCTAAATAGTTTACCTACCAATCAGTAGCATTAAAAAAAAAATGTATCAACAGGAATATTACAACATAATCAATTTACAAATTAATATTTTTGTATGGATATAAATATAGCTATGGGTTTGAAAATGGTTTTCTTAAATTGGATAACTAATAAAAATTTTTGGGATATATACATAATTACATCAATAATTCATTAAATAGTAGTAAATATATATACACATTGTAAATATTATAGGATTATAAAATAAGTATGAACAATGAACTTTCTACACGACTACATAATAAGAAAAACCTGTAATTTCTACATTGTTTTCAACTAACACAAATATTGTATAATGGAACAATATAATCGTAATTACCTAAAGCAGAAAAAAAAAACAAAAAAAATGTAGAGATGCAGAATAGCCACTTGAAAACAAACCAGACAAATTATTTTGCAAACCAAAGTCTTGTGTTGTTGAAAATTGTTGTCTCTAAGGATGTGAGTAATAAACGCAACTTCTCCTATATTTTGAAAAATTAAATAACCATCAAAAAAAATTTGTTACACATTATATGAATTTTTCTGTCTGACAAAGCTCAAAAAAGAACACTGTTTCAATCTGTCTTGCATTGACTGGACACTGCATTACTTTAATGTGTACCATGAGACGTTGGGCATGTTAAAGATCCCTACCCTCCTTACAGAAAGGAAGGCATTGGGCAAATTTCCAGGATTGTGAGGTAAAACTGCGCCTTAGCGTCGGTGATTGGCCACAGTCGCGTGAATAATCCGATGCTAAAGACACAAAAATTTAAAAAGTGTTAAAAATATACATTTTTTCACTAGTAGCTCGAAAGTTCATTACATCATCAAAATCTAAAGGGGATGTCGACTTAACTAACTCTCTCCAGCAGTTCTTTTCATTTTGTCATACCTTCCGCACCTCATCAATTGTGCCAGGTTTTCTAGGGCTCACCAATAATTAATTTGTTAAATATTCTACTGTTCAGAAATAAATGAAGCAGCCCATGGACAGAAATAATATTCAATCATAATTTTCTAGATAGTGCTTTAGTATTTGACAAGGTATGGCCGGACAGTTTCATATTTAATTTTGTTGTATTGTCTAAACTAAACTTACTGGATTACTTATTAGCAATGCTTTTGACATTGCTGGATAAGAGCTCTCTCAAAGTTAGAAATGTACATCACCCCTTACAACACGAAAACATATATGTGTATGTGCCTCAAGAGCATTCAATTTAATTTTTTCATGGCATATATATATATATATATATATATATATATATATATATATATATATATATATATATATATATATATATATATATATATATATATATGTATATATACACCAACAACCCCAAACAATGGGTTAGGAATATTTGCTGGCAACACTGCCTCCATAATTCAAAATGCAAATCTTAAAACTCAGCACACAACAGATGCAAGGTATCCCCCTGTCACAACAAAATGGTTGTTGGAACATTCAACTAACCCGAAAAAAAGGTGAAGGCAAAATATTTTCTCTAAGACGAATTAACGCCCAATTGAAAAACGAAATCAACAACCATAAAATAGAATACAATTCCAAAGATCAGGCTGTTATATAACGTGGAATCTATTTGGATACAAAGTTAACATAAAGTCATATCAATCAAAAATTAACCAGATGTCGGCAAGACTTCAGCAACTATATTCAATGATCAACAGGAAAACTCCAATGCGAACAAAGGTTTAATTAGGTCATGTGTTTTCATATGCATTTACCATTTGGGTGGTTAGATCAAAAGCAAACATTACAATGTTACAATTACTTTCAAATAGTCTTAAGTGTGGCTTTAAACGCCCTGTGCTTTGTGTAAAACCAATATATACAGTATGAATTTAGTATGTCCATAAACAAAATGTTCAAATCAATGAAAACGTTCACACCAATCTGTTGTTGCAACTGAACTAAATATAGGACAACACAGAATGCATACAGGACTGAAAATAAGACTTTCCCAAGATAGGTATATCACATCGGTAGAGTGGCACTGGGTAATAACCCAAAGTACTTTCAACTTAGATAAATAAACAAATTGGTTTACACTATTTTATTGAATGTATAACTGCAGCTTAGCTGAAGTTCTCTGCTTTGTCAAATACAAAATGAAAGTAACATTTTAAATTTCAATATCTACTCAGCGTTGAATGAACCTTTCTGTCTGCTCAGGTAAACTGTGTCGACTCGGAGTTATCCGTTTTTATGTCATAGTCAGGTCAGCAGCCTCTCCTCGTTCAATTATTAGTTCATGCAAACATGTTTCATAATGGGCTATTGTTAGTCTGGTCAATTTGAGCGTTTAGTAAATTTCCTGTATTGTTTGTTTGTTAATTTCTACCATTTCACACAAATTTAATTTAAAACCTTTTGTATCTAATTTGAGTATGTCAAAATCATTGTTAAATTGATGATTCTGATTCAATAAATGACTTGCATAATTTGAATAAAATTTATTATATTCAAAGCTTCTTTTGTTTTCTTAGCCATACCCTTTCTTCAAGTAAAATAGATGTATTGGCCCACTTGACCTGACCTCTTACTATTGGTCAGCACTTGTTCATTTCCGATGCTATTATGGTAGCAGAGGGCTATGCATCCTTTCTCTTATTAGTGAATTTTTATTTAAAAAAATTCACTAATAGAGAGGTATCGATGGTCAGACTTTGCAAAACATTTTTCAAATGAGCGCCAACTAGAACCCCTAGAACCCATATCCGGGGTCAGTTTCAATATATTATATATATATATATATATATATATATATATATATATATATATATATATACATATATATACATACATATACATATATACATATACATATATATATATATATATATATATATATATATATATATATATATATATATATATATATATATATATATATATATATATCTCGAAGAACAGAAAAACTGGTGTCGAGAATGCCTACCCCGACGTCGAACCAATAGAAATGGCAGAGTTGAGCAGATTACAAGAAACAACTGATGAGGAAGTCGTCCCTTGTTGACTCGGCAGAATGTCCAGAGAACATATATGTATCCGTCTGATAACTCGAAAAATAATTAACTGATTTCAATGAAACTCGGCAAGTGCCTTTCTTTTATTAATGGCTTGGATGAGTTCGTTAGCCAGGAAAATCGCACGGAGTTTTCCGGGACATTTTTAGTTTTCTTTAAAAAAATGTTTTCTCCGAAAATAAAGCTGTTTTAATAAAATTTACTATATATATTGCCTTGGGAGATACCTCACTAAGTACCAAAATTCAACTTTCTAAGTTTATAGAAAATCGAGTTATTCAAATTTTAATTATTTTTTTTTCGAAAAATTTTTTTTCTCCAAAAATTACAAAGTTATTTCAATGAAATTTGGTGAATATCTTGCCCTGCGACAGACCTTACTACATACCAAAATTAAACTTTCTAAGTTTATAGAGAATTGAGTTATTCAAAACATTTAATAAAAATTCACTACCATAACGCACTTGCTGCATCCAGAGTTTTTTTCTTATGCAGAGATAAGACAGGTTCGCAGTCCTTAAGGTGGCAGCCCTCGTTAGTGCTTTCGGGAGTGAAAGGTTAATCCACAATTCCCACAGAAAAAAACTGAGTGAAAAATTCACTAATGTAAATTCAATGGAAGTTTTGAGGATGACCTTTGCGATGAAGGAAAGAACACAAGCTGATACACGGAGCGTCAGAACAATGTCATAGAAAGTGAAATAGACAGGTATCGGCTGAAATGTCTGTGACTACGAGGTTATGTGAAATGGTGCAGACGAGGAAAACATTATAACCTTAAAAATGATGTAATCTTGCAGCTTCTTAAGGTACACAAACATGTTCCCATGCTTGTTAAAGTTACAAATACATGTCCCTTTGTATTATTTAGTGTCTTCAAAATAGGTCTTCCGTTTCTAAGATAATCTGCCTTTGTTGTTTTTGATGGCCCTGGGATACGAAAAAGCAAAATAATGCAAGAATGCATGTACTTATTGCATAACATATTCCAAAATAACAAAAAAGTAATAAATATATTTTGCTGTGGTAACAAAACAAGAAATTAAGATTAAATTGCTTATACGAAGGTTGGAAACTGTTACAATTTGACAAGTATGTATGCTCTATTTAATCAATTTGCCTTATATGCGTTTTAACTATCATAGGTATGGCACACTATGGGCTTTAATAAGAGCAAAACTAATCGGACTCTTATGATGGTCAAAATGCACCTAACACATTTACATTCCAGTTCTGTTGCATTTAAACATGTGAAAACATAATTGCAATTACATGCAGGAGAGGTTGTTTTGAGGTTATGTCTCACAAGTATTCAGAACTAAGTGTTCTATTTCTATGCGAAATTCATGACTTTATAACTTCATGTAGCCATACTGCCTATATTTGGTTAAGTAATTGGCCACAAAATTTCTTGCTAAACCTAACAACATTATTACATCACAGATGTCTAAATTTTAACTTAAAAATTAAAATTTCTTCTGGAAGATTGGGGTGTTTTCACAAAAAATAATTCAGCTAATAATAATATATAAAATAAATAAATTGAAGAGATCTACAATTTCTCTACTTAAACCATTTTTAGCTAACAGTCTAATATACGGTTATATCAACATTATTAAAAGGTTACATTGACTTTAATACACACAAGCCACTAATATGTTTCATGAAAAAATATAACCATGTTAAATATGTTATAATATTAGATAATACTGCTTATACTATAAACAGCAAAGAACCTTAGAATTTTATAAGTATTAAAAAATGATGTACTAGCTGCCCGACCAAAACAATTAATAAACATGCTCAATATATAGCAGTAAAAATGTTGTCTGATAGTTTTATTATTAATAAAGAATCTTTTAAAATATCAACCTTCTAAAAACAATTATGCAATTAATTATATTTCCCATTGTTTACACCTAAAACCTTTCTTTATACATTCAATGAATTCACAACATAATTTAACTAATGTCCAACTGAAGTTTCGGTTTTGGTAAGTTTCGAGTAAAAAATGAGTTTTGGCAAAAGTTTCGGTTTCAGCAAAAATATTGCCGACCGTTGAGTTTGAAGTAATCGGTTCTAAATAAACATAATATTACAAGTTTTGTCTTAGAGGAACCAAAATCATAAAAACATTAATAGTATTTTTGTGACTAAAACAGGTTGAATTGGCAAAATATGTTCCATATCTGTGAAGTTATTGGGGTGCTTCAAAAAAGTACAAGATTTTCACCAAATTACATACATAAAAGTGAACACCAACGTCTTTAAATCATGGCTTCCACGCTTCATTTGTCAGTTAAGCTAAAATGAGTGGGGGTAGGTCCTTTATAGTCTTAATTTGTAGGTTTTATAAAATACAGAGGTTAACACTGCTTGTATAAAAAAGTAAGCTGCAAGCAGTGATACTTTCAAAGTCTTAATGCCAACAGAGATTAGGTCATTGTTTGATAATATGTATCTCGATTTTTACTTTCATGGTCAAAAACTACATTGGCAAGTTTAATCATGGCAATGTGAGTATAAGGATGAGCCACACAGTCGATATTCAAGAAGTGCTACCATGCCGTACATGATGGAAAAAGTATATCGTATGGTAATGGAGAATTTGGTAGTAAGTGTCAACAGAATTTTATCAGAAGAATTAGTTTGTTTGCCCAATCTGGACAAAAATTGAATTAGCAGACTGTTTCTCAAGACTTTTTGACACAGTTTGGGCCCAACCCAAATCACGTTTTTTGCCTTTTTGTCACAGTCCATGAAACATGGATTTTATGCCAAAAAGCAAGGAGGAACAGTCCAAAGAAAAAAAACACACAAGGGTTCTCCACCTTTACAAAATGCAAAAAGTGCTTTGTCCCTAGAACAAGTGGTAGTGACAAACTTTTGGAACTCACATGGAATTGTTTTTATCAACTATTTGGAAAAAAGAAAGACAATAACTGGTTAAATGTTTATTAACTGCAAGTATTTACAACAAAATCAAGGAAAAGATGTCACAAATGGCAAAAAGAAAATTTTGTTCGCCAAATATGGCTCCTAGTGACTTTGCCTTTTCCTAACCTCAAAAAATAGGGCGGCAGTTAAATTTCTTTTTTCAATCCAAGTGACAGTGCTGGTGGATGGAAATTTTGAGGACTCTGATTCATTGAGCTACCAAGAAATCGCTACACTGGAGCATAGGTTGAAGGAATGTACTATTCTGGAATGGCATTCTATTGAAAAATAAAACTGGTGTTTTGGCACAAGCACAAGTTTCATTTGTTAGACCACAAACTTTAAGAAACAATTTCATATTAAAAACACAGACATAGTGGATTTTAGCTACAAATTTGCAATTTCCTCTTATTTGCTGCTGGTTCTCATCAACTTCATTAAACTTGAGCAAATTTGAGAAACTGTTTTAAAGCAGCAGATAGTAAAACATAATTATGAAAAATGTTTAAAATTGACACTTTTTTACATTTTTCCATGAAACACTTATAACACTTCAAATATAAATAAATAACCTACACGTCATGTTTGAATATTACATAGATATCGTTTTCATGATTATAAATATGTGATTGTATTAACAATAACAATGACACTAGCCACATTTTCTGCAATGTTACTGCTTCAATTGACTAATTTATTTTATTATATATATATTGCCAAAAATCGAAGTGCACACATTATTATTATTAATATTATTATTATAATCTTTATAAACATAAAACTTAACAAAATGCTTATGCCATACCAGGGTCTTCTAAGTGTCCGTCTTCTTCTAGTTTTGTGATGAGCTTTATCACCCGATGCCTCTCGTCGGTCTGACGAGCCATATCTATCAATGCTAGTAGCTTCTTGATACCAACAAAAATGCTGAAAGAAATATCAGTAATAGTAATAATAATATTTATTTTTGGCTCAAAAGACCACGTCAAACAGTATACACAAGATTAAAACAAACCAAAAATACATACACATATATGAATATAAAAAAAACTTTGGAAAAATGTCTACTATATAACAAATTAAAATAAACATAGTATAAATAAAATGCATTCAAAATAAATATAATATTATTATGTATGTGTGTGTGTGTGTAGGTTTTGTTTCTTTAACGTCTGCCTATTTCCGCGACTATGGCCAATCATCGACGCCAGGGAGCAGTTTCACCTCACCATCCTGGAAATTTTGCCGAATCCCTGTCTTTCTGTAAGGAGGGTAAGGATCTTTAACGTGCCCAACATCGCATGGACACGGGACCGACGGCTTTACGCCCCTTTCGAAAGGCGGAACGTGCAGACATTCAACTTGCTCAAATACAATGCCAGAACCTCGGTTGATGTTAATGTTACAGTTTGTACTGAAAAGGTGAAAGGAGAACCCTGGGATCGAACCCAGTACCCTTCACTTCAGAGGCACACGTTCTTACCTCTGAACCACCGAGGCTCTAATATTATTATGTATGTTTTATTTATTTTCAATAACAAAGATAGATAGAACAAAACATATAGACACAATATAGCAATTTAAAACTTATCATCAAAATATTCTGTGACATAATAAAAGACATGTTGGCTCAAAATCATCCCCGCCTCTTTCTTAAAGGACTCTTTTTGGCATGCTCTTCAAGACTCATCAAATGTCATGAAACTCAAAAGAAGTAAGTACTCTCAACGCTTTTCTCTGCATGATAAAAACATCTTCCATCTCAGAATGTCCTCCCCATATCAAAATCATAATAATATGCTGTTTTTGCAGTCTCAAACCCAGCTATCTGAACAATCCTCCTTACAAAAAGATTGCTCTTGAAAGCTGCACCTTCATGTCTTTATATGGTCCCTCCAATTTAGGAGTTCATTGAATATTATTCCCAACAATCGTGCTTGTTGAGGATTTGGATTATAAATTGTAGATACATATAGTAAGTATTGATGTTCTTCCCCTCATTTAATTTGAATTCATTTGATTCGAATGATGACCTTGCTTCATCTACAGTGGAGTTTGTTTTTTCTTAGAGCATTTTATGGTCTGTATGAATGTTAAGTAGGTCATATCATCGCCAAAGAGGCAAACATAATATTAATTCAGTATATATAAAAAAGTTGTTACTGATTCAGCACGATTCTATTAAACTTGTCAATATTTTAGCCTACAGATAGCTTAGGTTATTAAGCAAGTGGGCTATCCCAGTCCCTCCACTACCTTAGGTCTATTGTCGCTCACGCCTAATTGTTTAATATTCACCCATCATGTCCAGCCCCTCGCAAAAGTGGATGATTTCTGAGGGTGAAATTTCTGCAGATCTCCTGATGCAAGTTGGATCTTGCTAAAGAGCAGGTACCTGATTTTATCCGCTTTTTTGACACAGTTGACAATGTCCTATATACAGGCCTACCAGCATATTTAGCTGTTACCTATTTAACTCTAAAAGTTTTTTTAGTTCTTATCTCTGAGATGCCCTTTATAAAGAGTGACCTAATCCTGGTAGACTTTGCCATTGCTAAAATGTTTTTGCATCCTTCCAGGTCTTAAGATGTGTTTCAGTGTGCATAAAGAGGTGCCCAGCACAGGCCCTGATCCGATATAAACCGCATCGGCACCCTTCTTGGCAAGAGCATCTGCCACTTCATTGCCATCACGGTCTGAATGCTCTGGTATCCAGACCATAGACACCTCTTTAGTGCTACCCAGATCGCTAAGGACAGTCTTGCAACTCCAAACTGTTTTCGAATTGCAATGGTAGGAGTCAATTGCTTTTATAGGAACTTGGCTGTGAGAAAATATTTAAATCATTTTACGTCTGCAACAGATTTGTTTCATCTCCCTCGCACACATCTCAATGGCATATACTTCTGCCTGATATATGGCTATATGTTTACTGAGGCTAGATGATATTCTTGCCTCTGTGCTGCCCACACATACACCAGCTTTTGCCTCGTTTTGGAGCAGTTTGTGAACCAGCAGTAATCTGCCTCCAATATGATTCCAGTCCTTCCTATCTGAAAGAACAATCCTTGAATAACAGGTCGCTGCATGCCTATGTAGGCATCAGATCTGAAATCAGTCCCAGAACCTTGTGACTTAGTGTCAAGGAGTCTAGTTCTTCTCACACTGCTTGGTTCCGGCATGGTACCGCTGTTTATTTAAGTCCGTAGGTAGCCTCCTACAAGAGCTGGGATATTTGTGTGGCTTCCAGACCGGCTGATGGTGTGGTGCTCAATGTGCCTATTATCATAAGACAAGCTGGTATCTGTAGCTCAGATAGTTTGGCTCTCGTGCTACCATAAAATGCCTTAGGCTTAGCTCCATACGTTATGATAGGTCTGATTACCACTAGATACAGCAAACACATTTGCTAGGGGTTTGTCTCCAAGCTGTTCCCACAGCTGCTTCGGCATGTCTACAGGGAAAAACCGGCGCTGTGGATTGCTTTTTCCTAATGGTATGTTCCAGTTGAGTAACCCCCAGAACATTAACTGCGGGTCCGCGAACGAGATAAAAGAATAGGCCCAAGGTAACTCTTGTCAGTCGTAAGAGGCGACTACTAACTGGAATGAGACACTGGCATGGGTCTGGTTCAGACGAGCCTGGAGGGAGGCGGATATCTCTGGGGAGTGGTATACACTCGCATTTTGAGGCTTCCACTGTTGGATTCAAAATGGACAATTAACCTCGCATGGTTGTTACTCTGGAACGGGGTTCCAAATGATACCACCTTGGGTCAAGCGTTGGCCGGTGAGGGGTCCAAACTAACCTGGAGAGGGTCGAGATCTCTGAGGAGTGGTATTTTGAGGCCCCCATATGTGCTTCGAAACAGACAATTTCCTAGCTTGGGTGATGCTCAGGAGCAGGAATAAGTGGGACGTTGCACAGAGTCTAGCACTGGTGGGTGTCGGGTCTAGATGAACCCAGGGGAGAGCTGGGATTTCTAGTGGTGGATTACATCTGGAGATTAACGCCTTCTCTGTGTGCTTTACAAAGAGCAAACGACCTCGCTTGCATGCTGATCGGGTGTGGGATTCCATATACCACTAGACCTCAATAGTTTGAGGTCTGTAAATCATCCATGAGGAAAGACCAAAGCAGGGGAGATAATACTCCTCCGTGCAGCACCCCCCACAGCTCTGAAGTTGAGCACCTCTATCTGCAGTGAGGTGGTGATGGTCCTGTTGTATAGCATACTTCTGATCCAGCCACATATAGTAGGTCTAGCTCCTCTAGCTGCAGCTGCATTCTATGACAAGGAATACAGCCACTGCTAGCCACTTCCTGTTATCAAAGGAGTGGGTGATTTTCTCAACCTATATAGCAAACATACGGTTTTTCCTTTAGTTAAGTTTAGTTCCTCTTGCTTCGAATGTAAATGTTGTCTCTACTTTTTAATGCTGCTAATTTTTGTAATTATATTAGCTCTGGCTATTTGCAGGCCAACTCTTAGTCAAGCGGCAGTTCAAGTTGTTATGAGTCGATGCTTAAATGGGGCCAGCAAAGATTCCACAAGCGTTTGTGATAGTTAAAGCTATCCAGAACAATGATATCTTCCGGATCTTTTGCTGGCAAGCTTCAACGTGTTCACTGGCTGACAAAACATCTCTTGTAAAAAATAACATGTATTTATAAATTAATATGGCTACATTCATTCACTTAACCTGTTATAACAGTTAACTTTTTATGTCCCATCTCCTCGACCTATCCTATATTCTGTCTACATATTACTTGAAGAGCTTTCATAAAATCACCTATATACGTAACTATGGGTGAGCGCAAGAGAATCTCTATTGATATCTTCCTGCCTAATAAAACTTTCATAACTGCTGTTTACAATGATCTGGAATGTGGCCCTATAACACGATTCTTGTTTTCTTTTTCAAAAAATAAAAATAAAAAATAGCTGTTACAATTAGTTGTTGTTTATACCATTAGGTGTAATATGGAGATGTTGTCTGTTTAAATAAATATATAAAGATCAAACTAGATCCAAATTCATCACAGAGTTATATATAAATATCTCGCTAAGACCAGCGCAGATATTATCGAATGCTGCACACATGCTGGCTTATTAGATACAGATTTTGACTTGGTGGTCTAGTCTAGTACGTTCTAGAGTGATAACGTCACAGGCTCATTGTAGATACCAACGCTTCTCTTGATTAGGCCATAATTCGTAACAGTATTATAATTCGACGTGCAAGAACCACAGTCTCTGCTGCCATTGCTTCTATTTATTAGTTTATCAGATCTCCAGGACTTCAGGTTTCTTTGAGAAAAATGTAAAGATTTTGCCAAACAACTTCATGTTAGTTATATAGACAAGATATAATCTAATATTGTCCATGATTCATCTGCATTTTGGAAATTTTATATAACAACCACTAATGTTAACAGTCTTCCAGCTCTTATGTAGTAGGAGTAACTCACAAGATATTAGCAAAGCTTTTGCTTCTTACATAAGACAATTTATAAAAGATCCTACATTTCTGTCATCATCTTTGGAATCTGAACCTATAGTTGACATTAACTGCATCATTCTTTCTGAGAAGGAAATTCTGTTAGCGTTAGTAAACTAAAATGTTAATAAAGGTGCTGGTGAAGGTCAGATACCTCCTGTTCTCTCTAGAGAATATTCTTATGCTCTCGCAAGACCTCTCAGTATCATGTTCAATCTTTCATTTTATTCAGGCATTTTTCCGGGGGCCTTTAAATCTCTGTTGATATTCTTGTCTTTGAGTCAGGTACTCGATCACATGTCATAAATTAGAGGCACGTTTGTATCATGAAAAGTATTTGAGACGACTGTGATGCCGATTTTCAAATTTTCTTCCAAACCTGACATTTTTGAACAACAGCATGGTTTCTATACAGGTAGCTCAACTGCAATAAACTTGTTTTATTTTACTAATTTTATAATTTCATCATTAGAAAGTGGTGGTAAAGTACACTCTGCCTATACTCATTTTAGCAGAGCCTTTGATTCTGGAAACCATTCTCTGTTAATTCAGAAATTATATGCATATCGCATTACAGATCTGCTGCTGGCATGGCTCCATTCCTTTCTTGAAGGCAGAACCATCAGTTAAAGTGAGTGGGTGTTACTCTGATCTTATATAAGTTACTTCTCGGGTTCCACAAGATTCACACCTTGGGCCACTTCTATTCAACATTTTCATTAATGATACTGGAATGTCCTTCAGGTCACTTTACTTAATGTTTGCAGATGATTTTAAAATTTTCACTTCTCTCTATACAGTTGCTCAAATGTCGGACCTTGCCCATGATTTTGACTGCTTGTCTTCATGGTGCCATACAAATGATCTTAATTTGGATATAGGTAAGTGTTTTATGATGAAGTTTTCCCGTAGAGCTACCTCTCAGTTTACCACTGCAGATTCTGATCATTTCATAGACGGCATCTAATTGACGTGGGTTGATACTGTTTGTGATCTGGGTGTCACGTTGGATTGACAACTTAGAGTGTCACTTCACACTGATGCAGTTACTTCAAGACTTGCAAGAATGTTGGGTTTGATAACTTGAATCACTATATTTTTAGGAGTGTTCGTACATTGACCATTCTCTACTCATCTCGGCTACTCATCCATTATACCGTCTTTATTTGATTATTGTTCAGTGACTTGGTCACCTAACTTCGCTATGCTATTGATAGAACTGAAAATGTTCAGCGAAAATTTATCAAAACTTTGTGTTATAAAAATTCCATGTGCTTTCATAATTATAGTTAGTTTATTGGTTTCTTATTTTGGTCTACATTTCCTTCATACTAGGCGTATTCTCTTAAACCTATGTTTGGTTTACAAAGTTCTCAATAGACTTACAGATAGCTGCAATATCTTATCTCAATTTAGAATAAGAGTTTGTCCATGTACTGTTCATAATCCTGGCATTCTGGGTAGTGAATTCCACTGAACTAACTATGGCAAATACAGCCCTCTCAGCAGAGTAGTTAACAGTATCAACAGCTTTTCTTCAGAATTTGATATGTTTGGCATGTCATACCGCTAGTTTAGGTCAAATGCATGTAGAGTTTTAAATCTGTGAAGTATTGTATTATTATTATTGTTTTTGCTTGCCTAAATTTCTCACTAAGTGAGTGGTGAACGTGTCGCCACCTAGTTCGGAACCAAGTACTATGTTGTCACGCCCGCTCCAAATAACACAGAGTGTTAAAAATAGAGACGGTATACAACTAACTAACAATTTAAAAAATTGTTTGCCCTGGCCCATTTCTACCCCAATATAGGGACAAAGTATGTAAGACTAGATGCATTCTCGCAACAATTAGAACCGTAGACCGGTTTCGCTCTCATTAGAGCTCTTCAGTACGGCTATCGTATAGCCAGTCTTATTTTTGGTGCATTTTTGCTACAATTAGTATGCCGTACTGAAGAGCTCAAATGAGAGCGAAACCGGTCTACGGTTCTAATTGTTGCGAGAATGCATCTAGTCTTACATACTTTGTCCCTATATTGGGGTAGAAATGGGCCAGGGCTAACAATTTTTTAAATTGTTAGTTAGTTGTATACCGTCTCTATTTTTAACACTCTGTGTTATTTGGAGCGGGCGTGACAACATAGTACTTGGTTCCGAACTAGGTGGCGACACGTTCACCACTCACTTAGTGTTTTAAGACTGGCTATACGATAGCCGTGTTATATTAGTATGTAAAATGCCAAGTGTGTTAATAAATATTATTAATATTATTATTATGAAAGGGCAGTGTGCGCTACAGGAAATATCCACACGAGTTACAATTAGCTCACGATCGATGGGTTGGTGACCCCTATATTAAATGAGAGATCCATTAATCAGAGCAATAATATAATTACAATTTCAATATAAGGTAATAGTTTTTAACCCTGCAAAATCAAGCTCAATTTTATATAATCACACAAGCAATGTAATACATTTACATAAGCCATGTAATTTTCTTACTTACCGTTTTCCATGAACTTGTTGTGCAATTTGTTTTAATTCATGACCAGTAAAGACATCAGATGTTTCAAAGACGTTCATCAAATGTTCAGGCTTTGACAAATTGGGTACATGCAAAACTGCAGTAAAGGCAGACAACATTTCCATATCTTCTAGCACTTGCCTAAAATAAACAGTATTAATAAATTAAATTAACAAATATATACAAGAAACGAAAAAATACAACAATTTTGGAGGTATATTTCACGTACATATGTTACATAATTGAAATAAATAAATATGTCATCATTCAAGCTCTGCATAATTTACCATGTAAAAAACCTATTGTCTAAAAACTATTGTAGTTATGAGAATAATCAACAACTATAAAAAAATTACATATACTAAAAAGAAAATCAACAAAAAAAGTAATGACAATTGAGAAATAATAACAAAGAGGTAAGAATCTAATAATCATATCCAGACAGTAGTCACACTTTGCACCCAGAAATGTTAGGCTTGTGCGAGGGAGCTTACACACACACGCGCGCCAACACACACACACATGCGCGCACGCACGCACCGCACACACACACAAACACGGGATAACAATCATAATACACCAGCCTTATATCATTTGGGTGAAAAAATAACTGTCTGAATATGGGCAGGCCAGTGCCGAATGGTGGGGTAGCACACCCCTGTCTCTTAGGAGTGGAAGGGGACCATTTTGCATTCTGTCTAAATACAGGATTGGAACCCATGACCTCATACACCGAATTCTCATGGTTACTGGCCTAACGAGCTCAGCATTCAGTCGCACAATATCAAGAAATACACAACTTAAAAAGGGAGAAATACAGTGCACATACCTTCTGCTGCTGGTGCAAAGAATCAAAAGTTTTTTACCATGTGGTGGTTGTTTCTTTAATAAAACTAAAAGAGCTTGCAGTGTCAAGTTGGAATATCTAGGTCCAATTGAGCCATAATCCAGTAGTCTCTCTATATTGTCTACTAAAATGCAACTTAATTGGGAACGGTATGCATCATCAAATACCTATAAAAAAACAATGTTATAATGAAAATATCCTTGCAAAATAATTAAAGAACTTCTGCTCCTAAGACAATTCACACAGAATTTGGCTCCCCTTTTCTATTTATAAATAAAATAATATAAAATGGATTCTAGGTTTTTAACTGTAATACTTCAAATTATTTATAACGTAAGATATACTATATGTGACATAACAGTGTATTATTTTCACAAAACAATGTACATATAATTCATCTAGTTCTGAATAAATAAATAAAGTTATTTTCTATTTGTTACCAATGTACAGACAAATCATGGTGCCAATGTCTTAATAGTTCAATTTATGGCAAGGTGATGTTTAATGCTAAAATTTAATTACATTACCTTTCTGATATTTAAACATTTTGCTGTTTCAGTATATCCAATCATTTCTTCAGGAGAACATACTTTTACAAATGGGAAGTCTGAATTCTTTGCAAGCTGTGCAGCCAATGCTGTTTTTCCAGAATTGGGAGGACCTTCTAGTAAAACTGACACTAGACCTAAAAATATATATAAATAAGTGAACCTCTGTAAAAATCCTAAAAAGTTATCGAAGATAATATATTCTATATAATTTTTTTCATCAAATTGATCGATTTTTTAACTTTATCGAAATGTTACCCTTTAGCAGCTAGTAACAGAAATAGATCAGGAAAAAAGTTAGGGTGTTGATTGAAAACGGTAGTAAAGTTTTATAAACAAAAAGACACAAGAGGGAGGCTCTCGGGAAGAGGGTACGAGGTACAGGGCTATGCGGACGACATTGTCATCATAGTCCGAGGAAAGGTTACACAGTCAGCGTGGGAGCGCATGCAGACAGCACCGAAAGTGGTGGAAAGGTGGACGGTTGGCCAAGGGCCAACCATGATACCATTTTTGGGGAGGAAGAAGTGGGAGAGTCACAGAATTCTCACTCTATATGGAAGAAACATTCCAATGGCAGGGGGGTAAAATATCTTGGGGTCCTATTTGACTCTAAGCTAACCTGGAATGGTCACATTGAAAAAATCGTGCGTAAGGGAGTTATGACCATAGCTGTCACTAGACGGCTATATGGAAAAACGTGGAGTCTAAGACGCAGTATGGCCCACTGGCTCTACACAAGGGTGGTCAGACCATCGTTAACATACGTGGCACTGGTCTGGTGGCCTAAGGTGACACAATCCAGTGCCAAACCAAAACTAGGCAAGATCCAAAGGATGGCTTGCCTTGGCATCACAGGGGTCATGACTCCAACCCCAACAGCCCCAATGGAGGTGTTGCTGGATCTGCCCCCCCACCCCCACACACACACACTTAGTTATCAAGGGGAAGGCCAGGCTAGGACTATGCTTGAAATGAGGTCAGACTTCACGAGCCCGCGAATCTGCAGAGAAAACAATTCGATACTGGAAATCCCCGACCGCGATCCATGGCGGGGGAAACGCCGGGCCTACCACGGGACGCGCTCGTCTGGTTCACGGACGGATCCGGCGGGGAGCGAGGAACGGGGGCAGGCGTTTATTCGGAAGGACCGAGGGTAAGTCACAGTATTTCCCTCGGAGCTCGTGCAACAGTCTTTCAGGCCAAAGTGGACGCCATCTTGCACTGCGTGCGAGAGAACAAGAGGAGGGGCTACACCTACAAGCGAATCCTCATAGTCACAGACAGTCAGGCAGTCCTTAACGCCCTAAGTAGTCCTCGGGGACGTGGGGGGGGGGGGGGGGGGCAAAGACAATCAAGAAGCTGACAGTCTCGCGAAGAGAGGGTCAGCAGAACCATTTATGGGACGAGAACCGGTCATGGGCATGACGAAGAGCACTGTCACGGGATCCATTAACTCCTGGGTCAGAAACGAACATAAGGTGTAGTGGGCAGGCTGTCCAGGACTCAAACATTGGAAGTCAGTAACTGAAGATCCAAGTTCAAAGAGAGCTGTGGAGCTGCTAAATCTTAGCAGAGGGCAGCTCAGGAACATAATGGGACACATGGCCGTCAAGAAACACCTGCATAAAAAGGGGCGGTTCGAGGGGGCCTGGCATGCGGACTCTGCAGCGAGGGGGAGGAATCAGCCCAGCACATCTTGTGCGAGTGTAAAGGTCTGGACTGCAAAAGAAAACTGATCTATGGACAGACTAGACCAGAGACCGAGCAATATAAAACTTCACCCTAGCAATTGCTGTGCAGACTAGTTCCAGGCACAGTGATTTTGGAATGGGTGCAGTAGAAAAGAGAAAGGGCATGCACAATAAGCAAAAGGCTGCGGTGCTATCGGGGCGGCAAAGAAGCGGACGAGCACTAAGGAAAAAAATATCAATAAAAATAATATACCTGAAGTATCTGTCGCTTTGGCTTGCTGAATAAACAGCATACCATCTTCCAATATATTTGCAACAGGAGCACCCCAGTTGATAATACCACGTACTAGGAATTGTGCTAGAGTTTCTTCAGCTGTACCAAATGCCTATGATAATACAATTTATATACTATATACACTCTACTTTGAGTATATTTTTTTTCACTTACTGGTTTTATATCATGTTCAAGAGCATGAAGGAAATCAGATCTTGTTACAAGCAACTTTTCAATAGCTTCTGGATCAACTTCTACTTTACTAGCTGCCTTAATAAGTCTATTCATTGCTGTAGATTGTGCAGCACGCACCAAACCCTCCAATTCTGCCCCTGAGAAATTTTTAGTTAAATTTGCCAATTCCTACAAAATAAAAAAACCAATTAAACGTCACTAAATAATAAGTAAATTAAGTAGGTTTAACCAACAATATCAGCTTTTCAGTGGATTTTTATTTAAAAAAATTCACTACTAAAGAGGTATCGATGGTGGGACTTTGGAATTTTTTTTTCAAATGTGCGCGAACTAGGACCCCTAGAACCCATATCCGGGGTCAGTTTCAATTTTTATATGTTTATATATATATATATATATATATATATATATATATATATATATATATATATATATATATATATATATATATATATATATATATATATATATTTGTGTGTGTGTGTATGTATCCAACCGATAACTCAAAAAATAATTAACCGATTTCGATGAAACTCGGCAAGTGCCTTTCTTTTATTAATGGCTTGGATGAGTTCGTTATTCAGGCAAATCGGACAAGGTTTTCCGGGAAAATTTTGAGTTTTCTTTAGAAAAAGTTTTCTCTCCGAAAATTACACAGCAATTTTAATGAAATTTGGTGGATACGTTGCCTTGGGAAAGGCCTTGCCACATACCAAAAATGAACTTTCTAAGTTTATAGAAAATTGAGTTTTTCAAATTTTGAGTTTTCTTTCGAAAAAAATTTCTTTCTCCGAAATTACAAAGCTATTTTAATGACATTTGGCGGATATGTTGCCTTGACAAAGGCCTTACTACATACCAAAATTCAACTTTCCAGGTTTATCGAAAATTGAGTTATCCAAGTTAGAAGCATTTAATAAAAATTCACTACAATAACGCACTTGCTGCATCCCGAATGAACTTTTTTAAAATATAAGATATAATTTAATATCTTATTTTAATTCAATTCATCAAATTTAAAACTAAGTTTTTACACCTGATTGTATTTGATGTGTTAATATTCAGATTGCACAGCTTGGTTGATATGACAACAGTACATGGATAAACAGGCTAACATTATGGAAACCATGGGAAACAAAACAGAGCAGTGATATATTAACAAAGATGGGTTTTATATTACATTTAATAAGATTTGGGAAAAACCACGTTGGCCATTCTGCCTTTGTCACAGTGTCCTTTAGGATCTATTGTGGTGCTTATACGTACATTTCTAGAACACTATTCAGCTTTATCTCTTTTATCAGATTCCAGGACCTTAGAGGTTCCTATATTATGTTACTTTCAGTCTTTGGTGTCTCCTCACCTTTGCATTGTCATAGGTTTCATCTTCCTCTTGGTAGAATCTGCACAATACTTCATTTGTCAGACTGATTTGATGCATGTGCCAATTAAACCTACAGTGTCCTATGAATAGACCTACTATCATGAGCTGATTTAAAAAAAATTAAATAGTATCGGTGGTTTGGAAGAAAAAGTTGGCAACATTGTTTTTACATAACCTACAATTCAGATACTGACAAAACAATCAGTTACTCAAACGGACAACTATCATTTGCTGGAGTTAACTTCAGTTCTGCTCCTGCATATTAACTCTTTTCAATTTTGTCGAAGGTTCTTTTATGAACTCTTTGGGATGTCTCTATTGTGGGGAGTTTTTTCCCCATTTCAGTGTTTTGCTGCAATTCTAGGATCTCTTTATGCTTGGCCCGACCAGACAGCAAAAAGGTACATATCAGAAACCTAAATATGCCCTCGTTGGCCAGTTCATTTGCCTTATCAATCTCTTCATGGCCCTTAATGTGCTGGAACACAAGTTAGTGGGATTTTGTTTAACTTCCTAGCCCTATTACGGTTGTCAGACAGTCTTATACTATCTGTTAAGCGCTGCTTGATCATCAGATCATATGGCAATTAATTATTTCGTTATTCTTTGCTGAATATTCTCTGTTACACATTGTGCTGTATGCCTTTGGGCTTGGGATATTGTTACAAGTTTTCCTAAACTTAGTGAAATTTTGTGTGCCTGCCTTCTTTTGTAAATTCCTATTCCAACACGTACAGTGCAAATTCGTGTGAACACAGGCGGATTTACGTTAAATATCGTTTATCGAAAGAAAAAATACAAACAGTACGAGTTTACAAATTTATTGTATTAATCAATGGGGTAGATGTCCCCCTGTGGCTTTTATTACAGCTTTAACTCGTTTTGGCATATAATCAAATTTTTTTTCAATTCTTCGTGATTATGTCATCTCAAAACCACACCTGAATGACAGCCTAAATCATCTTACTTTTTGTTGTACAATCCATTTTTAGCAATCTGATCTTACATATAGACCACAAGTTCTTAATACGATTAATGTCCGGTGAGTTACCAGGCCAGTCTAGAAGGGTATTTTTGTTTTGTTTTTGAAATATTTCACCCTTTTCTTGGAAACACGACACACTGCTAAATCTTGCTGGAAGATTGGTTAGCCGAATGCTTGAACCTGTTCCAGTTCTCTGGACACACACGTTTCTAACATCTCTTTATATTTTTCACTGTCCGACACGCCTTCAATAGGTATAAGTTTCTCTGTTCCCATATATGAAAAACAGCCCCAAAACATCTTTTTGGCTGGACATTTCACTGTCTGGATCAAGTGAGCTGCAGTAAACTTTTCGCCCACATCTTTTCTTACTAATTTTGATCGGTACACACGGTGCACCACAAACTGTGTCTCATCTGCGAACAAGACATTTCTTTATTGTTCTTCTTTTCAATGAGAATATGTTTTGTCAAAATCTTCTTTTTTCTTCATAGCCTCTGCCAGAAGCAGTTTCTTTTGAGATCTAGCAGCTTTTCGTCCTCCCTTCAAAAGGCATCTGCGAATTGTAGAGTTGCGAATCTTTACTGCTGCTTTCTCTGGGGTTCAGCTTGCTATTTCTCAAAAGAAACGATTCTTCTCGGGAAGTTGTTTTTCTTTTTCACCCACATTTCTCCTTTCGCTGAACTTCAACTGATCCAGTCTCCCTTTTTTGTTTAATTATCTTACTTGCAGCTCCCAAGCTTACGGACACTCACTAGGAATGTCTCTTTGCGTCATTGATGTGTGCTCACTAAGTGTAATTATCCTTTCTCTTTTCCTTGGTGTAATGTCCATGATGCGACGAACAGGAAAAACTAGGCAAAGCGTGCTAGTTTTTCCAAAACCGCATCATACATACATGTAACTTAGTTACAATAACTATCAAAATGACTGACACAGACAATAACTTAATGCAGAATGACAGGTTATGGGATATCTCGAAAAACAGCTGTCAGAATTGTCACAACAGTGCTGCCATGTTGAAATAATACAGAAATTACCAATGTTTGCATTAATTAACATAATATATACTTTTCATTACCTTCTCTCATTATAAAAATAATATTGGTTTTAAAATAATTACATAATAGGCATTATTGTGAACTCAGGTCCTGATCTAGCTATTTAGCCACTTCGGGCAAAAATAATATTTGCTGCCCTTTACAATGATTCCTTATAAGTCACCATCATGTTATTCCAGAGATGGGATGGTGCAATTTTTAACCAACTTAAAAAAAAGGAGGTTATCATTTTGACCCGTATGCATGTAATATTGTTGGAATTGTACAGGCCTTTCATTAATTCCCGAACCCCACGTGACCGCTTAAGTTAGGCAACCCGGCATACACGGTTGTACAACCTGAATTAATGAAATCCCTAAGATGCCAGTGTTGCCTCATATTTCCTTTGGGGTTTTATAAAAAATATAAAAATTATAATAAGTTGAAACAGTAAATGTCTTAAATGTATTTATTATTTAGTATTTTTAACAGCAAGTCTGTTTATGTATGGTTTACTGTTATTGATTGTTAAAAAAATAAATTAAAAACATAATAAAATATTACTTTTATTTTGTATAGATATCAAAATTTTGCAATGTACGTAAACAAATTGAGGTCCGATTATTTAAAGTTCTAATTTACAGTTTTAGGAATGTGTATTGTGTAACATGTAACAAATATGTACCTGTTTGAGCAGATTACCGAAGAACAGATTTGGTAGGCCTCGTTCTATGCGATGTCTAATATCGTCAACAACATAACCTTAACATACCTACACTTTTAACTTACGTAAAAACACAATGAAAATGCTAAGTTTTGATAAAACTGTTTATTTTTATTGTCCAACAGATAGAAAATTATTTGAAGAAGGTAAACACTGGTCGAACTTGGAAAATGCACAATATACATACAAAATAACCGTCAAAAGGGAATTGAGCGCCAATGGACTAAACTGTCAATTGCCAATTGATTTAGTAACTTTAGGCTCACTAGTCTAGTGGTTTTGTGGTTACTTTTTGACTGCCAACTCATAAAATCATATTCCACTAAGAGAGAGAGAGACAGTATCTGGTCACGTGGGGTTCAGAAATTAATGAAAGCCCTATATAATATTTATATACGTTAATTTGCGGGGACTTTTGAACGAGTATATCGAATTTCATATCTGTATGTAGTATGTATGTACTATGTATATTTGTTCAAGAATTTCTCAGAAACTACTGATTAGATTGAAATAATTCCTTTTTATCGACTTACATATCTTTCAACGGTGGGCATTTTCATCAAAATCGGTTGAGAAGTTTAAAAGATATGGACCAAAATGTTATATGAAGTCAGTTTACTTTTATGTAACTTTTGTTATATCGACTCTGCAGTTTAGATGAATGAGAAAAAAATACAAATGTTTTTTTAAAATTTAATGCAAATAGAAAAACAATAGGTAATCATGTAAAGCCACAAAATGAACTAGTTGTTCTTAAAAAATAAACAAATTAAATTAAAACACTTTTTTTCTGAGAATATTAAACTCTTCCAGTAACTAAAATCATTTTCTTCACACTTTTTGTTTTGCAAAATTTTTAATAATTTCTGATAAAATTTATACTGTCGCAAACCTTATGTTCTATTGAAATCATAGCCAATCCCGATAACCTTTTTTGTGTCATGGTGAACCGCAGATAATTTTTTTTATTTTCAATTGAGAAAAGCTTATTTCACCACATGCAACTGTTAGTTGTAAAGTCAAAAGAATTGTGAGAGCAATACTGCTATTTGGACCAAATCTTTAATCTGTTATAAATTTTAAAATACTTTGATGAGACAAATCACTATCTAAAATCATACAAAGAACTGATAACTCCTCTGAAAATTCTAATCAATTTATATGAGATGAGTGCTTGTTGGTTAAAATAGTCTCAAGGTGTTCTAACAATGCATCTTTTGGCAGTTCTCTTAAGACATACATGTTATACAAAAAAGCAAAATGTTTACTATGCTCAGTAATCTGGGAAAACCTTAATTCCAAGGAGTTTATAGCTGTATCTATAATGTGAAAAAATACTTCGATCTTATATCTTTGACCAGGATTGGTTTATCATCACACTCGTAACCCAATTCCTTCTTTTTGGATCAAACACAATGTTTAGGCACATTTTCAAAATCTAACACCTCGCTGTCCATTTCAGCAGCTAATGCTTTGGCGTCTTCAAGAACTTGAGTAAAATACTGATCTGAACCTGAGTTTTCAAAGAAAACGTTGCGTGTTTTTTTAGTCATTTAATGACAGAAACTAAGTCAAAAAGTACTTTGCATTAATTTGCTGACAGGATTTATTCGATTCAAAGCTTCGTACCAAATTATTACACAGCGTAAAAATTCTATAGTGCTGAGCACTGTAATTTTTATAAGAGTTTTCTCTCCGTGAAACCGCCCCTCATTTTTGCTGTGCTGGGTATTTACCCAGCCTGCCCCCCTAATACCGGGCCCTGTGTGAATTCTAAAATTACCTTACTGTCAACATCTGGGCTAATTTTCTTAAAGTGCCTCATTCTAGCTGTATGAATGTTTAAAATCTGGAATCTTCCTTCTTCATCTGGTAGACTAATTTCTACCTGGACTTCCAGTCTACCGGGTCTAAGAAGAGCATCATCAATCATGTCTCTTCTGTTTGTCATCCCTGAAATAAAATGTTAGAGTGATCCATTTGTAAAAAATAAAATAAACTGAAAGCTTCAAATTCAAGTTAGTTAAAATGTTAAATGGGAAAGTATTAAAAACTATTCATTTGTTAACAAAACAGAAAGCAATTTTAAAATACCAGGGCAGGTAAAGTAAGTGATAAGAGCTTACCAATGACAAGAATGTTATTCAACTGTTCAACGCCATCAATTTTGGACAGCAACTGGTTGACAACTGTATCATGTACACCAGTATTACCTGCTACGGAACCTCTTTGTTTACAGATAGCATCGATTTCATCAAATATAATTATGTGAAGACCACTATTAGGTCCGGCCTGAAACATAAAATGCAACATGTAAAGACACATCCAGAGACCACGAAAGTTGAAAGCATTCAAAAATAAAATGCATCAATTTAAACACTAACAACATACAAAATCCACCAAAACACAAAAATACATATTTTAAACTTATAGTACTTCTAAAGGTAGAGATCCATTCTAGTAATCACTGGTTCTTGCAGTCACTGGTAGTGAATAATAAGCAATAATACATACTTCGACAACAACCCAAAATCTATCTAACCTCTGCTTAAACTCACCCTCTTTTCTTCTTCTTCAGCATCAGCAAACAATCTTCTAACATTTGCCTCTGATTCACCAACATACTTGTCCAAAATTTGAGGCCCATTGACTATCTTTGGTTCCCTGGCATTTAGCATCATACCTATCTGCCTAGCCATAAGAGTCTTGCCTGTTCCTGGAGGGCCAAATAGCAGGATACCTTTGACATGTTTACAACCCAACTGCTCTACTATCTCTGTAGGGAAGACACGAGATGCAAATGCTCGTCTGAAGATAGCATTAAACTCATTATTTAGACCACCAATGCCCATTTTCTGAAAGTCCCAATCAGGATTGATGACAGACTGACGAACTTGCTTCCTAGAAGTAGTTAGAAGTATATTTAAAATTAGCATACTAATATGTACTAATACAGTGGCCCTATATTAGGGCTCAGGATTTACAAAATTGTGGTTAGTTGTACACAGTCTCTATTTATAACATTTTGTGTTTATTAGCGCTGCTACGACAACATGCCACCTGGTTACGTACCATGATGGCAACTTTGTTGTACATGTTACAATGTTTTCTAAGGCTGGTTACCTTAGCTGAATTACTTTGGATTTATTCGGACTGTAATTAGTATAGCACACTGATCAGTTCTAATGAGAGTGAAACTGGTATGCACTTATAATTTTGGTCAGAATGCATCTAGCCTTCCATACATTTTCCTTGTATTACGGAAGAAAGTGACCTTTTGTATTTGTTAGAGCTGTCGTGACAACATTTTACCTGGTTATGCAAAGGGATAGAGACTCTGTCGTACATCTCACAGTGTATTAAGGTCTTATTAGTTAAAGTTTGCTGACTTCATTTAGACAGATCAGCTACAAAAATGTTGCTTGCTAGTCAGATATATGTTTTAGAGTATACAATTTATTAACCTGTCAATTACAATATATTATTTATTGTATGTTAAAGATCTATCTTGGATACCCTCACCCTACTCATGGTTATAATAATTACAACTACTGCTTTATAAAGTATGCTAATATAAAGAACAAGAATGACTTTGTAAAAACCAAGAATGCGTTTTATAATGTGACTGCATCCTAAAAAAAAACAATTTTGCTTGCTGATGAGGAGTCAAGTTGCATGGTGAGGTAAACTATACCAATATATTTCGTCAAATTTCATTTCATACTTTTGTTTCCTGATCACCTACTTTCCAAATGCTTGACAACATGAGCAGCAAAATAACTAACACACTTCTGTTAAAATCATGCAAAAGTATTTTAAATAATATTCCACATTATGTTTTAAGTTACCCATATCCCCTATTATATATATATATATATATATATATATATATATATATATATATATATATATATATATATATATATATATATATATATATATATATCCTGTTAAGGGATAACAGGTATCACATTATGGAAAACTTAATATATATGTGCAATAAAATTTATTTAAATACTTTGAGAAATTCAAGTGCTTTTTTAGTTGTGGAATACTTCTCAAACAACTGTTGTATAGGACTAAAGTATTGGTTATTAGACTTACCCTTTTGATTTGCCAACAAGATTCAAAGATGTGTTTTCTGCTTTCTCAAATTGCACAATTGAATTTGGAATCAATTGGCCAATTCTTGCCTTTCGGGGTTTTGCCTCTCGTCCTTCTTTAAGAGCAGTAATATTAGCAGCTAAAATAAAGTAGACTTTCAGGGTGTTTTCATCTGTTATATATTATAACAAGTGACTGAGGGCACAGATTGTAAAGGGCAATACCTTTACAAAATTTAGGCAGGAAAACTAGTAAATTTAGAACCTACTATTAAAAATATTTTTTTAAACGTTGGAGGTGCAATCTGAACCACAAATGATCGTGTCAAATAATAAAGTAGATTTCATACCTTCTAAATCTTTAACAACAAGTAAAAGCAACTTCTTGTCCTTAAAGGCAAATGCTAGTTGTTGTCCAACAGTAAATATTTGGTTTGGAAATGTAAGTAAAAATTCTTTTGCCATTTCATCTGTGTCATATTGTTCTTGAGAGGTACTGCAACATATATAATCACATTAGATTTTGAGACAAAAATTAGAAGAGTTAAAAACAGTAGCGAATAATGATTTGTTATGTGGTTCTCCATTATCAGAAGAATAACTGAGATCACATACGTTTTTTTCTGCATGTAATCTGCTTCCAAAATGATAGCCGATAAATATTCCTCTGGTTGATAGGGTCTAACATCCAAATCTTGATTGAGAGAAAGAACTGCCCATTTCCTTTGTGGTAAGCTGAATCCAATATGATATTTCGGTATGGTAGGGTGTGCTTTAATTGAGAAGACATAGTTCTGACCTCCTCCAGTACTGACCAAGATATGTCTAAAACAATTTACTAGTTAGGCAGCCTAATCTTACAGATCTCCTTAGAAAAACTTACTTTACACCAGGTGGGAAGTCGGATTCGTTTACAATGGCACAATTTGTGAGTGACAGATCATCTGTTGGACACTTTGTGACTTTAAAGGTCTGCAAATAATTCATACATTTTTAATATTTAATGGCAGCAGCAAATTATATATCAATAATATAGGAATCGTTGACGTAAACTAACTGAATGAAATAAAAAGATACATACCGCCATTCTTTATAAGCTTCAAGTATAATTTTTAAATTTAGTTCAACTGCAATGCAGAAGAAAGTACACTTGAAAATCAATACTTGAGACGAAGGGTGATGACAAAACTAATACACATAACATAACACATAACCTGTAAAATTTAAAGGAACTGACAATTGACACAACTTATATGTCAAAAACGGTTGTTGGCAACTGACATGTTCGCCAAAATTCAAATTCAAGATACTAATACTAAAAACAGTAAAATATTTCTTTTATTTTTAAGTTGGCGTGAATCTTTGACATAACAAACATATATTTGAGGCAATGCCATCTTAACTTCTTAATAGAACTATATAAAACGCTCATGGCTCATCTATCCAGACCTTGGCCGCCACCAACGTTGCTTAACGTGAATTTAAGCAACTTCGGCATATTAACGGGCTGTGTTAACATTTAATGGTAAATTTACAGATTAGCCCCCGAACGCTTAAAAAAAACTGTTTTCAGAAACCTGCCTCACCCCACCCCCTGGATGCACAAACAACAAGAAAAATTTCTTGTACACACCCCCCAAGGAAGTTACGGGACCAGGAGCGAATAGGGGTGTGGGGAAGTAAGTAGTAAAAAGGAAATATGAGCAGAAAATGCGAAGAAAACGGGTTTGAAAGCTGTCTTTTTCACATCTTGAAGCCATATCCCCCTTAAACCCTGCCTACCCCACACAGCATCCCTATTCCCCCAGGTGCCGTAACTTCCTTGACGGGTATGAACAAGAAATTTTTCTTGTGGTTTTATGCAATGACGGAGGTTGTATGCACGCGCGGGGAAAGGAAAATCCCCACGACGAAGCACCCCACCAACACCGCCACTCCAGCCACCCCTCCCCTGCCACAAGTTGAACTGGTGGGACGGTGTGTTTCGTCGTAGCCATTTACCTTCCCCTCTCGTGCGCATACAACCACCCTCGTTGCATAAACGACAAGAAAAATTTCTTGTTCATACCCGTCAAGGAAGTTACGGCACCTGGGGGGAATGCGTTAATGGTAGCGAATTTTCATTAAATTCTTCAAATTTGTATAACTCAACTTTTTATAAACCTAGAAAGTTTAATTTTGGTGTGTGGTAAAAGTCTTCCCCAAGGCAACATACCATAAACTTTCATCAAAATAACTTTGTAATTTTCGGAGATAATTTTTTTCTAAAGGAAACTCAAAATGTTCCCGCAAAACCTTGTCCGATTTTCTTGGCTAACGAACTCATCCAAGCTATTAATAAAAGAAAGGTATATATATATATATATATATATATATATATATATATATATATATATATATATATATATATATATATATATATATATATATATATATATATATATATATATATATATATATTAGTGAATTTTTATTTAAAAATCGTATCGTAGAGAGGTATGGTAACACTTTGCAAAAAAAATTTCAAATGGGCGCGAATTAGGACCCTTAGAACCCCTATCAGTGCTCCTCACAAGCACCAAATTTCCCTTAGTGCAGGTAAAACTTTTAATATGTGTCTGGTAGATTTGCAATGTTCGACATTTCAATTCTATGTTTAAAATATCAACCAAGAAGATCCCGGAAAGGGTAAATTTTCGTAGTGTCGCGAAGCCCAATGTGAAAGGTATGTTAATTTGTGTCATCTTCTGCGAAATTTTCTTGTTTTAGTTTATGGTATGTCTATTATGTGGAGTATCAGCTTATCAACAGAGTTAAAGCTGATTGCATGTTGCAGCTCAATTACTGAAAAAAATTAGGAACCCTTCCATTAAAGTACGTACATATTATTTGCCACCTAGTGGTAAGAAGCTGAACCTTTGATCAAATTGGGTCACATTTTGTTTTTGTACCTTCGTTCATTATTTTTTATCCTTCCTGGCCTGAGTCAAATACTAATTTATTATAGTATTTGCCTAATGTCGCCTGAGCAAAAATATCAATAGACCCAGGTATGATCTTAAATATAGCATCTAACGAGAAATAGTACAACTAACTTTAATTGTTCCTGAGTAGATTTATCCATCTTTCAAATCATTGACCTACAGGGAACACAGAATTCTTTTCTATCTTTGATTGAACCGCTTCATACAGGTTGTGCTCTGCGGTTTGTAATCCGAATACCAATATTAAAATTAAAATCACTACAATAACAATAAGTACGAAGACAAGTAACAACAATTTTGTATTGAATCTGTCAATCAACCTGATATCCTTGTAATTTTTTATTATTTGTGTAACTAACTACTCTATTAGTTGTTAAAGGAATGAGTGAATTAGTTCAAGGCATCTAATGCTGCTACATTTACCAGTGTGTTAGGTATATGAGTTGGTAAGTCAACGAACTGACGAATCTTGAGAGTTTTCAAATAATTTATAATCTTACAAGGCGTACCTGACAATAGGCAATTTCCTGTTTTAAATGTGTTACTATTAAAAGCGTTTAATGGAAATGAAGACAGCCTAAATAAATAAATCCGGTTTTAAATGTGTTGCGCATTTAAGTTCACTAGGGACTAAGTAGGTTCATTTCTTTAAATGCAGGTGTATAATAGCCTTTTCAGAAGGTTATGTATCTAGGCATAATTTATATACTATTGTTACTTTCACTTTTTGCGTCATTTTATTATGAAAAATTCAAATTTATTTATAGCTTTATTTACGTCTTTAATCTCTAATTTATTGACCAAACTATTTCTTTGTTGTATAAGATGTAGGGAATGTTTTATCTTCCAATATTAATGTAATACCTACTAATATAGTATTTAATACTTTACTTATATATTTCTAGCAGAATCCTTTTTAATTAACTTGAAACTATAACTGATTTATAAGGTATATCAAATCAATTTATGATTTAAGAAGTTAGTCTCTTGTTATTATATAAATTACACAAATATTTTTTAGTAATCATTACAAGTGTAAAGTCTATTACTAAACTATATATTAATTTTTATAGACATTAAATTGTATTTATGTTGCCAATTTGATTTTAATAGAGCTTTTAAATTCTAAATCTGCTATTATGCAATGCAAATCAACAATACATCATTCATAAGAAATAAATTAGGATTTTCCAATGTGTGATACACTATTATTTTATAGTGCCTCAGGATAAGTAATACAGTTGGTACAATTTGGTAAATAGTGTTTTCACAATTATATATATATATATATATATATATATATATATATATATATATATATATATATATATATATATATATATATATATATATATATGTGTGTGTGTGTGTGTGTGTGTAGAGCATTTTTTATTATCTAAATTAAACCAAAAATCAATCTGCAATTTCTGCAAATAGCTATTTAACCTGTAATAAAAAACAACAGAATGATATAACAAAATCATAAGTTATGCTAATTTGCTTTACCCAGTTTTACAAAAAAGTTCGGGCCGCAGCAAGTGCGTTATGGTAGTGAATTTTCATTAAATGCTTCAAATTTGAATAACTCAATTTTATATAAACTCAAAAATATGAATTTTGGTACGTAGCAACGTCTTTCACAAGGAAACACAATCACCAAATTTCATCAAAATAGCTTTGTAATTTTCTGAGATAATTTTTTTTCGAAAACCTAATTTTTTTCCCCAGAAAACCTTGTCCGATTTTCCTGGCTAACGAACTCATACAAGCCATTAATATAAAAAAGATTCTTGTCAAATTCCATAATTTCATCAAAATTGGTTAATAACTTGCGGGTACATATACACACACACACACACACACACACACATATATATATATATATATATATATATATATATATATATATATATATATATATATATATATATATATATATATATATATATATATACCCACTGAGCAAGGTATGATTGCATTAACATTGCAGAATCTTTTCCAAAGCAAGTGTAAGTTTGATAGATTACTTACAGAAAGCCTCTGTGATTTTTATTTGTTTACGTGGACTGCAGTTTCGAACAGTCCTGGTTCACTATCAGCACGCTACTGTCTCTGATCGTTCGTGTGTGTTCTGTTTCTAAGATTGTATGTGACATCTGCATGTTTAGTGCACAAACTAGAAAACATAAACAAACACTCAAGACTCGCCTCATTTGACATAAGAAATATGTACACCAATATGCCAATTAGTGAAACCACAAATATAATTGAAAATAAAATGCAAAATAACAACAAAAAACAACAAATCAACGAAATATTAAATATCATATTGAAACAAAATGACTTCAACGGAGAATACTACATCCAAGAAGACGGACTACCAATGGGATCGCCACCATCAAGCATTATGGCAGAAAGATACATACAAAAGTTAGAAGATAAAATCAACACCATCATAAAAGAAACAGACTGAAACATCAACTGGATAAGATATGTCGATGATATATTAGTAATATATGACAATCAAAAAACCAACATAATCAATATCCTCGAAAAAATAAACCAAATCGACAACATATAATTCATAATAGAAAAAGAATCAAACAACACCATAATCTTCCTAGACTTAACACTAATCAGAAAAGAAAAAAATTTTGAATACAAAATATACAGAAGACCTACAGAGACAGACATCGCTATACCTAAACACTCAATACATCCACAAAAAATGGCCGCATATAGATACTTCATAAACAGAATGATAAATGTGCCACTACATTATGACGACCGAGAAAAGGAATACAACATCATGATACAAATAGTACAAAGAAATGGATAGAACAAGAAAAACTAGTTAAAGAAATAAAAAACAAACAAATCAGCAGAAACAAACACAAAATACACAACATTCACTTATAACCGTTACATCAAAAAAATAACACAAACGCTCAAACAATATGACTTAAAAATGAGCTACAAAACCAACAACAAAATAAATAAAAAACAGAACACAACCCACATAAATTAAGCGGAATGTATCAAATAGAATGTAGCACATGCAATAAAAATATAGGAATGACAAAAAATTAATAGCAACAAGATTCAAGGAACATATAACAGCATTAGATAAAATCCACATACCTAGCTACAAATCAAACGTAGCTACACACATTCACAACAGAAGACACCAAAAACCAGATATCAACCAATTACAACTAATAAAACATACTAAAGACCACAAAAAAATTAAATCTGGGAACAATACTACATTCAACAAACAAACAATAAGAAACAATTAATCCCAGAACAAATCCAAGTGCAAACATTTAAGGAAAAGATAATAAATCCATACAAATAGACAAATTATCTTACTACAATAATGGAAACCAATACAATCGACATAAACCGATAACACAGAAACTGCAGTCCGCGTAAACAAATAAAAATCGCAGAAAGTACAACAAACAAATAAAAGTGTGTATGTGTGTTTATATATATATATATATATATATATATATATATATATATATATATATATATATATATATATATATATATATATATATATATATATATATATCCTTAATAATAATTTTGTTAATTTTAATTGTCATGGAAATGAAGACTTAATTATAATAATTTAATTGGAATGTTTGATTTTAGCTACAATTAGTGAGAATAAATTAGAAGACATGGCTGAAGACGGCATAGATTTGTTAAGAGAAGTATTACAAGATGTACAACTTAGCCAATTTTTAGTACCTTTAAGAGATGATCTGCAAGTAACAAGATTAGACCACTTTGACTATGTGAAAGCAGAGGATTTGGAAAATATAGGCTTAAGTAAACCAGGTAAGAAGAACATTCAGTTTATATATATATATATATATATATATATATATATATATATATATATATATATATATATTAGGTTTTTTCGTAGCGATTGTCCGAAAAAAGCAATTTATTTATTTAAGTGGTACAATTATTTCAGTCTTAAAATTTATTATAAAATATGTGATTCAAAACAACATGTGAACAACTAGAGTTACAGCGATTGAATGAAATAATGTTCTACAGAATTAACATAAATGCAAACGTCTGCATCAGCACTCTTACACAGGTCACTAAACTGATGATGCAGGGTTTCCGGATTCGTCGTATTTTGTATGATGTTGAGAATATACAGGGATGTAACTCCTCCACCCTTAAATCTTTAACACGTCCTCATGTTCGGACACTTCTTCTGTTTGCGTTTGCCTGTTGGACTTGTATAGGATGCTCTGAATTTTTCTTCTTAAAAGAAACAGAAGTACAATGGTAACAGCGATGGATATACCAATGGTAATGCCTAAGTGGGAATACTGCATGGACGGTCGGAGATGAAATGGATGCTGTTGTATTTGAGACAATGCTTCTTTTATTCTTTTGTTTTCTTTTAGATGAATTGGCTTAAAATGGATATGATGTTGAGGTGTCGGTTGCAATTCTTCGACTTCTATGGGTTGTAGCGTCAAATTAGTAGCAACGTCTTCATACATTTCCTGATTGATCTTGACTTTGCAGGAATTGAGGGATGTTACTAGACCGTTTCCCTGGAAGATTTTTCGTTCTAACGATGTTTCGCAATTTTCGACAATAGTGGTTGCTGAGCTAGTGGATATTAAGATCTGACCATTCTGCAGCTGAGTTGATATTTCGTAGGGGTTCATTACTTTGGCAGAAGTGCAATTTTGTAAGGTGTCAAGCTGACAATGTTCTTCTCGTGGGCGATTATTGCATATAACCACGTATTCTATAGAGGGGCACTTCTCTTGGGTCCATAAGTTTGAAGAGGGTGTTTCTAAATAGTATGAGCTGGGTGGTACCAGGAGAATATAATTTTGTGGTATAGGATAAACACGAAAATAAGAACCAGGATTGGGATGTAGGATAGGAACTTTTAAAAGGCATACAATCATATCCTTAACCGATAATATATGAAATTTGGTAAATTCTACAACCTTAAAAACATGATTTTTGTCAAAGTCGATCAATTCACTTCTGTCATGACTTAACTTCAAGTGATCAATAATATTTAACAGATCACTAGTGGTAAAGAGCTCTATATTAGTAATTTCGTTAAAACTTAAGGAAATGGTTCTTTGAATTATCTCTATATTATCGAGTAATTTAACAGCTACGTGAATTTGCAAATGAATTTTACTCGACAATTCTCTTTCGCTATCTAAAGTGGAAAAAGTCTGATAAATATGATCTAGATTTTGATTAATAATTTTTTGGTCCTTTTCGTACCTTTGTGTGATTATATTAGCAAATGAATTTAAATTATCAATTTGGGTAATTATATCTTCTTGATTTTGGAAAAGGTTATCTAAATTTTTATTGATTTCTTTCAAGTCTTCTTGGTCGAGATTTCCTGTTATCATTTTAATTAAAGAGCCTGCTCCGTTTATTAATCTGCGTTTAGTTCTGTGCATTGATAGTTTTTGTAGTTCATTACTTAATCGTGACAAATGGTCATCTAAAATTAGTAAATATCGTTCGTTACTTGCAGACATTTGTCCAGTGTTTAAAAATTTAGAAATGTTCGAGTATTTTTGCTATGCCTAAATACTCTTTAAAATATCCGTTAGTTTTTATCGGTGTTATTTGAAGTGGATGGACCAGGTTGAGGGCCATCGTTGTTTGTAGTAGTAGTAGTAGTTTTGTCCTGTAACGAAAAAGTCTTTCTTACTCTTTTTATGTTAGAAACGTGAGCTTTTGCTTTTGGTTTAGAAAATGTAACAATGTTTTCTTTTTGTTTAGGATGTGATCGTAATTTATAAAGAGGATTTGTTTTTCTTACTTTTGGTACTCTAATAGCTAGTTGTGTCGTTTCTTGTAAATCTGGTGTCGTTTGTCTGTCCGCATTTGCTTTAGAAATTCTTTTGTCTCCACTTACTTTTTGTTTCTGATATACACTGTCGAAGAAAGGCATTATTTCTTTGAGCCTATTGTTATTGTATTCTTCGTAAAGGGTAGTTTCAGGTGTGACTGTTGGTAAGTCGTCGTAGGGGCCGTATAGTAATGTAAAAGGTGAATACCCAGTTGTCGAATGAATAGACTGGTTGTAAATAAGGGTTGCTGTTATCATTAGGGTTGCAGGCCTCTCTTGTGGGTTTTGTAATTTAAGAATTCGCAATTTTTCTACAAGAGTTCAGTGCAGTCGCTCTACTGGTGAATTTGAGTTAGGATTTTGGGGGGTTGTTATGTGAAGATTAATATTAAATAGATTACAGTATTCTTTAAGGGTAGTATTCGAAAATTCTTTGCCAGCGTCAGCTACTATTTTTAGGGGATGATTATGATGGGAAAAATAGTGTCGAAGTTTATTTAACACGGTAATTGCGGATCCATCAGTTATATAATATGCTTGCGCATATTTGGAGAATAAATCTATGATGGTTAGGAATTTGCAATTATCGAAACTAAAGGTGTCAATGTGTATAACTTAAAAAGGGCGTTTAGCTAGAAGGGGACCTGAAAATGGTGGTTTGTACGGATTTCTTTCGTATTTGGTCTGAAGGCAAATTGAGCATTTATTAATAAAAGCGTTTATATAATTCTTCATATTAGGCCAAAAATATTTTTGTTTTAAATGTTGATAAGTCTCGTTAATGCCATTGTGGTTTCGTGTGTGATATTCGTCTATAATTTGTTGTTGAGTTTCTGGTTTTTCAACGTCTTGTAAAAATTCGTTAGATTTTATTATTTTAACAGAACTATTAAATAATGTTGAAGAAACAGCAGTGAAATATTTGAATAGTCTATCATGTTTACAGAAAATTCCGTACGTGAATTTTGGATCAATAAATTGTTTCAAGAAGTCATTTATTTGTCTTAATTCGTAATTGAGTTGAACCTTTACATGTATTGTTTCAAACTTGAATATTTTTAATTTGCGTGTGTCATATTTTGGTCCGTAATCTAAAATTATTCGTCTGGAAAAATAATTGACTGGATTTTCTGATATAGGTATTTTGAAAATTGGATTTTCTGCAGACGAGTGTTGTGTCTGTGAGTCATTGCTTTCAGGTAGGTTATTAGTCGTGCTGGTAGAGGCATTGTTTGCGTCGTTTTCTAGTTCGTTAATTATTTCTCTTTCTCTGTCTTCGTCAGGGTCTACGTTATTAATTATTGATTCCAGGTCAAAGTCGTCTTCAATCGCGTTAATTTCGATTCGCGATAAGGCATCAGCCACTACGTTATCTTTGCCTTTCTTGTATTTTATCTCGTAATTAAATTCCTCTAATCTTAGTCGCCATTTAACTAGCCGAGAGTTTGGTTCCTTAATTGAAAATAGCCAAACAAGCGGTTTGTGGTCAGTTTCTATAACAAATTTTTGTCCAAAGAGATATGGTCTAAAATGTTTTGTATTTTCTACTATGGATAATAACTCTTTTTCAATGGTCGAATAATTTCTCTCGGCTGAATTTAGTGTTCTTGAGTAAAACGCAATTGGTTTATTATTTTGTGACAATACTCCACCTATAGCTATATTGCTTGCGTCAGTGGTTAAATGAAATTGTTTAGAAAAATCGGGGTAGGTCAGGACAGGAGAATTTGTAATTAATTCTTTTATTTTTTGAAATGCGTCAACGTATTCCGGGTCGTGAATATTTATCTTGGTATCCTTTTTTAAATATTTATTGATGGGGAATACTACTTTAGCGTAATTTGGAATAAAGCGTCTATAATAGCCTGTTAATCCTAAAAATGCTCTTATTTCTTTACTTGTCTTTGGTATTGGATAATTCTGAATGGCAGTTATTTTTGATGGGTTCGGTTTGATCCCACGGACAGTGACCAGATGGCCTAGAAATTCGACCTCTTTACGCAAAAATTCTGACTTATCTAACTGAATTTTTAGATTACACTCTTTTAACTTATCAAATATATTTTTCACGTGACAAAGGTGTTCCTGAAGGGATTTCGAGAAGATAACAATATCGTCCATATATACGAAACAAAACTTGTATAAATATGGTCTTAATACATTATCCATTAGGCGTGAAAAGGTACTAGGAGCCCCCTTCAACCCGAACGGCATTCGGATCCATTCATAATGGGTATTATTTACAGAGAATGCTGTTTTTTCGACACTGTCAGGATCCATTTCAATTTGATGGAATCCTTGTGCTAGATCGAGAGTCGTGAAATAGGAGCAGCGTCCTAAATTATCTAAAATTTCTTCGATACGAGGTAATGGGTACTTGTCATCGATCGTTTTCTCGTTAAGTTTACGATAATCGATCACTAAGCGCCATTTCTTTTTTCCAGAAGCGTCTTGACGCTTCGGGACAATCCATATCGGACTTGAGTAGGGTGATATTGAGGGTCTAATTATTTTGTTGTCTAAGAGTTTTTGAATTTGGTTTTGGACTTCTTCACGTAAATGAAAAGGGTACCGGTATGATTTGGTGTGAACAACTTCATCGTCTTTAGTTCTTATTTTATGTTTAATTGCATTGGTGAAAGAGAGATCTGAGTTTTCATGATAAAAAATATCATTATACTTTCGACACAAATTAATAAGTTTTTCATATTCTTCTGTATTTAAATGATCTGTTCTTAAAACTTTTGTTACATCAAAATGTTTTGAAATTTTAGGTAGTTCGTCAGAGTAATTTTGTAATGGATCGACATCTATTTGTTCCTGAAAATGTATTTCTACAAATTTTGAATTTGGATTTTTCTTTATTATGGGCACTCTACAATATCCATCTTTTGCTTCGGCTATTGACTCGTGAATTAAAACATTTGTTTCTTCAATACGTGGTAAAACTACTGTGCCTTTTTCTATATTTACAGGGACTGATACATAGTTTTCACAAATTTGTTTGAAAGGTGTAAAATTCAGTGGATTAATTTCAAGGTAAAATGGTATTTTTTGGTTTCCTAGAGTTAAAATTTGTTTATTATAATCAATATTTCCCTTTAATTTTGTAAGATGAGCTGACCCTATAAGCGCGTCAAATAGATGGTGCCATTGCATGACACGCATTGGAAATTGGTAATTAATATTAAATTCTTGTAAGATAGGATACCTTACGTTGTCTTCACCATGGGTTATCTGGTTAACTGATTTCATTGAAAATGGTTCCTTATAAATAAATTTTTTAAATAACTCGTAAGCCGGTCCTGGATTTATGATACTATCTGACGCTCCGGAATCAATCAATACTTTTAAATTTAGACTTGGTATGACAAAAAACGGCAATTTAGGGGTATTAACAATATTATTTATATCTAGATAGATTAGTTTTCCGAGGCTGTTTCGTGAAAATCCCGATTTGGATTGGTGTTGTAATTTGTAAAAGTTTCAGTTGGTTCAGGAAATTCTAGTGGCTGTATATTTTCGTCAGAGAGTTGGTCGTCATAAGGGTATTCGTTAGAATGATCTAGTGGTAGGTACTCTTGGTTAAAGAGTTCTTGATGTTGAAACGTGGGCCTAGATTGGGGTATAAAGTGGTTTCTTTGGGGCATTTGTCGCGTATTTCTTAAGGGAGTTTGGTTGCTTATTGACATGGGTGTCGTTCCTCTACTTAATTGAGTTGGAACGTGTTGTATATTTCTATTAAAATTTTGAACGGGTCTTATGTTAGAAATTGGTCGAGAAGGAAACGGTTGCATTTGTTGTGTGATTTGTTGTGGTTTGTTGTAAATTTGGGGAAATGCTGGTAATATTGGTTTTTGGGTATACGTCTGTCTATGTTGTACAGGTGTGTTATGATTTGTTTTCGTATTATTTTTGTTTCTCAGGCTATTAATGAAATTCGACTGTATAATCTCGTTATCTATCCTATTACATTCCAACATAAGTGAATCAAGAGTATTAACACTAACTAATCTAAGATGTGAGAAGTAAGGTTCTATTACACCCGCTTTAAATGCTGCAACTGCATTTTGTTGATAAAATTCTTTCTTGTACGTTTTTACATCGTTTACTAAGTCTTGTATATCTACATGTTCAATTAAAATCTTTAGCTTTTCTTTAATTACATTGAAATATTCCTGAATAGTTTGTGATTTAGTCATAAAGCTAGTATTTAAATCATTAAATAAAAGATTTTCTGAACGGGGGTCTGAAAACTGGTTTTGTAAAGCAAATTTTATATTTTCCCATGTATGGTTTTCTAAACTAATTAACACGTCACGAGCGTTACCAGTGATTTTAGCTTTTATAAATTCAAGTAACATTCGATTTGCGTGTGTTTCGGCTTCTGGCCTTCTATAACTAGTAATATAAAGTTCGCATTGTTTAATAAAATAAGCAAGATGCTTCTGTCCACCGGAATATTCGGGGATCATGATAGCAGCTTGTGAAAATTCGGCAATGTGATTATTTGCCATTTCTAAATTATTTAAACTTGATTGATTAAAATTGTCTTCCTCTAATTCTAATATAGGTTCTCTTTTCCTAATAGGCGATCTATCTCTTATCATTACACAACATACATGAACAAGTAATGGTTGTTAAGTATTACAGGGTGAATTGAAAAATAGAGCGCGAATAGGAATTATTGAACAAAATTATATAAGGTATAAATGTAAAATAGAGACGATATGAATGCACAGATAAAAATATTGGAGGAAACTTACAGGAAGCTCATTGGTACTTCTGCTATTGGTTTCTCGCTGATTTCCCTCTGGCAGTGTGGACTGACTTGCACTGGTGTGGATGTTCGATGTTGCACATAAACTTTTAGAAAAAAGACCGAAACTAATTTTACGAAGACTTAAAGCTTGCCAAAATCAGGTTTCGATGTGCAATACTGTTCTATGCAGCGCCAATTAGGTTTTTTCGTAGCGATTGTCCGAAAAAAGTAATTTATTTATTTAAGTGGTACAATTATTTCAGTCTTAAAATTTATTATAAAATATATATATATATATATATATATATATATATATATATATATATATATATATATATATATATATATATATATATATATATATATATATATATATATATATATATATATATATATATATATATATATATATATATATATATATATATATATATATATATATATATATATATATATATATATATATATATATATATATATATATTAGTTTCTCGCTGATTTCCCTCTGGCAGTGTGGACTGACTTGCACTGGTGTGGATGTTCGATGTTGCACATAAACTTTTAGAAAAAAGACCGAAACTAATTTTACGAAGACTTAAAGCTTGCCAAAATCAGGTTTCGATGTGCAATACTGTTCTATGCAGCGCCAATTAGGTTTTTTCGTAGCGATTGTCCGAAAAAAGTAATTTATTTATTTAAGTGGTACAATTATTTCAGTCTTAAAATTTATTATAAAATATGTGATTCAAAACAACATGTGAACAACTAGAGTTACAGCGATTGAATGAAATAATGTTCTACAGAATTAACATAAATGCAAACGTCTGCATCAGCACTCTTACACAGGTCACTAAACTGATGATGCAGGGTTTCCGGATTCGTCGTATTTTGTATGACGTTGAGAAGATGTATATATATATATATATATATATATATATATATATATATATATATATATATATATATATATATATACATATATACATATATACATCATCTACTGTGGATGATTTTACAAGCTAATTCATAATTTGTTTTGTTAAATTACTAATACAAAAGGTCAGATTAAGCCAAATTGCTGCCTGTGGAAGATGAAGTGGTTACAGTTTTGCTTCAAATCAGTCTGGAGACACTCCTTCCATTTCTCATCAAGCTGTATAGGGGCACTTCTTTAGCTTGGAGCTATCTTCCATCGAGCTGTACAGTGATTAGGCGAGTCTATGTACCCAAATTGGGATGTAATGACCCTCAACCTAAATTGCTGAGACCTCTCAGCTTAACTTCATTTCTTAAAGGATTGAAAAAATAGTGGACAAGCACATCAGGAGAAATGTTTTGAACATAAACCCCCTTAGTATCCACCCTTTTTCGCCTACCAAACTGACAAATATACCAAGGCTAGCCCTCTACAACCTTGCCAAGAAAATTACCCACTCCCTGGATAAAAGGAAGGTAGCAGTGGTTGCATTTGTTGAAAAAGCAGGTGCGTTGAGCAATTCGCTACCCAACACTTTTTATAAAGCAATTGCAGCTAGGGGAGTTGAACCTACCATATGTAGCTGGATCAGAAGCATGCTATTCAATAAGACCGTCACCACCTTGCTGTCTACAGACGTAAACAAATAGCAGACAGCATGCCAGAGCCAATCAGCATGGGAAGCTAGTTGTTATCGAATTAATAATTTAGAATTTATCGTCAAAATTGTGGAATTTTAAGCTAAAATTTTTGCAGTTGGCTTCTCATGGTTTTTTATGTTAAATGAGGTGGTGAAGGACAATAAAGTGATTAATTAATAAATTAAGAGGGTTAATTAGAATTACACTTATCCTTTTTGGGGAATAATTTTGACTAAAAGCTCATATTTTTCAGACCCCCAGTGCAAAATTATGTGTGGCAGCTAACGATAGTTATTAATTTGCAATCTAGATAACGGTAGAATTATGTATGCTGTTTAAGTCAGAAAGAAAAGCAAGGTTTGAAAAACTATTTCAATAATGAACATTCATTAAAATACAACAATAGTCCTTATTAATCATATAAAAACACAGACAGTAATAAAAAAATGTTACGCAAATCAAAAAATGGTTGAATCAATTAGACAGTAAATTTCAAAAATATCTTATAATTTAAGAGGAAACATTCTTAACTAAGTTTTCGATCTGGCCGGATCGTTTTGAATTTTTAAATGCATGCCCAGCTTAATTAAATCAGATTTTGTGAACCTGTCCTTAAATTCCCAAGGAAATATTAACAATAATTATTTAAAGAGCAGGACTCTAGTTTTAAATTGGCAGCATTTCTTTGTTCACTAATGTTAGTAGGAAAAGGTTACTTGACATTTGATAACTGTAGACACAATTATTAACGATAGTTTAAACAGAAATAGTATTAATGTCATACGAAAAAGACAGTAATTAAAAACAAGATTGGCAAAAAAATCTAATATAAAATAAAAATCAATGAAATGGCCCTGCTAGTTGATCTATTTGCTCTCTAGAGAATTTTTATAGGTATGATTGGAGCTAATAAAATTTCAGTTCTCGTCAAGAAAAAGTCACTTGCTCCTACATACTTGATTACCAATTCTCATTGGCAAAAAAGTCGGGCTTGACGCTAAAATCTACATCCCAATATTAAGTAGTGGAATGTACCAGACCATAACCAGAATATGTAACGACATGGCAGCATTTGCCCTACAATTATTCATTCATCAGCTACAACGAAAATCATCGATTCGGCCACTAGCCCAGAATATGTAACGATATGTAGGACACTAGCCCAGAAAATCTTATGTGTTAGCCAATACCCAGGTAATCATATATTTCGGGCAGTACCCAGGGCCTCTGCTATTTTAACAAGAAAAATGCCCTGTAACTCGTGAAACTTATATAGAAAAGAAAACACTTATCAAAACAAAAATTAATGACGCTTTTCATTCACAAACAATCGGCTGGAGCGACCACTAATGCAACTTTTAATTAGGAGTACATGACTTGCGGTAATTTAATGAGGTAGTAACCGAAATTTTCTGTGCACTCAGATATTGATTGTTTGCACTCCCAGGGGAATTTCTGACCTGACGCCGCTGTTACATGTATTTATAAACTCCCAGTCCTTTGTCTAAATTGAAAATTTTACCAGGGAGAAATACTCGAGTGTGATCGGCTGAAGCCCAGTAGAGACGGGCTGTAAATGAACTGCTCATCAGAGAAACATCAACACCATTTAAAACCTGCAACGTCCTGCCTGGTTCTGAGAAATCAATTTGAAATAATATTTTAAAAGACGGAATATTGATTTTCCTTGTTCAGACGCTTCAAGAGCATAAAAAAAACACAAAGATGGCTAGACGCAACTGCGCCTGATATTCTGATATTTTTAAATGAATAGTCTATTGTGTTAATATCGACTTTAGGAAATTTATCTGCGTCGTTATTTACATTTTTAAGAAGTAAAATATCGTTATTTCAAACGATGGTTTTATGTCTCCGATATGTGTGCAGTTAAATCTTTTTATTATATGCCTCTTGAAAATATTTAGTCGAGGTCAGAAGTGTGTTACCAAAAAAATATTTTGCGAATTTTCATACATTCTTATGGCGATAGCTTATTCGCTATTTATTATTTAGAAAAATGCAACAGCCATTGAGAATTCTTTTGACAGTTGGTAGAGCAATTAAAATGGTACGACGGCTTAAAAAGTCGATCGTAACATATCCCAGATCTTATGCTGCAGCAACCTGTCAGATAAGGAGAACTAGAATCGGAGTAAAACCACCCTATTGAGGGCAGATCAGTACTGGCACACTGGCGGCTCCAAAACCAAGTCAGGGGCAGAATAGTATCATCTAGCCTCAGCAAGCATGTAACTATATATACACAAGGTCGCAGTAGGGGACTGAGACAGCCCACTCAGTTTATAACTTATCCTAATCTAAGCCTAAAAGCTAAATTAGATTAGATTCACTGTGTGTGGGCTATTCCAGTCCCTCCACCGCGACCTTTCTGCTAGTACATCTTTTGTCTGATTCAAGATACCCTGGTATTGTTGCACTGTTAAGTGTAAAAAACTGCTAAGTGTAAAAATATGCAATATCTAATCAACACATTCACATGGTTGGATTCTGTGCATTGCGAATGCAAAAGAGAGACCAGATCCTCAGTGGCGTTTGTCAATTATACATCTCTTTCACTAATGCAAAGAATTATTTGAAGTTTCTACTGTGAGCTGAACCCGTTCTTACCTCTGGGCCACAGAGGCTGCTAAAATATTAATTAAAACAATCTTATAAAACAAATTCTAACAAGTTTAATTGGATAAAAATTCAAATGAGTTGTTTATATGGGTCGATGTGATGTATCTTTGTAATGAAAATATTAATATTTTTTTTAACTGGAAACAAAATAGTTGAATTATTTTAAGGTAACTAGTTATAATTATTGATGTAGCATTAAAGCAAAACTGACATTTCAAGAGATAATAGACAATATGAAGGTAACTTAGTCAAGATAATAAAAAAAACCCTGAAATAATGTTAATTTAGTGTGGGTAAATACCCTGTGGCCACACTGTATCACATAGCAACTCTATACAATACTGAAACATAACATTTACGGGAACAATTAAAAGTTTTCTCTAAAGGTTAAACAAAGTTTTTTAAAATTGCATTACAAACAAATAAAAATTATAGATACTGCATAAAATTTTACTTAAAATCAGGGAAAATATTCTTTTATTGCCAATTAGCTAGTTCGGTGAATCAGTATGCTGACAAAAACAATAGTGGTAATGTGAACTGTTAGTTTGGAATTATGGAGACGTATATACATACATACATACATACATTATATATATATATATATATATATATATATATATATATATATATATATATATATATATATATATATATATATATATATACAATTAATTACAGTCCCCATTGGTAGAGTTTTGACCTCACTGGTGGGCCTAGTAATTCAATGATAATTCTGCTTTTAGAACCAACTCTGATTATCAATTAGAACAAATACCACTTACCCCATTTATTAAGATGGAGACAATAGCTATTAAAAACACTCTGTTGCTTTTATTCTGACAGAAAAAGACAGTTGGTCATTTAGTTTGTTAAACGTAAAACACATTGGCAAGCAGCTGGTGCACCATCGCTAACGATGTTACACCGACTGAACTCTGAAAAGTTATTTCTCACGTGTTCAGCCTCAATCTTCTGGCTTGCGGCTAGGTCAAAGGAACTGCCCTCACGTCATCAGCTGTTTTAAGGCAACCTCAAGGTAGATATTATGCTCCACATGTTGAAATGTATCAATTGCTATTTATAAATAGGCCACAATAAAATCCGTGGATTGGCTGGTAAAATAAATTCACGCTATACGTTTTTACAATACATAAGATAGTTTTGCTATTTTAATTAAGCGACCTCTTAAATACACGTTTATTTAAAAATAAAAACTACTAAAGACCTATTAAGGACTCTAAACAAAGGTAAATTTATTTAACTAACCCATTATATACTCTTATCTAATTTTAGACAGTAATACGACCGGTGCAAAATACAAAAAAAAATAATAATAATTTAAACACTATTTTACAAATGAAATTTCTAACCCCCATTTTTATGTAGCTTTATGCCTAATTTTGACTTCCCTAGATCACCCTCATTTTACATTGGTTATAGTTCATTGATAATCGTTTCTTTACAGGAGCAAGAAGATTGCTAGAAGCTGTTAAAAAGAAAAAAGGTCATTTGAGGAAAAGACATTTAATTAGTAAATTGATTCCAGTTTCAAACAAAACTAATACCATAAATAAGAAGGGCGATGAGCCAATAGGCATAACAGATTTTACTTCTTGCTTAATTCAGGAAAGTAATATTGCTTTGTCTGTAAAATTAGGAGATGGTTCATTTGGAGTTGTTAGAAAAGGTATGTGTTCTTTATAGGAAGTAAAGCTTTTGCTTTAGTTTATTTTTAATAATTGTCTATAAAAGATAATATTATCAGATTAAGTATATATCTCATTGTAATGTTAATCATTACCCTTAATTTTTATCATCAGTCGCAAGGCGATTTCGCCTTGTGGTCTGGCCACTGCTCTCTATCTCCAGAAACTTTTCATTTCATTGTATCTTCCACACTTCATCAAGTAGGCCACGTTTTCAAGAAGTTTTTCCCTTGGTCTACTTCTTCGATTTTTCCAGCTAGTATTCTTCCGATAATGTTGTCAGAAAGTTATTGTCTAAGAATATGTCCAACAAAATTTACCATTGGCACGCTCGTGGCGTAGGTTGCTGGGCTTATAACTACAAAGCGAGATGTTTCGGGGAAATATCCGGGAGGACCGAGAGAAGTTGACCCTGTGCGGAAAATTGACGAAATTTAATAAAGATCAGGAAAGATTATGCTAATGGAGAGTGATGCCACAACTATAAAAAAAATGCCATTATCTTCTCAATTTCTGCCTGTAAGCAACTTTTCTCTATCACCTCTTCTAGCACACATCTTTCTGTTGATTTACCTTGTCCATCATTTTTCCTTTGTACAAGTTTCAAGACTTATTCTCTTCATCTCATGCTTATTCACAGTCCAGCTTTCAACTCCATACACTTTAAAAGTACACAGGTAACTATAAACATCTTCCTCAGGTTCAAGTTAAGATGTTTATTACAAAGAAAAGTATTTTGTCTATTAAATGCTTGATTTGCCATCGTGATCCTCAATCTCAGTTCTTTGCTAGACATACCTTCATCCACGAGCCACAATAGACCTTAAGATCGCAGTGGAGGGACTGTAATGAACTACACAATATAATCTAACCTAACCTACTATCATCCATGATAATACTCCCAAGGTACATGAACATTTTTGATTGTTCAAGTTGTTGGCCATTTAAGATTCATTTTTGCAGTCCTATTCTTACTTAGTTCTTGTTTTCGTCATATTGATTTTTAGTTTAATGTGAACCACCCAGTAGACTCAGCATTCTAGTCTTTCATGCTAAAAGTTGCATATTTGTACGCCTTAGCATTATTTCTACATGCAGAAGCAAACTTTTGGCTATCTGCAACTCAAGATCGGGGCTTAACAGAAAGGGAAAATAAGTTTGCAAACAACTTATCTTTGATTTTTGGAGATTGTCCGTTTCCAATTCTCGTTGCTTACAGACCTTTTCCTTGATGTCCCTTCAGGGTTTTCTATAACTCTGGAGCCGTTAATTTTGCAGTATTTGGCACAAATTGCACACAATCAAACAAGTGCTACCTAGTTGTGGACAGTTTCAAAGTAAACACACTAAACCGGTAAAATAGAGCACTAATGGATAAACTGGCAAAACACAGCAGTAACAGTTTGTCGGTTCTGCTGCGACATTTCAGTCTCACTTAACAGTATGCATTGTGATTTAGTCGGTTTTGCTGCTCATAAGCGTCTCTGGGATTTACCCCCTTTTGCAATGATACCCAGGTTGGATTTAACCAGTTTTGCAGTTATAAGCCAACTTTGTATTAAAATTAAAGTTTGACTTTTGCGCTTTACTTTCATTCAAAAATTGTTGGTTTTGCTATTTCCTACAAGATGGCACCAATATCTCATTTTCTATTAAAAATAAATTTGGCCAGTTTTGCATCTAGGCGACTCACTTGTTTTCACGAGGAATTTAATTTATAGAAAGATTCACAATGAACCTAAAAAGACACTTATTAAGTGGACAAAACAGTTTCCAGTTATTGAGTATATAGTTTCTAAAGTACCTACTTGACATGGATATAATTTAAGTTAACCTGAAAATCTTATATAATTTTATGTTATTAATTGTAGAACTTGTTACCAGTGCACATGTGCTGTTTTGAGTTAGTAAATTAAGAATATTGAATGAAAAGAAAATTCATATTTATGTTTTAAGTCTGACATGTCTTATTATGACAATATTTTGTTTCTCTATTTTTTAAAATGACTGGTAGACTACTCGAATCGAATGTAACAAAAATTACGACTGCCATTTAGATAAGTTAGTTGATAAGTTAGGATATATGTTGACATCGCTTCATTAAAGGCAATCAATGTTAAAATTGGCCAATATTTCGATGAGTTGCTACTTTGCAATTCTGCTTGGGTATGGTAGTGTACAAACCTGTTCTTTAATAAGCAAAGCATTTGATTAGGAAGGTCATAAAACACTTAATAAGTATAATTGTCATGTTTGATGACATTGAAATTCATGAGATTCTGGAAATGATCTTGGATCTGATGTCTATAAATACCTACAGCGACGTGTCATTGAAGGTTATCCTTCCAGAAAGGGGGGATGGGGTCCGTCTAAAATCACTCTTTTGGAAAGCAGAGTGTTTTTTTCAGTAACGCCTTAAAAATGTCAGAAATGGCGAGTTTTAGTTCTTCATCTGAAAAAAATCGAATTCCTCATAAGTTTTTCTTCAGCTTAGGAAAAAAAAGAACCAGCAGTTGTTTATTTCTTCTGAACATTGCGAGGCTTATGAACTCAGCAATTGTTGTGTAGCAATAAAGTTTTTTTGTGCAAATTAAAAGGGCCTCTTTTGGAATATAACTTTAAAATTCATAATTTTTTGTTAGTAGGGATCTGCATATACTCAATGGAAAGAATGCCGTCATTAGCCCAAAAATTGTTGCCAGCAATTTCTATGCAAATACTTGCCTCTTTGCTTATTTGGGCAGTGTAGATCATTTGTGCAACCATAGCAACTCTTGATTTATTGGGAATGCTAGTGGTACGCCCACATTTCATTGCCCTTTACAGTTTTGGAAAAAAATGTTTTGGGCACAAGCTACAGCCAGCAAGTTTTTTGCAAATGCAATGCCTGCACAAGTGGCAATTAATTGATACTCAAATCTCGATGCAAAATTATTAACACAGGTGCTTTATAGATTCTTATTTCATGAGATAATTGATGTCTTCGGTCCTTGCCTCCACAAGCCCACTTTTAATGTCATCTCGAATGTATTTTTTGCCCCATTTGAACTGTTTGGATCAGAATTCTATTTGAAAATATGAGGACAATTTTCACCACATACAGCAGATTGGCAGATGCTCATGGCTAGGTATATTTCATTTTAATGTTTTCTTTTAAGACACTTTAAAAAATGCTTTTAATATTTCAGCTCAAGCTAAGTAGTGGAAAATGTCGTGATGTCTTAACAAGTGACATTTTCATTTATTTACTCTGTTTTTTAGTATAGTATAAGTATAAGCAATTTATTTAAAATATACATAAAGACTGTTTGCCTTTATGTAGACTATTTCACAATATAACTTATTTGTTTATTTGAACCATTTGAAATAATATGTGTTTCTTCAGAAATTAATTTGGCTAGGATGTGGCCGATAATCAAGGTGTTTCATTTTTTAGGTGAATGGACAAGTCCAAGTGGAAAAGTTCTTCCAGTGGCAGTAAAAGTCTTGAAGGCAGATGCTCTTAGCCAGCCTGGGGTTTTTGAAGATTTTATTAAAGAAGTCCAGGCTATGCATGTCCTTTGTCATCCAAATTTAATTAGGTATGTATTTGAAGTAGAAACAGGATATTGACATTTAAGTGAAATAAACTGTATAAATAGTGCTGCAAATTGAATCATAACTTCCACATAGCTGTGATTATCTACTCTCCTCAGAAAGACAATTGAGGTTCCAACAAAACAAAATGAATTGAGCGTCCATGACTTGACTACAAAGAAAATATTCTTATTTCTGCACCCATAAACTTCCAAACGTTACATTACTTGAGTTTTAACGAAAAAATGTCAATTTTCACCAACTCACCTCTCATTCATCCCCTACCCCCTAAAGCGATCTTACCCAAAAACAATTCGTAGCGTTCCTTTGTCGAGTGTTAACTGGATACCAAATTTGAATATGATAGCTCAATTCGTTCGAAAGTTATTGTGCCTACTAACAAACATACTGACAGGCCGATCGATCGACAGACAAAAAGTCTAATTCATTCATCTCACTTGGAATGTTCTTCCTTGAATGCAGAATACGTTCTAGCTACTGGTCGGGTAGAGCTGTGCTGTGAATCTGTTTATTCTTATATTAATGATTATGATCATGTTGAAAGTTGAAGTAAAAATATTGGGCATTTGTATATGGCACATGCAAACAGTATTTTATGTTTAATTTTTTCAGCGAATTTACATAAATAAAATTTCGGTTTTAGAGAGGTAACAACTTCATTTTTTTTATTGAGCGCGAATCTGATCCTTTGGAAGCCGTTTCCGAGGTTCATTCGATTAGTGAATTTTCGTAGAAAAAATTGATTAATGGGGAGATCCCGACTATTAAATTTTGAACAAATTTCTTAAAATGGGCGCGAACTAGGACCCCTAGAACCCACATCCGGGATTGTAAACACCTTTAGCGAGGAGTCGGAGTGGTGTTTACCCTGCAGCGAATTTTCATAAATATTGCATATTGTAGTTAAACCACAATATTTTGCACATTTGAAATTTAAAAGAACAAAGACCACTAGAATTTGAAAAGAAATGCCAACAGTTGTCAGTGCATATGCCTGGTGTCCTAATAATGTAAGCTGACCTAAAAAGTTGAGCGTTACAGCATTACCTTTGACAACAAATTATCTTTTTCAACTTACACATAAAGGAAGTGGCAAGTTCAGTCCTTCGTATGCTTGGCTTCATATTTAGAAATTGTTGTAAGTTCCGTATTGAAATGGCACTTAAAACTCTTTATTTTTCACTTGTACGCACCAAGCTCGAATATGGAGCATGAATTTTTTCTTCATATTATACTTCTCAAAAGTGTTGCCTTGAGTCAGTCCAGAGGAGGTTTCTTAAATTTTTAAGATTTAAAGTGGTAGGGGAGTATCCTCCTTGTGGATTTGATCATTTGATACTGCTTTGGGTGTGCCGCGTTTGTAGTCTTGACTCTCGTAGAAAAGTTAAGGTTTCTTTACAAGCTTTTAAATAATTTACAAAATTCCTCAGATCTGCTTGGACAGCTTCAATTTCTTGTTCCTAGAGTAAATGCTGAAGATGAGAAATAGAAGTTGTCATACTTTCTACCTTCCTACTAGCAGAATAAATCTGCTAATAGGATCACCTGTTAGCATTTATAACTCCGTAAGTAACATGTGACATTAATTACCTAAGTATAAATGAGGTCGTTAGGGTTGCACGTACCAGTTTTCATTTGTAGTTCTTTTAGTTTTACTTATGACTATACAATGATTTGGTTGGTAGTCCTTACAATTTTTAAAATAACTGCCAATCGGTGACTGTACTGATGCAAACCATTTGTAAATTTCTTTGTCCTTTAATTGGTTGTAAGCCTGTTAGGCAATAAATAAATAAATATGATGTTTTTAAGTATATATAAATTTGTTTTATGACTTTACCAATCGATTTACTTTTTTTTAGATTGTATGGTGTAGTTTTGAGTCAGCCAATGATGATGGTAACAGAACTTGCCCCATTAGGTTCCCTTCTGGATTATCTTAGAAAACAATGTCAGCATACTCCAGTTACTATATTGTGTGAGTACGCTACTCAGGTAGCTACAGGAATGGCATATCTAGAGAATAAACGGTTTCTCCACAGAGACTTGGCTTGCAGAAATGTTCTTTTGTCTTCTGTCGATAAGGTAAGATGTAAGATAGATAGATAGATAGATAGGTGCTTTATTGTCCAAAGATAAAAATCTTATTGACAAGCAAAGTTAACATATAAAAGTAAAAGTTGTCAAAATATAAAAACACAAAGTATAAGTTCACAACAAATAGTAATACAAATGCATAAGTAACTAGTATAACTATATATAAATAACAATATAAAAAACAATATAAACATAAATACACAGCTAACCAACAATATAATATAAACACACAATATATAGAAAGCAGTCCAAATGAAAACTCTCAAACAACACCAATCGAATCTGTCACAGTAGTGCATCATTACAAAATTCATCTATTGAATAATAATATTTTGCAATTAAAAATTCCTTAAGCTCTTTCCTAAAAATTTCAATGTCACCAATCCTCCTCAAGTTTAGTGGTATCTGGTTAAATATCTTCTGACTATTATATATTAATGACCTCTTTAACAATGATGTGGACGGTATAGGAAGAGGAATGCAGTTCTTTTGTCTTGTATCACGAGAAGACTCTGACCTGATTTCATCATTATATTTTCCATGCATAAGGCATGCAGTCTCCAAAACAAACAGAGACGGTAGGGTCAATATCCGCTCAGAAACAGATAAAGGTCTACAAGAGTCACGGACACTAACCCCACACAAATATCTGAGGGCTCTTTTCTGCAGAATAAATACAGAATTGAAAAGATAACCTGCACAAGAGCCCCAGTAACAAATGCCATGCCTTAGATGGGACTCCACGAGTGAGAAGTAAACACTTCTAGATGTACTCTTGTCCAAGCTTTTTGAAACAACTCTTAGTGTGTGACAATCTGATGAAAGCTTCTTACATAGATGATTCATACGTGTTTCAAATTTTAACGATTGATCAATTTATAGTCCCAGAAACCTAACACAGCTCTCCTTCCCAAGTTCCTCAGCTGCTACAGTCATAGCAGGCAGACTACATTTGAAATGCATGATATTAGTCTTAGAGACATTCAAAGTTAACAGATTTGAAATGAACCAGTTTTCTATCATCTTCATATCCTCTGCCACAGTGTGCTCCAGTGCTCCAACACTATCACTACTCCACAAGATGTTTATATCATCAGCAAAGATAGTCATATGACCCTTAATTTTCAATATAGACAGGTCATTAATATAAAGTAAAAACAGCAGTGGGCCAAGAACAGACCCCTGCGGAACACCACGGTGAATATGTTGGTACCCAGAGCTAATATGACCAAGTTGAACACTCTGCCGACGATCAGATAAATAGGACCTCAACCATTCAAGCAAAGTCCCCCTAAAGCCATAAGTAGGAAGTTTACGTAACAGTATCTCATCGTCAACACAATCAAATGCTTTAGTGAGACCACAGAACACTGCCGCAGCTACCTGATTGTTATTCGGTGAAAGGTACAGATTTTCAAGAAAATAAAATATTGCATCATTTGTACCTTTTTTAGGTTGAAATCCAAACTGGGAAGATGTTAGGATCTTGTGTTTACCAAGAAATACCTGCATTCTATTTTTAATTAATTTCTCAACTATTTTAGAGATGGTAGGAAGTAGAGACAGAGCACGGAAACTATTTGGAGAATCTGTTTCACCTCCTTTATATGCAAGAATTACTCTAGCCATTTTCAGACACGAAGGAAAAGATCCCGTTATAATCGAACTATTAATTGCATCTGCCAAGATTTCAAGAACCCAGTTAGGAAGGTGAAGAAGCAGTTTGACAGAGATACCATCCCACCCGATAGAATCCTTGTTCTTAAAGTCATGGAGCACTCCATGAATCTCAGCAGAATCGACCGGCGTAAAAAAGGTGTCAGGGATAAAAACATCATCCATGAAGTCCAGTGGATCCATCCAAGGGGCCCTCCACTGTATCAGCCCAGAAGCAATGGAACAATAATAATCATTGAGATGATTAGGATCCAGTTCAGGAGTCACCCGATGAGAACCATGTCCTCCCGAAAGATCATTAACAATCGACCATGACTCTCTCTGTCTGTTTGAAGACCGCAGTATCCTTTGTCTATAATATTGTTGTTTTGCAACCTTTAAAACTCTTCTGTATATCCGTCGATAATTATTCGGGCATGCTTTGATATTGTGTTGCTTCTTTATATACCTGCAGCTTTTTAATGTCATATTGTTTTAGAATAAGTAATCATTGAAATACAAAAGGATTTTCTGCCTGTTTTGCCGTGATCAAACTCTTTTAGTGGGTAGACCTTTCGCCAACCATAGCTGCTGGCTTATTCAGTAGCTGGACTCAGACTGGCAAAATGTCTAGCGACACACTAAGTAAGCTTGATCACAGCAAACAACCCAGAAATCATTTTGTATTCCAAGCAACATCGTCTGTGAATGTAGAAAATCGAGGTTTTAATAGTTCAGTTTCAACGGGTACACGTTCTAAACTTCCTTCCCATCAATAATACAGATGGAGCAGGCAAATTTTCCTTCAGTGTTGAGTTGTAATCAAGAACAGCTAAAAATGGATCTTCACTGCTTTGATAAGCTTTAATAAACAGACTTTTGATAGTCTGAATTGTTCTCTCAATCATACCATCACTTTGGGGGTTTAGTGGGCTGGATGTAGTTAGTTTTATATCGCACTTCTAAATCGCAAAACTAAAAAATCCAGAAGAGCTGAAAGGAGGCTCATTATCAGAAAATAATTCAAAAGGCAGCACAATTGCAACATTAATGAATGCTATTGTATATGAAATTTAATAACAAAATACTTTATTAAAATTTAAAAGAAAATTATGTGGCTGCTCAGGGCTGAACATGAGATCTAATGCAATTCTGAAAAATATGTGAGTTCATGCCTTATAATTTGGCTAGTGACAGACATACAAATAAAAATCGAGACTCTGTTAACTTCATTTATTAATAAATAATGATTGTATGTAAGCCAAAATGATTGTAAGTTATGGTGACAGATTGAAGCAGTTATAAATGAAAATTTTAAATTTAACTAAAAATTACAGATGAACAATGTACTTGCCTATGGTGTCTTCTGTGCTCCTTGGCCTAACCGGATATAAGAGGGCCTGAGGCTACTCAGTGCTAGCGAAACCTCTTGATATATTGTGGGGACCATTTAGGGCTGTCCGAACCACTGGATTGACTTCCGCAGGTGCTCTGCATGGCATGGTGTCGAATGGGGTTGCCATAATGATGTTGAACGAGGCCTTCAAAACGCTGAAGCTGATGTGGCTTCCATAATGGTGTTGAATGGGGCTCCAAACGATGGTGTTAAATGGGGCTCCAAACGGGATAGCTAAAAATGGTTGACTCCATCTAAGGACATTGTTATATTTGAAGTTATTTATTTGCGATATGCTTGTAGGGTATCCAAGTTAAGAATAAAGTTAATCTGTATGATTTTTTTTTAAATTTCAACAACACACCATGAGGACTTACAGCCTAAATACTATCGTACCGTGGGTGTCGACAAGGAGGAAAGAGGCAACTTGTTAATTCTGGATGTGAAGGTTTGAAGGTTCGGTGGAGAAGGAAAAACATGTGCCGGCAAGGTATTCCACAACTTGGAAGTCCTCGGGACAAAAGAGCGAGCATAACAAGATGTTCTATGTGTGGCGACCTGGACAGTAAAATGGTGCATTCGCTGTGTTCCCCTGGTAGATCTGTTGGAGGCAGCAGGTGGAGGAAATATGGAAGAAAGCTCCTCTGAGCAATACCCGTGCAGATATCTATAAAAGAGAGAGAGGTCACCAACAGCACGTCGGTGGGCAAGGGATAGCAGTCTTTGGGCGAGGGTAGGGTCACCGATGAAACATATAGCTCTCTTCCGAATGGAGTCCAGGATAGCGAGTGTAGAAGCGGCAGCAGCACCCCAGATGTGGGGGATCTTCAGTTCTCAGCGCTCGCTGTGACATTCGCCCAGAGAAAACAATTTTGGCTTTCTCACCGAGTATCTCAACTCTTCTTTCTGGTCGACTGTAACTGCCCCACTACTGATTCTTCTGTTCAACGTGCCGGATTCAAGTATATCATACCGCTAAAATGTTGGCAAATATGTAAGCCGTTGCAAATATAATAATTGCAGTCTATGATATATTATAATGTAGTAATTACGACTGTTTATTAGGCTAGATAACCCTTCCAGGATTATCGACTTCGTGACACCCTCTATTGATCTTTGCTGGGGATTCTGAGGGTATATGTCCTAGTCAGCTCAATATAATCCTCTGCATTTCATACCTTGATTGTGTTTGTACATTTAGAACATTATATGTTAATATCTGTGCTGACTTTGTTAATAGGATTATGGTATAACATTGACTAAGTTGTTTAAGTAACTCATATGTTAAAGCATTGCATCGTGAATAGCTTCTTCTTGTTCAGGATCACTGGATTTTTGTTGGAGAAGGTTAACTACTTCTTGCAGGTTTGTCTGATGCTCCGATAGCTAGTTGGCCCTGAACAAACTAAACTTAGGCGGCACTGTAACTAAACTGGAGATACTCAGAGAGGAGCTGCTTTTACGGCGGGTCCGTAAGATTGTAGCAGCCTATCAGCTTTGAAGGATCCTAGAGTTGTGTCTACTCTTTCCGCGAAACTCTGATGTAATAAATCTAACAATAAACATGGGTAAAATAATATGAAAGCAATTTGTAATTATTGGAAAAATGCTTGCTCAAATAAATTTGGTATTCAAATAAATACTTTGACATGTAAACAATCGTAATTATGTATGCTCCAAAAATAACTTTGCTACTTACTAAATAGTCCAGCATGGAAATTATTCTAAATATTGAATACATGGAAACAATTCGGAAATATATATGCACAAAAAAGTAGGTTCGTTACAACATGTATTACATGAAAGCTCTATTATTGATTGACTATTTGTTCTATAAAATTATGTGCTATAAATAGGTGTAAAATTAGCTTGTATTTAATTTTAAGGTAAAAATAGGCGATTTTGGACTTATGAGAGCGCTTCCACAAGAAGAAGATTGTTATGTTATGACTGAACATAAGAAGGTTCCATTTCCTTGGTGTGCACCTGAATCATTGCGTTCCAGACAGTTCAGCCATGCTTCAGATACTTGGATGTTTGGAGTAACTGTGTGGGAAATGTTTACATTCGGAGAAGATCCATGGATGGGATTAATAGGTAATTATAACAATTTTTGTCTTGGATAGTCACACATGTAAGGGGTCCTAGTTGTGTCATTGCTGGCGTCCTATTTGACTGGAGGGCAGCAGTGTGTTGTTCATGATAACTGTTGTTTGGGGTTTTCAGCGGTTGTTCATGAGGTACCATAGGGCTCTGTGTTGGGACCTCTGCTGTTTGTGATGTTGGTCAATGATTTTTCAAGCTTTATGCTTCCAGTTAGATGTACATTGTGTGCAGATGATTCAACACTAGTTGCCTATGCCACATGGGTACCAAACTTTCTTAAAAGAGCTTTATTTTTTTTTGGGATATGTAATTTTTTTCGGAAAAAACCCTTGTTTTTTTAGAAAAACTGGTATGAATGGCCCGGGTAACGAATTCGTCCAAGAGAAACATACATGTCAAGATATCAAATCTGTTAATTATTTTTAAAGATACATATATAGTCTCAACACCGTGAGAATGAATTTTCATCATAAAAATGTGCTCAATGTGCAGCGACTATTTTACACGCCAACAGAAATGTACAGTCACTGTAGCCTGGCACTGAGAGTAGCTAGCATGCTTAGATTTATGATGATGAGTAGAAATCACAACACTTCGCTAGTTAAGAGTGAAAAACAAAAATACAAACAAAAAAAAATTTTAGAAATTTCAGAAATCCGGCTAATTCTAGTGTAAAAAGTCGACTTGCCAAATACAAGACTTGAACCTGTGACTTAGTAAACCTAACTCTGCAGGTTATTTGTCTGATGAACTCTGCTACTTGGTTTAAGTTTGCCGCTTCTTTTTTTCCAATTGAGTATCCTTTAAATATTATTTCCATGAAGTTATTTTCTTTCCTCTCCCAGTTTTTGAGTTATAATCCTTGATCACTTCCTTCTAACACCCTTTTATTTTTTTCCTTCATTATTCCTATCTGTTGTTTTTATATTTAAAACTACCAATCACATAAATTTTGTAATAAGTGTCCTATAGCTGGTATCATATGGTCTTGTTGGACTATAAGTATAATCTAAATATTACAAAATTGGGAATTTGGTCACCTGATATGACTTTGTTATAATTGTAGAAAATGATTTCTGGAGTTAAAGAGTCCCATGGGATATTTTGTTTTCTTCTTCTTATTATTATTATTTGTACCAACCATTTGTTTTATTTGAGTTAATTTGTTTTGATTAATTTGATAATTCCACTTAAATTTTTTACCCAACAGGTTCAGAAATCCTCAAGAAAATCTGCAAAGAAAATCAACGTCTACATGAACCCGAAGCTTGTCCACCACAAATCTATGCTATTCTTTGCCAGTGTTGGGCAATGAATCCTCAGGAAAGACCTACATTTGCAGCTATTAAGGAGTTCTTCAGGAAGAATACTATTCACGTGATGAAGGCTCTGTCATCTCAGAATGATCCAGATAAGTTAAAGATTCAAGAAGGAGACGAAATTGCTGTTATTGATGGTAGTGCGGAAGTTTACTGGTGGAAGGGACAAAATCTGAGAACTTTTGAAATTGGAATGTTTCCAAGGTGAGTATCTAATTTAAGTACAGTACTTTTTATACAGGCTGCCATAATTGCACAGTTGATAGAACTTTATAAAATGACAAGATGTTCTCTGTAAACGTTGGGAAATGATCACTTTTCAAAATACGGTGTGTTCACATTAAAATTCTGAATATGACTCTTTGTGAATGTATTTGAAATTTTGAGATGTATTAACATTTGTTGAGATATATCACTTTGTATGCTTCATAAGACCAAATGACAATTATGAATATAACTTAAAGGAGTGATAAAACTGGGGGTGCCTAGATAAAATATTGTCGTTATTTTTTTTTAGATCTCTTTCCATTTTTGCTCTAAAATTACCCATTTCTGAACAAAACTGATTTAAATTTATTTAAAAAGAACCATTGGGCTGTTCTAAAGTGAAGTGATAGTTGTGTTATATTGTTCCAAAACCAACTGGTGCAATTTTATTATCATTTTTTTGTAAGTGGTACATTTTTCTAAGTAAAAAATGATTATGTTTAGTAATGTGTAGTATACAGATATTATTTAATTGAGAATATTATGAAAGCGTTAATGGTTTGCAAACTATTTTGTCCCGTAGACCACATGTCAATATTTTCTGTTTTCCGTAGCCTTCTTAATATTGAATTCTTACAAATTCTTTAACTTCAAACGGGTTTTTGACAGCTGAGACAGAGCTACTTACTTTGATAGGGATGATAGGGAGCAGGGTTCCGGATGGGTACCACCTTGGGTTGAGTGCTGGGAGGTGTCGTGTGCCTAGACGACCTGGAGGGGGTTGACAACTCTGATGAGTGGTAAACACCCAGAGTTTGAGGTCCTCACTGTGTGCTTCGGAACGGACGGACAGCCTCGCTTGTGCGATGCTCGGGAGCGGGGCTCGATGGGATGTCGCCTTGAGTCTAGCACTGGTGGGTGTTGGGTCTAGACGAACCCGGAGGAGAGCTGAGATCTTTAGGGGTGGAATACAACTAAGGGTTGAGGCCTCTTCTGTGAGCTTCGAAACGGACAAACGACCTCACTTGGATGCTGCTCGGATGCGGGACTTCATGATACTGCCCCGAGTCAAACACTGACTGATGTCTGGTCCAGACGAACTCGGAGAGAGGTTATCTCTCTTTGAGTTTTGAGACGGGCACGCGACTTCGCTCAGATGGTAGTACATCTGTCAAACAAAGTTTCACCTCGCAGGTGTCGTCTCCTGTCGGAAGCTCGATTTGTTGGGTGAAATTTAAGCTAAAGCTGGCAGGTGTTGGGCCTGGAGGAACCCGGAGGTGGCTGGGGTCTCTAGGGGTGGATTACACCTGGAGACTTGGGCCTACTCTGTGAGCATCAATACAGGCCAACGACCCCGCCTGGATGCTGCTTGAGGTCGGGACTTCATGGTAGCGCCTCGAGTCAATGAAACACTGGCCGGGGTCTGGTGCAGGTGAGGCTGGAGGGAGGTGGACATCTCTGGGGAGTGATGTGCACCCGGAGTTTGGCGCCTCCACTGTGGCCTCAGAGAATGACAATTGGCCTCACTTTGTTGTTACTCGGGAGTGGGGTTCCAGATGATACCGTCCTGGATTGAGCCCTGGCGTGTGTCGTGTGTCCAGACGTCCCGGGGGCTCTGATCTCTGATGAGTGGTAAACACCCGGAGTTTGGAGCCCATACTGTGTGCTACGAAACAGACGGGCGGCCTCGCTGGGGTGATGCTCAGGAGCGGGACTCGATGGGATGTTGCCTTGAGTCTAACACTGTTATGTGTCAGGTTTAGACGAGCCTCAGGGGTGGATTACAACTGGAGATTAGATGCTGCTCGAGAGCGGGACTTCATGATACCGCCCCGAGGCAAACACTGACGGATGTCGGGTCCAGACAAACTCTGAGAGAGGTTATCTCTCTTTGAGCTTCGAAACGGGCAAGCGACTTCACTCAGATGGCAGTACACCTGCCAAACAAACTTTCGCCCTCAAGAAAAGATCGACTCCCTCAGGGAGCCGGAATTGATGGGTGAAATCTGAAATAATTAGACGTGAGCCACAATAGACCTAAGGTCGAGGTGGAGGGACTGGAATAGCCCACTCACAATAAAATCTAATCTAATCTATTCCGATAGGGTTAATTTATTTATTAATGACTGGTACAGCCCATTACAAACAAAAAGTACAAAATATACATGCTAAACAGTACATATAAATGCCTTTGTTATGCAGTATTCACAAAGCAAATGAACACACCAAACTGCCAACAGTTTATATTACTGTAAACACTTACAACAGTTCTAGAAACCATTCACTTCTCTTCTCATAGCCTGAATTGTGCAAATGAAAATATTTATAACTTTTTTATTTACTTCTCTCAGACAACGTGTCAGAGGTGAATTGATACCATAATTCCTTTGATGATAAGCAATGTGGAAGAGTATGCACAATAAACCAAAGGTTGCAGTGCTATCGGGGCGGCAAAGCCGCAGACGACTCCTGAGGGAAGAAAAAAAATGTGGAAGAGTTCCCTTCCCCGCAGATTTCTAGAAGGCACATTGATTCCGAAGAGGAGGAATGAGCCTGATGCTTTGATAGCAAATTTTCTATTTTTGGCCTTACATTAGCCAGGTTTAACTTTAAATCACCTCGGCCAGTGATTTATAATCTCTTGCTTTTTTTTGTAAGAAGATTGGCAAAACCCTTGTACATGTGGCACGAAGATGGAAAAGCTATCAAAAACTTCCTTGTGATAGTTCAGAATGCAGATTATGTAACAGGTATGTCTCTTTGAAGTCAAAATTGCTGACATCCCTTTCTAAACTGCACCTTAAATTCCTCGTTCGTGCGTATTCCCATCAATTTTTCTTCTAATATGACAGCCTATTCCTCAATGCCGCAATATGAATTGATAATCCATTGTGGTATTTCCAAAGCCAAAACATCCTGAAATCTGGTTGACAAGTCTGTGTGATGGACATTTAAATGTTGAACTTGAGCTGAAACGTCATCATCCTTGCAGTTTGTTTGCGAAAAATTGGGCAAACATGAAAATTCACGCTCTCGAATGTTTTGCTTCATTTAATTCTAGCAGGTTAATTCGACAAGAAAAGCTGCAATGATGAACTTTGTTTTTATTAGATTCACTTGTAACTGCAAGGTAGCCTTATTAAATTTAGTAAATAAACTTAAATAAGGAATGTTTGGTTTCCATTTGCTTAACTTTTTTTTTTTGGGATCTTTAGCACCAAAAACTCAAAAATGGTCTCAAAAAGTGCAAAAAAAATTGTCAAACCATAAGCCTTTCAACAGTCAGCATACTTCTGTGTGAAGAGTAATAGATAAAAGTTCTCATCATTTTCTTTACACAATTGTGCAAATAATGTTTTTTCCTTACTGCATTTATGACGAATTGAAGAGATTGGTGCGATCTGCACTCAGATTTTTAGCAACTAAATATCGTCGATGAATGACGCAGTGAATTGCAAACACCCTGGGTGCATTTTGTTTTAAATGACTTATAAAAGCAAGTAATTTGTATGTATATTAAAAGTAAATATTATGTAAATACATAGGTTACAATCTGTGTTAGGTGCATTATGACATTTATGGAAGGCCTAAATTTTGGTGATGACCTGCCTAAATGAGATTCACTTTTGTGGACCCTCATTTACATGTTATGCACCCGAATTTTTTTTTCCGCTGACATGGACCCCTTGGGAGTTGACCACTGGGGGTCAATATAGACCACTTTGTGATCTATGGTATAGGGCATGTCAAAAAAAATAATAATTGTACAGTGTAAACAAAATAAAATAGAAACATTCTTAAACATGAATTAAGAATATAAAAACAATATATAAACAACAATACAGTATATCAGCATGAAAAGCAAACAAAAACAGAAATAGACAGATTATAATTGACATCACATGTATGTACATAAAAGATACCCTAGAAAAGTTTTTCCTAACCATCACTAGTTTAAAGGTGTCATTAAAGAGCTGCACAGAGTAATAAAACTCAACATTAAGAGAGCCTTAATTTTGCACTTAAATGTTTTCAAGAATAAATATTTTACAGAACAGAACAGTTACCACCAAAAGTGGCTTTACTCGTATTTTGGAGCACCAATCCAAAATAGGCTTTTTTGAGTAGAACCCTTTAAAATTTAATATTTTTGGTACACTTATATGAAAAATCAGCATAGTAAATAAAGTTGCTTTAAACTGAGCCTCATGTTAGCCGTGAAAAAAGCTAAATCAAGGGAAGTAAATGAAATCTTACATCCCTGTGTTTTTAAGATGGCAAACCGCTCGAGGAAGATCACGTTTCGGTATTTGAGGATGTTTTGGAAAAAACGGAGGATTGAAGGTAATAAGGCGGTGAACACATGTAAAACTGTTCCATCTTCCTTTCTGTATAATTGTGTAAGATAAAAGTATATTAGTTAGCAAGTAATCTATGTGGGACAATCTGTAACAGAAAATAAACAATTAGTGCTGGAGAGAGTTAAGTGGATGCTAGTTATTGTACCGGGAAATGTAAAAGTCACAAGTATAGGCCAAAACTGAACCGGCCTATGACGCTACTGTGTAATTTCAGAACACAAGATACTAGTAACAGTGTCATTTCACCAGGCCCAGGACACTATTAAACGTATTTGCTGGAGGACCAGAGAATTACCCACTGGGTATCATCCAGGATGAGAGAAGTTAAATAGAGAGAACTGAAGATCGCTCTAGATGCCATCTGACCAAAACCTTATAGATAATATGCAAGCTGCAGACAATATTCTGTATGGAAGGGGTAAATCATAATGTATCGACTAAGTTTTGTATATTTATTTATTATGGGGATCAGCTTATAAATCGATATTCAAACAGCTTCGCACAACACAGAATTTAATATTAAGAACTATACTAAACAAAATAGTTAATTATTCTACAAAATTGGTATACAACTGAAATACAGGTGTTATGAATATTAAGGGGTTGTATATTCTTGTGCTCGTACAGTATTCCCACGAGGAAGCCTTATTACAAGAACAAACACAACATCAATATGTAACAAGGTAGGTGACAAATAGAAATGTACTAATATTAAGATGTAAAAAAGATATTTCATGGAAAACTATTGACTTTCTTGGACCAAGATTATATAATCTTCTACCAGCCAAATTTAAGAATATAGAAAAGAATTATAAATTTCGTAAAAAAGCAATGGAATACATATTGCAAAATTTCGAAAGATTAGAAATCTTAATACAGAATTTTTGAAAAAACTATGGTACATAAACACAGCTTATCATTGTTACGAATGAATAGCAATGGAAGAGTGCTGTATACGTGGATGTGCAAGTATGGGCATAGCATTAGCGTGTGAGTATGTCTGCTATATGGATGTGTGAGTGTATGGTTGTGACTTATGGGTAGGTGTGGGTGGACCGGAACTAGCGGGTGTCTGTGGGTAAGTATAAATGTGTGTATAAGCGAGAGTAGTTGCTTTTGACTGTGTGTTGATTGAAGACAAGGTTGTCTTCTACTTGTGTTTGGTGTGGATTAGGTGGAAGACAGGACGGTTTTGAACAGAGAGACGTTAGAGGGATAGAATGATTCGAGCGATTGTTGGTGACGGATATATTCCATGCTAGGAGCTGGTTCGAGGCTAATGCACTGAAGCTAAACAAAAGTAAAACTCAGATAATGAAATTTGTTGTAAAACCTAATGGTAATCCTGAAACAGCTAAGTTTCTTGGCATTGTTCTGGATACCTCTCTTAAGTGGTATGTGCACATAGACTGTTTGTGTGGACGGCTGTCGAGTATGGTGTATGTTGTGAAGAGACTGATGAGGGTTGCAACTTACCGGGCAGCGAGGATAGCGTACTTTGCAAGCTTTCATTCTCTGGCATCATATGGAATCCTCATATGGGGCTCTTCACCTCAGTTAACGAAGGTCCTACTGGAACAAAAAAAAGCTATTCGAGCGCTGAGTAATGTGAGACCACTGGAGAGTTGCAGGGAGCTGTTTAGGCAACATAGTATTTTGACGATAGTAAGTGCTTATATACTTACCTGCATTTTGTATATATAGGACAATAAAAATACAATGGGAAGAAATAACTAACATTCATATAATACACGATATGGTAATGAATTGTCCATTCCACTGCACCGAATAGGAGCCTCGCAGCATGGAACAAATCATCTGGGAGTGAAGTTTTTTAATGCACTGCCTCCTTTTTTAAAGACACTCAAAGTTAGAAATATTTTTTATAATATAGTTAAGGACTATTTGCTGAATGGGACTTTTTATAGCATTGTTGAATATTTTGATTATGGTGTTAATTTTCCTGTATCATTGTGCGGCTGCTTTTGGCTTGCAATGTAGTGATATTTTATACATTTTTGTGTATTTTGTGTAACTGTGTTTAAAAGGTGTGAGTTTGTATACATTGAATTTTATTGTTGTGGTTTTGTATGTTTGTTTTGTTCATGGTGTTCATTTTATTTTGTTTGACTTACCATGTAATTTTGATGGTGAATAAATATGATATGATATGATATGATATGCCTCATTTTTTTTACATTGGAATAGAGGTGAGAGTGTGTGTGCAATGGATGGTGGGATGGTTGGGAATTGAAATAGTGAAGGACGGTCAGATGTCTAATGTAAAATTGTTGTAGTGTATGCTTTAATAGGATAACTAATTATAAGGCGAAGCACACACAAGTATAAGTATACTTATGTGCTTTAGCATTTTTGTTGTAAAGTGTAAATGTAGATTTGTATTAATTGTTGGCAAATAAATAAATAAAATAAAAATTTATTTATTTATTTACAACCGTCGTAGAGAAAATCCAATTACAGGATGGCTTACAAAATAAAACAAAAATTACAGTATATAAAAAAACAAAACAAAAATAATAAACTTGAACATTGTGAGATGTACGACAGGGTCACCATCTCGGTACGGAACCAGGTAGTATGTTGTCACGACAGTTCCAAGTAACACAAAATGTTATAAAATAGAGACTGTGTACAATCAATTAACAATTTGGTAAATTGCCAGCCCTGGCCCATTTCTTCCCTGATATATGGACAATGTATGTAAGGCTAGATGTATTCTCACTATAATTAGAACTGCAGACCGGTTTTGCTCTTAATTAGAGCTCTCAGTAAGGTATAATAATTACAGCGAGAACACACCTATAAAGTAAAACGGCCCAGGTAGCTAGCCTCCTAGAACATTGTGAGACCCTGCCGTACGGGTCGCCACCTTGGTGCAAAATGTTATAAAATAGGGACTGTGTACAACTAACAATTTTGTAAATTGTCAACCCTGGCCCATTCGTTCCCTAATTTAGGGACAATGTATGTAAGGCTAAATGTATTTTCACCATAATTAGAACTGCAGACTGGTTTTGCTCTAATTGGAGCTCGAGAGTACGGTATACTAATTACTCACTGAGATGGCGACCCTGTCGTACATCTCACAACGTTCTAGGAGGCTGACTACCATAGCTGTTTTACTTTATAGGTGTGTTCTCACTGTAATTAGTATACTGTACTGACGAGCTCTAATTAGAGTGAAACCGGTCTGCTGTTCTAATTATGGTGAGAATACATCTAGCCTTACAATAATAAACTTGCTAGGCAGACCTCAAATGCTGGTAACACAATGTTTTAAAGTTTAAAGGTGCATGAAAATATCTCCGCATGAATACTCGATAGATTATATAGCTTACACATATACATGGGCGAAAACTGTAGCAACCTAGGAACATGTAGCGACAAAGCAGAGAGAAGCGCAGGCGAGTCAACAACATTATTTAGCAGCTTATAAAGAAAAAGCAGCATTGACTGGCTGCGTCCGACAGCAAGCAAGCAATAACCTGTCGCCGACAACAAGACACCATGGAGATAGCCAATTCCAGGATAGATGCCTCTCTGTTTAAACATAAGGTACTTTGAAATTCTTCGCTGCACCTTCTCAAGGCTTAAGACATGGATGTTATAGTTAGGCGACCACACAATTGATGCATACTCGAGTCTACGTCTGACCAGACTAGCGCTTGTGTGTCAACAAAATCTCTGGTAGATCTTATTACAAATCCTAAAATTCAGAGTGATGCTGATGAACTCTCAATATGCAAATTAAAACTAAGTTTGCTATCGAATAGAACACCGAGGTCTCCGAAGACAAGTTTCCTTGTCAAAAGAGTATCTTGTAGAGAATAATCAAACTCAACAACAGAATGCCGGTGGCTGTAAGAAACAACACAGTACATATCTGCATTGAAGTTTAAACAATTATAAGAACACCATCAAAGATATAACCCAGATTCCTTTGCAAACGAATACAGTCGTCTATAGAATCAATGGATGAATAAATCTTCAAGTCATCAGCATACGGAAGACATGGGACATCAAGCAACTGCAAAATGTCATTAATAAAAATGTTAAAAAGACGAGCCCAAGAACCGAACCCTGCAGCATGCCAGCACCAATAAAAAAGTTATTTGATATAAAACCACAAAAGCCCCCTATCAGAAAAATAAGCAAACAGCTCAATAAGATGGTCATAAAATCCAAAGCATGAAAGCTTATGTAGAAGAATGCCATGAGGTATATTGTCAAAGGCCTTGCTAAAATCAAGATATATCACATCAGCCTGTTTAGCCGCATTCAAAGCACCCAAAAAGTATTGAGAAATACACAGTAGATTGGTGTCTGTTGACCTATCATTCATAAACCCATGTTGATTTTCAGAGATGAGGTGTTTAATGTGAGACACAATATGAGGAATAAGGCTAGTTCAAACACTTTTGAAAAATTAGACCTGATTGTGATCTGTCTGTAGTTTTCTATATTAGCTCGGTTTCCATCCTTGAACACAGATACAGAATGTGATAACTTCCAAAGGCTGGGCAAAAAAGCTGCCAAGGAATTAGATTAAAAATGAAGGTTAGTGGTGTTACAAGCACGAGGGAACAATCTTTCAATACAAGAGCTGGAATGTTTTCTGGACCAGCAGTCATATTTGCCTTAAGTTTTCGAATGGCTAGTGGAACTTTTTCAGTGGAAATTTCAGGCTTGTCAAGAACAGAATTAGACAGTAGACCCTGCATTCCAGGCGCTTTGATTGAGTTCTAGAAAAGTAATCAGCAAAAATATCAACGATATGCTGGGAATCAGTCAGTTGGCCTGAATAAAGATGCATGCAGGGTGGAACAGCTGTACTTCCCTGTTTAGAATGTATATATGACCAAAAAGTCTTATGATCCCGTTTAATATTGTTGGATATATTCCATAAATAAATTTATTTTGGTGCTTGATGTCTTTCTTAATTTTTATCCCGAGGAAAAAAATCTGTCACATGCCTCAACATCACCAATAGCCTTATATAATCGAAATGCCTCATAATTCAGTTTTATATCAGATATAATTCCCCTGTTGAAGTATGGATTGTTGAGCATGGCATTTTCAGAGGAATAAATGTGTGGAACAGAAAATAAAAATGCTGGCATGCTGAGTCCACATTGATAGAAGATGTAACAGTAGTCTAATCAGTTATCTGAAAAGCATGATACAATTAATGAAAATTCGCCTTTTAAAAATTATATCTAGGCACAGAATTTAGCAGAAAGATGTTTGGTCTAGAACAAGGAATACTGAAGATAATGTGGAGACATGGATGGTAGGCGTCCACAGGGAAAACAGGTTCATCAGCAATAGATACAGTGCAATTTATGCTAAACAGTACCAAATCAAGGAGTCTTTCACTGCAATTGTGAACAAAAATAAATTGCTCCAAGTCGATCATTGCAAAAAAATTTAACAAACATTTACTAACTCTGCAGCACAGTCCCGAATCAACTTGCCTAACGTATGATGGTATGTTGAAATCACCAAGAATCAGTAACTTCCCATGCAAATGTAACAAAAAGTGACAACGGTGAAACAATTCTTTGAAAATTTCAAGAGAAGATGGGGACACATACAGCACTACAATAAAGATTGCCTGAAACGATAAAACAGTTCTTACAACGAGACTATCTACAGACCATATAGAGATATGATAATAAACAGAGAAAACTCAACAAGTTCTGCTTCAAATGATGACCAAATTGCAAGCAAAACACCACCACCCCTCGAAAGATTAGAAGTTTGGAAATCTCGATCAGCATGAAAAACAAGAAAATCTTCAGAGAACAATTTAGAATCTAAGACAGAACTGCTAAGCCAAGCCTCAGTCAAAGCAATTATATTATGTTGCATTGTCACTATAGAAGTCTTATAAATTTCCTGAGTTTTGATGTTAAGTCCCCTCACATTTGGTAGCATAGAGAAAGCACTAATTTTAGAACAACTAATACACTTGAGAAGACTCGAAGAACAATCACCAATTGCATGGACACCTGCATATTTAGGACATGTTAAATCGCTAGAACAAGACTATAAACAGTGTATAATTATGAAACTGAATTAATGTCTTTTAAGTTAAGTTTTTCTAGGGGACCCCTATTTATAATTAAATTTTCATGTATTTTCTGAAAAATATACCATGTTAAGTTGAAATGGTATTATCTAGGAATACTCTTATCTCCCTTTGTGTAGTATAACTAGGTGAGTAACCCCGCATCTTGAGATGAGAATTAAACAAAGAGTCTAAAAATTAAAAATCTAATATAGTATAATTTGCATTCTTTGTCTGTATTTTCTTTCTTATTAGTTTATTTTCGTTTTATTGCAGATGTCTTGTGGATCCAATGAGGCCAAAACAACCAGAAGATATCAGCAAACCATTACACAACTCTTTTATTCATACTGGTCATGGATCAGCTTTTGGTGAATCATGGGGTAGTCCAGCTTACATAGACAATATGTACTTACAGAATCCCATGGAACCACCTGATATCATAGGTATGCAAAGAGAGCCCAAGCCATCACCGCAACTTTGTGACCGAAGGAAAAATAATCACCATAAAATATGTGAGTTTATATTCTAATATTTAACTGGTATTTATCAAAATAAATAGTTTGAACAAAACATTTATACACATAATAACACAAATCTTTTAAAAGAAAATTATTCTATAATGAAAACACCTTTTTAATTCTTTTCAATTCTTCCTCCTCCCTCGTCTATCCCTCTGATACTACTTAATTTAAAGTCATAAATAAAATAAAAATAAAATATTGAAATGGTCCTCTTCAAAGTAACCACATCATATAGATTGCTCAAACATGTTTCAGCAACTTAATTCAATGTGCTCTGTGTGCTGCTCGTTCCCAAGCACATTTTATCGTACCACAGGTGACACTGAATTGGTGCAGTCATTCCCAATTTATCAGAGGTGCATCCATATAAGCAAAGATTTATCATTTAAAGCATGTGAACTAAAATTAACATCTAAATATAAATACAGTCAATAATTCCCCAAGAGACTTAAAAATCCTTGATTTTGACTGGACAGAGAACAATTTATCATTTAAAGCATGTCGATTAAAATTAACATATAGGTAAATATAAATAAAATCCTTAATAATTCCCCAAAAGACTAAAACATCCTCACGTTGGGCACCAGTATAACAAAATTGATGATTGAAGTTTATATAATGCAGCTCGATTTTATTAAGCAGATTTAACTAAAGGAAAAACATAAATTAACTACTTTAAATTGGCATATAACACTGTTGAAATGAGTTGTGGAGCATACACTACTTAAAAAAAATGCTGATAAATGATGTACTTAGCTCGAGACTCAGACTGCTGCTTCCGGGTTGATGATCGTCTCCGTACATCCTAGGATGCTAGAGGTGCCTCATTGTACAGGTGCGACTCCTTGGGGAAACAGCTTCGTAGTTCGGCACACAGGATTGATCTTAAGGGTCACTGAACCTCCTCCAGGATGACAGGATCTCAATATGACGGCTCTAGGCGATTTAGCAGTTCCATTTAGCAGGGTACAATTTAGCAGCTCCATTTAACAGCAGCCATTTTAGCAGGGTGCAGGTTAGCGGCTCCATTTAGCAGCAGCCATTTTAGTAGGGTGCAGTTTAGCGAGCTGCCATTTAGGCATGCTGTTTTCCAGATTTAAAATTTAACTATATGATAACATTTTTAGGTAGACTTATTGAAGGAGAAGAGAGCGCGTCACGTATTCCAACCGTTTATAAAGACTTTTTATCTTGACATGTCATTGGACTGTCGCGTCTGCAGGCATATTCCATTGAGTTGTGATGCGGTAGAGTAACTGACCGCCGAGTCTGACGTTACTAGAGGGACTCAGACTCTGACGTCACTAGAGGGACTGATTCAGAAGCTTCATTGTAGAGAAATGAAAGGCGTTGACGCGTGTGACATGTCACATCCATGTTAAATAGATGCGACATGTTACAACATCTTCGATTATGGCTGGACAGAGAACACCAAGTGGTACGGCATCACTCATGCTTGTGTGTGGACAGGTTCCATTCTGATGCAAACTGCTTGTGTGTGTGTGACTATTGTGGAACTGGTTTGCAACCAGTTGACTCATGTGCGGAGGGCCTTACCTTGAAATTTTAAATACAAAATATTGTATATTTTTACATTTGCAGAATCAGGATGGTACTGACTGTGATTCAACTGTTCTCCAAAGTTTCTAAGTCATCTCATTGCTAATTTTTTTAAGCTTACTCAACTGATTGTGAAATTAAAAAAATTCACTTCAGACTAGTGATGGTAATAGTCATTACTAGAGGTGTGCGAACCCATGTTTTGTTCGAACCGAACTATGAACGAACCGAAGCAAATATATTTCCTCGAACGTCTAACCTCTAAAATAGTATGTCTAAGGTTCACAGTCGAACTTCGAACTTATTAGAAATTCAAAATCGAACATCGAACTACCCAAAATTCTTCAGTGTTCATATATCATTTCCTTAAATACGACATTTAGGAATATTGTACCATACAATATTTGATATGTAAAAGATTCCCACTCTTTTTACAAAATGGAAGGGTTCGACAAATTTGCAGGTTGATTGGGTGAAAATGCGTTCCGGTGCTGATCATTGTGGAGATGGGTCAATCTTAAATCAAAACCACAAAAACAAAAAATATTTTAGACTTTTTTAGATTTCTAGATCTATAGACAAGCTCACTTATAAATATGTTGTTGTTTGGTATTGACTGGGCAGTTTTAGCAAACATATTGAGAGGGTTCAAAGTGAGCATGATAAGTATATACCAATAAAAATAGGAAACCGACTTCATTAAGAATAACTCTAAAACTACTGGTCAGTTCTTTATCAAATTTATATGGCACCACATGAGAAGCACCAGCTTTCAAATAAAAAAAGAATCATCACAATCGGTTTACCTAGAAAAAAGTTCTGAGGTAACACAGATAAAAAAAATACAGTCGAATTGAGAACCTCCTCCTTTTTTGAAGTCAGTTAAAAATAACCACTTACAAGTTTGAACTGTCTGTTTATTGTGAATATGTAACAGTTTTGGCTCACTGTGAAATAAAGCATGTTGAAACCAATGTTTTCCAAAGCCAATCTGCAATTATCCTCAAATTCTGAAAATTTACGTTACCGATCGCCTTCGAACACTGCCATTATAATGTTGTTATTGAAAAAGGTGTTTGGAGGCTAGGATATATAAGAAAAATATTTCTGTGGTTACTAAATGGCTCCGTTGTGTCTCAATGTGTCCCACCTACTATCAAAAATATGCACGAGTGAAATCTCCTGAAATTACGCTATCGACTCAATGAGACCGATAACGAGTTTAAAGTGTCGCTACCGAGTAAAAGGGGCCGCAACTTCGCTACCTTTGGCAACATTCAATGTCTGTAAAGTTAAATTTCGAAGTATTTTTGACCAACAAAGTTCGAACTATTTTGAAGAATTGCATATTTCGAACTTCGAGCTACTTCAACATTGCTAGTGCGAACATATTTTCGAACTGAAGGTTCGGTTCGAGTTCGGTTCGAAATTTCGAAGCTTCGCACGCCTCTAGTCATTACTTTTAAATACTCGTATGTAATCATTACTTTCGGATCCAGTATTCGTTACTAAGTAATCATTAACGATACACATGTTCCATATTCCATGTTCCACAAACCCGATACGAATATTATCAAATATATAATCCACATCCTATGCATTACCGTATTCAGATCCGTTACGCCAGGCCGCTTACATAAACATTGACTAATTGGGCTAGCTGCTGTACATATTTCTTATTTACCATAAACTAACCATAAGGCGTCTCAATATTCTAACTGTTTACGATACATACATCTACGAGTTGTGTTGCTTTGTTTATAGAAATCACGCCACCTTTTCTCGGAACAGAGTGATACATCCTTATGATACAAGATGCCAGGTTTTGCTACCCGATGCTCACTCAATTGCCTTTTACCAGAAAAATGTTTTTTATAATTGTTGTCGTTTTTATAATGCCTACCTAGTGAAATTAGAGGATTAAACACATTAAGTGTTTTTAAAATATCTTTTAAAGATTACCTTCTTCAGAAGGGATGTTATTTCCTTGATGAGTTCTTCTCATAATTTATTTGACGTTATATTTTGTGTGTGTGTGTGTGTGTGTGTGTGTTTATTTCTTTAACGTCAGCCTACTTCCGCGACTATGGGCAATCACCGGCGCCAGGGAGCAGTTTCACCTCACTATGCTGGAAATTTTGCCGAACCCCTGCCTTTCTGTAAGGAGGGTAGAGATATTTAACGTGCCCAACATCGCATAGACACGGGACCGACGGCTTTACACCCCCTCCAAAGGGCGGAACGTTCAACTCTGCTCAAATACAATGCCACAACATCGGTTGATGTTAATTGTACAGTATGTACTGAAAAAGTGAAAGGTGTACCCCGGGATCTAACCCAGTACCCTTCGGTTTAGAGGCACACGTTCTTGCCACTGAACCACTGAGGCTCTGATATATTTTTTAATTATGTTGATGTTAGTATGTATATAGTTTTTTATATCTTACTTGTTTTTATTTACACCTTGTGTGCTATAGTTTACAATTTTGTGTATTAATTGATAGTGATCTAATTTTTTTAACAATATCATGAACTAGGAACATAATAATTGTGTAACTGGTATCTGTGAAATAAAGGTATCTATCTTATTTTAGCGTATTTCCATGAAAGTGACAAGTTTATTTTTATTAATTTACAGCAGGCAGCTCTATTAGGAAATCTTCAGATAAGCAGTTTAATTATAGAAAATTAACTAATGAAGAGATGAGTTTTAAATTAAAGCCCCTACGCCCCCCACAACCAAAAATTAGCACAGCAAGGGAAGGAAAGTTAGTCGACATATCACCACAGGAAACACCAACAATCAGAAGTCATGATGCAAAACTGGAACCTCAAATCACTTCCATATTAGATGAGCCCATAGATGTACCGCAAGAAGGTAAAGCACATTTATGATATAATAATATAATATGTTTTATTGTCATCAACCTTTGCATGACATGTCAATGTAAATGTATTACATGAGCACTGTAACTCTGTAATTGATAACAACGTATCAGATGCAATTAAAATCGGAAATACAAATAAAATTAAAAATATAAAGAAATTTGAAAACAAAATTTAAATGCAATGTACAAATAAAATTCAAATATACAATCTTCCTCAGATGCCCAACTCACACAGATCAAACTATAAAACACAGACATATTCTTATAATTGGCATTAAGTACATGAGGTCAAAATTTAAAACATAGAACTTACAACTAGCAACACTGTCAGTCGATCACACCTATCACATGTGATCGATTGAAAATATTTTTTAGTGATCACATAAAAATATTTTCAAAATATTCAGAGAGTGAATAAATTGTGTGGGTTGAAAGCAAATCGTGAACTGCCCTTTCGAAAATTCTTTGTTGGCTAACATCTCTTACATTCCTGGTAGTTTGTCATACAACTTTACACCAATGTAGCTGACGCACCATGCTGAGTATACTTGAGGCGATGGTAAGGTATACTCAACTGTTCACTATGTCTTGTTGAGTGCGAATGATGGTCATTGTTTCTTGGAAAGTCGTTTAAATGTTCACGAACATACAGCACACAATTCAGTACCTACAAGCTTACCACAGTAAGTATCTTGGGTTCTTTAAATAAACTTGTACATCTTGTTCACTATCCACTCTACTGAGGGCTCTGATTGCACTTTTTTGTTATAACAACAACTTTATTTAATTCAGATGGACCCCCCTCCCCCTCCAAACACGAATACCATAGGTTGCTAACACTGTACACAATATTATTCTCCTAACACTGAACAATACAGAACTAGCCAACTTTTCCCATAAAGCTTCAATGTGAGACATCCATTTCAGAGACTGGTCTATCCATAGCTGATAGCGTCTCAAGTAGTGCTGAGAATTTATCCATTTGTGTATTTGAATATTTGTTCAGAAAGCTTCACGACTATTCGAATATTCGTGGAGTATTCGAATATTCAAATATTCGTCGAGTATTCGAATATTCGCACAGTAATAAACACTCCTATAAACCCATGAATCTGTCTTGTTATCATTTTTTGAATCTGCCTCTGTTTAGAAAATTAGCTATTTAATTCTTAACTTTCAAATAATTCCGGAAATTTTTCATTGTTTATTTTAGAAAAATTAATGACGATTATAATGTCGGTTTCATTGTGCTTATCACAACAGCAGTTAGGTTTTTAGTCATATTTACGTTATTTGCAAGTACATATATAAATAAATAAATAAATCTGCATCCCGTGTATTTGCGTTTTAAGCTAATAATGTGCTAAATTAGACAAATGTGGCTAATTTATAGTAGATGGTGTATATATTGTTGAAACCAAGCAAAGAGAGCCTATACAATGCAAAGCTAACAAATTATTCATAATCACTTATTTGAAGAATCTACTTTTTTCTCCTAGAGTTCCCTGCAATGAATGCTTTTAAGAATCTTCTGGGGATCATTCCCAGCCATAATATATATATATATATATATATATATATATATATATATATATATATATATATATATATATGTATGTATATATATTCGAATATATTTGAATATTCGAATACACTCCTGTTGAAATAATTCGTATTCGAATATTCGAACTATTCGTATTCGATTCCCAGCCCTAGTCTCAAGTCAAACATACCCTTTTGTGAGATTCCACTCGCAACATATCTCCAAGCAGTGGCTGTGAAAACAAGCTATCTCTCTAAATCAACAATCTGTACTGTATATTTGCCAAACAACCAATGGGTGGAGAGCTGATTTAGAATATTGAATACATCAACTTCCATCACCATTGTTGATAGTCACCGACTTTGATGCCCATAACCCACTTGGGGGTGAGGGGCTTGGGTTTCTGAGAGAGCAGGCTGATGCATAGAGGAAATCTTGAATCAGCTAAACCTAGTGATGTTGAATACAGGGAAAAGACGCATATGAAAGCAAGAACCCCAGCAATCGGTCTTTCGATGCCCTATCCAGGTCTAGTGAGGCAATTTAGGTGGATAGTACTTGGTTTATGATTCTCTGAACACTTTGCGATAACTCTTGAATTTGCAAGTACACCGCCTGTTCACAATCATATAACTAAATGGAGATATGCAGAAGCTGATTGGCTGTCCTTCCGATCATTACTTGCTGGCGTGGCTATTGATGATACCGCTAACATTAATGATAAGGTACACTTGGTAACATCTGCAATATTAACAGCGGCCAATACTTCGATACGAAAATCAGCCACTGGCTCTTCAAGACCCCGAGTGCCCTGGTAAAATGAAGAAGTCAGGAATGCCTAACCAATAAGAAAAGTGCTTTAAAAAAATTTAAAAGATTTCCTACAGGTGAGAACAAAATAAGTTGTAAACACGCACGAGCAAATGCGACAAGAATTACTGTGAGCAGCACAAGAAAATCCTGCGAAAATTATCTTAAAAAATTAATTCACAGACAAATATGTCAGAAGTATGGACAAAGGTGAGAAAGACTGATGGAAAGAGTTTTTCAAAATCTCCAGTGGCGATAGAAATAAATAGCGACCTCACAACTGACCCAACAGTTTTAGTAGAATCACTGGCAGATCATTTTGAAAGTGCAAGTAAATCGTCAAATTATCACCAATTATTTTAGGAAGACGAAGATCTAGAATTAGATTACAACTTCCAGACCGAAGAGAATTATGCATATAATGCAGAGCTCAATGATACAATGGACAAATGCGAAGACACTGCTCCGGGACCTGATGGTACTTCATATCAAATGCTGAAGCAGCTATTGGACAATATGAAAGAAAATGTACTAGAAATTTATAACAAAATCCGGCGAAACAGCATATATCCAGAAACATGGAAAGAGGCTACCATCATATCTACTGAAAAATTGTAGGAATCAAAAAGTCTTGGGTAGTTACTGATCACTTTCACTCACTTGCTGCCCAGGCAAGGTATTAGAGAAAATGGTTAGTAACAGATTAACATGGTATTTAGGGGAAAACAAACTTATTTCAATTTCTCAAATGGGATTTTGGAAACATCGATCTAACATGGATAATTTGGCCCACTTGGAATACATTATTCAAAAAAGTTTTGCCAAAAGTAACATCACAGTGGCTGTGTTCCTGGACTTGGAGAAAGCATATGACATGACCTGGAGAAATGGAATTTTACGAACCTTGCACCATTGGGGTATAAAAGGTAGTATGCCGATGTTCATTAAAAGCTTTCTCATGAATCGCGTTTTCAGAGTTCTATTAGGGAGTAACATCTCAAGTTTGAGGAAACTAGAAAATGGCATCACACAGGGATCAACTTTAAGCGTTGTCCTTTTTAGAATTGCTGTGAATAGTTTATTCAAAAACTTCAGTGCTGATGTGAATAAAATCGCATATGTTGATGACATGATTTTGTATTGTTCGGTAAAAACAGGCAATGAAATTCAGCAAGCATTGCAGCCTGCAATAAATCAGCTTACACAAAATGTGTTAGAGAATGGCTTTCGTTTCTCTTGCACCAAATCCCACTTTGTCAAATTCAGTCGCTTGAGATTCCCTAATGAAAATTTAACATTGCATTTAGAAGGGATACAAATAATACAGAAAGATGAGTGTTGCTTCTTAGGGATGATATTTGATAGTAAACTGAATTGGAACCCCCATATAGAAGACTTAGCCAACAAATGTAGACAGCATCTGAATGTGCTCAGATGACAGAATTTATAAATTACTCATTCTCTCCAAACTTAACTATGGATGTGCAGTATATGTGTCAGCTAGACAATCTAGGCAGAAAGTTTTAGACAGTGTACATGCTATGGCTCTCAGGATAGCGTTAGGCTCATACAGAACTAGTCCTCTGGTATATTTTGTGAAACAGGTGTACCACCACTTAAACATCATAGGTTGGAATTTATGCTAAAGTACATAACAAAAATGATGCACAACCAACACACTTGAACTATAATCTCTATTCAGCGATAATGTAATAGTAGTAGTAGTAGCAGTGGTGAGGAGGCCAACGCCAAGCATGTAGGCCACAATGGGCCCTTTTTGCCAACCCTAGCAACCCAACAACCATGCTCTACTCTTCCTCGGTTCCGTCGCAAAAACCGCCTCGACCTCGAGATGAAGGCCGTGATGGTCTTCAATTGGACGGTACTTACCTGATTCCTCTGCAGAGTCCTCGATCCAAACAATTCTACTCGAAGACTCCCAAAAGGCCTCGCATTCACACAGGTTGTGGTATGACGTTTCTTCATCCTCGCCGCATTCCTGGCAAATGGGATCCCTCTCTACGCCTATCAATGTGAGGTGTCTTCTAAGGGCGCAGTGGCCTGTCAGCACCCCAAGGATGCGGCGAAGCATAGGTCGAGTCCTTCCGAGTAGCCAGACAGCTTTATCTCTGTCCGGCCCCTCCACGAAGTCCCTCGCCTGCCTGCAGACACCAACCGACCCCCAGTGCCTCTCCATTGCTTCCTCGATCCACCTGTCTAAGGCGACAGAGACTGTCTTCCTACTTATGCCTATCGCAGGCTCCGGGCCACAGAACGGCCGCCGGGAACCGAGTCTTGCGAGATTATTTGCCACCTCATTCCCTGCTACGCCACAGTGTCCCGGAACCCACACCAGTTGCACCTCCTTCGCCCTGGCTAGACCTCTGAGGACGTCAGCGCACTCCTGAACCAGTGTTGACCTGATTATGGCCGCGCAGACTGCCCGGAGGACCGCCTGGCTATCCGAGCAGATGTACACACATTACTCGGGACTCCTCTTCACATCCTGTCTATTGGCCACAGACAGGATAGCATACACCTCTGTTTCGAATGCCGTGGTATATGCGCCAAGAGCATAGCTCTCGCGCACCCTCAGGCCCTCGATGTATATTCCTGCCCCGGAGGATTGTTGGTCCTCCAGCCGCGATCCGTCGGTGAAACAGACCAGGCTTGGGGGCTGGAATGCAACCTCATTTTCCCTCCACTGATCCCTACTGGGGATCCTGAGGGTGTATGGCCTAGTCAACCTAATATCGTCCTCGGCATCCCTTACCTTTATGGCGGAAATTGGAATTTCCTTTTCCACCTCCTTGGCGACTCTTGCATGCCCTATTACTGCTCCCTCTCCGCACCAGTTTCCTGAGTCCCGCATTCTAAGATGCGACGCCATAGCCTCCCTTCTGATGTAGATGGGAAGCGGTGGCAGCATCAACAGGACCTCTAGCGTGGCTGAGGGTGTCGTCCTCATAGCGCCTGTGATACCCAGGATTGCCAGCCTTTGGAGTTTGGCCAGCTTCTTGCTGGTAGTTTGGTTCACACCACACCACCAGACCAACGCCACATAGAGGATTCTCGGCCTGACGATCGCAGTGTAGATCCAATGAAGGATCCGAGGATTAAGTCCCCAGGTCCTCCCTATCACATGACGCAGCTGCCAGAGGGTCGCTACTCCCTTCCGCACTACTCGTTCTATTTGCGACCCCCATGTTAGTTTGGGGTCCAGGATCACCCCCATATAATTGACCTCCCGTACTAAAGCTAAAGGTTTTCCAAACATCACAGGCGCCCTGAACCCCTCTACCTTCCTCTTCTTGGTAAATAGGCTCATCTCCGTCTTCGCCGGGTTTATGGAGAGTCCCTGCTCACCACACCACCTTTCGATTATGCAGCAGGCAGCCTGCATACACTCACAAACGACGCCGAGGAATTTGCCGGTGACTAAGACCAGCCTATTATCAGCGTACGCCTGGGCATAGAAGCTATTCCCAGAGAGTCGCTCCAAGAGGCTGTCCATGACCAGACACCATAGATGAGGCGAAAGGCAGCTGCCCTGAGGACAGCCGCCCGTCACCCCAACGTCCAGCCCTCGCCCCTCAAGGTCAGCGAAACTCTCCTGTCCCCCAGCATGCTCGCCACACAGCTTATTAGGGACCTCGGCGTTCCCCTCTCCTGTAGAGCGGCACAGACCATATCCGTTCTTGCCTTATCAAAGGCCCCCTCCACATCGAAGAATACAGCTAATGTGCTCTCTCCGTAGTGTAGGGCCCTTTCCACCTTCCGCGTCACAGCGTGGAGCGCCGTCTCCATCGTTTTCCGCCGCTGGTACGCATGCTGTCCTTTGTGGAAGGGATGATCCTTGAGGATCTCTCCCAACATAAACCTATCTACTAACTTTTCCAATGCCCTGAGTAGGAAGGATGTTAGGCTGATTAGCCTGTACGCCTTGGCCAGTGTGTAGTCCTCCCTTCCCGGTTTGGGAATGAAGACCCCCCTAACCCGGCGCCAGGCCTTTGGGACGTAGCTCCACGCCAGACTGGCCCGAAAAACCTCCCTTATGTTGGGAAGCAGTATATCCAGGCCCCTCTGGAGCAGGGCCGGAAAAATACCATCACAGCCTGTGGATTTGGATGGAGCGAACTCGCTCACCGCCCAGGTTATAGAGCCATCTGTGACCACCCCCTCCGCCAGCTGCCAGTCCGCATTCGGGACTGTCCACCGGCCCTCCGAGTCCGCCCGCGTAGTACGGCGAGATTCCTGTTCCACCATCTAACTTTGATGGACGGTTCCCCCTAAGTGGTGACGCGGCCTCGTTGGCAGCCATTATTTTCCCTTCTAGGGCCTCGACCTCGCTATCTAATGCCTCTATAGAGAGTCTTCTCCCCTCTGGGCTCTTTGGCGACCCACCGAGTCCTATTAGATAGGGATCCCAGTCGGTCTTCCTTGGATTTCTCCTGGGGGGAGGACTCTCACGGTCCACATCCAATTCAAAGCTGATCACACGATGATAATAAGAAGTATTGTTGTTTGAGAACCGCAATACAATAACAAGACCACTGTCAATTGCTACACATGAGTTTATAGAAACTAAGCAACTAGATATCCAACCTACATATGAACTGCACCCATCTGAGATCCCATCATGAAAACAACTACATCAACCAAAAATTAACTTAGAGTGCTGTAATTATAAAAAAAGAGGAAATACCAGCCATTATTTACAAGACTTTATTCAAGTTCATCTCGCACACATATCAGGACTATAAGATCTTGTACACAGATGGTATAAAACTTCAAGAGGGTGTGGGTAGTGCATTTTTGATGGTACAAGCAATTTTGCTTGGAAGCTACCAGATTGTTCGAACATTTATACTGCTGAACTCAACAATGTTTTCGAGTGTGGACCCCCTAGTTCAAAACATTCTGACCTTGTTACATCATCTCAAAGAGCATAATATAGACATTCACTTCACATTGATTCCTAGTCATGTGGGTATTTTAGGGAATAAGATCACAGACGCTGAGGCCAAAAACACTGCAGGAAGAAGCTTGAGGAACGAGATTTCAGTTAGAAGGAAGTACAGAATCTATGGCAAGCAGAATGGGGCAGTCGAGGAGCAAAATTATACGTGGCGAAAGAAAATGTCTTTAGTTGGCATCCATTGTCATGGTCACTGACTAGAAGAGAACAAGCAGTTATAGGGTGTCTTAGAATAGGACACACACGTCTCACACACTCATATTTATTAACTGGCGATAATCAACTTACTTGTACTTACATGTAGTTCGCCACTAACAGTGAAATATATATTGGTAACTTCTCAACTTCACCACAACCTCAGGCAACGTTTACAGATACCACTGTGTTTAAAAGCCCGCTTAGCGGAGAACCTTTGCACTTTAAAAAAGAACATTCTTTATCTGAAAGAGCTTAATTATTTATATGAAAATATGCTATAATATGAAGGATATAACTGATGGTTAATATAATGACTAGTGAACAGCTATCAGGAGTAGGGCTAATGACTTTAGCTGTCGATGCCCAAAAAAATGGAACGAAGTAAATGTTATGTATAAATAAATGAAAATTACTGTATTAATTTTTAAATTTGACATTTCATTTTTATGCTGTAACTTGTGACATTTGAATCTAAATTTGCAAGTAAAGTTATTATAGTATGTACGGTGCAGAAAAGAAATGTACAGTTGAGAAAAGGTTAGCCTAATGTAATTGTTCTAATTACCCGTTTATCTACGCCAGAAGGACCAGAGGAACTGTTCTTTGTAGGTACAGATTTATGAATAAATACACGAGCTTACAACAATTTAATTCTACAAAATTACCAATTTCAATACAGAGTGAATGCGGGTGTTGTGACCCAATAACAATACAATGAAAAAGGCGACTTACAATTGGAGCTGGGTGCTCGTCGTGATCAGCATGTGGTGGGGTAGCTGATATCTAGGGCTTCGTCCAAAGGGCCAAGGTGGTTCACGTCTCCAGGTGACGACGGTGTATACTTGCGGTATGTTGATGCCGTGGTTGACTGGACTTCTGCTGCGTGAGTCCGTCGCTGGTCGAAAGGCTGGCGCTTCCAATATGAGGCCGACGAACCTGTCCACGTGTCTGTCGAGACAACCGTGGGTCTTGACTCCGTGCCGCGGGTCAGGCGATCTCCCTGCGATGCTCCCTGACTGCTGGAACACGCACGGAGTTAACTGTGAGGTGACCACAGCATAACCAGGTATTATGCTGTGTCTTGACTGCCGCTCTCGGTTCAGCTTGTCTTGAACGACGTTACTAGATGCTGGATGAGATCGAAGTGATCGAGACTGGGCTCTCTTGTCGCTGCTTCGCTTGATGACACCTGTCATCGGGATCTGACTGTTGGTTTGTTACCAACTGTTACAGGTGTACCACATTGCGCCTCTAGTTGCTGTGGGTGGCAGGAGAAGGTTTGCCGACTAAGGATGGGCAGGGTGGACTCGGGGAGATTGAGGGTGAGGATTAACAATATCAGGACACAACATAGTATTTAAGATGGCTGACTCAGTAGACGTTCAGGAAAGTTCTCTCCCAAGTTGTTGTCATTACTGAGGAAAAAAAGTTGTTAAAAAGGTAAGTTGTACTAATTGTGGTGCAGTATTCCTTAACAAATGTTCTTTGCGAAAAAAATGTTGTGATAGTCAGCAAATTGAAGATTTGGAAGAAGACTGGATAGCAGTGATGAAGTCACCAAAGATATCCTTATATAATCATTTAAGTCTGAAAATAAGGTTCTAATGGAATTGAACAGATAATTAAAATAAACAAACAATACCTTAAGAGCAAAAATCCAAGTATATGAGAGTGAAACTGCATTGAATAATATCACTGAAAATGAACAATTATTGCATATTGTTAAAAATATTGTAAAAACAGAAGTTGATAAAGTTTTCAATTGAAAACGAAGTAAATTTTCCAATATATTAAGCCGGATGATAACAGACTCTGATAAAAAGGATTCAGATAGTGGCATTGATAGGGAACAGAAAAACAATCAACAAATACAAAATGTAAATAACGAAAATGTAAATAAACAATTTATGGCTGGAAGAACCCACCTAAAGGCTATTGAATTAGAAAATAAACAAAGACAAAAAATGAGGGAAATAATTGAATTAGGTGGTTCATCACATAACAGTGGAAAGACTTTTAAAAGCCTAATTCTATAATTAATGTCCTGGGTCAGAGAAATCAAGAGTGTGATGTAGTTTCGGGTATAAATAGTTTGAATCATAAGGACTCATCTGAGTTGGTAGAGTGCTCTGTCTGTTAGTCTGTTAATAATGAACAGTTTATTGGTAGAGAGATAAACCAAAAGTCTGGTTGTTTATATCAAGAATAAGAGACAATGTAACAGAGAATGACATTACAAATCATATTAATGCAAAAACAGGCGATAAAGAAAGAGAAATACATGTAAAAGAAATTTTTACCACTAATAAATGGAAATCTAATAAGTGCTTTAAGGTGGAGATTGATTATAAGCATAAGGATGACTTATATAATTATAATTTTTGGCTAAAAGGTGTCGCCTATAGGCAGTGCGAATTTCATCTTGAAGGGAAAATAGAGGGTGATTTTTTAGAAGTAAGCTCAGAACAAATAAGTTAAATAAGAATAAGGTCACTCTTACACATATAAATTACAGGGACTGGACACAAAGGAAGAATTGTTAAAAATGGCCATGTGGGACTACAACATAAATATTGCTGTAATAACAGAGCACTGGTTGAACTCAGAAGTCAAACTTTTCCAAGATGATGAATATGAAATCAAGAGTTCTTTCTGTAGGTCAGTGGCTTTTAGAGGTGGTGTCAGTATTGTAACAAAGAAGAATATTGTTATGAACCCCATTGGAAAATTAGAAGCTTTCTGTAGTGAGAAAAAATTTGAATGTGTAGGAGTGGACATAGTTGATTATTTGTTAGTGGTACTTGGTACCCCTTTCGTTCACCACTCGGAAGTTTGGAATGCTTTCTCAGGAGTTTGGAACAGGTGCTTCATTTTCTGGAGGTAGAATCCTATCTTACTAGGTTTGTTTCTCAGGGGATATTAACATAAACACGTTAAAAGGAAGCAAACCTAAGAATAGTCTTATTAATTTAATAAACAGCTCTAGTTTTCATTCTGCGATGATAGTACCATCTCCTGTATCTAGAAGTAGTGAAAGCTGTATTGACAATGTATGTGTAAGCAGGTTGTCACAAATTACATAAAAATTAGACCAATGAATGATATCAACACACAACTCTATGCTGAAAGGTTACGAAAATTAACTGGGTGCCAGTACTAAAAATAAATAATGCTGAAGAGTCCTTTAATCATTTTCATCACATATTGCAGCAAGAATAAGATTGGTGTTTTCCGGAAAAGATTATAACAATTAAAAAATTAAAAAAGAAAGCATAAATCAAAATACTTATGAGTTTACAAGATTAAAAGCATCTCTTGATGCTTTAGAAACTATACACAAGGTAAAAGGGGATGAAGAATCTAAGGAATGCTATAAAATGCTGAGAAATATGTACAGAAACAAGGCAAATGAAACAAAGAAGAAATACATCGAAGATTACATTAATCATTCAACCAACAAATCGAAGGCAATCTGGAAAATGATCAATGTAACTAACACTTCTAATCCAATTCATTTAACATCTGAGCAGTTCAGTAGGTATTTTGCAGGCGTAAAAGGTTCAAGTGTGGTATCAACTGGATCGTCGACTTCCAGCTATATCCAGACAAGTCAGATACAGTGCTCATTCCATGTTTTTTATTCCAGTGATAGAGGAAGAAGTGTTTCAGACCGTCGTGGGGCTGAAAACCAGGGATTCCAAAGATATATATGGCTTTACAACAAGATTAATTGAAAACACTATCCAGATAATTATACAACCACTGACAGTGATCATAAATAAATGTTCCCGAACAGGCGTATTCCCGACTTAATGACAGTACCTAAAGTGATCTCTGTACTCAAAAAAGGCGATAATGATCTGTGCAGCAATTATAAGCCAATTTCCATCTTGCCTGTGGTTTCAAAGATATTTGAAAGCCTTCTAAAACAGAGGCTTGAGAACTTCTTCGAAAAAAAGGAAGTATTGAATGAAAATCAGTTTGAGTATAGAAAATTCAAGACAACTATCTCTGCGTTTTCGCGGGTAGTGATGGGCATACTAAATGGATTTGAAAAAAAAAAGAAAAAGTAGAAATTTTATTTATTGACTTAAGTAAAGCCTTTGATTCTGTGAATCACCGTATCCTTCTTGACAAGCTTTACTATTATGGTGTGAGCGGTTTGGTATATGAGCTGTTCAAGTCGTGCCTCTATAACAGAGTGCAGATGGTCAAGTGGAACAACAAATTGTCCAGTAGTGTGTGTTTGATAGCTGGGGTACCGCATGGATCTATCTTGGGTCCCATCCTCTATAATTTATGTCAATGAACGATTTCCAAGTATTGAAACATATGGAACCTCTATCTTTGCAGATGATACAAGCTTCATCAACAGAGCTAGAAGTGACCAAGAAGTCCACGAACAGACTTTAACTAGCATCTGTCAAGTGAAAAATTGGTTTTCTGACAATGCACTGCAGCTGAATGATGATAAGACTGGAATAATGAAATTCAGCATAATAAATGAGGGTCAGCTGGAGTTTGTGAGGTTTCTGGGATCCATGATGGACAACTCTCTCAAGCGGCTTCAGCATGCAGAAGATTTATGTCCTAAACTGTCGAGGGTGGTATAAACAATTCGAAAGCTTATGAGGTGTTCAACTTACCTGGAGGCTAGAGTAGCATATTTTGCAAATTTTCACTCTATTGCAGTCTATGGGATTCTGGTCTGCGGCTCATCCAGTGAGCTTCACACAGTCCTTCATTAGCAGAAAAGGGGTATTAGGCGTTGGTCCATTAGATAGTTGCAGAGTGTCTTTCAAGGAAAACAAAATACTGACTGTTGTAAGTGAATACATTCTTACCTGTATTCTGCATATATGAGATACCAAAGACGGCAGAACGAAGAACAACATCTCACAATGTTATAGTTATGAAACTATAACATTGTGAGATTTACAACATGTATGACGATCTACTGTCGTACATCTCACGATGTTCTGGGAGGCTGGCTACCATAGCTGTGTTGCTTTTTAGGTGTGTTCTCACTGTGATTAGTATACCATACTGACGAGCTCTAATTGGAGCAAAACCGGTTTGCGGTTCTAATTATGGTGAGAATACATCTAGGCGTACATAACTATAACACACGTCATTGAAATGAACTTGCAACACCACTGCACCGGATAGGAGCATGCAGGCATGGAAGTAATTACACAGAAATCAGGTTATACAGGAAGTTATAATGTAATATGTGAATAGTTATTTTAAGTAAAATTTAATAGTAAAAGAATTCATTAAAATTTTTATTATATCAGAAATGAAATAGCTGCTCAGTGGAAATAATATGAGACTTAGCGTAATTAAAACAATAAACATAGGTGAGTTCGGACCTTATAGTTGGATGGTGTCAAACGTACAAACGAAAATCAAGATTCGGTTAACTTCATTTATTAATAAAAAGATAAGTTTATATAAAGCAAAATTATTATGTCTTGTTATTATATTGGTTGAAGCAGTTATGAATTAAAATTTTTGAATTAAAAAAAAAAGAATACAGATTAACAAAGTACTTAACTATCGTGTCTGCAGCTAAGCTCCTTGGATATGGGCTGTGTGTGCGAAGGCCTATGGCTAATTAGGGTTAGCGAAACCTCTCGAAATTCTATGGGGACCATTCAAGGCTGTCCGAACCATTGTGTCTTTACCATAAAAGAACTAAATGAGGCCCTCCACACGACGATGAGTGAGACAGCCCAGACAGTGGTCTCAAAAGAGCTGTTCAAATGATCTTGTTTAGTGATGCTTCGAAGTACAAACATATGTTACATTCTATCAGGTGTTGTCCATTACCATAAGACGTGTTTTATCCCATGGGGGAAGATGTTACATTGTACATTTTATCTCACGGGGGAAAACCTTACATTTTACATTTTATTCCATGGGCGAAGACGTTACATTTTACATGTTATTCCATCGGGGAAGACGGGATAGCTAAGAAAAATTAAAATCGTCTTAGTACACTGTTTGAATTTGAAGTTTTTTCATTCGAGGTGCTTGTAGGGTCTTCACAGTAAGAACAAGGTTAATCTGGATGTTAATTATGAAAATATGAATGTTTCCTAGCAATGAAATTGCACGAGAAGACCGTTACAGGCTACCACAAAAAAAAGCCTTAAACAAAGCAATCAGATAAGCAGTTATTGTTATAATACAAGCAAGCGTCTAATTAGCATTTAACCTAACTAACTCACCTCATATGAGTGTGCTGTGGTTTCTATTACCCCTTCAATTCTCTCGACATTTTTATTGTTAATATTTTGTCGAACAATAGGGTGAATATGATGTGGCGTGACTTTAATAGGCCTTGTTATCTTTGGCAAGCATAAAGAGGCTAAAATCGAGTGTAAACTGTCACTTCTAGAATATTTCACGAATGACACAATAGAATATATGTGTTTCTATGGGCAGGTCAGGTCAGGTCAGGTGTCCATGTTTCGGTATTATAAGATCATTGAGTAAGGAAGTATTAACTTTGATTGATTACGACCATGGTGAGTTTCATTGACTACAATATAATGTGATGATTGATCGAGAAAACAATAGTGACCGAAGGTATAATTGAATTAATTATTATTAACATAAAGTTGTAAAATATGTAATACGTTACAAAGTTGCCACTGCATATGGAAAAGATAAACAACGGGAAAAAATTCTAAATGAGTCAAAATGTACCTGATAAGTGAAACTTTTTATACGATCGAGGAATATATGAACTATTGTCAACCTCCGTAGCCACATATTTTATTTGATGATTTTTATATGTGTTCTAATGTATGACATACCGTGTATCTTTTGATGGTGGAATACAGAACTATGAACTATGATTTTTACAGGGTCAAAGAAATTGTTACCGTATGACTGTCTTTGACAATGTATTTATAAAGGAAAAACTTACACTTATTATTTATATTTCAGATACTTGGTCAACAGACTTACCTTCATCTGACAGTGTTCCGCCACCATATAATCAACCTCCCCCTTACTACAATACAACAGCTTTAACTGAAAGTGATCCTTTTGACACTTCTCAAATATTTACTCCTTCACATAATAACATTTACAGCCCAGTCAAAAACTTCTCCAGCCCTAACATAACTTCAACATTTTCTGTGGAGAATGGTCACAAAATTATAAAGGACATTGACAGTTCACAGAAAAATTGCAATACAGATGTCAGTGTATCAAATTACATAAAAAGTGATATTACCAATAGAAGTGTCAATTATCTAACCAACATTGGTGCTGAAAAAAGTTTAATACCTATAAAAACTAATGGAGAAGAAAATGCTTGTTTATTACAAGAAGTTCAACAAATCTGTGATATTGATGTAGCGATAGTAACTAAAGAAAATGCAAGTAATAACCTAATAACAAATATAATATCTCTGTCTTTAGAAGACAAATCCAATAAAACTTTTGATAAAAAGTTCATGACAGATTTGGAGAATTTTTTATTGACGAACAACCCAAAAGAAAATACTCATAATATACCAGTGTTAGATCCTCCACCTCAAAATGCAAGATTGAATAAAAAAAGCAATGAATCTCAGAGCATTAAAAAAGTGAACGAGTCTCCTACAAAGCTGTTTAATATGGCAGCTCCTAATACTCAAGTTGTATCGAACACTGCAGATCAAACATACATGAATTTAGCTCAAAGTTATGATAGTCACTATGGCATGGTTTCAAAAAACGACACCAAAACAGTATTAAACAAAATATGGCAGGAAAGGACACAAGAAAATGGCAACCTTAAAGAAGTTAACAAACTCACCACAACATCATCTAGTCAAAATTATGCAAGCAGCTCAGAATATGGTGATTTCCGGAGTAACAGACGATATGATCCAGTTTATGGCTCAACAAGCTCAAATCTAGATAAGTTATATGATGTGACGCCAAACTCAAACCTAGGACAGTATGGTAATGTAGGTGCGAGATACAATACTATTGAAAGCTATAAAGCTGTATCAAATGTCAATACAATCACTAATTACAATACAGTTACCAACTATAATACTATTACAAATTACAACACTATTTATGCATCACAACCAGTTTATAATGGTGAACAAACTAGTGTGTCTGCTGCTAACTTGTACTGTAATGGTGCGGCGAATGCTTTGCAGCCCACAGCGTCTAATTTGAGTGTAAGTTCGTATGATAGTTTCAGTACGCAAGTAGCGTCTTACGGTAGCTGTGGTAGTGCCATTGGTGGAAGGCAGTATAGTGAAGTGCCAGAAAGTGTTTACACAGAAATACCGGAAAATGTTTACTGTCAAGTACCTGATGAGTTGTTGAAGCCGCACAGGCCTGCACCTCCATCACCCATGGTTATTTTGGGGCAGCCACAAAGCATGCAGCAGATACAGAGGAAGCTACAGCAAGGGCAGGTGAGTCTTTAAAATAGTTTATTTTTTTGTAAAAGTGTATATTTTAGTATCTGGTGCATTATGTATTTTTTGTTTGTTTTGTATTTGTGTTTCTTTAACGTCAGTCTATTTCCGCGACTGGCCAATCGTCGACTGGCCGATGAAGAGTTTCACCTCTATCCTGGGCATTTTGCTGAACCCCAGCCTTTCTGCAAGGAGGGTAGGGGATACTTAACATGCTCAACGTCACATGATTCATGGGACCGAATGCTTTATGCCCCATCTGAAGGGTGGAATACGCAGACATTTACCTTGCTCCAACAAATTGCCGCCAACCTCAGTTGATCTTACTTTTACAGTATCTACTTAAAAGTGAAATAATTCTCCACTGAGAGTCCAACCTAGGTCGTTTGGGTTCAGATGCACACTTTCTTTTATATATATATATATATATATATATATATATATATATATATATATATATATATATATATATATATATATATGTATATATATATATATATATATATATATATATATATATATATATATATATATATATGTATATGTATATGTATACAGGGTAGCGCATTAAAAATGAAACAGACCGATTTGCGTCCAAATATATATTTTTTAAGAAACGCTGAAACACGTCAATTTTAATATTGAGGGGGACATGTTTTGACATAAAACTCAACTTTGTCACATCAACCCCTTAAGAGTGGTGATAACAACCCTTATATTTTAAATAGGGAACATGGGTCGAGTGTTACATCATTTGAAAGCTCTTTCTTTTCTGAATTCAGCACACTAATTTTTTTGGAAGTTTTATCAACTTAAAAAAAGAACGTATTTCATTCATTGTGATAAGAAATACACTAGTTTGTCAATTTTTCGTTAAAAAAAAAACTTAACAACAAAACCAAAAATGTTCTTTCAGTTAAGTAAGTGTTCAAATTGTTGACCACCAACTTCCATACAAAAGTACAAATTCTGTTCAAAACGAGCTCTGACATTCTGGAGCATTTGTGGAGTTATTAGACGGCATTCTTCAACAATGCATCGTTGTAATTCTTCCAGAGTCTTTGGTTCTGTTGCGTAAATTCTACTCTTTAAATGGCCCCATAGAAAGAAGTTTAAGGAGTTGAATCCGGTGATCTAGGGGGCCACTCAATAGCACCTCTATGCCCAATCCATTGTCCTGGAAACTCTTTGTTCAAAAACTCCCTAACACGTGAAAAATGCGGAGGAGGTCCATCTTGTTGAAACACTAATTGATTTTCTTGATAGCGATCATCATTTTCAACAATGTCAATTAGTAGAGGGTAAAAGATATCTTCTAGTAACTCCAAATACGTTTCACCACTCAAATTGCCATGAAGAAAAATTGGTCCAATTACACGGTCTCCAAAAATGCCAGTCCAGACATTCAATTTCTGTGGAATTTGAGTGTGGACTTCGTGAAAATTTCCTGGATTATTATCTGCCCAATAACGACAATTATGACGATTGACTGTAGAGTTTAATAAAAACGTACACTCGCCTGAAACACATATATATTGAACAGAAAGTTACCGTTATCAGCTATTCGTGCAGTCATAACTTCACAAAACTCCAGCTGCCGATCAAAATCATCTTCATTCAGTTGTTGTACAAGATAAATTTTATACGGGTGAAATTTATGATGCTTAAATATTCGCTAAATAGTTCTTCTTTTGAAGTTTGAAACAGTGGTCAATTTTCTTGTGCTCAAAGTTGGGTTTGCAGCAATTTGTCCTAAAACTTCAATCTCAGTAGCCTCCTTTCTAACCGGAAATTCACGTTCAGGATCCCGTTTTTTGTTGGCTACTGAACCACTTTGTCGAAACTTTGCAACTAACTCTAAAATGTATTTTCTGTTAACATGTCTGTTCGGATGCCGTTCATTAAACAAATTTGCGGTACGGTTGGCACAGTCATCGTTTTTGAAAAAAGAGTAATTATTTCAAGTATCAAACCGACCGATAAACTGAAATAATAAACCGCATTTCTCTCATTCCGATAAGAAATGTTCTTGATAGTCAATTTTTTGTTTACAAACCAACAAAATATTGACTATCAGCACATTTCTTATCGGAATGAGTGAAATGCATTTTTGCATCTTCAACTGTAAATAATTTTTAAACGAGTTGATAAAACTTCCAAAAAAATGTGTGTGCTGAATTCAGAAAAGAAAGAGCTTTCAAATGATGTAACACTCGACCCATGTTCCCTTTTTAAAATATAAGGGTTGTTATCACCACCCTTAAGGGGTAGAGTTTTATGTCAAAACATGTCCCCCCAATACTAAAATTGACGTGTTTCAGCGTTTCTTAAAAAAAAAAATTTCTCTGGGCGCAAATCGGTCTGATTCGATTTCAATGTGCCACCCTATATATATATATATATATATATATATATATATATATATATATATATATATATATATATATATATATATATATATATATATATATATATATATATATATATATATATATATATATATATATATATATATATATATATATATATATATATATATATATTATATGTATCCAACCATAACTCAAAAAATAATCAACCGATTTGGATGAAAGTCGGCAAGTACCTTTCTTTTATTAATGCCTTGGATGAGTTCGTTAGCTAGGAAAGTGGGACAAGGCTTTCCAGGAAATTTTTCAGTTTTCTGTAAAAAGAAAGTTTTTTTCTGCAAAAATTACAAAGCTATTTTAATGAATTTTGGTGGATATGTTGCCTTCAGAAAGACTTTACTACATACCAAAATCCAACTCAACAAGTTTATAGAAAATTGAGTTATTCAAATTTGAAGCATTTAATGAAAATTCACCACCATAACACCCTTGCTGCGTCCCGAACTTATTAATAATATATGTTGGGCATGAAGCCCCTGCTGAATATCATGTAAACAAAACGTTTTAACGTATCAGATAGCGCAGTGGTAACCGGCATGTCTTCCACGCATAAGGTTGCGTGATTGATTCTGGCCTGATGAGTGTATGGTGTTTTTTTTTTTGGCTCATTTTGGCATTTGGAGGGGCAAGAGTGTACAGATTTCATACGTTTTGAACAAGATCTCATTTTTTTTAAACGCCTGGATAACTTTATCACCTTTGAGTCTGAAATTATAATTGTCAGCAGACATTTTGTTATTGTTAATATCCAAAAAACTGGTTTGATTACGTTGACTAAAACGAAATCATTCAGGCGATTAATAAGGAAAAATAACTGCTACGTTTATAATTTGCAGATACTTTTCTAAATATGAATGAAGTTTCCTTCGGGAAAGCTTTTCTAACTTTAATGAAATTTGTAATACAAGTTTCTTTTAAAGAGACTTACATTATCTATAGATATAGCAAAATTAACGTTTTAGCTTCATAGAAAATAGAGTTTTGGGCATTTTGCTCAAAAGGAGTTAGAACACAAGATTTTTTTGATAATAGAGAGATATCGATGGAAACACTTTCAAATGAATTCTTTAAATGTGCGTCTACTAGGACCTCTAAAATCGTTCTTCAAGGTCTGTGTAGGTTTAAAATATTAGTTTTAGTAATATGCCGTATAATAATAGTGTACAATTCTTATGAAAATTCACTACTATATCGCACTTGCTGCGTCTCGAAATTTTATCATGTTTCACAATGCCTGCATTACGATAATTAACAGAAAGTTACAAAATTTTAATATTTACTACTTAGATTGAAAAATCAAGAAAATCACTCAAATTAAACAACTTTTATTTAACATAGTTTGCTGCTGGTATTGTGGTCTAGCTAGAACCTATTCTTTAGAGCTGATGAAATTTCTACTAACAAGCTGGAGCGTCATTTAGGTTGACTTGGCCATTTAAAGCTGGCAAGATTGCTAACACAATTTAACCATTCCGAGCTGGTGAAACTGCTACATTGATGTAACCACGCAGAGTTGGTGACTGCTATTATTATGGAACTCCAACTAGAGACTCGCCGCTGGTAGGAAGGTGTTCTCCATTATTAATAACGGGCCCCGGAAGTAACGGGCCAACTGAATCCCAAAAGATTTTCTTTAAAGTATGCTGCTTCATGATCAGAGCATTTTATGGTTTGGCGAGTTTGTGCAGTGATTTTTTTTTAATTGATGCAATTTTGTAGTATTCTATGGCGTTTGTAAATATGAAAAGCTTGTTTTCGCTGATATATGGCTCTGTGGCAGTCTTTGTCCCACCATGGTTGCAATTTACATTGGGGTTTTCTATCCTGCAATTTGGGTATGCTCATATCGGCAGGTTATGTTAAAAAATGAGACGCTAGTAACCAACGTTATAGTTTGTTCTTTTAGTGTGTGCCAGTTTTGTGATAGAAAATGCCACGAAAATACGTTTGTAAGAAACGTGCCTACACTAGATAACAATAAAAAAAATTATAGAAGAAAACGATAAAGGCAAGAAAACAATAATTAATGGGCCAGCAACGCCAAGAAATGAGAAATCAAAGAAAAGCATGGAAGAATGTTCAGAGACAACTACGATAGTGATCTCTCTGTTCATTATTAAGATGAGAGTGATTATGAAAAAATGACTCTGGCAGACTGAGTAGAAGATGAAAAGGCAGATGAAGTAGAAGACGAAGGCACCACCCCTCCAGAATGTTAAAAATTATCGCCGGTATAGAAAATGAAACGCTCTGTTCGATGCTTCCACTAACTTTATTCTTATTGAACTACAACAGTGTTACCAACATTGTTTAGAGGGCGCTAAATTTTAAATATTCGCTATTAATTTTCAACACACCCACTTAGAGAATATTTAAAAATAAATTCATTATGCTAAACCTAAACACTTAACAAACTTATCATGCTTAACGCTAGTTAAACCTTTAGTAAACATATCAGCTGGCATCTCTGAAGTAGGTAAGTATTTTAAGACAATCTGATTTTTAGCAATAATTTCTCTTATATAATGGTGCCTTATGTCTATATGTTTACTATAGGTTATATGACAGTTTCTGCGCTCCCATATTATCATTATAAACTACTACAGGTTTATCAACACCTATTAGATCTTGCAATATATTTTTTAAGTATATGGCCTCTTTAGCAGCCTCTGTGATTGCCATATACTCAGCTTCTGTGCTTGATAAGGCAACAGATATCTGCTTCCGACTTTCCCAAGAAATAGGACCATTTGACAGTAAGAAGCAAAAACCTGTGTAAGATTTCCTGTCCACATTGTCACTACCCCAATCCGAGTCAACAAAACCTTTCAATTCAGTATCAATTTTTGAAAATTTTATTGAATAATCTGCAGTGCCCTTTAAATATCTCAAAATACGTTTGGCACACGTCCAATGACTTTTGTCATAATTATTATTGAACTGACTTAAGTAACTTAAACTATAACTAATATCAGGTCTTGTTAATACTGATAAATACATTAGACTTCCTATTAAAGTCTGGTAGGGATACTTAGTTTTATTCTCTTCGGTCAAAACTACTTTTTCTAAACCAACTTTTGCCTCCATTGGCGTACATACAGCTTTAGCATCTTTCATGTTAAACTTATCTAACAATTTTAATATATAATCTTTCTGATTTAAAACAATATTTTTGTCCTTATCAATATTAACTGTCATGCCTAAGCACTCCTTAATTTTTCCCAAATCCTTAATTTTAAATCTAGACTTCAACTCTTTTTTCAAAAAATTTGTTTCTTTGATACTATTTGAAAATAAGAAAAAATCATGTACAAACAACGCTACAAGAGTAAATACATTTTTAGATCTTTTACTATAAATGCAAGGCTCATAAGCTGATTGCACATAACCTAGCTCTAGTAAAACATCATGTACCTTTTTATTCCATGCTCGTGACGACTGTTTCAGCCCATAAATGGCTTTCTTTAACTTTAAAACTTTATTTTGATTCACATTCGTACCTTCAGGCATTTGCATATATAAACATTCTTTTAAATCTCCATTTAAGAAAGCAGTCTGCACGTCTAGGTGATATATATCTAACTCTAATTTAACAGCTAATGCAAATAACAGTCTCAAATTAGAAAATCTTATGACTGGTGCAAAAGTCTCATCGTAGTCTATACCTGGTTGTTGAACAAAACCTTTTGCCACTAGTCTCACACGATACCTAATTTCACCTTCACAACTCACCTTTCTCTTAAGCACCCACTTACATGGCACTATCGTTGACAAATCATTAGGTAGGTCCACTAGTTCCCAGGCGTCGTTTTCTCTGAAGCTTTCCAACTCTTCTTTTATAGCTTGCCTCCACATCTCGGCATCTGGCCTGGAGAGAGCTTCTTTCAACGTAACAGGATCACTTTTAACTTCACAAGTATCTTTGCACATCATATAAGTCACAAAATCTTCATAACCTTTCGGTTTTCTTTCCCTGTCAGATTTTCTTATAGTTTCTGAAGTTGACATTAATTCTGTAGGTGTGTAATCACTATCTTCTTCTTCTTCTCTGGAATATTCACTTCCTGAATCACTTTCAGAATTTGTTTCCGAAGTTACCTCAGTTTCAACACCCACTGAATCTTCAATTTCTAACAATTCATTATTATTTTCTTCTATAACAATTTCTAAACTCTTTTTTAAGTTATCATTTCTACTTGTTCCTTCCATAACTATCACATCTCTACATATTTTAACTTCATGCTTTTCATAATCATATAATCTATAGCCTTTTGTTTGTTCTTCGTATCCCACAAAAATAACTTCTTTTGACTTTTTATCCCATTTTTGTCTTAAATTTTTAGGTACGTGCATCATTGCATGACTGCCAAAAATTCTCAAATGCTTCAAGTTTGGCCTTTTTCCATTCCATACCTCAAACGGTGTCTTGTCAATGCCCGAAGCAATTGATCGATTTCTCAGGTACATCGCACAATGCACAGCTTCTGCCCAAAATTTAATTTCTAGATTTGCATCATATAGCATACATCTCGCTTTCTCTACTAACGTTCGGTTTAGTCTCTCCGACATACCATTCTGTTCAGGTGTATAACTGTTAGTAGTCTGATGTATTATACCATTTGACTTCAAATAATTTTCAAATTCATTTGAACAAAATTCTCCACCATTATCTGATCGTAAAAACTTAATCGACATATTCTTATGTTTTTTCACCATTGCCTTAACATTTTTAAAACACCCAAATGCTTCATCCTTACTTTTTAGAAAATAAACAAAGCCCATTCGACTAAAATCATCTTCGAATGTTAAAAAATACTTGGACCCTCCTAGTGACTGTGTTTGCATTGGTCCACATATATCAGTGTGAATAATTTCTAACAATGATGAGGCCCTTGTACCAGCGTTTTTAAATGGCAATTTTGTTTGCTTACCTTCGCAACATGTAATACAATTTTTTAGATCAAACTGTCTTTGTCCTTGACATTCCATTCCTTCGACTGCTCCATTTACCATCTTGTTCAGGTACGCTGTATTTATATGCCCCAACCTTCTGTGCCACGTCTGCCCCGTGACCAGAGCTACTGCAGGTGCTGCTACAGGAGAAACTTCCTCAGGTATATTTAACTTATACACACCTTCTTGCAGATTAGCTGTCGCAAGCAGTTCATTATCTCGATTGAAAATCTGGCAAATCTGGTCACCAAATATCACAGAATTTCCATTTTCAATAATTCAGCTTACAGATAATAAATTGGTTGTTAGTCCCGGCACACACATGACATCTGTTACGGTAATATCCAAACACTGACTATCCACTAACGTTTTTAGTGCTACATCACCTGTACATTTAACTGCAAGTTTTTCTTTATTCGCTACCATGATCTCAGGAAATTTCGGATGATTCTTATTCTTCACCCAATCTTCATTTGTAGTGAAATGACAACTAGCCCCGGAGTCTACGTACCAATCTTTACTACTGAAGTTTCCATTTGAAAACACCACATTAAACAAATGTTTGTTTTTTGATGACACGGCATTGCAACCACTAGCTAATTGTTTTAGTTTTGGACACTGACTTCGAAAATGCCCCTTTTCTTTGCAATTCCAGCAAGTTACATTTTCTTTTAAATTCGAATTTGCTTCATGTCCATTTTTGTTGAATTTGTCAGTTTGCGGATGCGCCGTTCGTGTCCTCCTGTGTCGATAACTTGAACTTGAATTACTACCAGCAGCAAACGCCATCCCACTGCCAGTATCTGTACTATCCATATCTAGAAGCTTCGAATTAATGGGTCAACTGTCACTTTCTGCCTGCTATTATTAATAGCCATCACCATCGGTTGATATTTTTCAGTTAAACCGGCTAACATGATAGAACCTAAAAGTTCATCTCCGATATCTAAACCCGTACCACTTAACTTTTGTCCAGTATCAGCTATTCGATTAACATATTCCGTCATAGAGTCACATTCATCAAGACGTGTTGAAATTAACTTTCGCAGCAAACTTATTTTACACGTTTGCCCGGAATCGTCGAATAAATTATTTAACGTCTTCCACAATTTCACCGTGGTTTTTGCACCTTTTATATGTACAAACAATGACGAGTCTAATGTTAATATTATTTTAGCCTTCGCTTTTGCATCGTGATCAGGAACCACCTCTGTAGTACACTTAGATAAACCTTCAAGTACTAGAAAGTTTTCAACAGCAAAAGACCATTCTGCGAAATTTTCGCGGCCTTTTAGTTTCGGCACATTCACTATGTAATTATTCGATGCCATTTCCGTTAACGTTCTCGCGAAACACACAACGTTATACTTCACAATTCTTTACGGGCATTCCCAGCTAATTGCACACGTGGCCATTAGCATCTGGGCCCCATAACCTGTTAAAAATTATCGCCGGTATAGAAAATGAAACGCTCTGTTCGATGCTTCGACATCAACTAACTTTATTCTTATTGAACTACAACAGTGTTACCAACATTGTTTAGAGGGCGCTAAATTTTAAATATTCGCTATTAATTTTCAACACAGAAATCCACAAATCAAAGATACAGCCAGAAGATTTTGTTTAGATGCATTTCTTCACAAAAAAGAAAACTGTTTATTATGTGGGCAAGTAAAATCACTTCCTTCAAAGGACGAATTGAATGATACATTTCTGCATCGCAATCATCAAAGTGGTAAATTTTCATTTCCCAAAGAAGATAATGCAGATGTCTTACAGCAAGACACTATTTTGAAGCTGCCTTCACCAACATTTAGTGGCACGGAAATAATAAATGGCTGCTACGAATTTACTATAGATTTTGACACTTATGAAGTTCATTGAAATTATAATTTTCCATCAAATTTTATTATTGGGGCATGCCATACTAATTTTGAAACAACTTTTAATGTGTTTTCGCTATTAACTTTTTATGTGTTATCTTTCATAACAGCATAATAATTAAATTCCGTTTTTTTTTACTTTTCCCTTGAGCAAAAAAAAAATAGTTCAACTTGTGTAATATGTATTTTTTCCCGCTTTGTCTCATTATTATACTCCTGATTACCACAGGTTAATAATAAGCAAGGTATATGGGTGTCTCATATTTGTACATGACGGTCTCTTATTTAGTTATAATTTTTTTCTTTTTAATGGTTGCATGTAGCTAATTTAGGTAGGTGTTTCTAAAGGGGCTCTCACATTTTACTCCAGTATATATGATTTTTGTTGGCTCATAATTAAATTGTGCCAGTCTAAAAGTAAAAGTTTCGAAAATGTCTCAAAAATACCCCACCTGGCCCAGGGTTCACACCTTGGAAAAGTCAGGGAATTTGTAGAAGACAAAATTTTGTCAGGGAAAAATTGGGAAAATTGACTAGGAGTCTGGGAATTTTTGTCGCTGTCAGGGAAAAATTATTTGTTTCCTTTTGATGATAAATAATTGAAACAATGTGTTTGCTTTTTGTGAAATTCTGTTTAATTTAATGAATTCTTTTTTCAGAAAACCACAATCTTTTTTTTAAATTTTGCGATCATTGGTCGCTTTGTATTTGAAACGGGGAAGCGTGTTTTCCACCATGACGCTAAGACCTACTGTCTATAGTAGGGTGTTACACATGTTGCGGGTAAATTGTAGAAGATCAAAGTCAGGGAAATATATTTTGGCATGTCAGGGAAATCAGGGAAATTGATATGCTGTTTTTAGTGGGAACCTTGTGACCCTACAGGTTATGTAAAAAAAGATTGCAAGAACAGTGTTTTGCAAACCCTTAAGTTTCAGCTTCAACCGCCATTGTCCTTCATGTAAATAAAATATTTCCAGAAAATTCATTTTAAAAAGCACTTTCTCTGGTGCTTTGCCAGTAGTTTTAGTTAAGTTTATGGTTTAACGATCTATAACTTTTAGGGAATTTTTGGTGAAAAAATTAATTAATGAGGCGACCGCGACTTTTTAATTTCAAAAAGATTTCTTTAAATGAGTGCAAACTAGGCCCCCTAGAATCCATATTCGGGTTTAGTTTCAGTTTTTATCTGTTTACGTATATACAGGCTGATGCATTTCTATGGTAAAGCTCAATATAATTGTGATTATACAGGATACAACAAAAAATTGTATACGTTAAGTATAGGGTCTGTTCAGCTGCATCTTATAAAATTATTTTGGCAATCACAGATGGCCCATAAGTCGTTGGTGATACCTACAATTTTTTCTTCGAACATCGCTTATATTATTGCACTTTTGCATTTTTTATCAAAATATGGTGCATGTTTGTAAGAAAAAAAAATTGTGACACAGTAAGTGCGTTTTGGTAGCGAAGTTTCATTAAATGCTTCAAATTTTAATCACTCAATTTGCTATTAATCTAAGGTTTGTTGACTAGGAAATTAGTGAACTGAAACATTTTAAATTTATTTTCCGAACATTTTTGTACATTTTCAAACAATAACTTATTTTGATGAAATATGGTACATTGTTTCTACTATATAGGTTATACCAGTAACCAAATTGATGCCTGCTTGCATTAAATTGTGCGCATGCTCTTCTCAAACCTCTTAGAACCCCATTTAACCTGTCGCTGCGCACACATTGCTTCCCTGAGGTTTGGAAGGTTGCTCGGATCTGTCCTGTTTTTTAGTCTGGGGACCGTTCGAGGGTCAGCAACTACAGGCCTATAGCTATCCTATGTAATTTTGCTAAAATTTTTGAGGCAGTTTTGTATGGTTGTATTTATCCTGCCGTGAAGTGTCGCTTGTCACCATACCAGCATGGGTTTATGAAGGGGCGCTCAACACTGACGAATTTATCCCTGTTCACACAGTATGTAAGTGAAGCTTTGGATCGACGGGGTCAGGTGGATGTCATTTATACAGACTTCTCCAAAGCGTTCGATCGTTTTTTGTACAAGCTGCATTAGGTGGGCCTTGATGGACGGCTGATAGAATTCTTTTGATCCTACTTGACTAACCGTCTGCGATCTGTTTTTTATAATGGATTTAAGTCTGAACCCTTCACTGCTGGCTCCGGCGTTCCACAGGGTTCCAATCTTGGCCCGCTCCTCTTTTTGTTATTTATCAATGACATAAGCTCTGTAATTTATGGTAATCATCTATTATTTGCTGATGATCTCAAATTATACTCCAGTGTTCACAATATTGGTGACTGTTCAAGACTCTAGGTGGACCTTGACAACTTGCAGCTGTGGTGTGTTGAGAACAGACTTGAATTAAATGTCTCGAAGTGCAAAGTGATGACATTCCCTAGAAAAAACAGCCGTATAGCTTTTCCCTACAAAGTGGGTGGTGTACCATTGGCTAGGACTGAAACGCACAAGGATCTCGGCATTTTATATGATGAACATTTAAGTTTCACTGGACATATTCAAACAATCACAGCATCCTGTTTAAAGTTGATGGGTTTCATTATGAGGAATAGCAGATCATTTTCCAATTTGGATAGCCTGAAAATTCTCTATTTTGCCTATATTTGATCGAGGCTTGAATATTGTAGCTTGGTTTTTGATCCCTTTTATAGTGTTCATATTGGTGCTCTGGAAGATGTTCAGCATAAGTTTTTAAAACACCTTGTATATAGGGCATCTGGTACCTACCCACAGAGGGGATGCGATCATGGCCAATTGCTGATGCAAACTGGCATACCCAGTTTGTATTCGTGTAGAAAAGTTGCATATGTGATGTTCCTGCATAACTTGTTTCATGCTAAGTTGTTTGTCCAGACTTATTGATGCAATTAAATTTCTCAGTTCCACGGGCTGCATCTAGAGTGATGAGAGTGTTTAAGCCTCCAATACCAAGGACTAACTCGTATATGAAATCACCTGTGTACACAATGAGCTCTGACTTTAATGATATTGCCAACTTGTGCGACTTCTATTCGGATAAGGCTGCAGTTATTCGTAGGGTGGCTATATCTTATTTTGTCAGTTATTAAGGCCATTATATGTACTGTTTTGTGGAATTTCTGCCTTGTGATGTTTTGCACAGTATTTTAGTTTTGTTTTAGAAGTATTTTTTGTTCATATTGTTACATATTGTTCTTTTTGTTTGGTGCCATATTAATGGGATTATCATGTTGGACATGTATTCAATAAATAAATAAATAAAAGAGACATATTTGCTATTAAAGGCATCTTTATGAAAATTCACTTCCATAACACACTTGCTGCTTCCAAACTCTTTGTATTTTGTGTACTTATAGATACAAATTTACTGAACTGTTTATTTATTATTAGTTCTCTGTACGCTTTTAGTGGGTGGTCACTGTAGATAACCCTGTATTGTCAAAAAAGTTTATACATTACTATTAAAAAAGGTGACACAATGCTGCAAATTTAATGGAACAGCTGCATTTAACTAAATATTTTAAGTATTAATTTTGACTAGCTTGACCCAATATATATGGAATTTAACACTGCTTTCTTTGTGTTCGTATAAAAACGGCAGTGCTTTTACTGTAATGAATAAATTTCATTTCTGAATTTAATCTAATTTTGGTGTCTGGAGGAGAAGCTGTTTCATTCAACGTTTAATTATAGTAATGAATAAATCCTAATATACTGTATAAACTATTTCAGCTAAGTGCTGATGCAGAAAGACTGATGACGCCAGAATATCGCAATAGTAGGATAAGTCAAGTTAGAGATTGTGTACCTGATATGGATCCAGACGAGTGCCTCACACTGCTACAGTCCTTTGGATGGGATGTAGCGACAGCCATTAAACAAGCTAAAGTAGATAAGCTGGTCAAGTAAGTTTATGAATCCTTAATTTAATATGTCCCAAGTAACTGCTTATGCATTAAACTTTCTCATTCCTCGAAAATATTCTGTTCGTTCTAAATATAAGTAGATTAGATTAGATTCAATGTGAGTGGGCTATTGCAGTCTCTACACCGCGATCTTAGGTCTATTGTGGCTCACATCTAATTGATTAAATTTCACCCATCAATCTAGCTCCCTGCGGCTGTCGTTCTTTTATTGTGTGTGAATTGGTTGGTTTGAAAGTTGTACTGCCATTTGATTGAAGTCGCTTGCCTGTTTTGAAGCTCAAAGAGAGCTTACCGCTTCCCGAGTTTGTCTGGACCCGATACCAGTCAGTGTTTGACTCACGGCGGTATCATGAAGTCCCGCTCTCGAGCAGCATCCAAACAGGGTCGCCTCCAAAGCTCACAGAGGAGGCCTTACTCTCTAGGTGTCATCCACCCCTAGAGATCTGAGCTCTCCGCCGGGTTTGTCTAGACCCGATACCCGCCAGTGTTTGCTTAAATTGCACCCAGCAAATCGAGCTCCCTGCAGGAGGCGATATTTTTTAGGGTGAAAGTTGGTTAAATACGTGTACTGCTATCTGAGTGAAGCCGCTTGCCTGTTTCCAAGCTCAAAGAGATATAACCTCTCTTTGAGTTCGTCTGGACCCGACAGGCCCGAGTTCGTCTGTACCCGACAGGCCCAAGATTGTCTGGACCCGGCAGGCCCAAGATCCTCTGGACCCAATAGGCCTGAGTTTGTCTGGATCCGACAGGCCTGAGTTCCTTCGGAACCGAGAGGCCAGGCCACGCGGTATCATGAAGTCCCGCATCCAAGCGAGGCCATTTACCTGTTTCGAAACTCACAGAAGGGGCCTTAATCTCCAGTTGTAATCCACCCTTAGAGGTCTCAGATCTCCTCCGGATTCGTCTAGTCGACCCGACACCAACCTCAAGGTGACATCCCGAGTTCAGTCCCTGAGCATCACCCAGCAAGGTCATCTGTCCGTTTCGAAGCACACAGTGGGGGCCTCAAAATCCGGGTGTATACGACTCTCCAGAGATCTCAACTCCATCTGGGTCGTTTGGACGCTTGACACACGCCAGCGCTTAACCCAAGCTGGTATTATCTGGAACCCCCTCTCGAGTAACAACCAAGCGAGGTCAATTGTCCATTACGAAGCTCACAGTGGAAGCCTCAAAATCCGGGTTTGTATCACTCCCCAGAGATATCTGTCTCCCTCCAGGCTCATCCGGATCAGACCCCCACCAGTGTTTGACTTCCTATTTTTTTAGTTCGTGTCCGGACTCACAGGGGATTAAATATAAGTAGGCCTTCCATTAGTTTTATTGCATTAAGAAAATTGTTTTTCTGGTAGTTTTAAATAATTAACAGTACAGTTATGTTTTTCAGGATTCTCTATTTGTTGATCAACAAATTACAGCTTTTCAAACTACTAATTTATTATTACATACTATTTCCTAACACTAGACACACTACTTGATATAATTCTCTTTTGACAAATATCACCTGTATTTGCCTTCTGTACCCTATGATTGCTTATTTGACACTCGCTAAACACTTAGTCACATTGAATCAATACTGAATGGTCCACGTTTCTGCCTCTCTCTGCCTTATTTATAGTGCTGGAGAAACGTTCTAGATCCGACCACATTGTTCTGTCACTCTCATTCCCTCTAGGTTAATGGGCGAGTTCACCAGACGCCAGCAGCTGAATTGTTATGTTGACAAATGTCAACATTTTTTGACATAACAGTTCAGCTGCTGGTGCCTGATGAACTCACTCATTGTTTCTCGAAATGTTAAACTTTTCATCACTGCCAAAACACTATACAAGCTGCCTGTATTCATAGAGGTTATAACACTCAATGAACTGAAGTTTTAATTGATTTATCTTCGCATAGTGGAACAATATTATAGATGTTATATATTATCAACGCCATCTCAATGTACCAGAACATCAGGCTGATTATTGGCCAAACCAACATTGGAGGCAAGTAGGTAGAGATAACCGGTTCTGGGACCACCACCCGGAAGTCTCCACCACACAGCCAAAACGCATTGTGTGATGTCACAGCAACAAAACAAGATGATGGTTGGATACAGCACCACTAGAAGGCTACCCTGAACTGACATAATCCAAGATGGTGGCAAAGATAATGAATGTCAACGTGGAAATAGGAAGAAGTGAAATTTTGAAAAGACACCTGACCCAAACATTCAAGATCAGAGGCGCCGCAATTTGGTTCCATATATAATGACGTATGTAAAGATGGTGGTTAGTGCGTGTACAAACAGAACTTTTTATCCTTTGGTTTAGAGGGCATGTGTGAGGTATCACCGCGCTTGTCTTAACGAGTAGAAAACGGAGCGACTAGGGGTTAGTAGTAGATACCTGACCTGTAACTATTCTGATAACAACACCTAATGTGTATTTAAATTCACATTCTTATGTAGAATATGCTTTCTCCTCTTTTACTTTCCTCATATATGTGCCCTCCTCGTATAGGGTTTATTTATCCCCAATTAAAATGAAGTTCCTGGTATCATGGGTCGTCCTATTTTTAAATGTCATTTTCAGTAAAAATCAAGAAATGTTGTGTCTTTTCATTTTAACAGACTAGGTTAAATGTCACTGCAAGTTTCGAATTATTATTTTTTAATTAGATTGTAATGATAGGTATTATTATACATAATTCTTTCTCTTTCTTTTTTTTTTTTTTCCTTCGACATGTCATGTTTATTATTATTATATAAATAACAAATTATAAAATGTTTAATTTGGAACACTCTATAGAAGGCAGTGTTTCTTGTTTAGAACCATTTTATATGTGGTTACAGTAGGCTGGCACTTTCACCTCTTTCTAATAGGCCTAGTTATTTGAAAGGTGAGTACTTTTGCCCCTGTTCAATTTAGTGAAATTCACTACCCGAACGTGTTGATATCAGAACATTCATCAGTATCGGGTGTCATGGCTGAATTTGAAGCATTTTTTTACCTTAATGCCTACAAGAGAGTTTTAACTGTGGGTTTAGCTGAAGTTGACAGCTTGTTTGGTACCTCATCAAAACTACGGTGCAGGAGCTCCTGCATTAACAAACAGCCGAACTGATTACGACCAAAGACGCAAACGTAAACAACATACGTCACGTAGTGGCGTGAGTCTCATGTTATAAAGTGTGAAGGATGTAGTTTAGTGTTAAAATGTGAATAGGTTGAATTATTTCAAGGAAAGTCATGTATTAACAAGGTATTATTACTAATAAAAACAATGTTAAAATATAAAATATTTATGTGTGCACTACAACAAATTAACTAATTTTAAAATTGCGCCTTTTAGAAATTCTGCTTTTTATTTAGTTCCCTTAATTGTTTGATCAACTGTTTCTTTTAAACATGTTTTTCTCTGTACGCTTTTTCTAATTGCAATTGAAGCAGTGTTGTTATTAGAATGGTTACACGTCAGGTATCCACTACTAACTCCCAGGCTCCATTTTCCCGATATATATATTTTTCAGCCGCCCGAACCCCGTATTATTTCGCTATATATATTTTTTAGATTTGAATTCTACTCATCGAGACGAGTACAGTGATACCTCACACATACCGTCTAAACCAAAGTATAATAAGTTCGGTTTGCGCACACACTAACTGTCATATTTACATACGTCATTATAGATTAAATCAAAATGACGGCGCCTCTTATCTTGAATGTTCTGGTCAGGTGTCTTTTCAAAATTTCGTTTCTTATTTCCACATTGACATTCCTTATCTTTGCCGCCATCTTGGATTATGTTAGCTCAGAGTAGCTTTCTAGTGGTGCTCTATTCAACCACCATCTTGTTCTGTTGCTGTGACATCACACGATGCGTTTTGGCCAGGTGGTGGTGGGCCCAGAACTGGCTATTTCTACCTACTGAGTTACCATACACCATGAAATACATTATACAGCATACTTATACAGAAAGTTAAAACACTTGTGTTGTATATATTGCATAATTTAGATAAGGTTTTCCCCAAAAATATTTGACATAATAAAATATGTTCCAAACTTGACAGACTTCAAGTTTACTACACCAAATAAAACATTTTAAATTTGCCTGCTACTTAAACATTAATAATATGTCTCTGATGTTTTTGTAAGAACGATATTTAGATACATTTTGCAATATTTAACAATTAAATTTAAAAAAAAAGACCGTATTACAAAGAGATTTAAGTGAAAATCTTAAAAGCAACCTAAGCCTACTATTCCTAACTTAAATGTCAAGAGGTGATAATTTTATTATTTTGTAGATAAAATTTACCCAAAAGGCCGGCACAGACACTCAGTGTTGCATTATAGCCTGGCTGCACAAACTTAAGTTGTGAGACTTATCTGTGTGTTAGTGTCGGCAAATTGGTAAATTTATGCAAGACGTTCTGACAAAAGTTTGGGTGGAACGATATCGGAACTCACCTGAAATTTCTGTGTGAGCACAAGCTTGTCTATCAATAAGTTGCAGCGTTAGTGTGCTGGTGCAATTTGCATTAAGTCTTATTACTGTTTTGATTAGGTGTACAACGCAAAATATTCAATACATTTTCTACTGCTGTTTCGGTGGACGGTCCCGAATGCGGACTGGCAGCTGGCGGAGCGGGTGGTCATAGATGGCTCTATAACCTGGGCAGTGAACGAGTTTGCTCCATATAAGTCCAGAGGGGCCTCGCTATACTGCTTTCCAACATAAGGGAAGTTTTCCGGGCCAGCCTGGCGTGGGGCTATGTCCCCAAGGCCTGGCGCTGGGTTAGGGGGATCTTCATTCCCAAACCGGGAAGGAAGGAATACACGCTGGCCAAGGTGTACAGGCTAATCAGCCTTACATCCTTCCTGCTTAAGGCATTGGAAAATATATTGGATAGGTTTATATTGGGAGGGATCCTCAGGGAGCATCCCTTCCATAAAAGTCAGCACACATACTAGCCGTGAAAATTGACGGAGACGGCGCTCCACGCTGTGACGTGCAAGGTGGAAAGGGCCCTACACTACGGGGAGAGCACATTAGCTGTGTTCTTCGATGTGGAGGGGGCCTTTGATAGGGCAAGGACGGATACTGTCTGTGCCGCCCTACAGGACAGGGCATCGCCGAGGTCCCTAATATGCTGGGTGGCGAGCATGCTGGAGGACAGTAGAGTCTTGCTGACCTTGAGGGGCTGGTCCTAGTCACCGGAAAATTCCTCAGCGTCGTCTGTGAGTTAATGCAAGCTGCCTGTAGCATAATTGAAAGGTGGTGTGGTGAGCTCTTGGGCTCTCCGTAGACCCGGCGAAGACGGAAATGATCCTATTCACCAAGAAGAGGAATGTGGAGGGGTTCAGGGCGTCCGTGATGTTTGGAAAACCTTTAGCTTTAGTGCGGGAAGTCAAATATCTGGGGGGTGGTCCTGGACTCCAAACTAACATCGGGGGTCGCAAATAGAACGAGTAGTGAGGAAGGGAGTAGCGACCCTCTGGCAGCTGCGTCGAGTGATAGGGAGGACCTGGGGACTTAATCCTCAGATCCTGCATTGGATTTACACTGCGATCGTTAGGCCGATAATCCTCTATGGGGCGTTGGTCTGGTGGTGTGAACCAAACTACTACCAGGAAGCTGGCCAAACTCCAAAGGCTGGCAATCCTGGGTATCACAGGCGCTATGAGGACGACACCCTCAGCAGCGCTAGATGTCTTGTTGATGCTGCCACTGCTTCCCATCTGTATCAGAAGGAAGGCTATGGCGTCGCATCTTAAAATGCGAGACTCTGGAGACTGGTGCGGAGAGGGAGCAGTAATAGGGCATGCAAGAGTCGCCAAGGAGGTGGAAAAGGAAATTCCGATTTCCACCATCAAGGTACGGAATGCCAAGGACGATATTAGGTTGACTAGGCCATATACCCTCAGGATCCCCAGTAGGGATCAATGGAGGGAAAATGAGGTTGCATTTCAGCCCGCAAGCCTATTCTGTTTTACCGACGGATCGCGGCTGGACGATCAACAATCCTCCGGGGCAGGAATATACATCGAGGGCCTGGGGGTGCCCGAGAGTTATGCTCTGGGCGCATATACCACGGCATTCAAAACAGAGGTGTACGCTATCCTGTCTGTGGCCAATAGACAGGATGTGAGGAGGAGCCCCAAGAAATGTGTATACATTTGCTCGGTTAGCCAGGCGGTCTTCCAGGCACTCTGCACGGCCAGAATCAGGTCAACAGTGGTTCAGGAGTCCGCTGACGCCCTCAAAGGACTAGCCAGGACAAAGGAGGTGCAACTGGTGTGGGTTCCGGGACACTGTGGCGTAACGGGGAATGGACTGAGGAATCCATGGAGAGGCACTGGGGGTCGGTTGGTGGCTGTAGGCAGGCGAGGTACTTCGTGGAGAAGCTGGACAGAGATAAAGCTGTCTGGCTACTCAGCTTCGCCGCATCCTTGGGGTGCTGACAGGCCACTGCGCCCTTAGAAGACACCTTACATTGATAGGCATAGAGAGGGATCCCATTTTCCAGGAATGCGGCGAGGATGAAGAAACGTCGTACCACTACCTGTGTGAATGCGAGGCTTTTGGGAGTCTGAGCAGAATTGTTCGGTTTGAGGACTCTGCAGAGGAATCAGGTAAGTACCGTCCAATTGAAGACCATCACAGCCTTCATTTTGAGGTCGAGGCGGTTTGCCGATGGAACAGAGGAAAAGTAGATCATGGTTGCTGGGGTTGGTAAAAAGGGCCCATTATGGCATACTTTCTTGGCGTTAGCCTCCCCACCACCGCTACTACTACTACTGTTTATTCATAGTGTGTAGAAGTTGCCAAATTTAAAATGTTACATTTACCACTCTTATCAAGGGAGTCTTTAACCGATAACATTGCCATATGTGGGGACAACCCTTGTTTCTAGAAAATCTCATAGCTATATCTGTTTTTTTTTAATATGTGGTGTCACTTTTTGAAGCAACTCTAGATAGGTCTCATCCATACACAAATAATTGAACCAACCGAAGTTCATTTAATAAATTAACATGTGATGATATGGTCACCCAAGTAACCAGGCTTTTGCCCACTTTGAACATTTTCTTTTAGTTATTTTATTCTTTTTTGCTCTAACACCTACAGCACATGCAAATCAGAATAACTCTTGATCCATATTTATTACATAAAACTGTATGATAAAACTGAATCATTAGTGGGCTATTTTGAGTTCAGTGTTTCTTTACAACTTGAGTGTGCGCAAGCAAGTTGTAATGCAACACTGAGCGTCTATGTCAGGCTAAAGAGCAGAAAAAAATCAAAGAAACAGACTCCTCTAACTTAAAAGCTTCATATAATTGCCTATTTGTCTTGTTGGAATATATAATATACTTCTAAATATGATTTAATTTGTTACAAGTGCTGCCTCATGTAGGAAACATCTTTCCTCCACTAACAGGTCTATGGGTATGACGGCCGTCAACACCTGAATTTTCTGCGTATAGATGGTACAGAACCCGCACGCCACCCTTTTTTTCCCCTCAGGGCTCGTCTGCGGCCTTACGGCCCCGATAGCACTGCCACGCCACCCTTAGTAACACTCTGTGCTGAATTCTCTGCATCATCATTTTATATTTTTGTATCTCTATTGTTTGATGTCTTACCGGCTCTCTGTACAGTAGAATTGAGTGCACTACTCTGCTGAGCAATAACCGTTTTGCTGATATTAGGCCTCCCACGTTGGGCATTATCCTACTTAGTGCTGCTGTTCTTCTTTCAGCCTTTTCTTTTGCCATTCGTACATGCTGGCGAAAATTGAGTGACTCGCCATTTGTTATTCCTAGATACACCAGGGTCTTCGCTGGTTTTGTCATGGTGTCCTTTAAGCGGAACGAAAAATTGTCCCTGATTTGGACCCTTTATGATGACTGCCTCTGTCTTTGCAGGGGCTAGCTGGAGTTCTTTGGCGTTCATCCATCTGTCCACTCTTTTTAACATTTCGTTCATTTGAAACCAAAGTGTGCCTTGTTCTGATGCCTCTACTAGGACTGCTCAGCATAACCAACCAGAGTAACTCCTTCAACCATTTTTACCTTGAAGATTCCATCATAGATTATATTCCAGAGGATAGCCCCAGGATGGATCCTTGCAGGACACCCTTTGTGACAGCCATCGTCTCTCCCCTCGCAATGCTGAGCTTTCTATATGAGAAGGAACTGTTTATGATGTTTATCAGGTACTCAGCGATGTTTCTTCCTTTCAGTTGTTCTATGATTTTGCCCTAGCTAGCACTGTTGACAGCATTTTTCATATTGATCAATACACACCATTTTTCGCATGTGTTGCTTGCGACATATCTTGCAGCATGTGTTGTGGATCTTTCCTCATTTATCCTCTTCTAGAATCCGTCTTCTAACTGACTTCGTGAAGTTATATAGTCGGGTCCGGGGCCAAAATGTTTTATCACAATCCGATAGCTCGCCCCCCCCAGATGTCTTTGTTCAGTTTCACGCACAGGGCTGCCTAATGGCTCTTCTTGGAATCTGTTATCATCCGTTTTAGCTCTTTCCTCTTCTTAATGATGGAAATGGGAAGTTCCTTTTCCACCTCCTTGGCAACTTTCGCATGTCCTGTGATTACTCTGTCAGTACACCAGTTTTGAGTCGCATTCCGAGATCCGATGCCACAGTCTTCCTTCTGATACAGATGGGAAGCAGCAGCAACAGGTCATTTAGTGCCGCTCAGGGTGTTGTCCTCAATGCGCCGGTGATATGCAGAGTTGCCAACCTTCGAAGATTTGCTAGCTTCCAGATAGCAGTTTGATTCACACCTCTCCACCAGACCATTGCCCCATAGAAGATCCTCAGTCTGACAATCCCAGTGTAAATCTAATGTGGAATCCGAGGATTAAGTCACCAGGTCTTCCATGGCACAGCTGCCAGATGGTCCTTACTTCCTTCCTCACTACCCATTCTATTTGTGACCCGCATGATAATTTGGAGCCCAGGACCACTCCCAGATATTTGCTCCCACACTAAAGGTAAAGGTTTTCAAAACATCACCATCACCCTGAAATGACCTACGTCTTCGCTGGGTTTACAGAGAACCCCGGCTCACTGCAAACTGAATAAACTAGATAGTCATTTATAAACCAAATTTCACTGCTGCAAAAATCGGTAAAATAACATGAATATAAACTTGTAATCAAGTAAAGATAATTCCCAAATAAGCATAGACATATAAATTACGGAAAGGTAACAATCTTAGAAGTAGATTTAGAGTTAAAAGCATTTAAAAACTTGAAATAACCTGTAAAATGTGTTTTTTTTTGTATGGCTTTGGTGATTCCTAAATTGACATTTTAAAACTAAAAATGGTGATTCTGGTAGCTTGGACATAGAGATGGCATTGGTATTATGTATGTATTAAATTATTCGTCAGGTTTTAGCTAAATTCGTTTTGATAAAATATGATTTTTTTTGTGACCATATATTTTGAGTAGAAATTGCTAAACATTTTTCTATGTGGTAAATTGGCCAAATATGTTTAAAAGTGTAATTAATTGGGTACTCAAGTAAAGTTTGGTTGTGCTTCCTTCTATATTTATGTTTACGTTTCATCTTATTGTTTGTTCTGTCTGCTCATGCTATTTTTTACTTTTATGTATTGTATCTAACTATATTTGAATCCTATAGTTACCTATGTAAAAATCATTTATGCTCTTTTCAGATTAGGACTCGCATCTAGGGAAAAATGTGAGACAGCTTTGCAAAGAACAAATTGGAATGTCGAACTGGCGGCTTCTTCAATTTTAGACACATGAATCTCTTAGTAAAATTGTTAGATATTCAATTTATATTTGTTAAATGCTATCAGACTTATAATAGAGTAATTAGTTTTAAATATTGTGCCAAAGATATATACATTATTATTAGTAGTGTTGCTTAAAATATGAAATAGTTATATATAAACATTAGTTAATCTAGTTGACCCCATAATGATCTTGTTGATTTTCATTTGTTATTTTTAATTGGAAGTGATATCAAAAGAAGTGTATGTGCCGTGTATTGAAAATTCTGTCATGAATTTGGCTAATATAGTGAGAGTCTTGTAATTCTGAGTCAACTGTGATCTCAGGTAACCTGGATGAAAGGAAACTCTTATGATCTTGATCAACAGTGAATCTGCAGGAAATAAGTACCACTGGAAATGCTTCTGTAATATTCAAGCAATGATATAATGAACTCTTTGTTCAGTGTTTCAGGTTATTAAATATGTCGCATATCACATATTGAAAAATGATTATTATGTTCAGAAGGTCTCCACAGTTATGAATGTGAGAAATAAATAGGTTCTTTGGTTGGGCCACGTCCAAGATGGTGTCTATCTGTTGAGTCTAGGTTTAGAAAAACCCAGACCTACGAAACGCTATGTATTATATAGTTTAGAACTTTTTATGCACATATGGATGTATACATAACCATCATAGTTATATACATATGTACATATTATTTTCATACAAGATGATCTCACTTTTCATATCAATTACATAATAATGATATTTTGCAGAAATCTATGATTGCTTGGATAAAATGGAACCTAACAAATGTTGCTCATATGATACAGAATGCACTTGAATGATATGAAAGCTCAGAAGAATGAGACTCTTCTGTAGTAATTATTGTTCCATAATTAATAACATGATTACTTTGGAATTACTTTTTTCTTTAATGGCTGCAGCATCATAGGTGAAGTTTTATAAGGAGTTATATAATGGCAGCGTCTCGAATAATATGTGGTGTATATGTATAGTTCAGAACTGTTACTGTGCACAAGTAGATTGTAAACTGTCTATAAACGAGTGATTCACAGAAGCAACTTAGTTTTCAAAGAAATTATGTGACAGTATTATTAGTGTTTACAGTCAAACTTATACCGTAGGCAAAAGTACGGTTTTTTCTTTTCATCAATTCACTATACAAAATCACAGTTAGATAATTCTTTAAAAGTTGTTTTTTTTCCTGCTAAATTTAGTCTTGTAATATAAAGTTACTTCATCAATACTCATAATAATGCTTTAATTTTGTTTAGTGTATTTATAAGTTTACATCACAAGACACGATTCAGTCACAAGACAAACATGATTCGCAGGTATGAAGAGCCTTTTTGTTTTTGCTTTTCAAAAACCCAGAAATAAAATCCAAATGCAATATCAATAACATAGACAAGTTGCCGCCAAGGGCTCTGGTGCAAAATATTTTTGGACCTTTACTTTATTTTTATTGAAATGACATTGTCTAAAAATAACAGCATAGTATTTTTTTTTTCATTGAATAATAATCTTTATTAGTCTAGCGGTTACCAAGGTGTAGAACAAGTCAATATTTGCAAACATACATATAGAATATAAAAAAACAATATCAACATTTATAACAAAACACATACAAATTGTCAATTCATAAATATTCAATTAATATAATTGCAATAGTAAATAGTCAATTAGGTAAAAAATAATAATTAAGAAAATATTAACATGTAAACATATTAAAAAACCATTAATTAACAAATAAACCAAAGTTTCGAAAACAATTTAAATGTTTACGTGAATCAAACAAAAACAAAGTTTAAATAACAATATTAAATTTTTTAAAAGAACAAAACAACGTATACAACGTCGTTATCTAATTAAACTTTCTGGAGTGTCTGGCATGTATCTAACCAATGCAGGGGTCCATGATAAATTCTTAGAGGGAGTAGTAGGCTTTATTAATTCAGACCAAGTTTTGTTGGCATTTTTCTCTTCAGGGAGGTTTCTTATAGTTTTCGGAATTTTATTATACACTTGGGTAATCATTGAACAAAAAATTTTGCAGATATGTGTATTTTACTGTTTTACAATTGAAGTTTTCATTGCATCGTGTCTCATATTTGTGGTCTTTTTTTATTTTTTAAACATCTATATTCTTTTTCACAAATATGATTGCATAAATATATAAATAAACTTGTTTGGGTAAATATATTTAATCCAAGTAAATGCTGATGACATGGTATTTCCAGGATTTTTATGCACCTCTTCTGGAGTATGAATATTCTGCATCACGTGAGTTGTACCAAAATATTATGCCATACATTATTGTTGATATTACACGTGAATAATAGGCATTGCATGTTCTTTACCTACGTTCTTTGATATACTGGATGAAGAGCATATATGTGTTTGGAGATTTTCTGAGCTAATTTATTAATATAGCTTATCCAGTGTGATCAGCTATATATCTACCTCCCAAGAAAAGGTACACCTGTTACCCTTCTTAATATATGTGATTGATTCATCGGTGTGCTCTTCTATCAACTTCTAACTGAATTTCATATTCTGCTTCTTATTTGCATTTAAAACTAAGTTGTTCCCAGCAAACCATTTTCCAGAAGTTGTTCCCAGCAAACCATTTTTCCAGTGTTTTATGGACCTTCCGTGTCTCCATGCCATTAAAACTGTGACTTTGTATACTGCCGATGAGTCATCGGCATAAGAAACAATTTGACCTGCATTTATGATTTTAGGTAAGTCATTTGTATAAATAATGTATAGTAATGGGTCTTTTATAAACCCTAATTTTGACCTATATGATTTTCATGTGTTGTAATACATGTCTTAAAAGTTGACATGGTATTTTCAAGATAAGAAGTTATAAGGTTTAGAGCTACACCTCTAAAAATCCCTTTGACTTACACTATTAATGCTTTCGGTGAGTCCACTGATATAGGAAAAGTTTGCTCACAGATATATTATCTTTTTAATGTATCAGACATTTATCTGCTATCTTTAATTCTTTAGGAAATACTGCTGTGCTCAATGAAATTAACAATGGAATTTAATGATTCTGCAATTCTTCAGTTATTTTTTTTAATAAGTTAACAGGTCAGGTCATTACCAGTGAACCTTGTGTTCTTGATTGGCGTGATAACCTCATGGACTTCTGGTGGGTCTGCTGGATGTAAATACCGAGCGCCTCTTTTAGGTTTTGAGCTCCACTGATTAGCCTTGTTTTGGATTTATTGTATTGTTATTTATTGGCTTTTAAGCCTTGTTGTTCTTTTTTTGTTGTTTTGTGTTGTTTACAAACTTTTATACAGGGAATGGACTTATTTTTGAAAGATGTTTTGACATTTTCACATAAAGTTTGCTATATACGTTAGGTAATGAGATTACCTAATTAATCACAGTAAAATTTATAAAACTAAATGATGGTTCGCTTAGCAGCCATTTGGTGTGTACAATTAGGTGGTAAGGAGGGGTGATTTTTGCAATAATTCTGAAAACCTGTGGAAGAACTGTCCACAAAATTATCCATACCGTCATTTCCTACTAGATATATCCGCATTACAGTGTTTCTTTCCCTTCCGATAGACTTCTTCAAAATCATATTCTGAAAGTAAGAGCGCCCACCTAACTAGACGACTATTGTTGGCGTTTGTAACTCCAGACGTCACGATCCATCTCAGTAGCCTATGATCAATAATTATCATAAACCTAGTGTTGTATACATAACATCTAAACTGTTGGATAGCCAAAATGACGGCCAACAGTTCTTTTTCTGTGATGGAATAATTCATATCGGCCTTCTTCAATTTACGACTAGCAAAAGCTAGAGTGGTCACGAAAAAGTTGTTCATTTATTTTTGCATTTTAGATTTTTCTAATACCTATTACTAAAATTTTGCTTTATTAGTTTTTAAAGAAAGTAACTATCGTTAAATTTGCAGAAAGAAGCTAAAGCATGTGACAAATATAGTATTTATTAAAAAGTGCAGATGCAATAAGTGCATTATGGTAGCAAAATTTGATGAAAAATAAATTTATTTGGTTAATAAAACACAATAGAGTATGTTTTAGCACTAAACCTATTGCCAAATAAAGTGAAGAATATATTCATTTCTTTTGACAAGCTGTCAAGAGTTTGTCAGAGATTATATCAGTCTTTTAAGTTTAACAATTCGCAACAAATAAATACTTGACAATTACTTATAAATTTAGTTTAATACATTTTGGAGCTGGGGGTGAATTGCCTATTGAACTTGTTTTAATAAACCACACGTATTATTATTTTAATCACATTTTCCAAAATTTTATTTACCATGTATAACTTTTTGGATTGGCACATCTTTTTTTAGCAATGGGATTGAAGAAACAATGTACTCTGGTGAAATATACCCCTTAGTGGTGTGATTCAGCACATTATAACCAGGTGTACGTTCAAAACATAGCTATAATAAAGAAATTGCTTATCTCAAGTTGCTACAGATTAGGTACCATACACGACCAACGTGGACAAATTTAATTCAGTGGAAACACCTAGTAACCATCGGAGTTGTCCTTTAGCCATTCGCTCAATAGCATTTCCCAATTAAAATTTAGAGCATATTCTAATCGAGCTAATGCCATAGGTGTCCCAACAAGAACCCTGGATTTAATAAGGAAAAAAATGATTATATTTCCAAGAAAGGGTATATATTTTCACATAATTGAAAAGGGTACATGTTCCATATTTCCAAGAAAGGGTATATATTTTCACATAATTGAAAAGGGTACATGTTCCCATTCAAGTGTAGAAAACAATATCATGTTCATCATGGCTTGCTCTACATGTCGTCACTCTATTAATGAAATCCGTGATGACTTTTATGCCCTCCATTTGGCCAATGACACACCCTATTTCATTCTGCAGTTCTGGTATGGTTCGATAATTGTTTTCATAAACCTGTGGTTTCAGATACCCCCAAAGCAAGAAGTCACATGGAATCAGATGACATGACCCCACCGGCCTGTTCTGATCCCTGTTGCGTGAGAAGACTTGGCCTGAAAATTTCTCGTACAGCAACACAATCGTCTCGTAAGTAGTGTGGCAGATAGCGCCATCTTGCTGGAACCATAAGTCTTCAGTATCAACACTACTTCAATAAGGCCACAAAAAATTCACAATCATGGTGCGGTATTGTTCTCCATTCACTGTTACGTGATTTCCATCCTCATCTTGAAAAAAGTAAGGCCCGATTACTCCACCTGCCTAACTGTTGTGAGTGGATCTTGTTGGACTCACTGCAACACAGTCTTGTACAAGGGCGACATTCTGACGAGACTGGCTGGATCGAGCCTAATGTCTGCAGCCCAACCAGTTACCTCGATTTCTGCATTAGCTGACCTGTGGTCTCATTAGACACATTGTTATGACTGAGAATCATACATAGTTTCTGCACAGTCTTTGCAAAACACTCACCATACTTACAATGTGTTTTAAGAATCAAAACTCATTGTCCTGCAGTAAAGCACTTCATGGCAATTAACTGGAGTCAACACAGGTGACAGAACTCATAAAAACAATGTCGCCAACCCAACAACCACTTCATGGCAATTAGCTGGAGTCAACACAGGTGACAGAACTCATAAAAACAATGTCGCCAACCCAACAACCACTTCATGGCAATTAACTGGAGTCAACACAGGTGACAGAACTCATAAAAACAATGTCGCCAACCCAACAACAAAACGATGGGTTGCAATTCAACTCCGGCATTTTTGTTGGAACACCCTTTAGTTTGTCTTCATCACAGATATTCAAAGTTTGTATAATGCCAGAGTGTCAGCAATGGTTAACAGAATATGCCAAAATCTTCTCTTAGTATTGTGCAAGCAGTTTTGTCTGCATAATTGTCTACTAAAAGCAAAATGTTTCCCCTTGTTCCTCATTTAAGTAAATGACCTTCCAAATGCTATAAATTCAAGTGGGATATGCTTGTTTGCAAACGACACTACTTCCTTTGCCCAAAGAAACGCAAAAGATAAAGTTTATAGAAAACAGCTGAAACGCTAAACAAAGCACAAGATTAGTTTTTCCCACAGTCTTGATGGACACAAAGTGCTAATCATATAGTGTGTGTAGAACAAACTAAGATGATCATGTCTGTATTGTATATTTTAATTGGGAAATGGCTAAAAAACGAATGGCTAAAGAAACACAATGTGACCAATATTCCCACTGAAGTGGACAACTCTATGTTGGTCGCATATGAATTAGAATTAAAATTTTATTCATCTCATAACTGCCCAAAGGCATAAGTCAACAAACCTAAAACCAATCATAAAATTGTATTGGAATACAAACACTACACTTTGATAATAAAATACATTTAAAAATTATGTAACCTATTTAAAACAAAACAATATTCAAACTTGAAATCAGGACCGAAATGATTTAGTCCGGAGCTGTCACAATTTAACTTATAAAACTCAAGTCATAGGCTGTACTTCGTTACAGGTGATGTACTGAATTGCTATTTAATTTAGATTTTTTAATATTCATTCTCTGGCGAAGCTGAACTTTGTTAGTGAAACGATGGTACGTTCTTAAATGTATTCTGGTAAATTGGGTTCTCCAAAGTATAGGTAACACTTATGTACTCATTTGATGTCGTAGAAAAAAATTGTGTTTCAACTTCAGCTGATTGTGAGAGTTGACACAGCACAATTCTTTTCGCTGTAGGCAATAATCAACTTTACATTTTTAATGGTTATGCTATTAAAAATACTTCTAGAAAAGTAGCGGTTTTCAAATGAGAAAAAATAAGATTTTCTTCAGTACTGCATTTTTGTTTTGTTTTTAGGATACAATATAGGTCTCGCCTTGTACACAGCTCCTCAATAGCTTGTAAACTGGAAATACGGCCTGTTTCATAGTAAATGAGTTACGTTAGGTTATCAAAGGTACAATTCAAGTTGGCAATAGCCTGCTTGGTGATTTTAAACCTTTCAACTTGCCAGACGTGTTCCTTTGGATGTCACATTGATTAAGTTTTGAGGTTTCAATAAAAATAACAACCTGACTTTGTATCTGCCACAAAAATAATACATCCTAATTTAGTAACCTCTTTAGGGACAAAATTGTGGCTGGTTAAAATTTCAGTTAAATTTAGTTTATTTTGAAACAGACTATGTATATCGTTCTGTACAATTTTTTGCATGCATTCAGGAAAACTATATTCCAATTGTAGGATTGTTTACGTCTGATTTTGTAGCAATTGTTAAGTTCCTTAGTATTATTTAAATAATTTTTAAGTAGTTTATACTTCAGTTTTACCATTGTTCATGCATTCTTGTTACAATGTTATTTATTTTCTTTTTCTTTAAAGTTCATATTAGTATTTCTTAGCTGCTATGTTAGAATGTATTGTATTCAATACTTCAGCAATTAAAATATGATATATGACCTGTATATATGATAGTTACTCCTGTAAGAATTTTACAAAATACATGAAATTATTTTTATAGTTTGTTGTTTTTTTTTTAAGAGAAAATTATAAAATGTCTGGACGCAGCAAGTGCGTTATGGTCATGAATTTTCATAAAAAATATTTTTAATGGCAAATTTTTTTTTTTTTTAAATAAAAGGCATAAAATTGGGTATAACCTACGTATAGTAGAAATAATGTACCTTATTTCATCAAAATAACTTTATTGTTTTGAAAAGTACAATAATTTTCCGAAAATAAACTACAAATGTTCCCGAAAAAACTGGTCCGATTTTCCTGTGCAACGAACCTCTTCAAGCTATTTACACACCTGCTAGAATATAATAATCCACATAAAGCTTGTTGACAAAAATTCAAAAAAATATATTTGCATGAAAATTTGCAAACAATTTCTTGAATGAAAATTGTCATTTTCTTTATAAAAAATGGTTAAAATAATGTTAAACGAACATATATATATATATATATATATATATATATATATATATATATATATATATATATATATATATATATATATATATATATATATATATATATATATATATATATATATATATATATATATATATATATATATATATATATATATATATATATATATATATATATATATATATATATATATATATATATATATATATATATATATATATATATATGGAAATGTGTTCTAAGGAGCCCAGTTCGCGCTCATTTGAAGACATTTTTTTTAAATGCAAAAGTCAGTCTGTTGGTCTGTATGTCTGTCTGTTTGTAGCCATGATAATTTAAGAACAAATTCAGATATCATCTTCAAATTTGGTATACAGTTCTCACCTGACAAATGAACGGTTTGGATTGTTCTGGGGTAAAATCTCTTCAGGGGGTAGGGCATGAATTTGGTGAAAATAGACATTTTTTCGGTAAAACAACGTTTATAGATTAGATATGTTGTCTGGTAACTCTTGACCAATCAGAGAGTGGAGCGGGAATACGTCACATGTATTCCCAATTTAAATCTACTGGAATAATAGTGCATTGAATATTGAAATCAGACGGTATTTTTATGTTCGTCTTTCAAAGTTATGTTCTTTTTGAACTTATAACAAGATTAAATATTTAACAATAAGTTGAAATTAAGATTTTTTTCACATAGTAACAAAGTATTGAAATTTTAATCGATTTCAAATCAATGGATTCAATTAATTGGTTCACCTTGAAAAGTATTAAAAAATTAATTATTGTTTATGAAATTATAAATTCAAAATGCCTTACATTGGACAGAATGTTTTTCTTCTAAATCACAAGCTAGGTTTTTAGTTTTTTTAATAGTTAACGTATTTTACTAGAGATTCCTCAATTATTAACATGCAACTAATCACAATTAGTATATTATTTAAATTTATAATACTTAGGTAGGTACATATTTTTACACCTACAAAATAGTAAGTTTATAATTTTTACAATCAATTTCTAAGCAAAAAACCCTGACAGCTTATATTTAATTTTAAAATAATAGTAAATTTTGCTAGCCCAATAAGTAAATTATAAATATATAATAATACTTGGTAAATTTTCAGGTAAACGTGCTTAGAACCCACCTTGGATGCATAAACCACAAGCAAAATTTCTTGCAAGCAACCCGGAAAAAATTACTGGACCAGGAGTGAATGGGGTGATGGGCGGGGAAGAAGAAACGTAAAATGCGAAAAAACAGCTTTGCTGAATCTAATCCACTCATTATTGTTCCATTTTGCAGCTACATTTCCTTAAAATGATGTTTACCCCGCACAGAACCCCTATTCGCCTCCGGCCCAGTAACTTTGTTGTGGGTTGTTCCCAAGAATTTTTCTTGTGGTTTATGTATTGAAAGTGGTTGTATGCATGCAGAAGTGGAAGGAAAACCCCCAGGACGAAGCACCCACTCCCACCCCTGTCTCATGCTGGCAGAGTCCTTCCCCAACACCGGGGGGTGGTTCTTCTCTTCTGCATGCTTACAACCACCCTCAATGTATAAACAAGAAAAATTTCTTGAGAACAACCCCCAAGAAAGTTACGGGACCTGATCTGTGCGGGATAAACAAGATTTTAAGGAGATGTAGCTGCAAAATGGGATAAAGGCAGTTTATATAGGTACAGCTAAGTTGTTTTTTTCTCGCATTTTTCGTTTATACCTCCTTTTTATCTTCTTCCCCGCCAAGCACCCCTATTCACTCCTGGTATTTGGGAGTTGCTCGCAGGAAATTTTTCTTGTGATTTATGCGTCTAAGTGGGGTTTTAAGCATATTTCTGATTTTGATAAAAACCCTCCGTGACCTTACCAGCAAATATATCTAATACTTTTATTTTTACTCCTTTGGAAAAAAAAGAAAGTTTATCTCCACTTTTCATTGCCTTTGTAGAATTATTTTGTACATTAATACACTACAAACAACTCCACCAGGCATCTAGACTGATATTTAGGTCAAGTTATTTAATGAGTTCTTGTTTTAAGTATATGTAACCTTTCTTTCCATTAAACACATATCTACACATTTATGACGATTCACCGATTTCATTGTTGAATATAAAAATAATCTTGAATAAATAACTTTCAATTCGTAATACCGTTGGTTCACTGTGCAGTTGGGTTTACAACACAACACCTCAAAACATAAGATATTGTTTTTAAGATGATAGTTTCAATTTAACTGCTATTTCGAACAAAGTAAACATTAAAATCAATCCGTAACTGACGGTATTTGAAAATTTTTAAGCAAAGTTACACAAATTTCTAATGAATGTTATTTAAAACACCAAAACGCAATCTGAAACTATAGGTATTATTTGCATTTAGCATACACATGACGTATTACCTTCCTCTCACATATCTCCCGCCCTCAGAGTTATCAAGACAACCTATCTAATCTATAAACCTTGGGTAAAACTCGTGTAATATAACGTTTTAGGGTTTGTTTATCGAAAACATACAATTTCATCAAATATCTGGTATTCTGTGCGGGAATTGTAGTAGTAGAATATTGTTGACAAAAATTTCGAATTTTTTTTGCTAAAACGGTGTAAAAAGTCTCAAAACGTAGAAAACTTGATTCTGGAATGAATTTTTTTTGTCTGTTTGTCTGTCGGCATGTACGTCTGTCTGTTAATAGGCGTAATAAATTTCAAACGAATTGAGATACCATCTTCGTATCCAGCTGGAACCCGACAGACGAACGCTTCGAATTATTTTTGGGTAAGATCGCTTTAGGGGGTAGGGGATAAATAAGGGGTGATTTGGTGAAAATTGACAGTTTTTCAATAAAACTCGAGTAATATAACATTTCAAAAGTTTATGGGTACAGGAATACAAATATTTTCTCTGTGGTCAAGACATGGGCCCTAAATTCATTCCATGTGAATGCTTTTCTGAAGAGAATAAATTATAGCTATGTGGAAGTTATGATTCAATTTGCAGCACTATTGTAAGAAAATTCACAAAAAAACCCAAGACTAAAATGTCTATGGAAACAAAAGGAAAATCACAAAGATAAAATATTCTCTTTTATGAAAATTCACTAAAACCCCGATGTAACATTCAATTACTTTATTAAATTTGTAGTTATTTTTTTAGCAACTGAAAAACTAAAGTTTAATATTCAGTATGAACGTATCCATATACATCTATTCGACCATAGAGTATGTGTTTAGTAGTGATGGGCAAAACGGTTATTTTCTATTAACAGTTGAAACTGTTAACGTTATTTAATAATAACCGTTGAAAATAACAGCTTAAGTTATTTTGAACTGGATAGTCGATCGATAGTATCCTATGTTCCCAAAGCTGTGAGCGAGAGCGAGCACACTAGTATAAAAAACGTGTTAAGTGTCAAGTAATATGTTATGAAGTAAGGTCCGCTCTATACTGCAGAGTATACCCATACATATTTAGCATTCCCAGTCTCATGTCCATTCATCCCGTTAAATTAACGGTTGCCGATGAAAACCGATGTTTATTCATCGAAGCTAGTTGCAGTGGAAAAGAAACAGATACAAGTCAGAATTATAGTTTAGTCTAAAGTGTTATTTTGTATCTGTTATTTTTATAAATCGATAACTGGTGGTAACCGTTGCGGCTCGGCAACCGTTAAAATATAACAGATGGTTAAATAACGACCCATCACTAGTGTTTAGATTGACATATTAATATATGTCAGCTCAAACCTGGCACTCTGGCACTGGAAGGCCTAGTCTAATCTATTTGTAACACATATACATACATTTGATCTTTCTGCTCTCCTTCTTCATATGAACTTTAAGTATGCCAAATCTCACACTGCTCAGTGCACGCAATGCGTTTAAAAAGGGGTACAATATTTTCTCTTCATATATTATAACAAATGAAATTACTGCCAAAGCATCAGAGATAAGGTCCCTATGAAATTCATTTTCTGCAGATATTTAAGTAAAATGAAGGACTGAAGGCTGCAGCTGAAACTTAAGGCTTCATAGAACACACTTCTTACGACATTTCTTGTATATAAGCGGTATTAATTTCAGGTTATTTATCTAGAACATGTCAATTTTGCCGTTTCGAATCATGACTGACGTTTTAAGAAGAAAAACTATAATGCCTACAACTTTTTTTCTTTTAACGTAGAGATCCAAATTTTGGTACAAGGTTTTATTTTTATGATACAAACACGCGTACCGAATTTGGTTACCATAGCTTTGTTATTTCCGGAGATATAAAAATTTTCCGAAAGAAGATTTCCGGGAAAACCTAGTCCGATTTTCCCGACTCACAAACTTATTCAAGCGACTTGTGAAAGGAAGGTACTCACCAAATTTTATCAAAATCTGGCCATTATTTTTTGAGATCGGTGTGACACACATGCACACACACACGCGCACACACACACACAGATATATATATATATATATATATATATATATATATATATATATATATATATATATATATATATATATATATCTTATCACTGTCTTATGAAGAAACACCTCTATACACTGGGGATTGAATCAGACCCAATGTGCAAAGGATGCGGAGAAGAGGAGGAAACTCCACTACATATAATGTGCTACTGTGAGGCATTTATAGAAGCATGGTGCTTGGGTTCGTTCGCAGTTCGGTTCGAAAAAACATGGGTTCACACACACATATATATATATATATATATATATATATATATATATATATATATATATATATATATATATATATATATATATATATATATATATATATATATTTCGAACCGAACTGCGAACGAACCCAAGCACCATGCTTCTATAAATGCCTCACAGTGGGCACATTAGATGTAGTGGAGTTTCCTCCTCTTCTCCGCATCCTTTGCACATTGGGTCTGATTCAATCCCCAATGTATAGAGGTGTTTCTTCATAAGACAGTGACCCGTTACTTGGCGATATTGCTTGCAACCAGCTGGCTGAGGTTGCGGATGCAGTCAAGTACTAGATTTGACCGTGATTCCTGCGCCTTTAAATAAAGTTTCTCTTGCCTCTGCAATTCCTCTCCAGTAGCATTTGTACACACATCATTATGGCTAGTGTTTCTGCCTGGAATACCCAACCCAGATTGACAGCTATCCTGCATCCCGGTCTGGTGCCTCCGTATATACCGCATCCTGCTCCCTCTACTCTTTTAGCCTCGTCAGTGAAATAGACAGTTCCATTGAGCTTTGACCTGTTCCCATCTATCCAGTCAATGTTCTAAATAAATTATATATTTATCCTACATCGTTAACAAAAGCACTTCTTTGTTGTTTATGCTTTAAGAATGTAAGTTGGAAATTGTTAAACCCCTTACACATATAATTAATGCCTCTTTAGCAACAGCGATACATCTGGAAATCTTGCAGTCTTAAAAGTTATACACAAAGGCGGAGATATGAACAACTATAGGCCAATTTCTTTTGTAAAATTGTGTCATGGTATTACAGGCACACGTTTTAAATGATCTACTTCTTATGTGACAAGAAACAATTGTAGAAATGATTTACATGCCCTTAGAAAAGCTCATATAGGCCTCCCACATACATGTGGAGTCTCACAGAGGTATGTACTGAGCCCTGTATTATTTATTCTTATATTAATGACTCACCAGCTCTCATTAAAGCATTAAATTAGGTTAGAGTGAGTGGCCTATTCCAGTCCTTTCACCACGACCAGTGTTTAACTCCAGGTGGTATCATGAAGTCCTGCTCTTGAGCAATATCCAGGTGGGGTCGTTAGCCCGTTTCTGCGCTCACAGAGGAGGCCTCCATCTCCAAGTGTGCACCACCTTTAGAGATCTCAACTTTCCTCTGGGTTCATCTAGAACTGATACATACCAGTCTTTGCTTAAATTTCACCCATCAAATCCAGCTCCACGCAAGAGTAGACATTTTTGAGGGTGAAAGTTGGTTTGACGAGTGTACTGCCATCTGAGTGAAGTAGCTTGTCTGTTTTGAAGTCCAAGAGATATAACCTCTCTCTAAGAGTTCGTCTGGACCTGACATCCATCAGTGTTTGACTCGAAGCGGTATCATGAAGTCCCCCATACCGAAGCAGATAGCATGTCAATAATTTTGTCTGCATCTAACCAATCTTCACTAAATTCTCTGACTAGTGATGTCTTGGTAAATTTATATATATATATGTATATATATATATATATATATATATATATATATATATATATATATATATATATATATATATATATATATATATAATCGTTTTGTGGAAATAAATCGTTTCTGAATTTTTAAAAACAAACTGCTTTTTTTTACACTGCACAAAATACAGTTTCTTAGATCCAGGGGTAAAAGTCCAAAATATCTCAATTTAGAAAAAAGAGAATACGTTTTTGGGAATCCATTTCACAGAGACTGAAGTAGAGTGCACATTGTGATGGACTGGCACCTGGACTAAATTATATTTAAATTAAGGTCACTTAAACCTATGCTCCCCTGCTTCAGCATGCATTTATATTACAAAAAATAATGATAGATGCCGAGCTGATGTGCTCTTCTGCTAGGTAGAGATCTATTTACAAGCTTCAATATACTTACTGTCTATAACTTATATATCTTAACAACTGCGACATATCCATGATAAGAGTGTATCAAAAAGAAACAAGGGTTTTGTTACAACTCTAATGGACAAGAGGTGTTGACCATGCAGGCTGCCTGAAACAAACACATGATTGTTAAACCTTTAAGCACAGTTGAACTCATTACACTTCATATATTATAATCACCATAGTAGTCTCTAGCTGTTGTCCTATTAAAAAGGCTGCAAATTGAACCATAACTTCGACATAGCTGTGATAATTTACTCTCCTCAGAAAAACATTCACATGAAATGTATTTAGCGTCCCTGACTTGACTACAAAGAAAATATTCGCAGTGATCTTACTTGGGAACAATCCTGACTATCACGTTGTGAACAGCTACCTGTGCACCAAATTAATGTTGATTGCTTAATCAGAAAACAATTCAATATTTCACCTCTACATTTCATTGATTGTTGTTGCCCTTACTTGGTGAAACTGGTCCATACTACATACAGACTGGGAGACTACTTCTCTGGCTTTACTGTTGGGTTTGGTTTCTGAATTTCATGGAAAAGATGGAGTTTACCTTGAAAGTCATCATCAAGATCAAATCCAAGGTCACCATCAGATAACCAGGAAAAAAAATTTCCACGACTTGAACTTTCAGAGTTATTCTGCTATTCTGTTACTTTTGTGACACCCACACAAGTGATAAATTCAGGCCATCACCCCAACTAATTTTATCGTGAAATGTTATTTTTCGATAAAAAAATAAGAGTAACTAAACTCTATGTACACTTAATAATCTAATGTAATAATCTTTCAAAACTAAACTTATATTCACCCCCTCACATTCAACACCCACTTCAATTTCATCACAATATTAGATGAGTGATCAAATTGAGCGTTTTCTAATACACAAACACTGATTCATTATATTACTTGAGTTTCAAAGAAAAATATCAATTTTCACCAAATCACCCCTCATTTACCACTTACCCCTGGAACAGTTTTACTCAAAAACAACCTGAACCGTTCGTTGGTACGGTGCTAACTGTATACTAAATTCGAAGACGTTATCTCAATTCATTAGAAAGTTATTATGCCTACTAGTAAACAAACGTACAGACCGACCCACAGACAAAAAATTCATTCTGAAATAACGTTTTCTATACATGTTGAGACTTTTTACGCAGTTTTAACAAACAAAAAAAAATAGAAATTTCTATCACCGATATTCCATCCCCCCCACATTCAACCCCTAATTTAATTTCAACACAGAATATCAGATGTTTGATGAAATTGAAGATTTTTTAATAAACAAACCGTAAAACTTATGACTCGAGTTTTAACTAATCAATTTTCACCAAATCACCCCCCATCCATCACCTACCCCCTGGAGCAATTTTACCAAAAAACAATCTGAACCGTTTGTTTGTTGTGTGCTAACTGTATATCAAATTTGAAGTTATAAAGTTATCGTGGCTACTCACAGACATACAGACAAAAAAATGTTGTTCCCAAATCATGTTTTCTATATGTTTTGACACTTTTTACGACGTTTAAGCGATTTTTTTTCTTCAAATTTCTGTCACAAATACCAAATACTTTATAATGACAATACAGGACACTCCGGCTGATTTCGTGTTTGAAGAATATCAGCGCCCCTAGCGGATAGTACTTGCTGGTGTTGAATTAAGTTTGAACTGTGTTTTTTACAATAAATGTTAGTGATTGGGTGTGTGCAATCTATAATTGTTCGAATTATAACGTGCTAAATCTATCAAAGACATTTCATAGGTTTCTAAAGTATGGCGAAACGTGAATATGATTTTTTGTGTTTTCTTTTGTTACCAGCTAATTTTTTTACAAATTCGCCTAATCATTAATATTAAACAATAACTATAACATGGATTGATGATAATTTTGTATGATAGATGCAAGAAAAGGGCACTGTTATCAAAAAGAACTGGTTTGGATATAGTATTGAAGACACAAGGTGCATTTTACATTTCAATGTCACTTCCAAAAGAATTAATTTGTTGAAGCAGAAGACATCAGAATCACTTTTATGCCAATATGTACAGTTCGCAGAAGATAATTTATTGTGTAATATTTACCATTATGTACCTATTTATAGATAAACTTCGTAAACGGATGGTTGAAAGGCTTCAATCATTACTTGTCTTCAATATATATATATATATATATATATATATATATATATATATATATATATATATATATATATACTTAAAAAATTGTGGGAAAGCCGTCAGTTGCAAAATAAAACTCTTTATTAAAAGCCGAGCTTTCGGAAAAGTTTATTCCATTCTCAAGGCTACAACATGGAAAGGAAAAAGTTTACAATTTACTTAGGAAAAATATAAAAGTTTAAAATACTTACATCTAACGTGAGTTTTACTATAACTAATTATGAAAAAACAAACATGAAAAAAACCGTTTTTTAAATTTGACTGAAGTCGAAAAGTGCCAAACTGACATATGAAGCTAACAATTGTCTATTTGAATTTGTTTTTGTCTAGGAAATATAAATAGGGGTAGTGATTTCTAAAATTATTGTCTTCCTTTAAGTTTATTAAATTGTCGTTAAAAGTAATTTCAAATTCTTCTAAATACATTCTTTTATTACTTAGGTTTCACAGTGTAAAATAGAAACATCACTAAAATTTATATTGTGTCACAATTTTTTAAGTAAATAACTCTATTACCGTCACGAAAACATAATACTATATATATATATATATATATATATATATATATATATATATATATATATATATATATATATATATATATATATATATATATATATATATATATATATATATATATATATATGAAGGCAAAAAAGTTTTGCATTAATTATAAATGATATAAGAAAACTGTTTTTCTATCTTCTGTGTCCTTTTTTATTTCAGTATGGCATAAATTGTCACATTTTGTCACATTTAAAATTATTTTACTTGGTAAAGGGTTTTAATTATCTTCCCAAGTTTTTAAAGGGACAAGTAAAATTAGCAGATTCAGCCCTATAATATATTTATTCACGTAAGTAAGAGTTAGTCTCACCTTTCATCTGCACAATTTCTTAATTATGTACTAAGTATATCAGTTACATATTTTAAAATATTAGATTAATAAGACAGTTTTCATGTAGAGATATAACAAATTGAGTACTGTGCTACCATTTATACCTAGAACAATTATTTATAGGTAAGTACAGATTGTAACTTAATATCCTCAGAAACAGCTTTCAGTACATATACATACCCTTGAAATAGTAGTTTCAAGGTAGTACATTAAATTATGATGAAATAAGATTATGGGTAAGCGAAATTTGCAGAATTATTTAGTCTGAATTCATTTAGGTTTCAAGCTGATTGTTGATACAAATTCTATTTATAACTATATAATCAGAAAATTTTCACTGTTTTGTCATGTACAAGTTTTTCTATTTATCTATAACAAACCAGTTGTCTAAATTAAGAATATGCAGGTAAATATACAATTCAAATTACCCGCTCAGTTGTCAGTACTTCACGCGAGGTGGCGCTAGTGTACTTATCACAAATATCACCAATCCTAAAGCATAGGAGTGTCCCGTATTGTCATTATATAGTATTTGCAAATACCTACCATACTTCCACATGTATTGACGATGTGTAAGCTACTAAAAAATAATTATAAGTTCATAACTATGTAGTATCGATAAAAAGCAATGACGATATAGCCTCCAGCATTTATTGACATCAGAAAAATACATAGAATTTCCTGAAATATCAAAGATATTTCAGATCTAAACTATAGCTTTTCTTTTCTATACTAGAAAACAATCTCGAAAGAGAGCAGATATTAAAAATTATGTACACATATACAAAACTAATTTGGCAATTTCTGTTATAATTCTCAGAATACATATTAGAAGAAAACCGCTTATATATACTACAAATTATAATTTAAAAAAAGTAACTGTAAACATATAATTACATACATCTAACATATTAAACTTTTGTAAATCACATTGTTTCAAGTCGTCTATATACAGATACTGTTTATTTACACAACTAGGAGCTATAAATATATAAAGTATATTACTTTCATATTAACTGTAACCTAATTAATATATCGTTATTCATTAGCTTGTGAACTAATTTCAACACACAAAAAAATAATACCTAAGCGTAATTTATATCAGATGAAGGTATTGAAGGTATAACAATATGGTATAAAAAAAAATTCCTATTACTTTACCGTGCCTTCATTACCTTCAATGCATATGATTTAGACTAAAATGTGTTTTTCATTATAAAGAATATAATAAAAACACCATATTTATGTTTTTTATATAGAAATATAAAATTGCATATTTAAATGTTGAACAACAAAAGCTGTAACTTTACATAATCATTTTGGATAATTTTCTAAATGTCTGTTTTCAGAATGTAATAAAAATAAAAATTGTAATCGTTGCAAAAACTAGGTAACGTTGTTTTTGCACATGCAACCCATTGACTATAAAAGAGCAAAGATATTCAAGCATAATTAAAAATGCAATAAAAACAGGCAAAAATGTGTGCAATTATTTGCTGTCACTATGATAGTTATCACACAAATCATATAAGTTATTAATTCAATATGAATTAAAAAAAATGTAAAAAATTATTCCAAGATCTTCAAATAGCAACAAATGAATCAATATGTAGCTACTAAGACTAATTTATTACGTCATAACTTTCAAACTAACAGAAATTTTGAGTTGTGGTTCAGACAAAATTGTAGCAAATTTTATTGGCAATAAGATTCTTTCTCGGTGACAGTCAATTTTAGTCAAAACTGCATTATAGAGGGTGTAAACTAAAATTTCGACACTTCAATCGATCAGAGACTTTTTGTGGGTGAATTGAATTTTTTTTATGGACTACACAACTGAAAAAAACAAGTTTGTCAGATTTTTGATATTTCTCATATTTTTGAAGATACGTGTTTTCCTTACTTTTGGACTTTAAAAAAATTTATTGCCAAGTAATCTTCAAATGAGGAAATAATTTAATAATTTGCTACCATGGTTACAGACGTGACAATTCCATGACGTTGGTCTGAGATGATGTGCATATGCGGTAAACATTTTCCTGACGTTTAGTAATGTTGCTATGCAAAATCAACTTTGTAACAGTTCATTACTTGTTGCATTTTTTGTGGTTTGGTATAAATTCCAGAGTTTGAAAATAGCGCGATTAAGCGAGAACGAAATGAATAATTGTATTCACCTTTTATCGAGGGGTACAATCAACATGTGGTGAACATTTATAACCTCAGTCTATTTGTAACTGCCAGAATCAAAAAACGTTTTGAAGAGACTGGAAGAATGATGCATCGTCACAATGGCCGTCGTCAAAGAATGGCCCCATCACGGCAGGAAAGAATTTTAATTAGAAATGTCCGAAGAAATCATACATGATTGTTCCGAAAATTAAATAATGCCTTTCGACAGGAAACTAGTATGTTAAATAACTTTACAAGATCAAAAAATTGAATTACCAACTGTTAGAGAACATAAATCAAGAAAATTTGTGATAGTAAAGCTTTGACATTTTTTTTTCAATATATTTTTTTTTCAATATTGTTTATTTACGAACTCAAAACAATACATTTGCACTGGTAACAAGTTCTACAATTACTTACATAAAATAACATATGATTTTGAGGTTAACTTAAATTATGTCAATGTCAAGTAGGTGCTTTAGGAACTATATATTCTATAACTGGAAACTGTTTTTATTAGGTTCATTGTGAACCTTTGCATCCGATGTATGTTTCTGAGTTCTGGAATCGTCTTAAATAATCTTATGCTAACTGTAATCACACTGTGCAGTGTTATATTTGTTTTTGATCCAAACTGATGCTCATCAAATTACTATATGTGAGTCTGCCCGTTGCCTTGTTGAATACATATGTACTTTTCCAGTCCTTGCCACTTTAATGTTCGTTTTGATTTTATTATTCCATATTTTATACCTTAATTTACATTCTTCCAGCTTTATAATTCTATGAATTTGTAAGAAGTTTAATGTTTTATACAAGCATTTAGTGGGATGAAACCAGTTTAAATTATAGATTTTTAGTACCTGGTTTTGTGTTCTCTGCAATTGTTGTAATTTCACTTTTGGCGCAGAACAACCACCATATACCTCATATGTGGTTCTATTAACGAATTATATATAGTCTCTTTAATCTCTCTGGTAAATAATAATCACACCTTCTAAAGGCTCCAGCCAGAGTAGATATTTTTTCCTTGCATTATTGAAGTGTTCGCCAAAATTCAACTTATTGTCTATTGTCGATCCAACATATTTATAGTTATTTACATGTTTTATTTTTTGATTGTTTATTTTAATATTGGTATTTATTTATTTAAATATACATTACTCAACGGGTTATCCCCAAATAAAGAGTAAGCTAGTGCACAATAGAAGATCATACATCAATAATATACGACAATATATAGCAAATAACAAGCAAACAAACATAATAGAAAACAATACAACACAATCTGATACAGTACAATGCAAAAAGAATATATTTCTCTATGGGTAAGGAAATTAGGAACAGTCCGCACACTCACAAGTTGCATTACATGAGAGAAGCAGCGGTCTTTAGTTCTGCCTTGCTGCAATTTAGAATATCTATGGAGTGGTGCACCATATTGTAGGTGGTACACATTTTTACCATAGGTGAGTTCTGTCTTACATTAGTCCTTAGCGGAGATGTAAAAAAAGTCATGAGATCTGCAAGTAAGCCTCGGCACCAGAAAAGATAGAGCGTACAGTATCTGCGGACAGTCAATATCATGGTTGAGCAGACTCCATAAGAAAAGATGGAGACTGTTAATCTGATTTGTAGGGATTTAATGGAAAATCGCTCTAACATATGGGCCTGCGGCATGCCCATCGCAAGATAAACACCATCACATCTGTAGTCTAATAGCTTCAATAAAATACGATGAACAGACTCAAGCGCACTTATGTGCACCTCATAGTGGGGAGACCAAACTGTGGACACATATTCTATATGAGGTTGTACGTACGTATTACACAGTATTTTGAGAGTGTTCATGTTCTGAAAGGTGGTTGAGTTACGTACGAGGAAGCCTAGAGTCTTAAACACCCTCGAGACGATAGACTCTATGTGGTTTATGAAAGACAGCTTGTGATCAAAAACCACCCCTAGATCAGTAAGTCTCGGCTCCCCGAAGCTCAAAGCCGCCCAGAGTAGCAAAATTCAATATGTGAGAGATTCAGACTATAGGTCATTACTTCACACTTTTGTATGTTGATAGGGAGGCAGTTCGTGCGAGCCCACGAATGTATCCTGCTGAGATTGTCCTCCAGCTTGACACAGTCCTCTGGATCCTCTATTCTGAGAAAGATTTTTAGATCACCCGCATACAGCAGGCACGGGACATTTATTACCCCAGATATATCGTTCACAGATTGAACAGTAGAGGTCTCAAAACAGACCGCTGTGGAACCCCCGACCACCTCGATCGAAGTACGACCGCGGTATGATACAAAATACTTTCTATCCAACAATATGAATGAAGAAATTTCAGCAGATTCGGAGAGAAACCCATATGGCACAGCTTCCGGAGCAAAAGCTCATGGTTCAAACGGTCGAAGGCCTTAGAGAAGTCCAAGTAGACTACGTCCGTCTGTGTTCTCATGTTCAAACCCGACGAGATATAATCCGTCAGGCACATCAGATTGGTGACGGTGGATTGACCCCTCACGAACTCGTGCTAAGCTACAGTGATAAGGCCATTCATATTAAAATACATGATGTCATTCAAAGTGATTTCAAACACCTTCGGAAAATTGTCCATAAGAACAATCTGTCTGTGATTCTCCACCTCAGTTTTGCCACCTTTTTGTATGTTATGTATCTTTTATGTATTTATCTTTTTGTGCAAACATTATGTATACTGTTTTATCTTTGTTTATTTTCAAGTTATTACTTGATAACCACCTGTAATATGTATCCAAGTAATGATTAACTATTTTTTTAATGGATCCCGGGAGGCATGTGAATACAACAGCACTGTGCCATCTGCGAAAGTTATGTATGGAGCATTTAATTTTGCTAATGATAAAGTCTGTACATAAAACAAATACAAAATTGGTCCAAGTACAGATTCTTGTGGGACACGCTTTTACACTTTTTGAGGTGCTTTTTTTACTATTCACAAGTTATTTGCCTTCTGCGAAATAGATAACTAGATAAAGTTTATGTGAAATGCCACATATGCCCATATTATACAGTTTGTTTAATAGAATGGTATGATTAACTGTGTCAAATACTTTTTTTTTAATCTACCAACCTTGCCAGCACATATTTATTCTGGTCAATATTAGTAGTGATAAACTCTATGACTTCAACAGCTGCATACCACTACTTTCTTGAAATTCAAACTGATGCTTATCAAATTTAAATGTTTTAGTCACAAAATCAATTAATCTAGACTTCAAGACCCTTTTTAATATTTTTTGAATAAATCATAATTAGAGATATAGGTCTTTTATTTCAACGGTCATGACAATCTCCTGATTTGTGATTCTGTGTTACCAGCGTCTGCTTCAATACTTCTGGATAATCACCACTTTCTGACATTTCCTTAATTAAGATTTACGTGTATGAGCCCAAACATGAGCACAGTCGACTGTATGGGTCTTCCAAAACGAGCCAAACGCAATAAACGCCATTCGTGCTCAAAGCACTTCGATGCAAATGGTCGCCTGTTTTTTTAAGAAAATTGAATATAGTCTGCTTGCCACAGGTCTTCGGAGAAATAGGGAAAAGCAACTACCGAAGACGGATCATGCTCCACTGTGATAATGCGAACTCTCACACATCACCTTGAACTAGTACCTTTCTGAGCACTCAAAACGTCGATTTGACGAGTCATCCGCCGTATAGTCCTGACCTGGCACCCAAACCTTGCGAGACATGGAGCTCCGCTTAGCAGTTTTTATTGCTCTCCTAACAGATAATTGTCAGACTTTAGTCGATCCTGGTCCAGTGTTCACGGTAGATGAGCAACTGATGTTGTATAAGGGCAAGTTACATTTCCGTCACTGCATAATGTCCAAGAGAAATAGCTTTGCAATAACAATATTTGCCCTTTGCCCTAGTGTACCTGACTTGAAAGGTTACACATGGAATTTTTGCCTGTATGGCAAAGATATATATATAACCTATCACATATACCAGGTACCGAGAAAATTCGTCTTCCTTTCACAAAATCTCCTCGACGGCCATCGTGACATAATCATAGATAGATGGTATACATCTGTTCACCTTTGTTAACTTTGCTGATAAAAAACATGTATTATATAGGAACAAACCGAGGTATTCCAAAATAGTTGAATCCACATCAGTCTTGCTTTGTGTGTACAGATATGCTCTTCCTAGTGCGGTTCAGAGACAAAAAATATGTTTACCTACTGACCGTAAACATCCTGCTGGATTTTGTGAAAAACAGCGTTATCTAAGTGGAGGCCATATGATCCGTTACTGTAAACCACAATACATTGAGTTTTACAATCGTAATATGGGCTCAGTTGACCAGCCACTGAGATTTATAGTCCACTTTACAAAACTTACACTTGGTTCACTACAGTTGGCATGCATCTACTGCACCAGATGCCATTGAATACACATGTGTTGTGTCATAAGGCTTGTACTTAACAAATCTCAATGTATAAATATACGAAACTATGCTGTCACAAGATTCATATGAAATATAGCAGTGGGCAGTGGATATCGAAAAAACAGAAGCACCAATGAGCAGTCATCATTTAAGGTCATTCCAGATTGATATTCGAAGAAAAATTGGCAAGAAGCAGTCTGTGTTGTAAGAAAAGAACAAGGTGTGCGATGACTCACAAGAAAAACTTGCATGGGATGTGCTGATAATCCTGGGTTATGCTCAGCGGCACATTTTGAGTATTATCATACAAAAATATAAAATTTTCTGAATTTTTGAATTAATTTTATTTGCCCATGCATCCCATGCATTTGACACGATAAATTCTAGCTTTGTTTGTGACACACTGCATTATATGTGAATTAGAGGGAATTTGAGCAACAGGATTTTGTCATTTCTGTCTAACAGAAAACTTGTTGTTAGGATGGGCAATGCCTTATCAGACTCAAAAGTCATAAACACTGGCGCCCCACAAGGAAGCATTTTGGGCCCGCTGCTGTTCCTGCTTTATGTTAATGACTTGCCAAAACATATATCAAATGGACTGGTATTCATGTATGCTGACGACACTTCAATTTTACTCTCAGCCTCAAATCTTCCATCGCTCTATAACAAAATGAATAACGTTTAACATGAATTCAGCAGCTGGTGTACAAAAAACCATATGACTATAAACTATGACAAGACACAATTGCTGCATTTTCAAACTAAGTTGATCCCGCATGTTGACATCAGTGTTAACTTCAATCGCAGCTCTTTAACTTCTGTTGTCTCCACATCATTTCTGGGAACAATAATTAACAGACGTTTCTCTTGGTCCAGTAATATTGATGCAGTCTGCTCAAGGCTGAACAGATGTTTTTACATTCTAAAGACTCTAAAGTCCTACCTTAATTTCGATGGCCTGTTGACTGCATACTATGCTCTTGGCCACTCAGCTATAAATTATAACATTGTGTCCTGGGGTCAGGCGACGGATGCAGCTAGGGTTCTCCTACATCAAAAACACATTATGTGTCTAATTTTTAACCTTCAGTTTCGGGAATCTTGTCGGAAGGTTTTCAAAAATAATAAAATTTTGACAGTTGTTGAGGTTTATTTACTGAAGCTAATGTGTTATGTATTTAAGAAAAAAAAAAATTTCCTCACAATTACAATTTACATAGCTATAACATTCGCTTCAGGGATAATATATATCTGAATAAACCTAATAATTCATTTTATAAAGTCGTTGTTGTATGTGGGTTTTTATTACTTTAATCTGCTGCCTAAGCATATTAGGGATTGTCGTACTGTGGCGCAATTCGAGAGAGAGGTTAAGCAGTAGCTGTATTCACAGTGTTTTTATTCTGTCGATGAGTTCGAACATCACTTAAGGTCATCATAGTTGTTCTGATGTCTCTTACTTTTAGTCTTTTTGGTGTTTTATTTGTGATTTCACAGTGACATAGTGTGTGACTGTTTGTATTTATGTGAATATTTTGTACATTATTTTACTTAATGATTCTTATGTTTTAATACTTTTATTAATGTGTATCTGAAACATTGTATCAGATCATGACAAATAAATCTATCTATCTATCTGTCTATCCATCTACCCTACCTATTATAATCATATTCAATAAAGAATATGCTATTATAACAATGCATCCATCTGTGGGTATTTTGCTGTAACAATATATCCAACAATGGATAGATTGGTACAAAATAAAAGACAGTTGCTGACACATAAAAAATTATTTCGAATTTTGGCCACAAATTTCTATATATTATTAAATAATGTTGACTGTAAATACACTCAAATACATATCCTTCTTATACTTGAAAATTGAAATTGTCTTGATCTGGCATATCGCACTATAACAAAAGAAAGATATCTGAGCGGCTGCCTGTCATGTGGGCATACTTTTCAAGTGGTGCGTATATATGCGACTGTAGCAGTCTTATATAACAATATCGCCATTAGTGAGATAAAATTAAGATGCAAATTCAGTATTATTGTGTTAAATTCAACTTTTTTATCTGTATAGGTAATAATACGACATGAATGAATTCTAGTAAAGAGAATTCAGGGTAATTCACAGTATTCAGACAATCGACCGCTAGTTCGTAATAAATATCTCCAACTCGTTGGTCGCACAGTAGATGTTAGACATATCTACACGATTGTAGAAGGCAACCCCGCTCAAAATATTTTTCATAGCAAATAGTATATATATATATATATATATATATATATATATATATATATATATATATATATATATATATATATATATATATATATATATATATATATATATATATATATATATATATATATATATATATATATATATATATATATATATATATATATATATATACACACACGTCTGGAGCAGCGGAAAGGTTAAATATCTTTAAGTCAGCAGTTTCATTTTGACAGATTCATTTGAACGGTACAAATGAATTTCAGAGTTTCAATAGTGTCTGTATTTGAGATACAGCATCATATGTACCTTTACATTACACTGGGGTTAATATCAGATAAGCCTTTACAATATTATACTTGAATGGACTTCTTTCTAAAAAGTTCTCAACAGTTGCGATCACGAAAATTTGTATTTCATTAAAATATATAAGCATATCTTTATATATACATATATATATATATATATATATATATATATATATATATATATATATATATATATATATATATATATATATAACGATTTTAAAATACTCATGCTGGATGCCATTGATGAAGTGAAAAAAAAATCCATTAAGGGGAGTGCCAAAAAATATGGAGTGCCCACAGTAATTTCAATGTACAAGGTTAAGCAAAGCTTGTCAATGGGAAAGAAGAATAACATATATTTTCACATTAAGCTAGATCTTAAATTTTGCTACATATTAGACTTTATAAAAGCAGTATGGGTACTAAATTTTATAAAAATAATATAATGGGCTTTGGAGCTACCACTTTGTTTTTAAAAAAACTTTTTTTTCTAAGCCGCAATGATTGGGTTGAATGAAATCATCCAAGCGATCGTTAGGCAGCCTAGATCAGTTATTCCAGGCAAAATATTAAACTTTCTTCTGGAAAGCTTTTGTAATTTTAAAGAAATTTGTAAAGCAAGTTTCCTTTAAAGAGACTATGGCATCTACATATGAAATACATGCACTTCATTATACAGAATTTTTATTTAATTTTTCACAACAAAAATTTCAGTATTATTTCTTTCAACTTTTATCGTTTAACTAACCTTTTTCTTAGAAGCCCATTCTTACAAAAATTGACTATTGCAACGCATTTGCTGTGTCTCGACTTTTCTTAAACTGTTTAAACTAAATAAAATATCTGCCTCACTTGCATACCATTGACAGCAGTTTCTTTATAGTTTTCATTTAAAGGATCGGATCTCAACTTACAGATAACATAATCTTATTACTTTATACATTGTCAAACAGTTCCATTGTTCAATAAGAGAACCCAATACATCAACAAGACATGTTCAAGACCTAATGATCATTTACCTAATCACTTAGATTAGACCAGTGGGTTGTTTCAATGTGCTTTTACATATGTAAGATAAGCTTATATTATTTTAAACTATTCGCACTTAGGGATTTTGTCAAGTCATCTTGCCAGCATCTTTTTAAAGACCATTGTTTTGATATCTGAATCAGTTAACTGGAACACCATTTAAATTTCATTATCAGAACTATTAAGAAAAAAGCACCACGTATCATTTTTCACCTTGAGAATTATATTGTTACTAAAAAGTTGCTACAATTTAATTTGAACATTTAAATATAACCCTATATGATTTGAAACATTCTTGCTTAGCGATTTTAACATATGTCACTGTGTGGGTTCTTTTGATATTTCGCCGATATGACATCAATTTTTTTCAATTGTAACCCCCACTCCTCCACACTGCTTGGGAACAGTACATGATTACCTCAACCCACTTTTCTCGAATAGGTGGATCGGCAGAAGAGGATTTATTGAATGGCCAGTTAGATCTCGGGGCCTAACTCCGCTATTTTTTTTTCTTTGTGGCTACATAAAATCTAAAGCTTATTTTGATGAACCAAGAAAGATCACAGAACTACAAAATAGGATAACCAGGGAAATAAGGTAAATTCCTCCACAAATGATAAAACAAGTATGTAATCCAGGAATTTGAAAATCGCCGTGCTTATTGTCAAAAAGTTAATGGCCAACCATTTGAACATTTAATTTAATATTGTCTCATTCGTTGTTGTTTTTTACATCCTTTGATAGTGTTTAAAACTTATACCTCCATTTTCTCAAAAATCTCCTTATGTAACATATCATGAAATTTGGTGATCTGTACTCAGAAAAAGCCGCTCTTTCCAACTGAACTGTCAAAAGTGGGGTTACCATTTCAAAAAAATGACGATGGCGTCATATCTCCGAAACAGATATCACAACATTTTTTTACATCAAAATGTGCACATTCAAATCTTATATTTGACATGTCTCAGTGGTTTTGGTTTGTTTGTCCCCTAAAGATTTTACTGAATTTGTTCCATTCCATGTGGACTCACTGTATATCAAGTGAATTGCATAATAATCTTCATCGTTCATTTGTTTTAGCCATAGCTATATTTTTTCATATGAAATGAATTGTAGGTATAATTTTATGTTATTTCATTTCTTTTAACCATTTTTGATTTTTATTTCTACACAATTGGCATTTTAAGCAGTGGTGCCGCAATAGTCAATTACTGTTATTTTATGTCAAAACCATATTTGATTCATTTATATTAAACATACGAAATTGACACCGCCAAAGAAATTCAAACATATAGAAAGCTTATATTATTGTATTGGAGCAAAAAAAAATTATGTGACATTAAAAAATATTAAAGATCTCAAATTTACCATAAAATAAGATATTTGTATTGGCAAATCAAGTAAATTTCTTTATTTGAATACTCTAGATGGAAGCACGAAATACAAAATTAAACGATTTGGCCATAATAATGCAGTAGCCTTTCTGTTAACTGAGAACAACTACTCAGTTGCTTTTTTTGCTATCTATTACCTTTTTCCAATACTAACCTTTAGAAAATATATGTTAACAAAGTGAAATTTAAATCAAAATAGAAAAAAAATCAAATATTCTCACCTTCACTACACCTACATCTCGATAAATTACATAAACAGCCACTTTTTTTCAAATATCACAAGCTAACAAATCATGAACACAAAAACTTCAAATTAAGTCTGCAACAATTCATTACGTTTCTGCTGCTTTTTCTTTCTACAGTCCGGGCAAAACCACTGTCCTTTTGGTGGAACCATGATGCCCACACACTCAAAATGAAACCATTCTATTGCACAGTCACTTGCATCACATCCAATCATCTCAGAGACCTCATCATATGGACATCTACAATAGCAATATAGCTGTGGTTGCAGTTTAGGCTTGTCTGTCGGAGGCTTATGATTTTCTTCTGAGCTTGAATCGTTTGATTCGCTACCACTATCCTCCACATTATGCTGAAATTGCTTATGGTGCTGAACAGGTGGTTGAAATTGATGGTGCTGATAGGCTGGCACCACTGGAGGTATGTACAACTTCTGGGGTGGTGCTTTTGGAGGAGGTGCAGGTTTTGGAAGCACACGCAGCTCACCAGTTTGGGAGGCAGACCTTATAGTTAAGGGTTCTACAGTCGGTGGCTGAATTATTTGAGCTGTTTTTATTGTGATAGGAGGTACAGTTAAGGGTGAATTAGGTGCAGGTAGTGATTCTGCTTTTCTCCATTTTGGGCCATGTGGTGGCCCCTTTTCATTGTCTTCGTCACTTGAATACCCATAAAACTTATTCGGCACACGCCTCCGTTTTGAAGCTCTGAGATTTGAATCATCATTTCTCTGTTGTGCCACAGTTTCAGTCAGCTTTGTATAAGCAGGTTGAGAAACAGATGTTTGTGATGGTACTGGGGAATTCCTAGCTATTGTTAATGTTATTGGTGCTACAGTTGGCACCTCTTGATAGAACTGATGGTAAAAGGTGGGTTGTGGAATGCTTGTTGAAGCGACAGCTGCATGAGTTTCTTGTTCCTTCCGTTCGCTTCTATGTTTCTTCTTCTTTTTTGATTTTGATTTCTTTTTGGGTTTTTCTTCTGGTAGGCCTGGAGTTGTTGGTCGACTAGCATCTAACCATGTATCGTTTGGTACTGGGCCCATTTCTGCAAGTAATTGATTCCGCTTTTCTTCTAGTACTTTTTTGGCTAATTTTTGTGGCTGTTTATCATAAAATTCTTCGTCTGTTTCGGTTTCAGTGGTATCTAGATCAGACTCTTGAATAGGTGTTTCAACTACAACAGGTGGCAATGGTGGTGGTTGATCAACCTTAACTGTTTTATTAGTTTCATTGGTCTGATTTTCAGATTTTTTATTTATATTTTTAGCTCTTTCTCTTCTCCGTTCTCGTCTTAACTGCTGCTTTTTCCTACCCTCTTCTGTAGAACTGTCTGAATTTGAGCTATCAGAAGAGGAGCTTGAAGTTCCGGATGAAGATGAGCAAGAGCAGTTTGAACCACATGTACAACTTGACGAGCTACTACCGCTACTTGATGTACTTGAGGTACTATCAGACCGCTTTCTTGGACTCTTTTTGGGTTCTTCTTCACCAGTCTTGTCAGAATCAATTTTTGTAGGTGATACAGCATTTCTCCCCTTCGGTGAACAATAGTCATGGTCTACACGCTGACTCAAATCAGGTTTCACTTCTGTTATACTTGCATCTACTTTAGGTTCATTAAGAACACAATAATCATGATCTACAAGTGCCAACTCTGCTGTTAAAACATCAGTTTGTACAATTGCTTCTTGTGATTTATCTTCTTCAGTTTTGGTATTATCAGTGAACATGTGGTCAATCTTCTCTTTTTCAGCTTGATAGTTCTTAAAATCATCCCAAACATTCTCAAGAATGGGTGCCACTTTATCAGCTGGTTCAAAAATAAAATCATTGTTCCTCTCCATCTCATTTTGAACGATATTTATTTTCATGGTATCATCAGGGGAAGATACAGTAGTTTCACAAATATTTTCTAAAATATTTAAATTCAAAATATTATCAGCAACTTGACTCTCTTCTGATACCTCTGTATTAGTTTTGGTTTCTTCTTTGACTTCTTCCACTTGACTTTTCTTCTGTGCTTCATCTTCAGAGTCACTGTCACTGCTTTCTGAAAGATTCAGTTCTGGAAGATCATAAACGTCAACTTTTGGTTTAGGTTTTTCTACTGGTTTTTCTTCCATTTTCTCTTCCAATCTTTCAGTTTTATCACTTTCTTCAGTATTAGTTTTCTCAGTTGCTTCTTCCACAGGGGCTTCTAATATAGGTTCTATTGGTTCCTCTACAGGTTCTCTATGTTTACGTTCATGTTTCTCCAATAACTTTTTAGAGATAAAGTGTTCCTGGCAGTCATCTACTGTGCAAGCATGTGGTTTTTCATCCGAATGTATTCTTTTATGCACTTTTAAGGAAACAGCTCCCGTAAATGTTAAATTACATTCATCACATAAAAAACTGCTTGGGGGTACACAAAAATGGTACACATGGGGCCACTTCTTTTGCAGACATTTTTTACAAAGCACACTTTCTGTGCCATGCTTCCAGAATAAATGTCTTGTGATGTCAGGTTTATTTCTATAAGCAATACCACACCGATAACAGAAATGATGAAGCTTGTGTTTCCAGACATGGTTAGAAAGTTTGTATTGAGTATGGCAGAGCTCCAGGCAAACATCACACACGTGGTGTCGTTTTCTCAAATGTACCAAAAGCCTGAAAGCTGAAGGTAAATAATCACTAACGCACATACAACACCGAAATTGAATGTCATAGTCTAATCTATATGTTCCTGGACATAGGTGGCAAATTAGCTCACTATAACTATAGAAATTTGATTTACACATTATACATAACAATAAGTTTTTAGTGTGCATCTTCCTGTTGTGCAAATATAACTCCTTATGAACTGTTGTAGAATAACGACACTGGAAACATTCAAATACATGTGAAAATGTCAGACCCTCATCTGTTGCACCTGAATCTAAGCTGAAAAACACATTTTCCAGTTCATCCATGCTTTCCTTGATCCTCAACACAAATGTTTCTGGCATCAGTTCCTCAGCGGTTATACTGTTAACAACAGCAGAATATCTATGTTCTGCTATAGCATGTAATGCTAGTTGTTTACCATTAACAGCTATTTTCCTGGCATGATTACAATAAATACAAACAGGTACTGTTGTTTTAAGACATTTTTGTAAAAGGACCCTTAGGTCAAATTTATCTAGAGGTTGCTCTAATTGCAATTCAACTATATTTACATCAGGACCTGCCACTTGTATTTGGGGCTCACTTGATGTTTGAGTTTTTGCATCAAGCTCCTTGGTTTTCTCAGAAACATTAGGTTCATTTTCACTCTCTATTTGCTCAACTTCCATTGCCAGCTTTTCACTGTCGTCACTATCATCTTGGGTTTCTTTAAATAAGCCGGGTTTAGGCAATTTTAAAGACAATTTCGGAACCTTTCTGGTCTCAATATGGTCACTACTTTCAATCATTTGTTCATTTTCACTATTTTCAAGTAACTCAGATTCATCCTGACTGCTGTCAGGTCTTTTTTCACTTTCTTCTGCAAAAACATCACCATTACCTTGTTCATCACACATTTCACTGTCTTCTAAATCAAAATCGGACAAGTGATTTTCTTCACTTTTATTAAGGTTAGTTTCTTCATCATTTTCATATTCCGTGTAAACCTTCTCTGTTTCTTTTTCCGTTTGTTCTATAGAGTCTACAGGTTTTGCTATAACTTGTATTTCTAGTTCTTTGGTTACATCCGAAGAATCATTACTGTGTTGAGAGTTTTCGGTAATATTTTCTTCAACCAAACTGTTTTGATTATTTTGATGTAGCTGTGGATCCTCACTCACATATTCACTACTTGTGTCCTGAATCTGGTCTTCTCCTGTTGAATTCAAAGAATCTTTGTTATCTTCATCTTCTGATTGAGGTTCTGAGAAGTTTTCACTTTTTACCTCTGTGCTATCATTGTTTTCAATAATTGCAAGATCAGTATTCAATCTGTCACCTAATGTCAAATTATCAAAACTGTTATTACTTATCTCCATAGCTACATTCATATCCATTGCAGTGTCTTGTTTTTCACTAGTATCTAGGTTATTTTCTGCATCACTCTGTGTGCTTTCATTATCAGGTTCTAGAGGATTATCAATGTGATTTTCAGATGCCTCTTCTAGTTCATTTTCCACATGTTCATTTTCTTGCACGGGTTCTTTATTTACTGGTTCGCTATGCAGATTCTCACTTACGATTTGTTCACTTAAAACTTGTGTATGAACAGGGGAGTTTCCAGAATCACCTGTCACATGATTTTCTGGCCTAACTGGTACCTTTGGTGCCTTAACTTTACTCATTACCTTTTGGTTACTTTTAGTGTTATTACTGTTACCACTTTTTACACAATTATGATAGAAAAAGTTGTCCTCTTCATTAAACAGTTTCTTACACTCACAACAAACTACATAACATGGTTCGCTGTACACGTTAAAGAACTCGTCGAGACTATTTCTATGGCCTGGTTGTAGGTTATGTTTCAATTGTATATGTTGACATAGATCATTAGGTGCCGAAAACATTCCAAGACAGTACAGGCATATGAATCTTCGGTGAAGTTCCAGCATATGCAGATATAAGTTCCAGTTTTCATAATAGGTTCCGCAGGCTGAACACAAAAACACTTTTCTTGTTAACTTAAAACTTGAAGATGAACTCTCTTGAGGTGGTGGTTGCACTGCCAGTACTGCATCACATTGCACAATATGCTCATTTAAGGAAACTAATGTTTCAAAACCCGCAAGTCCACACTTTGAACATCTAAATTGTACAGTTGGCTGAAGTCCTAAATATTGTGCATATTCTCGTTTTGGGCTTTTCCCTTTGCCTTTCTTGTGTTTATGAATTTTACAGTCGGAGGCTGGTGCTTCATTAACAGCTTCATTTTGATCAGTAACTGGAACCTTGTCTACTTGTAAATTGTGATGTTGCTGGGATAGTTCGTATAAAGATTCATTAAAAAATGGGTTCGAGTGGGTTACAATTTCACTTTCTCTAATAACTTTCTTATTTCCTTTCTGGCGTCCTGGACGTTTTCGTTTATGAATAGGTTTCTTGGGAACACTTTCATCAATCACTAGAGCGTCACTTTCAGAACTATATTCCTCTTCACAGACATTGTTTTCATTATCTCCATTCACTTTTCCTTCATCTGCAATATAAGACTGGTTTTCTTTGCTATGGGCTGAATCCTCAGGAATATTGACCATAAGAGTTGGGACAACCCCATTCTTTATGGTTTCTTGTGCCTCTCCTTCGGATGACGGCCTCTCGACTGGTCCATCTTCCATTCCGCTGATATATGTACTTTGTGATCTGCAAAAAATTAATTGGTCAGTGGAAGTTAGTTTTCTACTGATATTTGTCAGTGCGTATTTCATGTTTTTTTGTGAACAGATAGACGAGAGATTCTTTACAAATAATATTTTCAACTCACAAATTGATGCGAAATGAGATACAAAGAAATGCCATACCTACATATTTAGCTAGATTTTTAATAAACCCCTGGGTATAGAATATTAAAGATTTTACAGCCAATTACGTAAACTGTATTATGTACGTACCTATCACAAATAATCATGCATTTTTTTCACTTTTTTAACACAAACCATCGTAGGATTACTATTTTAAGGACAATTTTATATCCGCGCCTAAAAGGTTAAGAAAATGGCGTTTCTAAACGGCCATAAGCGTTTTATACGCTCTCGTTGCCTTCTCTGTAGCATTTCAGGGTAGCCAACGTTTTAGTATCTCATTATTTTTATTTTCTAGGCAAAGCAAGTCTTTGAAAGTACTGTCTCTACCTTAAAATATTGTAAAACCTTTTTTCTATAAAATTTGAGCTCTTAGTTTAAAATAGAAAGTAAAATTCTGGTAACCTCTTATGAATTAATTGCATTTCCTTCCTGACACTTCAGCCCACAGCGGCCCCGTCCGGGTCCGCGCCCCAAACGTCATAATCTAATGCTAAATCCTAATCCAACAATTCGCCAATCACGTCACGTTCCTGTTCTTGTTCTCGCTCACGCACACGCTCAATCTTCTCTTTTCTTTTCTATACTCAAAATCTTATTTGACATTTAATTGAAATTGCCGCAGTGTTGTCAACAAATGATAGAGAAAATATACAAAATTGATCAAACAACTATTACACTAAAATACTAAAGTGATGATTGGACACTGTGATGAGCACTGATAAGTACACTTGGAGAACCCAGATTACCACAACATATTAAAAAAAACTGACGATCGTTGCACTAACCAAGTTAGCCTCATCAGAGGGTGAATAATTTTATGAGAAATAAATATTAATCCTCTGATGACGCTAACTGGGTTAGTGAAACGGTCGCGTCAGGTTTTTAAAATGTGTTGTGGTGGTTTGGGTTCTCCAAGTGTACTTAAACAACTATAGATAGTAATAGGTATTACTTCGTGATATTTATCTTATGATTATGGAATTATCGGTAAGTCGGTAACCAATAACTTCACTGATCTACTTTATCGACAATGACAATTGTTATCAATTTTTCTCTTGATTTTCACATAATAACCAATAATGTGCTTTGCTGTACTCTCTACTGTAGTACTGTAGACTACAGCAACTCTTTTTAGAGTTACTGCATTATTGCAGACCTCTGCCCTCTAGAAATCCATTGTCGGAAATTTTGTAACTTGGATTTGCTCTTCCTAACTTAAATTGAAACAATCTAAATTCATCTGTCAAATCACCATAGCTAATACATCATCACAGAGATAAAGGAAGATATCTCTACTCACTCTGCTGCAAATGAAGATTGGAACCTGTAATGGGAACTGATAAGTACGCTCGCGGAACTCAAATCACCACAACACATTTTTTTTAAAAGCCTGACGTACGTTTCACTAACCAAGGTAGCGTAATCATAATTTTTCATCCTCTGATGACGCTAACTTTGATACCATCCACAGTTACAATGTTATAAAAATGTCAAAAATTAATCATCGAGGGAATTGCATTATTTCTGGACACTTTGCTTGGTGATTGAAAACCTTTACCATGGCTTATTGAGGAAAAGGAATGGCTAAAGTTAGGATGCGGTACCAATGTTGCCTGATTTTTTAGAATTGCCTGTCGGTTGTCATGTCACGCTTACTCATGACCTTACAATTAAAATGTGTGTCATGTGCTTTACTTTACTTGCTGTATATCATAGGAGCTGCTTTCCCACCGGCTTTTAATTTGCGTTGATTTTTATTTACTGTGTATTTGCCTAATTTTAAGAATATGACTGCGTTTTGTGTAGTATGTGACTGTAGACTGTTTTCGAAACAAAGCTGCGTTCACCAAGCGCCAACAGTTGAATAGTGGAGTCAACATATATGCGTTCCCCGGTACCGCTTTGTTTCAGCTGGAACTCAACTGTTGCCGCTTTCCCAAAACGAAATTAATTTTCGCTGACTAACTTACCGTAATCACATATTTATATTAAAGGGCAAATTAATGTCGATGGCTTTTGCAAAACTGTTGGTGGCAAACGCGCGGACCTCTGATAATCCTCAATTTCGGTAAAACAAATAGTATTTCTTGCTTTTAAAACATAAAAGTGCTAGCGTTTACCTTGCTTCCGCTATCAGATGATCGCTGTACAAATCTTTGGTTGTAGCCACTTTTTGCCTTATTAAAATTTAATTAAACATACTTTTAAATCGACCCAGACAACTCAAATCACTAAAAAATGGAAGCCGCATGGACTTCAATGATATAAAACTGTGTAGTTTTCAACTCGAACCGTTAGAGCGCTAATGTAAACATAAATGCAGATTTTTTGTGCGAATTGTGCGTGTACGTACTTAGATATCGTTCTAATTTCGAAATAGGTTTATGACAGGATGTGAGATGTGATTTCTCTTCTCTTGTGACTGCTCTAATGACTAGTTCTGTCTGGCTAAATCACATAGTGTGAACTTGAAAATAATGCTTATAACAGAGACACATGATAAAATGATTTATAGTTGATATATAGTTAAATAGCAAAAATCAAAAAACTGATTTAGATGTGACAAATGAAGACTAACCTAAATATTCCAAAGGTGACTTCGTAATTATCGCATATATGTGAGGGCGCTGTAGTAGTAGTTAAAACCATGATACAAATAACGAAGTTAAAACATCATTATTCTCCTTCAAGGTTTATAGATTAGACAGGTTGTCAGGTAACTCCGAGAGGTGATAGAGACGCGAGAGGAGGGTAATACGTCATGTGAAGTCTAATGCCAAAAGTTTAAGTTTGGCGTTGGTGCTTTAATGAATATTTATTAGAATTTAGGTAACTTTTAATGTGTTTGCTAAAAATGTTTCGAATACGGTCTGTTACAGATATATTTTAATGTTTATTAGGCAGGACCCCAGAGCCATAAGCACCGTTCGGCAATGCCGCTCTCTCAATGCATGGACGGGACCCGTCTACTTAAGGATCGCCTCATAAAGGTAGATATGTGTTTAATTTCAGAAAATAAATTATACATACTTAAAAAAAGAAGCCAGCAATAGATAACTTAACCTAAGTATCTTTTTAGATGCCCAGTGGAACAATTTGTAATGTATCAACGTGCAAAAATAATGCTAAAACGGCAAAGGAAAATGGAGAGATACTTTACTTATTTTCTTTTCCTAAAGCGCCTAAGATTCAAAAACAATGGTCAAGAAAATGTTATCGCAAAGGTGTCTGGCATGTTGCAAATAAGAGAATTTGCAGTAAGCATTTTAAACCTGAGGATTTTGAAGATATGTTGCGGGCTAGGATAATGAATACACAACCGACGCATCTAACAAAATCAGGTACAAAGTTTGTGTTTGTTGGTTTTGATTATTTATTTATTTTGTGTAAGAGTATGTAGTACCTACGTATTATTTGAGGTTTGCCTGAGACCTATGAGGGTACTTATTATACCTACTTGTAGTAATAAATTTATATTTTTAGCTGTTCTTTCATTATATCTGTTGAACGGGCAAGAAAAATATAATGAGAGTGAAAGGTCCAAGAGAACGATGCATAAAAATAGGAAAGCTATTGTGGGACGTTTAATTAGCAGGAATGAAGAACCATTATTAAAAATCACAGAACCAGCTGATGAAATTAAGCGTCAAGAGGAAACTTTGTCAGAAAGAAACAGAGTATGATATCTTAAAAAGAAAATATGAAGAATTGCAAATTGAAAACCTGTGTTTGAGGAAAAAAAATAGATTACTATGAAAAGCACTAAAATTTACTGCAGCAACATATTTCTGATCTAAGAAAGGGTTAAAAGAAGCTGGCATTTATTTTGAAGATGTAGTGAAAATAGCCTTTAAAGATCTTTTAACTTCTAATCAAATTGAAATTTTATTAAAAAGGAAAAGCAAGGCACGTTGGACCCAAGAAAAATTATCTAGGGTATTTACTGTAAGGTAGTCAACTAGATAGTATTTTAAAATATTTTAAATATTACTTAAAAATATTATTATCTCTACTTTGTAAAAGTCACGTCTAAAGTCCAGATCCATTCATTTCAAACTGGTCATAATTATAAAATGAACTGTGATGAGAACCTAACAGATTTATGGTATAATTAATTGGCTTACTGAGTACCCCGTCTGAGCGAAACAACACAGAACATAAATGCATGCTTCAAGACTAAGCAATAAATCGGTTGTTCCTAATGATTTGAGGATGGTAGTGAGTAGTTTTTAAGTTACCGAGTCAACTTACTTGATTCATTGGTGTGGTGTGAACAAACACTGTTATGTACACTATTTTTCTTGCGAACTACATGTGCGTGATGCCTTTTTTATACACTCTTGTGTTCGCAACATTATCATACTCATATCGCAAACTCAACTCATGTAAAATAAACAGCGTCACACACTTTTAGCTCACAATACTGCTATTTTAAATATAACATGTATGAGTTCTCTTGCTTAGAGATTGATTGTAAAAATTATAAACCTAGGAATTTGTTAGTCTACAAATAGATACCTATACCTAAATATTATATACTAAAATAATTTACTGATTGCACTAGCACAATATAGTATTTTAATATAAAATATAAGATGTATAATTACAAAGTGATCGCAAAAATTATAAAGCTACGCTTTTGTATGTATACAAATAGATACCTACCTAAATATTATATACTAAAATTATTTACTTATTGTGCTAACCCAGTGTACTATTTTACTATGAGTTTTTTGCTTAGAAATTGATCGTAAAAATTATAAACCTACGACTTTATATGTGTACAAATAATTATCTAGCAAAATATTATGTGTTAAAATTATTTACTTATTACATATGGTAGCCCAATGTATTATTATTTTACAATCCGTAACAAGATGTATGGTTTTTTGCTTTTAAAATTGACTGTAAAAATTATAAACCTATTATTTTGTATGTATACAAATAAATACCTCCTTAAATATTATATACAAACATTATTTACTTATTGTGCTAACTCAGTGTACTTCTTTACAACTCCAAACATGTAGGAGTTTTGTGGTTGGAAATTGATTGCAAAAATTATAAACCAACTATTTTGTATGTGTACAAATACATACCTACTTAAATATTATAAACTTAAAAAATTTACTTATTCTGATTAGTTGCCTGTTATTAAATGAAGCTTATCAAGTAAAATAGGAAAACAATTAAGAAAAAGAAACTAAAAACATAGATTGTGGTTCAGAAGAAGAAAATTTTGTCCAACTGGGGACATTATGAATTTATAATTTCATAAATATTACTTAATTTTTATTCCTTTTCAAGATAAACCAATTATCTGAATCCATTACTTTAAAACCGAATAATATCCTAAAACTTCAATACTTTCTGTTACTATGTGAGCAAAATGTTAATTTCAACTTATTATTAAATGTTTAATCTTGTTATAAGTTCAAAAGAACATAACTTTGTAAAGACGCACATAAAAATGCCGGCTGGTTTCAATATTCAATGCATCATTAATCCACTAGATTTAAATTCAGACTTCATGTGACGTACCCCCGCGCCACTTTCTGATTGGTCGAAAGTTACCAGACAACCTATCTAATCTATAAACCTTGATTCTCCTTTCCCTTCTATTACAGTGGCCAATTTTACTAGGCGCCAATGGTTGCCAACAGTAGAAATGTTGGCTGATGTCAAGAAATGTTGACGGATGTCAACAAATGTTAACACAACAATAATTGTAATTGTTGATTGTTGGCAACCATTGTCGTCTGGCGAATACTAATGTTCTGTAGTTTTGTATGTTAATATTTTATTATTTGACTTCATTTTAATGTAACAATGCTACCTGAAAATATAATGCTCTGTATTATGGATCACTGATGATGCGATTCAAAATTAAGTTGCTATGAAATTATTTTCCAACTTTCTTGAAAATTACGAGCATGTCTTAAATAAAGTACCTAACTACTATTATACCTATATATAAAGCTAATAAAAAATGACTTTATTCTTTGCTAACTTTAAATAAGCTCTAATATTTTTCTGGCTCATAATAACTTTTTTTATATTGTTACTGCTGTTTGTTTATTTGCCCAAAAACAAAACATTTCTTACCTATTAACTGATGTAAAGAAATATTGTACCTCCTTTGTTTTTCTGTTATTTTTACCTGGTGCATGTAGAACAATCTTAGTAACCTCTGGATAAAGATACGTACCAACTTTTGTAAACAATCAAAAATCTTTCTTTGTTATCAACAATTGTTTTGACAGTGGTTAATTATTTGGTGTTTAGACGTATCATTTTATGATGCTTAATAATAGTCAAGATCATTCTTTGGATGATTATTTTACAAAATTTCAGACTCTAATTGAAGTAAGTCATCTCTCTTATACTAAAACAAAAACACTTATAAGCACTTATGAAACGTGGACAAATGTGCATACCTATAAAAATATTAAATAAAGACGTATTTTTAGATTCAACGTAAAGATAATGTTAGCGACCATGATTTACAAACTTTAAATGGTGTTCTAATTGATGAACTCGAAGTGTATAAAGAAAGGTTAAAAAATAATGAAAGTCTCATAGAAAACCTAACCGAAATTTGCCAAGAAAGTTCTTCTTTACAATATGTTGAAATTCAGGGTAAGTTATAACTACATTAATATTTGCAGTGTATAATTACCTAAATCTAAATTATTATAATTTCACCTGGGTTAGGGATTTTGAGTGTCGGCACCATACCATATCTCGAAAATTATAATACGATGTTGGTTAAATTAGACAATGGGTATACAATAATTGTTGTTAAATCATAATCTCAGAACTCCTTTCAGAGTTTAATAATTTTCTATAAGCAGATGATTAAATATAGGTAGACAAAAAATTAAAAATAATAATTTTTGGAAAATTTCGTATTAGAGAGGTAGGAATTTTTTAAAATCAGTTTGAATTAGAGCCTTTGGAACACACACACACACACACAAATATATATATATATATATATATATATATATATATATATATATATATATATATATATATATATATATATATATATATATATATATCGTATTATTATTTTTTTGAATACATTACTGTCAAAGCGATGTCATTCGGCATAGGATAGTTTATTATTTTTGAAAAAAATATGGGCTATTAAGGTTGACCTGTGGTTGAAAAATAAGTATAAAGATGTCAAGAACTTTGGTAAATGGAGGTAATAATAGAGCAATTGAGAGGAGGAAGTTAAAGTAAGAAATATTTTCCATTTAGAATGTCAAAATTTGAAGTATAGTGAACTTGGTCTACAATTGCCAATGATTTTTTGGATGAACCCGTTAAATTTTGTAAGAACACAGCACAAGTCATAGACTTTATGTGTATTGCATATTGTATAATTTAGTTGAATAAACATAATAATAATAATATATTGCTATAAAAATAGAAACCTTTTGGTGGAGAAAAACGAGTCATGTACATTAAATTTATGCATCCTAATATTTAAATGACCTGTATCCTGTATATTTAAAAGAGAGTTGGATATTTTGGGTTAAATAGTAAATATCATGAGAATTGAAAGAATACTGAACAATGTTTTGTTTTTACTTATATTGTATTGGTTGAATAATAAATATCGTTGTAATATGAAGAATACATAACAATGCTTTGTTTTTATTTATAGTGTTTTGCTTAAAGAAAATAACTCTTATTTGGTCCTAGTGAATAAGTAAATGTAAAGTAGGTGTAGACACATTGTATTTAAGGTAAAAAAATTATTGTCAGTAAATTGTAAAAAGACACACCATGTTGGTAGTGAAACGCGGGGACATATTTTTTTAAATGTAACTAATAAGAAGTTGGACAATGGCAAGATGCCGGGCTAATGAACTCTGTAATGCACAGCCTGCATCCAAAAGAAGAGTTTTTTTGAGAGAAGGGAGATATTCAAACAAACCGTGAATTATAGGAGGAATTCGATGATAAACTGCAGTGATGTAATGTAAAGGATCATTACATGTGGAACTGCGAAAGTGAAACGTATCAGTGTAATTAGCATTCGATTTTCAACTGCCGTAATATAAGTTGACAGGGTAATAAACAAGAACAATAGCAAAGGACAGCAGTAGATGGATATTAATCAACAATAGGAGTCAAGATAGAAGAAAAATTTCCACACAAAGGGCTATCCAAAATAAGCTCGATATTAATCCATTGCCAATGAAATTGTGGCAGTAATAAAATCCAAATAGATGATCCAGTGGCAAATAATACAAATCTTAATGAAGAACCAATTAGAGACATTAAGCAGTAAGTCAATTTTGTGAATATTGCGATTATAAATGTGCAGATTTTTATATTGTGTTTTAGTTTTAAGGATTTTTCTGATACATTGATGACTTTTGTGTATATTTAGAACATTAAGCTGGATATGCTGATAAAGGCCGAATTAGTATAGTTTATTCAATTTATTGTTAAAATAAGGTGTTAATTTGTGTGATTTATTGACAACTATCAATATTTTTTTGATATAGCTATGTTTTTCAAAATAATTTAAATAATCAGAAAAAAAAACACTATAGATTTTATTTATATAGTCTGATTAATTTTACCCAAAAAAGAAAGTATCACTAAACAAGTCTATATTCAAATAATTATCAATTAAAGGAATAAAATCAATAAAAACACAATGAAAAATGTTTTAACTAAATTTCTAACACTCTGGATTAACATGAATATAAAAAAAATACAAATAAGTTGCATCAAAACTAAAATGCTAGCCCAATTTTAGAACTCTACCCATGAGATAAGAGAAAAATTTACAGATACAGCGGTAAGTAAAGAAATATTGGCATAATTTCTTTTTCATCAGTGTTAACACTTTAAATGGACAATAAAAGTAAGTGCTTTAGAATAAAGAGGGAAACCCATAATTAAAATCCTCATGCTCAACAATTAAAAGTGCAAAAAATACCATAGCAACTTTTTGGCGCCGCAACGCCAGTGCTTTAAAAAAATATATATTTAAAATAGTATTCTAATTACGTTAAATTAAAGCAAATTTTCATAAAAACTTAATTGCAAACCAACATCAGGGCATTTTAAAAACCATTAAATTTTAAATTATCACGTTTTATTTAAGTCAACTAAATTAAAGCACATTTAATAACAAAATTTGAAGAACCAACAGTAGTCAATAGCAAATTTTCATTTAATTGTAGTGATTAAGCATTTTGAAGTTTTCAATGCTAGTATTAGAGAGAATATTGACAGCAAATTAATTGAACCATTTTACTTCGAAACTTAAAAAAATTTTAGTATTTTAGTAGGTACAGTCTAAAATTTTGCCATACTTTTTTTAATATGAAAAATTAAATTGCAATTTGGGCAAATCAAAAATAACATTTTTTTTGTGAAAAATAAATTTAAGAGGGTTATTTAAAAGGGAATTAAAAATTTTGTGTACAGGAGCATTGTCTTGCAAAACAAGGTAATAGTTGGTAGAATTCCTCACATTTCTCCACAATTTGTCTCTAGAAGAGTAACTAAATCAGTTTTGAATAAAAAAGTGTAATGGAGCATTGTCTGGTAAAATAAAGGTAACCATTTTAATCTACGTAAAGGAATAAAAGTAAACACAATACAGGACCATAATTGAAAAATTCTTGGTGATATAATATTGTAATAAAACTTTTAAATAACTTGTCAATACTTAGAGAGGGGGATAATTAAATTTTAAATTCACACTAAAATAAAATAAATAAACACTAAATATGCCCGGGAAAAAACAAATTAGACCGGAACAAGCAAAGGAATCAGAAGGACCTGTGATCAGAGTGACCAAGGATCGGGGGAAAATGGAATAGCAGGAAAGAGAAAAATTTAAACAGTACAAGGAATGGAGGGAGCTTAAAGAAATTTTGGAAGAGGAAACAGTATCACAAAAAGAAGAAGAAACAGAATATCAGGGTGATGAAACTTTTATAATAGAAGAAGAAAACCCTTCAAATCAAACAGTAAAAAAACAAAAAGAGGAAGAATCATCCATGGCTAAACAATTCGCAGTTTTGATTGAAAAGTTGAAAAAAACATGAATAACAAATGCGAAGAAACTAATGAAAAATTAAAAAACACATTAGAAGAAAACAAAAATGAAATGAAACAAGAGATTTCAACAGAAGTGAAAAAAAACAATGAAAAGTTAGAAAAAACTATAGATAATAAATTAGAAGAAAAAAAATTAAACAAGATATTTTCAGAATAGAAAAACAACAACAAGAATGTAATAAACATACTGAAGAAAATTTCAGGAGATTATATGAAAACATACAACAAAATAAAACAGAGATTTTAACAGAAGTAAATAAAAAACAGAAAAAATATGGAAACAAATTTCCACACAAAAATTCATCAGCTGGACAATGAGATAAAAACAACTCAAGAAAAATGCCGAGAAAGCCATAACATAATCAAAACGGAACTGGACACGGGAATGCAGTCGTGTCATGACAAAATAAATGAAGGAACTGCAATGAGGAGGTACGGCATTAAAAAAATTGAAACGTTTATGAATGTGGTCCGAGTAGAACAGGAAACCGCTGAACAGCTAATTAAAATGAAAGAGGAATTTAAAAATAAAACGAAACAAGATATTTCTAAAGCAATTATCATACCAAACTATAATATTGATAATATGCAATGAGGTAATGATCCAAATTTGAAATTTGATGGTAATATTGGGAAATTGCACCCCAAAGTTTTTGTGCAAAGTATTAGGGATAAATTACATTTAATCCTTAATATTAGTGACATGAAAAATATCATCAGGGCCAGACTAACGAGTAATCCATTACTATGGTTTTCGACAAAAGAAAATGAAATATTGGATTTTCAGATTGTTGAAAGAAAATTTTTGCAATTTTATTGGGGTGAATATAGTCAAGGACTTTTCCGAGAAAGGCTATATTTTAGGAAATTTGATAGCAACAAAGGAGCCGATTATAATTCCTACTGTTTGAACTTGTATAACATAGCACAATATTTAGATCCCAAAATGAGAGAGGATGAAATTATAATGTGTATAGCTAGACATTCTGAGAACATAGCCATTCAGAATATTCAAACCATGGACCAACTGATTAATTATCTGTGTAGAATACAACAGAGCAGAAGAAGTAGAAATTTTCGAACTGGCAATAACCCCAATTTCCAGCCAAACTTTTCAAATGCTAATGATAACGGACAAAATTTTAGTAGGACTTATGAGAATAAGAGAAATATATCATTCAACAATAATAATAATAACAATACGAATACGCCTTACGATAATAATTCCAATAATAATAATAATAGTAATAATCGGAGGTATACAAATAACAAGTATATAATGGAGACCAGGACTCAGGACAACAGAGAAGGGTGGAAAATCCCGAAAGGAGAAGACAGGATTCCAATAGAAGAAACTATCGAATCAGAGTAGGGGGCAATGAAGGATCTAGACAGCAAAACGGTAGACAAGAAAATCAAGATAGATTGTCCAGTATACCGGAAAGTCCAATGGAAGACAATATTTTGGAATCAACGAGGCCAAGTAGTACTCTAACTGATAATGTACTTCTAGTTAATCAAGAAATGTCTGCTGGTAGTAATCAAGTCGACAATTTGGTCAGATATGAACATGTTCCAAATTATATGCAAAGCCGTGGAAATTTTTAATGCAACCCACACATGTTCATAACAAAATTAAGCCATGTATAAAAAATATGCCATTGTGGTGTATGAAGATCCAAAGGAATTTATAAAATTAAATGAAGTTCAGAATGAGAATATAGATGAGAGTGGTGGTATATGGTATATTTGAAAGTAAAAGTTGATGGTCAACAAGCCAATATTATTTTAGATAGTGTATCAGAAGTATCCCTTATTAACCATGACTACCTAATAAAAAATAAATTAAATAAAAATATCATTAAAGTTCCTAAAATTACGGTATTGGGATTAAACAATAAAAAATTAACAGAAATTAATGAAATGATAGTTTTGAATGTAAATATTGAACAAAAAATGGATGTAGATTTACAACTTTTGATTGTCAGAGGCATGGAAGTGGACATTTTATGCGGAGCAGATGTGCTAAATAAACATAAGTTTGCTTTAGATTATAAAGAAAGGATGATTGAAGTAAATCATATCAAAATAAACATGTATTTAAAAGAGAAAAATTATATTACAAGTGATATAAGAAATGAAAATAAGGAAGTATTGAATAATAAATATGAATATAATGATTATGAACAGTATAAAAAATTAGATAATGAGAGTATGTATAAAGATATAAATGTAAGAGAGAGTGAGATAGCAGGAATGAAGTGTCCATAGGAATATAAGTTGGCAGTCAAAGGTTTACTTGTAAAACATAAACAATTAATAAAAGTCTGGACGCAGCAAGTGCGTTATGGTAGTGAATTTTCATAGAAATGATCTGGCACAAAATATTTTATTATAACTTTTTTTTCTTGTAACATAGAAATCTAAATTTTGGTGTATAGTTTACTTTTTATATCGTAAACCTACCTACCAAATTTGGTTATCATAGATTTTATATTTTTTAAGATAAAAAAATTTTTAAAATGAAAACTCAAAATTTTCCCGGAAAACCTCGTCCAATTTTTCTAAATAACGAACTTGTCAAAGCCATTTACAAAAGGAAGGTACACGCCAAATTTTATTAAAATCGGCTTATTACTTTTTGAGATATGAATTTTTTTCAAATGAAAACTCAAAATTTTCCCGGAAAACCTCGTCCGATTTTCCTGACTAACAAACTTGTCAAAGCTATTTATAAAAGAAAGGTATATGCCAAATTTTATTAAAATCGGCTAATTACTTTTTGAGATAAGAATTTTTTTCGAATGAAAACTCAAAATTTTCCCGGAAAACCTCGTTAGATTTTCCTGACTAACAAACATGTCAAAGCCATTTACAAAAGGAAGGTATGTGCCAAATCTTATTAAAATCGGCTTATTACTTTTTGAGATATGAATTTTTTTCGAATGAAAACTCAAAATTTTCCCGGAAAACCTCATCCGATTTTCCTGACTAACGAACTTATCCAAGCTATTAACAAAAGAAAGGTACATGCCAAATTTTATCAAAATCTGCCCATTATTTTTTGAGTTATCGGTGTGATACATATATATATATATATATATATCTATATATATATATATATATATATATATATATATATATATATATATATATATATATATATATATATATATATATATATATATATATATATATATATATATATATATATATATATATATATATATATATATATATATATATATATATATATATATATAAACATATAAAAATTGAAACTGACCCCGGATATGGGTTCTAGGGGTCCTAGTTCGCGCACATTTGCAAAAATTTTTTCAAAATTCAAAAGTCGGGATCTCCCCATTAGTGAATTTTTTCTACGAAAATTCACTAAAAGATGAAACTAGATTTGCAAATCGATATACACATAAATTTGAAGTACAAACTATTCAAAATTTCAAAGCAAAAAATTACCCAATACCGTGAAAAATACCCTGAGCAGATAGCCAGAGAAATTAATGAAATGCTTAGATTAGGAATTATAATAGAACATAGTAACACAAAATATATAAATCCGGTAGTCCTTGTTAGATCGAAAAGTGGGGAACTTAGAATTTGTTTAGATACGAGAAATTTAAATAAATATTCCATACCACAATACGAAAGTCCATTGGCCATTGATGCAATTTTTTGCAATATAACACCAGCATCGAATTCACGAAAATAGACTTGAAACATAGTTTTTGGCTAATTCCTTTGGAAGAACAATGTAGAAAATACACTGGTTTTTCAATCAATGGTGTGATATACCAATTTAAGGTAGTTCCGCCTGGAATACAGTCAGCATGTAGTGGGCTTGTGAGGGTAGTTCCTGAAATATTAGATAGATATGAAAATTTTACAGTACATTATATGTGTGTGTGTGTGTTTTGTTTCTTTAACGTCGGCCTATTTCCGCGACTATGGCCAATCACCGACGCCAGGGAGCAGTTTCACCTCACTATCCTGGAAATTTTGCCGAACCCCTGCCTTTCTGTAAGGAGGGTAGGGATCTTTAACGTGCCAAACATCGCATGGACACGGGACCGACGGCTTTACGCCCTCTCCGAAGGGCGGAACGTGCAGACATTCAACTTGCTCAAATACAATGCCAGAACCTCGGTTGATGTTAATTTTACAGTTTGTACTGAAAAAGTGAAAGGAGTACCCTGGGATCGAACCCAGTACCCTTCGGTTCGGAGGCACACGTTCTCACCCCTGAACCACCGAGGTTCTACAGTACATTATATAGATGACATGTTAATTTTTTCAAAAACAACAGGAGAACATTAGGACAATTCTAAGTGAACTAGACAGGGCAGGTCTAAAAATCAATATACATAAATGTCAATTTTATCAAAAAGAGGTTAAATTTTTGGGATATATTTTGAATAGATAAGGCTTCATGATGAACGAGGAGCGAATAGAAATTATCAAAAATTTTAAAAGGCCACATGATTTGAAAACATTTCGAAGTTTTCTGGGAATGATTAATTATTTTAAATGGTTGTTACCAGATATTTCTGAAGAAACAAAAGTACTCACAGAATTATTAAAGAAAAATCAGGTTTGGAATTAGGATCAAGAAAAGGAAGAAAATTTTTTGGCTATTAAGGACGAATTTCAAAAAAAATTTAAAGTATTTTATCCGGATTATCAAATGAAATTTATGTTATAAACAGACAGTTCAATGTACAGATATGCTGGACTTCTTTTACAAAAACGGTACGACACCAGAGTTCCCATATGCTTTGTATCTAGAATGACCAAAGTCCACGATAGAAAATACAGTGTGAGTGAAATGGAGCTGGCGTCCATAATATTTTGTGTAAAAAATTGAGATTCTACTTATTAGGGGGAAAATTTCTTATTGAAACTGATCACTCAGCTTTAACCTCAATTTTAGATAACAAATTTGCAAATCCAAGGGTGCATAGATGGGCAATGTTATTGAAGGAATACGATTATGAAGTTAAACATATTCCAGGTAAATTAAATGTAGTAGCCGATGCACTGACTAGAGAAGAAGGCAAAGGAAAAGAAGCAAGAAAGGTTAAGATAGGTGTAAACATATTAAGGGACAACATTGGAGATTTTTTATAACGAGAAATAATATAAGATCAAATAAATTTAGCGTCAAATGAAAAAAGAGGAACTTGGGTTGTGAATAATGTTATCATAAAGAAAATAAATGAGTACGAGTTATATTGTATAACGAATAATTTAACTACTAAAATTCTAAAAGAATTGCATATAGAACATGGACATATAGCATCTAGGAAACTTTGGTTGCTTTTCAAGGAAAATGTTATTAGTAAATCAGACACTAAATTAACGAAGAGAATAATCAGGGAATGTCATGAATGTCCGCTATTGAAAAACAAACATTTAGCTAATAAAAATGTCGAAAAAAGTATCGTAGCAAACAATCCTTTGGAGATAGTAGCCATAGATTTTTTGAGTAGTTCATTAAAAGGTAAATACGGATATAAACACATCTTAGTAGTGCTGGATGTATTTTCTAAATTTGTAAAACTGTATCTATGCAAGAAAACTAATGCCAAAGAAACAATGAAATCATTAAATAAATATGTAGAAGAAATTGGCAAACTTAAAGAATATATTTTGGATAATGCTACATATTTCCGGAGTGAAAATTTTATGAAATACGCCAGACAAAAGGACATAAAACTAAGTTTTACCAGCATCCAACACCCAGCGGCCAATCCATCGGAAAGGTATATTGCGGAAGTGATTAAATTTGTAAGACTTTTATGTAAAGATGATCACCGAATTTGGGTAGATCAATTATCAAAAATAGAAGAATATTTAAACAATAATCCCAATACAAATACAGAACAATGTCCAAGTTTGATTATGAAAGGTACAAGGCCACCTAGAACATGGATAATAGAAGACAACCACACTTTTGATCAAGTTAAAGAAGAACTAAGAAGAAAAATAAGAAGAAAAGCAGAAAATAAAAAAGAAGGGAACAAAGAAGGATTAGAAAGAGAGCGATATTAAAAAAAAAGGAGAGCTAGTGATCATAAAATCATTTGAAAAGGTAGAAGGGGGGAAAAGATATATGCCCGAAGCTTTTATTTAGAAATGAAGGCCCGTATATTGTAAATAATGAATTGTCACAAAGTATTTATGAATTAAAGAGGATAGGAAATGATAGAATAAGGGCAATTTTCAATATAGAACACGTTTATAAGTACAATGAAATAAATAGATAGGCTGGAATGAAATAAACAAAAATGGTCTGTCTAATAGTCATTATCCAGACAAGCATGCAAATATGCCATAAAAATAGAAATAAATAGAGAAAAACGAGCCATGTACATTAAATTTATGCATCCTAATACTTAAATACCCTGTATGTTTAAAAGATAATTGGATATTTTGGGTTAAATCGTAAATATCATGAGAATTGAAAGAATACGGAACAATGCTTTGTTTTTACTTATATTGTTTTGGTTGAATAGTAAATATCCTTGTAATATGAACAATACAGAACAATGCTTTGTTTTTATATTTTTAGTGTTTTGCTTAAAGAAAATAATTTTTATTTGGTCCTAGTGAATAAGTAAATGTAAAGTAGGTATAGACACATTCAAACATTTTATTGTCAGTAAATTATAAAAAGACACACAATGTTGGCAGTGAAACGCGGGGACGTTTTTTTAAGTGTAACTAATAAGAAGTTGGACAATGGCAAGATGCCGGGCTAATGAACTTTGTATTGCAGAGCCTATACCCAAAAGGAGAGTTTTTTTTTGAGACAAGGGAGATATTTAAAGAAAACAGTGAATTATAGGAGGCATTCGATGATAAACTGCGGTGATGTGAGGTAAAGGATCATTAAGTGTGGAACTGCGAAAGTGAAATGTATCAGTGTAATTAGCATTCGATTTTTAACTGCCGTTATATAAGTTGACAGGGTAATGAGCAAGAACAATAGCAAAGAACAGCAGTAGATGGATATTAATCAACAATAGCAGTCAAAATGGAAGAAAAATTTCCAAACAAGGGGCTATCCAAAATAAGCTCGATATTAATCCATTGCCACAATAAAATGGTGGAAGTAATAAAATCCAAATAGGTGATCCAATGTCGAATAATACAAATCTCAATCAAGAACCAATTAGATACATTAACCAGGAAGTCAATTTTGTGAATATTGCGATTATAAATGTGCAGATTTTTAGTGAATTTTCTTAAAAAAAATTCACTAATGAGGAGATCCCGACTTACGAATTTTGAAAAAATTTCTTCAAATGAGCGCTAATTAGGACCCCTGGAACGCAAATCCGAGGTCGGTTTCAGACTTTATATGTTTATATATATATATATATATATATATATATATATATATATATATATATATATATATATATATATATATATATATATATATATATATATATATATATATATGTGTCACACCTATAACTAAAAAAATAATGAACCGATTTTGATAAAACTTAGTGAGTACCTTCCTTTCAAGTGGCTTGGATAAGTTCGTTAGCCAGGAAAATCCGCCGAGGTTTTCCCGGAAAATTTTGTGTTTTCTTTCGAAAAAAATCGAAAAAAATTTATTTCTCCGGAATTAACGAAGTAAGGGCAACCAAATTTCACACACGAGTTTATATCATTATGGGTAAAATACTTACGAAAATTTAGCTCTGTAGGTTAAAGGACAAAAAAGTTACAGGCATTTAAAAAACAATAAATTTCCTCAAAACGTCAAAATCGCGACTTTAAACGTCAAAATTGGTGAGTACCTTCCTTTCGCAAGTGGCTTGAATAAGTTCGTTAGCCAGGAAAATCCGCCGTGGTTTTCCCGGAAAATTTTATGTTTTCTTTCGAAAAAAAATTATATCTCCAAAATTAACAAAGTAAGGGCAACCAAATTTTATACGCGGATTTATATCATTATAGGCAAGTTACCTACCAAAATCTAGCTCCGTAGGTTAAAGGATAAAAAAGTTACAGGCATTCAAAGAAAAATACATTTGGCTTTTCCTCAAAACGTCAAAACCGCGATTTTAAACGTCAAAATTGATAATATTTAGGCAATGAACCTGACACTAATATGAGCTATGAAAGGAAAATGTCTCAAGAATAATGTTTTACAAAGCCTGAAGTCTTAGTTTCAATCGTCATTGTCCTTCATTTTACTAAAATATTCCCAGAAAATTCATTTCAAATAGACCCTTTCTCTGATGTTTTGGCTGTCGGTTTAGTTAAGTTGATGCTTTCGCTGTAGATTTAGTGAAGTTTATGGTTTAACAGTCTATAATTTTTAGCTAATTTTTGTAGAAAAAATTCGTTACTGCATTGTAGCATATTTTATCGAAATATGATGCATGTTTGTAAAAAAAATCTGGACACAGTAAGTGCGTTTTGGTAGCAAATTGTCATTAAATCCTCCAAATTTCAATAACTCATTTGCTATTAACGTAAGTTTTGTTGGTTAGGAAACCAACATTTAACTGTATTTTCGGAAATTTTTTGTATGAACGCAGCAAGGGCGTTTTGGTTGCGAATTTTCATTAAATGTTTCAAATTTCAATAACTCAATTTCGTATTAACCTAAGGTTCATTGGCTAGGAGACCAGTTTTCTCAGAAACATTTAAAGTTTATTTTCCGAAAAGTTTTGTACATTTTCAAATAATTATTTTGATAAAATATGATACACTGTTCCTACTATATAGGTTATACCGGTAACCAAATTGATGCCTGCTCACATTAGAGCGATATATTTGTAATTAAAAACATTTTTATGAAAATTCACTTCCATAACGCACCTGCTGCGTCCAGAGTTTTTTATATTGTGTTTTAGTTTTAAGGATTTTTCTGATACATTGATGACTTTTGTGTATATTTAGAACATTAAGGGGGGTATGGTGATAAAGGCCGAATTAGTATAGTTTATTTAATTCATACAACGATCAATTTTTTTTTGGATATAGCTATGTTTTTCAACATAATTTAAATAATCAGAAATAACACATTCTAGATTTTATTTATATAGCCTGATTAATTTGACCCAAAAAAAGTATCACGAAATAAGTCTATATTCAAATAATTATCAACTAAAAGAATAAAATCAATAAAAACTCAATTGAAAATGTTTTAACGAGATTTCTAACACTCTGGATTAACATGAATATAAGAAAATACAAATAAGTTGCATCAAAACAAAAATGCTAGCCCAATTTTAGAACTCTACCCATGAGATAAGAGAAAAATTTGCAGATACAGCGGTAAGTAAAGAAATATTGGCATAATTTCATTTTCATCAATGTTAATACTTTTAATGAACAATTAAAATAAGTGCTTTAGAATAAAAAGGAACACCCATAATAAGTAAAATTCTCATGCTCAAAAATTAAAAGTGCTAAAAATATCATAGCTATATATATATATATATATATATATATATATATATATATATATATATATATATATATATATATCTATATCTATATATATATATATATATATATATATATATATATATTATATATATCTATATATATATATATATATATATATATATATATATATATCTATATATATATATATATATATATATATATGTATGTATGTATAAACTAAATTTATATTTGTTTCCTAAAGTTTTGTGCCAATTTGGATAACGATTTGAATATGTTGTTGTGAAATTATTAGCATAAAACGAAAAGAATATGTCACCTTTAACACCCTGTATCTTTTTTCACAGCAACATTTTATCAAGGCATGTTTGGGCCAATCCTCATTTCCAAATTATGCGTAATATAATTCCGGAAAAACTTGGATTACAGTTATTCAACAAAATTGAATTTTGGCACGTTGCATCTGCATAGTTTAATGGCAATATATGAGTAAAATTTCGTACAATTAAATTGACAAGTTTCAAGGAAATAGCATTTTCGAGAGGAAATTTCCACTTTTAAATAAAAAAAAAACTTAACAGTCAGAACTGGCCAGCAAACTTATGCCCAGTTTCACAAAACTTGATTAAACATTTAACGGCCGGTTAGTCAATCAGGGCTTTAGACGACCAATCACAGACTATAATTCGGGTTCTTGTCATGACAAGCAATATTTTGAAGCTGTGATTGGTCGTCTGAAGGCCGGATTAACTAACCGGCCGTTAAATGTTTAATCGAGCTTTGTGAAACTCGGCATTAGCCTCTTAAAACAATTTTCCAGTATACTGTAGCAGACAGCAGGTTTCTAGGTGGCGTAGAAGCTTCGCAAATTATGTAATATATATATATATATATATATATATATATATATATATATATATATATATATATATATATATATGTATATATATATATATATATATATATATATATATATATATATATATATATATACATATATACATATATACATATATATATATATATATATATATATATATATATATATATATATATATATATATATATATATATATATGTACACATACATACATAGAGGGTGGCCCACCATATACGCCACGGGCGCTTACGTCTATATTTTTCGTTATTTCGAATTTATTTCAAACGTAGGTTGTATAGGTTGAAAAGAACTACAACCTAAAATTATTTTCAAATATACAGAATGGCCCAAAAAAATGTGGCACCTCAAAGTTATGTTTTTTCTTATGGAACACCTGATATTTCACACCGTTTTTGAATTTTAGAGAAAAAATAAGGTTCACTTACTCCAAGGATCATTATATCTAGCTATTATGGTTTCCCAGATATCTTGATTTTTCGACGAATGTGAGGTTTTGGAAAAAAATCTTATCTCCAATGTTAGATGATATTGGAAAAAAAACTACTAGCTTATGATGGTGGATTTGGTACTTCATCCAGTACTGTAGTCAATATTTCGCAATACTCTACAGGGCCGTTCAAAAATTTCAAGTTGTATTATCGGCACATTCAAAGCAGATTATTTAATTTATTTCAAATGGAACACCCTATATTTTTTGCTGCATTTCATAGAGAAAACAATTCCTTTTTATATGATACTAGGGTTCCCTATACGCAAGCGCAGCGGGTCTGGCGCTATCTAGTTAGCGGTTGGATATATATATATATATATATATATATATATATATATATATATATATATATATATATATATATATATATATATATATATATATATATATATATATATATATATATATATATATATATATATATATATATATATATATATATATAATAAACATATAAAAATTGAAACTGACCCCGGATATGGGTTTTAGGGGTCCTAGTTGGCGCTCATTTGAAAACATTTTTGCAAAGTCTCACTATTGATACCTCTCTATTAATAAAAATTCACCAAAAGGAAACTATACGAAAATCTAGATTTCTATGTTACAGGAAAAAAGTTATAAAAAATATTTGGTGCCAGATCATTTCTATGAAAATTCACTACCATAACGCACTTGCTGTGTCCAGACTTTTTGTTTTGATTTCAATAATATAAGATTTGCAGGAGTTTTCTTTGTTTTTGTATAAAAAAAAAGAAACAAATAAATTTTAAACAGCAAGAATAAATGAAAGACTCTGTCTGCATCAGCATTTATTTATTCAACAATTCCATTTGTATTGTTAACATAGGATATCTCTTCTTGTGAATTTTGATTTGTTCTATTTTTGACCCAAATACAACTCTGACATCCAAACACTACATCTTTGGATGGGCGTGAGGTATATTTTTGAAATAGACTGATCTCAGAAACCCCGCGTAATTGCAATGTTTATTAAAAGGTGACAACAATGCAAATTAAAAAAATTCTAGAATTCTCTAACATTTACGTAACTGCTGTTTTTCCAGAGAAGCAAAAGCAATTGGAGGGTGCAAACAGACAGTTAAAAGAGGAAATCGAAAATCTTAAAATGTCCTTCATTGAGGAAAAAATGAATTTAAACCAACAACATGTTGACGAATTAAAAAAACTACAAGAAGAACAGAAACTAAATACGGTCAAAGCTCACAGTGACTTAAAATTTATGAGAGAGGAATTCCAGACAAGAGGTAACTACCTATATTATTAGATCCAATAGGTTTAGGTGCTGATTCTAATATTTCGTTCTATCTAAAAATAGACCAGTTTTGATAAACTTGTAAATACTTTGGATCAGCTTGTAAGTCAATGAAAGCAAACGTTTTGCTAGCAAAAGTATCAGTTTTATACTGGTTAATGTAGTACAGGGTGGACAACTTATTATGGGCCTATACCTTTTCTCAGAAACTACAGCCATTTTAGAAAACAAAATGACAAAAATGTTTTTTAGATTAATCTAAACTTTTAATTTATTCTATTAGTGAATTTTCTTAAAAAAAATTCACTAATGAGGAGATCCCGACTTTTGAATTTTGAAAAAATTTCTTCAAATGACCGCGAACTAGGCCCCCTAGAACACATATCCGGGGTCCGTTTCAATTTTTATATGTTTATATATATATATATATTTATATATATATATATATATATATATATATATATATATATTATATATATATATATATATATATATATATATATATATATATATATATATATATATATATATGTATCACACCGATAACTCAAAAAATAATAGGCCGATTTTGACTAAATTTGGTGGAAAAATTCCTTTTGCAAATGGCTTGGATAAGTTCGTTAGCCAGGAAAATCTGCCCAGGTTTTCCCGGAAAATTTTGTGTTTTCTTTAGAAAAAAATTTATATCTCCGGAATTAACAAAGTAAGGGCAACTAAATTTGGTACGCTAGTTAATATCCTTATAGGTAAGCCACCTACCAAAATTTAGCTATGTAGGTCAAAAGACAAAAAAGTTATAGGCATTTAAAGAAAAATAAATTGGGGTTTTCCTCAAAACGTCAAAGTTGCGATTTAAAACGTCAAAATCGGCAACATTTAGGCAAAGAACTTGAATCTAATACGGGATATGGAAATCAAATGTCTCAAGAAGGATCTTTTACAAACTCTGAAGTCTTAGTTTCAACCGTCATTGTCCTTCATTTTACTAAAATGTTTCCAGAAAATTCATTTCAAATAGACCCTTTCTCTGATGCTTGGCAGTAGCCTAAGCTTTAGAGTTTATCGTTTAATGGTATATAATTTTTGTCGAATTTTCGTAAAAAATCAATAAAGCTCAATATATCCGTTATTATACAAGATATGAAGAAAATTTGTATATATTAATTATAGGGTGTCTTGAGCTACATCTTAAAAAAATATTTCTACAATCACAGGATGGCCCATAAGTCGTTGGTGATACAAATTTTCTTTTTTTTTTAATCAAACACGCCTTATGTTATTGAATTTTTGAATTTTTCAGCGATGCATGTTTGTAAGAAAAGAAATTCGGGACGCAGCAAGTGCGTTATGGTAGCGAATTTTCATTAAATGCTTCAAATTTTAATAGCTCAATTTGCTATTAACCTATAAGGTTGACCAAGAAACGAGTTTTTCCGGGAACACTTTAAGTTTACTTTTGGAAATTTTTGTACATTTTCACACAATAAAGTTATTTTTATGAAACATGGCACATTGTTTTTACTATATAGGTTATACTGGTAACCAAAATTGATGCCTGCTTTCTTAAAAAGGAGACACACATATTTGCAATTAAAAACATTTTTATGAAAATTCACTACCATAACGCACTTGCTGCGTCCAGAGTTTTTTCATATATACAGGATGTTCATTATGTTGTCGGCTGGTATTCGTTTCATTATTTTAAATGGGACAACCGATATATTTAGAGAATATTCCTGAAGTCGAGTTCAACGATATATGATAGCATGGTTCTGTAACGCAACGTTTCTGATTTATTGACGTTTTTTCTCAGATTCTGACCTATATTCAAATTGACATAAATACGGAAAAAATAAGATTTATATTTTTTTGCGTCGAATGAAACACAAAATCGTACTTTATCTACTCTTTATCAGGGAAATTTTTATATTAAAAAATGTTAGATACAGTGTTGACAAGTTTCATGTATCATAAAATATGTTGGTTTTTTAAAATGCAATCCCCTGTATATTGAACTGAATCTAAATAGAGAAGTAAAATACGTTTTCAACCATCTAAAACACTATGCTTCTGTTAGTTGCCATTTCTGACTTATGAACGATTATTTTTAGGAAAATACTTGGTTTTTTTTTAAGAATACATTCTGTATAATGCATCTTATGAAACATTCTATAGAAAATTTGGTTACAAATTAACTGTGAACCGATATAGGATAAAACGAATTCACCTTGTAACGTTTTGGATATACTCAAGTTCATCTTCAGCACATTTTAATTTTTACTGTGATAAATCTATTTTGAGTTTGTAATTACGTCAATCTTCTGAAAATTGTTGTTGTGTTGTTTTTTGTAGTTGCAAGTGACGATTCTAAACGAAAAACCAAGTAGGTATAATCAAAAACCAAAGGTAAGTTTATTGAATGTAAAACAAGAATTGAAAGAAAACTACAAGAACATCTAAATCAGAAGCTAAGTAACAAAATAAAGTAAATTCCCAATAGGGCCACGGTTTTTAAGATACATGTCTTATAAACAGTTTCTAAATATTGAATCGCACTGGACACATAATTGGTTCCATTTAAGTGTGCTTTTCGAATACTTCTTTGAACTTAATTAACGTTAGTATGCCTTTGTTTATATACTAATTCCTTCAAAGTACTCCAAAAAAAAACTAGTGGGGGTAAGATATGGACTTCGAGCTGGCTAGGAAAGCGCTCCGTTTACCCCTACCCAACCATCATCATGTTAATTTAGGAACCGCGTAATGCTGTCACCACTGTGGTAAGGGGCGACAACTGGTTGCCATATTAATTTAATTGAAGTTAGATTATCGTTATACAATATTAACCCTATAATTCTTGATCTGTAGACCCCTCACCACACTTCACGCAAATAAAACTTGCTATTAAACAACGTGTTAATTTATAGGTTTCAGACTAACTTAGTGTTTTGCCAAGGAGTATAAACAATCGTTACATTGTTTATACCTAGTTTATTCTTTTTCTGCCACATACTCTTTTTGTTTTAAATTGTAATATATTTATTCTTATCTTTTTGCGCGAGTTAACTTTCGGGTTAACACGCTTGACTGTTTAAAACAATTTTTATTAGCTATTATAAGAATACACTAAGTCATAAATACAAAATATAAATAATAAAATACTGATATCAACATAAATGTGATATAAAATTCTAGCAACGAAATGACGAAATAGCAAACAACTTGCAATATTATTGTTGCTTTTGATGCATTTGAGCCTGCTTGGCTCTATATACGCTAAGAATCAATATTCACTTGGTTCTTTAACCGATACTAACGACTGCGCCAGTTAAGTTTCGGGGTAACACGATTGACTTTTTAAAATAATTTTTATTAACTATTATAAAAATACACTAAGTTATACATATAAAATATAAATAATAAACTACTGAGATCAACATAAATGTGATATAAAATTGCTAGCAACGAAATGACTCAGACTAAATTGCGATGAGAAGTGAACGTTGAGTCTTCGTGCTATGCCCTTTTATAATATTATGGATGTATCACTTTGTCTTATAATAGGGTATTGTTCCCGATGCTGGTATCTCCTTCATTATACAGAGGAATGAAGCTTAAGGTTCGTTCCGGATTTTCATGGGAAATTCGGTTTGAGTGCTTTCTGTACTCCCTGTCTTGGTTTTCTTCAATTTTCTTCCTATAAACTGGATTGTTGCTGTCGCTATGATTGCTATTAGTATGACATATAGCAAAATTGTCCAAATACTGGTGTACTAAATGGGCAGATTTATTTCTCCTGGAATTCTACCTTTTATTGATTGAAGTTGTTAACAGCATTAAGTTAAGTTCGTGTAATGGCACATTTTCTAATTTGAGTTCAGGTAGTTTATTTGGAAGTACAGGTTCTTCTTGAGCTCTTATATCCAATTCGGGCAGGTTAAATAGTTGTTGTGTTTCTGACATCATTTATATTGAACTGTATTTCTTATCGTTGATTATTAATTGACATTTTGGTCACTAACTTTGTGCCAGTTATTATTTTGGTTTCTTCTTGCTCGTCGCAGGTTATTCTAAGTTTGGTTTCTTCAGGTGCTACAATTATATACTGGGTATTCCCATATCTTGACATGGCTGTTTTATTAATTTTGACAAATTCTTGGTTAGAATTATTGATTGGCTTTTGAAATTTGATGAGTTTCATTTCACAAGGGTTGTTTTTATTGAATTCTGTAGGGTTGTCGTCTTCACAAAAGTCTAACTGGTCTTTTAAATTTCTGCATTGGTTGTTTCTGTATACATATTGTTTGTTACTTAGGATAAGGTACTTGGTTCTGGGTATAATCATTGTGAATACGTCAGGACTTTTAGGAACAGGTAATGTATATAGTTGGTAATACGTATAATCTGATTTGGCAATTAAAGGTACATCTATTTGAAATATAATTTTGTAATTAATTTGGATTGTTTTAATTTTAAATATTTTCTCGTACAGTGTAATATCATCTCTGGTAACAAGGCGTGATTTACTGATATGGTTTTGGATATTATTTAATTCATTTATTATGAATTTTGGCTTTAGTATTGATGTATGATAAGTATTTAATTTTGAAAAGGTAATGGCATTTTCTGTTAATATCATTTCTTGAATGTTACTTAACAGGTAGCTTATTTGTGTTAAAAGTTCTAACTGTTGTACTCTATGAAAATTTGTTAACTGTTCGCTTTTTAAGCTGTCAATTGTGTATTCTAAATCATTTATTCTGTTTACTATAACTTCCTGATTATCATCAAGTTTTTGATCTTAATAAATTCTAATATAGCCGCTATCATTAGTGACTTTTGAGCGCTTAACAATTGCATCTCGTTCTGATCTTTACTTAGGATATCGAGTGCTCGATAAATTCGTTCTTCGTCTTCTGCATCTAAATTGCCTGTAATAGACTTAAATATTGATCCTAATCTGTTTAAAATACCTCTCCCTTTTCTACTATTAACGTTATTATTCTCATTATTATAATTATATACAATATTAATATTGAGAAATATCCTATGAAATATATCGCCTATGTTAGAGATTGTAAAATTTATTGTCAATATGAAATTCTGATATTCTAGTCTGTAGTCGTCGTTAATGGTTTTTATAGTGTTTTGTGTCATAGTCAGTTCGTAACTGTGTAAGGTCATGTATATGTATTGTCGGTTTCTGAATACGCAAGTCCTAGTTTTCTGGGTAGTATGCCTGGATTGTCTGTTAAGTCTTATAACTGGGATTTTGTTCCCGTGAAGAGGATGAACCTGAAATACGAAGGTTTTATGTTTGATTGATTGTTCGTCAGTTTTCTGGTTTAAGATAATTGCTTTGTGTTCTAAAATAGAAATGATTGAGTACGGTCCTGTAAATGGGATATATGTTTTTTGTGAAACCCGGGAGGAATCTTTTTATATACTATGTTGCCTTCTTTAAAAGGTTGGTTAGTGTCCTTGTTCATACGTTTTAGCATCTTGTATTTGGAATTTTCAATTCTGTCTTGCATATACGGCTAGATGCATTCTCATCATAATTAGAACCGTAGACCGGTTTCGCTCTAATTAGAGCTCGTCAGTACGACATACTAATTGCAGCGAAAATACACCTATAAAGTAATACGGCTATAGTAGTCAGCCTTCCAACACTAAGTTGGAAGGCTGTTGTCACGGCAGTGGTTGTATACAGTCTCTAATATTTAACACTTTGTGTTATTTGGAACTGCCGTGACAACATACTACTTGGTTCCGCAACGACGTGGCGACACGTGCTTCGTGTCTTATATCTCACTTAGTGTTGGAAGGCTATCTACCATAGCCGTATTACCTTATAGGTTTATTTTCACTGCAGTTAGTATGCCGTACTGACGAACTCTAATTAGAGCGAAACCGGTATACGGTTCTAATTGTGGTGAGAATGCATTTAGCCTTACATACTTTGTCCCTATATTAGAGTAGAAATGGGCCAGGGCTGACAATTTATTAAATTGTTAGTTGGTTGTATACAGTCTCTTATATTTAACATTTTGTGTTATTTGGAGCTGCCGTGACAACATACAACTTGGTTCCGCAACGAGGTGGCGGCACGTACTTCGTGTCTTATATATTGTGTCTGACTTGTATAACTTTGTAAATTATTTTCATTTATCCTTTGTCTTTACTGTTATATTCCTGAGTGATAATTACCTCCGGATCGTAATTAAATAATTCTGGAGTATAGCCAAATATCAATTCAAAGGGTGATTTTAATGTTTGCGAGTGTATAAGAGGAGCTATACGCAGAAATATAATAAGGCATTAAATCGTAAGGTTTCATATCTTTAAATTTAGTCTTTAATAATCTATAGTGTTCTATTAAGGTGCTGTGGAATCTTTCGACTGGGCCGTTTGACGTCGGATTTTGCGGTGTTTTCAGATGTAATTTAATTTAATATGCTTTTAATAACTCTTTAACTGTTATATTTGAGAATTCGGTTCCTGGGTCACTGATTACTGATCTACTGCTTCTGTATTGGGAGAAATACTTGATTAAGTTTTTAGCGATTTCTGTGGCATTTTTACTTTTAATTGGAAATGCTTGACCGAATTTACTGAAGGGGTAAAATATTGTCAAAAATTGTGACGTTTCGATTTGAAATTTGTCTACGTGCAAGACTTATAAAGGTCTAGATGGAGTTAATGTATGTTCCAATGAAATATGGACAGGGTTTATATTGTGTTTGCATGTTTTACATAATTCGCAGTTCTTGATGAATTCGTCAATGTGTTTCTTTAGATTTGGAAAGTAATATTTATTTTTAATTCTTACGTATGCTTCATCCGTCCCTCTTTGATTTGTTTTGCCTTCATGATATAAGATCAATTTTTCTTTTAATTCCTCTTCGCTATTTGTTTCTTCTAAAGCTAACATACAGCTATAAAATTAGGGTGATTCTACATTGCTAAATTTTTGGTTGATTTCTGAGCTAACTAATTAGTTATGGCTCTCATTTATAAATACACAGTAATATTTTCTCTAGGGTAAACAATATTCTTTAATAAAATTCTCTATATGATCTAGTTCATTTAAATTTATGCTAATTGCTCTTCATTTTCTGTGTAATGTAATTCTTCCGTTATGGCATTTGATCAGGAATTTTGGGGCTGAAAATAATGTCTTCTGTGTTGTGAGGACTGTTACCTAGTAAAATGTGTAGCTCTTGTATTTGAGTTTGACGTATCCATGGGCTCTGGATAATTTCTTTCATTGCTGTTTCCTTATATGATGGTGTCCTTATTTGATTTGAAAAGTTTCTTTGTTGAAAATTAGGACGGGGTGTCTTGGTTGGAAATTATTGTGTTTGTTTTGATTAAAATTCCTAGAATGAGGTTGGAAAGCTCTTTGAAACTGAATGTTAGGAAAATTGTTTCTTTGAAAAAATGATCTCTGTTGTCCAGTTTTTGATTATTATTAAAATTAGGTTTTTGTATGTTTTTGTCTCCGTAATCGTAGTTTCCTTCAGAAGCTTGTTCTATGCTTGCCGGGGCGGTAGATCTTAAACCCATTCCCACTGGATTTCTAAGTCCACCTAGGAACGCTTTCAGAGTTTGTTGCTGATACATACTTTGCTTAAGTACCCGCAATGGTTCGTTATTTTCGTTAGATATTAAATTAGAAATTAATAGTTGTTCTATGTGACGGCACCTATTGCTAAAGGCTAAAGCGTCTTCATTTTGCTTATGTTTTAAGCTTAAAAGCTCACTTGATGATCTTGTATCGTCTCTCTGATCCGTAAAATGTTGAACTATAGCACTTCGTAAATCTGCCTACGAGTTAATGATTTTAGTATTAATTATCAGTCTAGTTTCACACTTTTGCATTTTCCATCGAAATATAATGTATGTTTGTAAGAAAATAAATTCGGGAAGCAGCAAGTGTGTTATGGTAGCGAATTCTTATTAGATGCATCAAATTTGAATAGCTCAATTTGTTATTAACCTATAAGCTTCGGTGACCGAGAAATCAGTTTTTTCGGGAACCTTTGAAGTTTATTTTCGGAAAATGTTTGTATATTCTCAAACAATTAAGTTATTATATCCAAATTTTCGCCTATACAGGTTATACTCGTACACAAATTTAATGCCTGCATTCTTTAAAAAAACATATTTGCTATTAAAAACACTTTAATAAAAATTCACTACCATAACGCACTTGCTGCGTCCAGACTTTTTAAATTTGTTGTTAAGAAAAATTGGGAGTTAAGATCTAATGAACGAGCTCATCCAAGCCATTAATAAAATAAGGGTAATTTCCAAATTTGGTCCAAATCACTGGAGTATTTTTTGAGTTATCGGTTGGATACATGCATATATATATATATATATATATATATATATATATATATATATATATATATATATATATATATATATATAGATATAAGCTTTTTAACTGACCCTGGGAATATGGATTCCAGGGCGCTAATTCGCGCTCATTTGAAGAAATTTTCCGAAAGTCTTACCATCGATGACTGTTAGTGAATTTTGATAATGAAAATTCACTAATAGAGAGTCAAAACTGTATTGTGGAACGAAAATCTTTTTGTCTGTCGGTCGGTCTGTCGACCTGTATGTCCGTCTGCTAGTAAGCGCAATAACTTTCGAACGAATTGAGATATCATCTTCATGTTTTGTATCCAGTTAGCAACCAAACCGAAGAAACGCCTCGAATTGTTTTTGGGTAAGATCGCTTTAGGGGGTAGGGGATGAATGGGGGGTGATTTGTTGAAAATATACATTTTTTCTTCAAAACTCAAGTAACATAACGTTTTAGGGTTTGCTTATTAGAAAACTTTTAATGTCATCAAACATCTGGTATTCCGTGCTAAAATTAAATCAAGGGTTGAAAGTTGGGGGGTGGAATATCGGTGACAGAAACTTCGAATTTTTTTTTGCTAAAACGGCGTAAAAGGTCTCAAGGCCGCCCCTTGAGACCTTTTACGCCGTTAAATAGGGGATAAATGAAGGGCGATTTGATAAAAATTGACATGTTTTCTTAAAACTCTAGTAATATAAGTTTTCAGAACTTTATGGGTACAGAAATATGAATATTTGAAGCTACGAAAATTATTTGCAGCACTTTTCTTAGGCATTTATTGTAGAATGTAGTTAGATATATTTTATTTACAGAGCGTGAGCTATACAACGAAATTCAAGGTCTCCAGGCAGCCTCAGCGATGCAATGTGATGAGTTGGAGTCAAAATTGATGCAACAAATTATGGATTTAAATACTAAACTTCGTGACGCTAATTCATCACGTACCAATTTACAGTCAGAAATACACAACTTAAGAGCTCAGTATAATATTTGCGTCAATAACAATGAAAAAGTAAGTACACATTAGATCTAGATTTAACTTTAAGGAGGAACTGGCTTCTTTGAGAAGTTAGTTTGCCTTATATAGTAATATATATATATATATATATATATATATATATATATATATATATATATATATATATATATATATATATATAAGACAAACCAACTATCTCAAAGAAAACGCGTTCAGGTCCCCAAAACTTCGAGACGCTAATTCATCACGTACCAATTTACAGTCAGAAATACACAACTTAAGAGCTCAGTATAATATTTGCGTCAATAACAATGAAAAAGTAAGTACACATTAGATCTAGATTTAACTTTAAGGAGGAACTGGCTTCTTTGAGAAGTTAGTTTGCCTTATATAGTAATATATATATATATATATATATATATATATATATATATATATATATATATATATATAAGACAAACCAACTATCTCAAAGAAAACGCGTTCAGGTCCCCTAAACTTCGTGACGCTAATTCATCACGTACCAATTTACAGTCAGAAATACACAACTTAAGAGCTCAGTATAATATTTGCGTCAATAACAATGAAAAAGTAAGTAGACATTAGATCTAGATTTAACTTTAAGGAGGAATTGGCTTCTTTGAGAAGTTAGTTTGCCTTATATATATATATATATATATATATATATATATATATATATATATATATATATATATATATATATATATATATCACCACAACGTCAATATGTGTGGAAGAATGGCATCGGGACCTGAACGCGTTTTCTTTGAGATAGTTGGTATGTCTTATATATATATATATATATATATATATATATATATATATATATATATATATATATATATATATATATATATATATATATATTACCTCCCCATCGACAAAAATTTCCAAAATTTTTTTCGCTTAAACGTCGTAAAAAGTGTCAAAACATATAGAAAACATGATTGGGAACGAATATTCTTTTTGTCCGTCGGTCTGTCGGTCTGTATCTCTGTCTGCTTGTAGCCACGATAACTTTAGTACGAATAGAGATATCCTCTTCAAATTTGGTATACAGTTAGCACCTGACAAACGAACGGTTCGGATTGTTTTTGGGTAAAATCATTCCAGGGGGTAGGGGATGGGAATTGATGTGGTGAAAATTGACATTTTTGTTAAAACTCGTTGAATATAACGTTTTCGGGTTTGTTCATTAGAAAACTTTCAATTTCATCAAACATCTGGTATAATGTGCTGAAATTGACATAGGGGTTGAATGTGTGGGGGTGGAATATCGGTGACAGAAATTTCGAATTTTTTCCTAAAACGGCATAAAAAGTGTCAAAACATATAGAAAACTTGATTCTGGAGCGAATTTTTTTTGTCTGTCGCTGTGTCGTTCGAGCGGTCGGTCTGTCGGCTTGTACGTCTGTCTGTTAGTAGGCGTAATAACTTTCGAACGAATTGAGATATCATCTTTAAATTTTGTGTCCGGTTAGAACTCGACAGAGGAACGCTTCGAATTGTTTTTGGGTAAGATCGCTTTAGGGGAGAAATGAGGGCTCATTTGGTAAAAATTGACATTTTTTCGCTAAAACTCAAGTTATATAACGTTTAAAAAGTTTATGGGTATAGGAATACGAATAGCTTCTTTGTGGTCAAGTCATGGACTCTAAATTCATTTCATGAAAATGTCTTTCTGAGGTGAGTAGATTATCAGAGCTATGTGGAAGTTATGATTCAATTTGCAGCACTATTACTTCCACATCGTCAATACGTGTGAAAGTATGGCATCGGCGACAAAGATTTCAAAATTTTTTTTCGCTTAAACGTCGTAAAAAGTATCAAAACATATAGAAAACATGATTTGGAAACAAATGTTTTTTTGTCTGCCGGTCTGTACGACTGTCTGTTTGTAGCGACGATACGTTTAGAGCGAATTGATATATCGTCTGCAAATTTGGTACAGAGTGAGCATCCCAGAAACGAACGGTTCGGATTATTTTTGAGTAAAATCGCTCCAAGGTATAGGGGATGAATGGGGCGTGATTTGGTGAAAATTGATATTTTTTCGTTCAAACTTGAGTAATATAACGGTTTAGGTTTTGTTTATTAGCAAACTTTCAATTTCATCAAACATCTGGTAATCTGTGCTGAAATTAATTTAGGGATTTAATGTGTGGGGGTGGAATATCGGTGACATGAATCTATTTTTTTTTTGCTAAAACGACATAAAAAGTATCAAAACATATAGAAAACTTGATTCTGGACCGAAAATGTTTTGGCCTGTCGGTGTGTCGGTCGGTCGGTTTGTCGGCCTGTACGTCTGTCTGTTAGTAGGCGCAATGACTTTCGAACGAATTGTGATATCATGTTCAAATTTCGTATCCAGTCAGCACCCGGCAAAGGAACTTTTTGAATTGTTTTTGGGTAAGATCGTTTCAGGGGAAGGGGAGAAGTTAGGGCTTCTTTGGCGTAAATTGTAATTTTTTCGTTAAAACTTGAGTTACATAACGTTTCAGCATTACAGGAATACGAATATTTTCTTTGTGATTAAGTCACAGACGCTAAATTCATTTCAGGAGAATGGATTTCAGGAGAGTAGATTATCAGAGCTATGTGGAAGTTATGATTTAGTTTGCAGCACTATTTTTTTTAGTAATAATTTTTTACAAATTAGTTATATCCCCTTTATGATCTTCATTTACTACAACCCATACGAGTGTCAATTTGTTTTGACACGCAGAACATACTCTTATGCAAACAACTGCCGTGTAAAAATTTATGCCATAGAATGCCATCTACTATTGGCTGAGAAGAGCTAACATTTTCAGCAGTTTGCACCATCTACGATTGGCGGAAAACTGGCCGGCCATTTTAGTTAACGGGCCCCGGGTTTGACTTTTTACTTCTATTAGGATTGCCAGCTCATTGAAATGTAACCTTGAACTGGAAGAGAACCCAAATTAATGACAGTTGAGGCAAATTTTTAACAGAAAGAGATTGGGCATAAAATATGTTGCTGTCTCTTTCTTTTCAAATATGTCAATATTTAATTGTACTCATTTTACTTCCACATCGTCAATATGTGTGGAAGTATGGCATGGGCAACAACAATTTCAAAAATCTCTTTCGCTTCAACGTCGTAAAAAGTGTCAAAACATAAAACATGATTTGGAAACGAAAATTTTTTGTCTGTCGGTCTGTATGTCTGTCTGTTTGTAGCAACAATAACTTTAGAACCTATTGAGATATCGTCTTCAAATTTGGTATAGAGTTAGCACCCGACAAACGAACGGTTCGGATTGTTTTTGGATAAGATAGCTTCAAAGGGTAAGGGATGAATTAACTTTTCAATTACATCAAACATCTGGGAATCTGTGCCTAAATTAAATTAAAGGCTCAATGGTGTGGGGTTGGAATATCGGTGACAGAAATTTCAAATTATGTTTTGTTGCTAAAACGGCGTAAAAACTCTCCAAACATATAGAAAACCTGAGTCTGGAGCGAACATTTTTTTGGTCTATCGGTCTGTCTGTCGGCCAGTCTATCTGTTAGCAGGCGCAATAATTTTCGAACGAATTGAGATATCATCTTCAAATTTGGTATCCAGTTAGCACCCGAAAAGGGAACTTTTTGCATTGTTTTTGGATAAGATCGCTTTAAAGAGTAGGGGATAAATGAGGGATGATTTGGTGGAAATTGACAATTTTTCGTTAAAACTCTAATAATATAACGTTTTACAAGTTTATGGGTACAGGAATACGAATATTTTCGTTGTGGTCAAGTTATGGACCTTAAGTTCATTTCATGAGAATGTCTTTCTGAGGCGAGTAGATTATCATACCTATGTGGAAGTTGTGATTCAATTTGATGCACTATCTTTTAATACGGCCTAATTCTTAAAGAAATTGCCTTTTTACGTATTTAAAACACCATTTTCATGAGATATCTATATATTAAAAGATGTTTGAAATAAATTACCTGTAAAATCATTATAATAATTGAAAGCTCCAGTTGAATATTAGGTTTCAAAATGTTAAAATTAAAGAGTGCATTTTTAAATTTATTTATTATATCAAATAATACGTTTTGAGCTATGGTACAGTATTCAGTATTATTACCACAATATGAAAGCTTTGTTGTTAGTTGTTATATAATGCCTAAATAGCTACATTTTTATATCTATTACCTATACGTATACTACCGATGGTTCCAAACTTGAATATACATTTTATATTATTTACATAATTATTTTTTAAAAAGGTAAGTAATAAAATCAAAAATATAGCGTCGGTGGTCCAGAGGTGCCCCTGGACCGAATGGGTCAGATTCAATTTCCAGTAGAAACTTCAAATTATTTTTCAGTACATACTATAAATTAACAAATTTTATATGACTCGTCCATTGAAGGTAAGGTGTTTCAAAATATTGTATGAGGATGTGGGAGCTGAGAACTTGTCTTTATGGTATTACAGCAGGGCACGATGATTTAACATGCACCTTTTAAAGTCAATGGAAAAAATATCAGCTTTTGTTAAAAAAAACTAAAACCAAGGGGAAGAAAACTGATTGAAGGTGCGAGAAAGGATTGTTTTTTGATATTGCAGCAATTTTTGACGTCCAATGGACTTGACTTCTTTAAGGATATAAAAACCACCTTTGAAGGACACTTATCACAGATAATTATCTGGTTTAAGAAATACTTGCCAAGTGAAAACTTCGATAAGTTTGCATTGATTCAAGATCCATTTAAGACTAGTGCTCCGTTTAAATTTACTTCTACAAAAAGGGAGAATCTTATCGAGTTGTCTTGCGATAACAGTTTTAAAGCGAAATTGGGAAACAGGGTATCGACATAATTTTGTATTTAGATAAAAGATGAATATCCCCTTCTGAGTGGTAAAGCCCAGCGGATTTTAATTCCACGAAAGTATCGAGCAAAAATCAATGTGAAAAAGGAAACGAAATGGCCGTTTCCAGTTTGATTCCACGATCTGACGAAATGTGCAGTGATTTGCGGGCTCATCCATCGCATTAATGGTTAATTAATCAATTAATTAATTAATTTCTTTATTTGAATAAGGCCCAACCGTATACAACCAGTAACAGGCCCACTCATTTAGTAAATACATTAAAATAGAATTATAGACATAAACAAAATAATGTATAATGCTGGTGATATAAAAGAAAATAAAAATATGTTAATGAAAATAAAAATGACCGTGGTTGAACGAGTTCACGCCGAGGCCAGAACATACACAAAAAAACTATGTTAGTCCACAACTAATCTCAGACAACTAACAATAATAAACAAAAAGAAACACCAAACCATACTAAACTAAACCAAAATCAAATCAAATGCAAAACAGTCAAAATAAATAATATAATAAGATTTCATAATAGCTATATCATTACAGAACAGTAGGTAGTTGTTTTTTACAAGCTTTTAAGCGAATGTAAGTCATCAACAAATCCATCCATACCCCTCACATGAAAATAGTTGCAGCTGTGACAGACTCTGCCCATCAGTGAGCTCAACAAAATGATAGTCCTGGCAAGTGGAAGGACAAACAGTCTCTGTGGTCTCAATAAAACAGAAAGGACATTAAAATTCAACCTTTCGACCAGAGCTATACAGTCAACAGTGTTGTGTAGCAACCCACATAGAAAACTCAAACTCCCAAAATAAGGGACCAAGATTGGAACCTTGTGGAATGCCAGAGTATGCTACATATTTAAATGATGAATAATCAAGATATTCCACAGCTAATATACAAATAGGATTTAATTAAATTTATCGAGCAAGATGAAACCAATGATTGATCCAACTTTGAAATCAAGATGCCATGATCCAACCTGTCGAAGGTTCTTGAAAAATCAGATGTATATACAACATCAACCTGAACATTAGAATCAAGAGCTTCCGCGATAAGCTGTGTAATGTTTGTCAAATTAGTTACAGTTGACATGTCCTTGACGAAGCCATGCTGATTACAGCTTAACGTACTTCTCATAATATATACGATCATAGAAGGGATTCTCAAAGAGTTTCGACAACATAGGAGACACCACCACAGACCGATAGTTTTGAAGGTGCGAAGTATCCCCGCTCTTATGCACAGGATAAACTCTACCTTGTTTCCAATGAATAGGAGAGGTGGCAGTGCGAAAGGACAAAATATAAATATAAGTTTAAGGCTTGCACAAGACTGTCGCACAGTCACGCACCAAAAAGCTTGGTGCCATGTCTGATCCACACGTAAGCTTTGGCCCGTTTTCCAATATTTTTTAATGCAATCAAAACTTCCTCTGTTGTTAGCTTAAAATAATTCACATGACTAAATTGATTAATATTAGATGGAACCACTAAAGATGAATTAGTGGTCAAAAATACTCCAGAAAATTGAAGATCGAAACCATTTACAACGTCATGTGGAGAGTCAATGATTTCTCCAGAATCACTAACAAATGAGCTGGGAATACGAGATGTGTTAGACTTATCTCTAACGAAAATGTCGATGGGTTGCTGCGAAGCATTGATTGAAAATAATATCAAAAAAATGAAAGCATTTGTTCAATAATGCAGGTACACGATGTTCATTTATTTTATTTCTTATTTATGATTAATTATACTTTTACTTAGGGTAGGGCGCAGTGGAAAACTCTCAATAAAAAAAAAACACACGCCGCGCCTCAAAAAGTTTTGGAACCACTGAACTAGCGAAGCAAGTTTGTTAGCGTTGACTAATGATGCTATTACGATGTGATTTTAGTGCCTTATCTATAGCATATACACGATGTACTATTTCGTGCAGTAACTTGTGTTACAAAATTGTATTAACAAAATACCTCATTATAAAATAAACGTGTTTAATTTTCAGAAAAATTCAGAACTTCAAATGAAATTGAAGATGACTGAAAAACATTTAAAAGAAGCTCAAATGAAGTTGGAGACACTGCATCTCAAATCTAAGAATTCAAACTATAATCTAGCTGATGTGAATGAATATTTAGAAGCTGATGAAGTAGAATTTTTAAGCAATGTCCAAAATACATGCAATCGTACAATAAACAGAGGAAACAACAATACCAATAACAACAACCAAAGTAGTAACTTAGAAAAAACGTTAAACAATTTTAGCAACGAAGGAGCTAAAGTTAGAGACAATAAGTCAACAAAGTATCCTCCATTAGAAGTAACCAGTAAAGGAAAAGATATAGATGCCTTCTATGATGTAGATGATGACGCAACTGATTTTGAAAAAGCTGGTTTGTCGTTACCATCAAAGAAAACATTGCCAACTGTGTATAAAGGCAAAGGAAGAGGCCATGAACAAATTTGGCGAGGCAAAACTACAAGTAAAATAGGTTATTTGCCCCCTTTAAGACAATGTTCAGATACAAGTAATCCTCAAGATTCTAATACCGAGAAAGAACGCCCCAAGAAAAGAAAATTGTTTAACCCAAATGATTTGGATTACTTGGATAATTTATAATTAAAATTCACTTTATTTTAATTTAAATGTGAAATGATCGACACCATTAAATCTATTTTGGAGGCAAAATATTTTTTGTTTGTTTTAGCGAATGTTTGTGGAAACAATTTGCTTATAATCATGACTTTGCAATCTTCGAAACATTTTTTCAAATGAGCACGAGCTAGGACCGCTAGAATTTATTTCTCTTTGTTTATATTATATTCAAGCTGGTTCTTAAGTGAAGGTCAAAAATATCGAAACAGACCGATTTGCTTCCAGAGAAATTTTTTAAGAAACACTGAAACATTTTAATATTGAGGGGGACATGTTTTGACATAAAACTCAACTTTGTCACATCAACCCTTTAAGGGTGGTGATAACAACCCTTATATTTTAAATAGGGAACATGAATCGAGTGTTACATCATTTGAAAGCTGTTTCTTTTATGAATTCAGCACACTACTTTTTTTGGAAGTTTTATCAACTCGTTTAAAAATTATTCACATTTGGAGTTACAAGAACGTATTTCATTCATTGTGATAAGAAATGCACTAATTGGTAGTAATTTACATATAGTGATGTGAACCCGTGTGCGAAATTTGGTTGCCCTTACTTTGTTATTTACTGAGATATAATTTTTTTCGAAAGAAAACACAATATTTTCCGGGAAAACCTCTGCCGATTTTTCTGGATAACGAACTTGTTCAAGACACTTACAAAAGGAAGGTATTCACCAAATTTTGTCAAAATCGGACCATTATTTTTTGAGTTATCAGTGTGATACATATATATATATATATATATATATATATATATATATATATATATATATATATATATATATATATATATATATATATATATATATATAAAACATATAAAAATCGAAACTGACCCCGGATATCTGTTCTAGGGGGCCTAATTAGCGCTAATTTGAAGAAATGTTTTCAAAAGTCGAGGTCTCCTCATTAGTGAATTTTTTAAAGAAAATTCACTAATAAACATAAATTAAAAAGACAAAAGTATGCTTTGGAAAATAAAAGGATGTGACAATAGCCGTCTGTGGATTGACAGTAACATTAATTTTTGACACATTGGTTTCTTGTTTAATTTATTGTGTAATAATTAGTAACTGTTTCTAGTAAATATGTTTTCTAAGGAAGAAAAGTTTGACATGTTGGCATATTTTATTTCATCTAATCGAAATTTGCGGAGCGCATGTATTTGCAGATATATCCGGAAAGAAGACAGCCAAATAAAAGGAGTTATAGCAAATTAGTGACCAATTTTAAAGCATATGGTGCTTTTAAAAAACCTCTAGTTTCTCGGCAAAAGTCCAGCAATGAGGAAGCAGTACATAATGTTTTCTTAGCAGTTACTGAGGATCCCGGTACATCAGTCCGGCGGATTGAACGAAAGGTTGGTATATCAAAACCAACGGCACATTTTCTTTTAGGAAAACAAAAAATACATCCGTATAAGTACAGAATTTGTCAAGGACTCAGACCAGATGATTTAGAACGACGCCGCTTATTCTGTGAGTGGTACACCAGAAAACGCCAGGACAATTTTAATTTTCCATGTTAAATAATATGTTCTGATCAAAACATGATTACGAATAATGGTATTTTCAACATAAGAAATGTTCATCATTGGTCTGAAACCAATCAACGCTCAAATAAAACGTCGAGGCATCAACACCGTTTTGCTTTCAATATGTGGGCTGGTATTTTCGGTACAACGATCGTAGGATCGTTTCTTTACCACCATACATTAACATCAGAGCGCTACCGACATTTGCTACAAAACAATATAGATAATGCTCTCGATAACATGCCTCGGAGAGAGTTCGCAACTGTTGTTTACAGCAGGATTGGGCATGAGCACATAATTCCAGAGCCATATATGTTTCAAGGAGACTTCCAGATGAGGTAATCAACACGTATTCGGAAACACTCTGGCCAGCGCGTTCACCAGCTATAACGCCGCTTGATTTCTTCGTATGGGGATACGTTAAGAATTATGTACATCAGCAAACTTTTTCTACAAAACAAGATCTGAGGAGGTTAGTTCTGGAAGCATTTGCGAATATTTCTCCACAAATGTTACTAGGGTTTTAGAATCGACAGTTGTTGTTGTTGTTGTTCGCGCTTTTTTTGGCTGCGGATAATAATCCATTAGCCCATTGTCCGATTTATTTTTCGAGCGTTAGGTCCGTATTTTTCTATACAATGGTCCATCGTGGCTCCAACCATTATGTAGTTTTTATTATTACTACCCTTATTTTTAATATAATTAACTAGGCTGAGTACAACAATATTCTTACCATTTAACATATTCATTCTTTTTTTTATTTATTTTTTATTTTCTTTTTTATTATTTTTTTTCTTTTTTTTTCTTTCTTTTTTTTCCTTTTTTTTTCTAGTATTTTTTCCCCCTTTTTCCAGTTTTTTTTCTAATTGGTCTTTTTTTTCCCCTTTTTTTTTCAGTTTTTTTCTAAATTTTTTCAATTTTTTTTCTTCATCTCAGTCGGGAATACACGGGGACACGAATCGCCTAGGGACCCTTCAAGGCTCACAAAACACACACAGACTGGGCCACGGTTTGAAAAAAGGTATAAACAAATGGGAGATACAAAGGATCTTAAAACTAAGCTTTACAAATGTTTCTTTACAATATTCACTTAAATGACTAACAAATGATTATTACACATACACTGTTCACATCGTAAAACCAAATTATTGTTAATTTATATAGTATGTCTTATCTCTCAACTATATATACCCATACATATATATTTACACACACACACACACACACTTACATCTATAACCGACCCACATATTCAAATACTTAAATATCCAAACATATACGACTACTATTTCTATGCCTATCTTTACAGATACCGCGTGTTTTCATCACGTTAAGGTTCTAGCTTAATTTTTTTTATGTGTTTTAACAACCAATAGTATATGTTTTTCTGCTTTGTTTGTAGCAACTGTGGCAAGCTAAAGGGGCAATCAACACCCGCCCAAGCATGCACTTGATTACAGAATTCATTTATTTCATGTTTTTTTAAGCTGCACTCCAGTAGCATGTGCTGAGTGCTCCCTAGCTCTCCACACTGACAAAGTGGGTTAGACAGTTAGAAGGTGCTATTTGTGCTTGGAAATTAGTGGAAGTTTATTTGAACATATGCTCTAAATCTAGTTGTTTTGTTTGTATTCGTTTGTTGTTTTTTAATGTTTAGGTCTTCTGGTAATGTAATTTTATTTGTTGTGTGTTTGTTTCAATAAATTATTGCCTTAATTCATCCATTGGATTATTATTAAACGCCTAAATAACACAAACTGTGAATTGATATAGCTAGTTGTTTAGTACTTAAGTTTAAAAGCTATGTACAGGTCCGTAATAAGAATTTTTTTGATTAAGGTCAAAAAAAAAAGGTACCAAACCACAAAGTGTGACACAGCGCTGAATTTGGAATAAAAAGGGCTTTCAGAATATGATATCAGAAAATGTAGGCCGTATTTAAAAAAAGTAAATGATGGTCCCGCACAGACGAAACATCGGATTTAAAAATTACGAATGGCCCGTTAAATAAAACTAAAAGTTGCTGTTGAAAAGTGTCATCGGTATTGGTGTAAGTCCACCATTAAGGCCAGAAAAAATCCATTTTTTAAAAATATCTCAAAAACCAAACAAATTTTCGGAGATGTCTAACGCCATTTTGTTGGGCGCTCGACTCCACAACTTTCCTCCCTTTAATCAAGTCTTTATCTGCTACCTTTTTGCAGATCCCCATAGTGAACCCCCTTATCTTGGACACACTGTCAGTAGTGTGGCCCATTTAAGATGGAAACACCCCTGAAACTTTTTTTCTTAGAATTTGATTTTGATCAACAAAAGATCAAAAGATATTACATGAAAAAATCTATAAATGCTGTGAAAATTGTTCTCTATGTCACCCGACCAAGGCCTTCTAATACAGTTTTCCTATGTCAAAAAGTGGGAAAACGGGTTAAGGTCGGTTTTAGGAAGAAAGTAAGTACGCCACTGCCATGAGTATCCCTTAAAGTAGATATATACCAAATTTCATAAAAAAGAACAATTGTGACCATTTCAGAGAAGTTTATTTGTGTGACCCTTCTTATATGGAAACATCCCTGTAACTTTTATATTTATAACGCGATTTTTTTAACGTGAAAACAAAAGATAGAAAATGAACAAGTCTTTACATCTTGTGAAACTTGTTTCGTATGCCATTCGATCGCGGCCTACTAAAACTATTTTCATAAGTCAAAAATTATACAAAAGGTTTAGGTTTGGTTTTAGGAAAAAATAGTACGCCACTGGATTCGCCATTCTTTAAAACTGTTATCTACCAAATTTCATTCAAAAAAATATTATGAGGAACTATGAAAATAAACATCTCAAAAGTTGAAAAAAAAAGGTTTATAAATGTGACATATGGAAATAGTTTTAGTAGGCCGTGATCGAATGGCATGGGAAATAAGTTTCACAGGATCTATATACTTCTTTATTTTCTATCTTTTGGTATGTCATTAAAAAAAATCGCGTTATAAATACAAAAGTTTCATGTTAGAAGGGCCATATAAATAAACTTCCCGGAAATGGTTAATAATTATTCTTTTTTGATGAAATTTGTTATATCTCAGGGATGCCGAATGCAGTCGCATACTTACTTTCTTCCTAAAAATGACCCTAATCCTTTTTCCCATCTTTGGACATAGAAAAGCTGCATTAATAGGTCTTGATGAAGTGACATAGAGAGCAATTTTCACAGCATTCATAAAGTTTATCGTCTTGTATATTTTTTTCTTTTGTTCGTCAAAATTGAATTATACATGCAAAAGTTACAGGGGTCCTTCCATCTTAAATGGTCTACACTGTATATATACGAGGTCAGTTTCTCTCTCTCTCTCTCCCTCTCTCTCTCTCTCTCTCTCTCTCTATATATATATATATATATATATATATATATATATATATATATATATATATATATATATATATATATATATATATATATATATATAGAGAGAGAGAGAGAGAGAGAGAGAAACTGACCTCGTATATAAGTTCTAGAAGTCTTAGTTCACACACATCTGAAGGAATTTAGGAATTTTTTTAAAGTCTCGAAGTCGTGATCTTGCCATGAGTGAATTTGTTTTAGGCAAATTCGCTAAGAAAGTGTGGTTCACGAAAATTAGAAACAATAATGATTAAAAAATTGTTTACTACCATCCGCAAAAAAAAAAAATTCACGAAAAAATAATGTTAAAAAATGTACGAAAAATTTGATAAAATATTCACAAAAACTTCCCATAAGATTATTTTGGCATGATAATTCATGAAGTCATCTTTTTTTTTCAACAATTTCGTCAAAAATGTTGTACCAAGACGTCACTGAATATATTTTCACACAAAAATTCGACAACCAATCTTTTTTTTTTAGAAGAAAATTTGCTATTACAAGAACATTTAAAAAATATCGATGAGGTCATATCTCAACTTTGGGACACACCAAATAATATTTTTTTAAAGACCAAAACTCATAATACTAATTCACGTGTACTAGCATTTTTGAAAAAAAGTTGTATTTGATGCACTGAATTTATTTCACGTTAAACTCCCACTGTATATTACTAATTTTATTTCGCCACGACGTGAATTTTTTACGAAAGCAATTAAGTATATTTGTAGTATAAATAAAAACTTGATATCGATAAGAATGCTATGAGATCATGCAAAGAAAAGCCTGGACGCAGCAAGTGCGTTATGGTAGTGAATTTTCATAGAAATGATCTGGCACAAAATATTTTATTATAACTTTTTTTTCTTGTAACATAGAAATCTTAATTTTGGTGTATAGTTTACTTTTTATATCGTAAACCTACCTACCAAATTTGGTTATCATAGATTTTTTATTTTTTAAGATAAAAATTTTTTTCAAATGAAAACTCAAAATTTTTCCGGAAAACCTTGTCCGATTTTTCTGATTATCGAACTTGTCAAAGCCATTTACAAAAGGAAGCTACATGCCAAATTTTATCAAAATCGCCCTATTATTCTTTGAAATAAAAATTTATTTCGAATAAAAACTCAAAATTTTCCCGGAAAACCTTGTCAGATTTTCCTGACTAACAAACATGTCAAAGCCATTTACAAAGGGAAGGTACATGCCAAATTTTATTGAAATCGGCTTATTACTTTTTGAGATAAGAATTTTTTTCGAATGAAAACTCAAAATTTTCCCGGAAAACCTTGTCCGGTTTTCCTGACTAACGAACTTATCCAAGCCATTTACAAAAGAAACGTACATGCCAAATTTTATCAAAATCGGCCCATTATTTTTTGAGTTATCGGTGTGATACATATATATATATATATATATATATATATATATATATATATATATATATATATATATATATATATATATATATATATATATATATATATATATATATATATATATATATATATGATATATATATATATATATATATATATATATATATATATATATATATATATATATATATATATATATATATATATAAACATATAAAAATTGAAACTGACCCCGGATATGGGTTCTAGGGGTCCTAGATCGCGCTCATTTGAAGAAATTTTTTCAAAATTCAAAAGTCGAGATCTCCTCATTAGTGAATTTTTTCTAAGAAAATTCACTAAAAACAATTAATATTAAATTATTTGTCAAATCGACACACTCTCGATAACTAAATGGTGTATCACTGTAGTTTGTCCTGGTGCTAGAACTCAAAGATGTCATTTTCTTTTTAATTTAACCGGTATTACTTAAATTACTACTCATTTAAAATCTGAATCGTGGCCGCGATGATACTACATCGATAGTTTCTTTTGGAAAACTTTCCGCCTTTGTTTGACGAATTTTTGGTCAATCACGAGTGCTAGCAAGTTTTAAAATGATTTGCATATTGTCCTGTGTTACGCGTTTTCACCTTCTCTGCTTTATAATAGATTTCAGAGTTGATTTATTTAATTAAAAATACTGGCCACCCCTTTTGATAATACAAAGTGTATTAAGTGAACTCTCCAGTGGAGTCCTCGTACGGGATCTACTTCCTGGATCTGGATAATGACGTAGTGGTCTTCCGAACCCGACAATCAAAGGATTTTGCCACATTGTGAGTACAGTATTTTAATTTGATATTAGGATGTTTGGAATGGACAACAATTTAAAGGAGGTGCCAAAACAGGAGTTTTAATTTTTTTTCTTGAATATGGAGGAAGTGGCAGAAATGAAATTAAATAGATTTTGTCTGCTATCGAGTAGACACTCAGTCAGTAATTTGTTAGTTTTTCCGTAAGGTTGTAAGGGGTAAACAAAGCTACCATTGGAACTTATTTTGGACCGAACTTTTTTCTTACAGCTATATTGCCATTTTAACATACATTTGTAAGATCTTGATTTATTCTTAACAAAAAAGGCTTGCTGTGTTTTTTCGTTACTTTAACGATTTCTGGAAAAAAACTAATTTAAATTCAATAACATAATTTACACAGTATAGAAGTTTAATTGAACTGTAATTTGTGTAGTAGGCGGTTGGTTTACATTTTGTAATGATCTAATTGATGATGATTAGGTGTCAGTTTTTGTCATTTAATAGTAATGCTGTGTACATTCTCATAATATGAAAATCGCTGGATATGGCCAGGAGGTCCCAAGTTTTGGCCTGATCGATCTTACGAGTTAAATTCTTTGGATTCTTTTACTTGGAACCATTTAAAATCATTGGTTTTTATGACCCCCATTCAAAACTTAGAAGACTTAATAAACCGCATTAATGAATCGTGTAAGGTAATCCAAGATTCTCCTGAAATTTTGTATCCACCACGCAGTCCTATGCGCCGACGTGTAGGCTCTTGTGTAATGGCTTAAGGTGGTCACTTTCAACATTTATTATGATTTTTATTATTACACATAGACTTGGAGACTACCTCTCTGGTTTCACTGTTGGGTATCGTTTCTGCAAGTGAAGGACGTAGCCAGCGCGTAAGCTAACTGGAGCAAATGGCCCTTCTGAATTCTAGATGTTCTAGGATGTTCTTTAACGTTTTTGTAACCGGTTTCGCTGCTTGACAGCATCCTCAGACAGATAAAGTCGCGAAATCGGTTACAGAAACGTTGAAGAACATCCTAGAACATCTAGAATTCAGAAGGACCACTTGCTCCAGTTTGTTAATGCGTTGTCTACGACCTTTCCTTGCAGAAATGAAACCCAACAGTGAAGCCAGAGAAATAATCTCCAAGTTTGTATGTAGTATGGACCAGTTTCACCAAGTAAGGGCAACAACAATCAATGAATTCATTTTTACTAGCTATTAATTTTAAATGCATAATTCGTTTTCAATTCTTATTTGTTTATTTTTATACCAAAATCAAATTTTGTCTGATTACAAAATGTCAACCTATGCAAACCCCGGCTGAGCCAAGCGTTCGACGCATCTTTGTCGACGTGTTGTAGGCTAAAATACCTGTGATATCGACCGCCCACAGACATGCTCTTCCAGATCTTAACTCTATTGAAGATGCATTCTCCAGCATTTCAGTAGCGCTCAATTTAAAAGGTGTTAACCCACACACTGCTTTATACATTGTTGAGTCTCCTGCTCTAGAATGAAAGTAGTACCTTATTAGTGCGATCCGGGACTGATGCAGCTCATCATATCAATGAGGCCCCTCACACCTTATTTTCGTGGCGCAGTCATTCTGATTGTATTGGAGTTGATATTATGCTTGCCCACTTTCGCGATCCGAGTTCTGATAAGCCGCTATAGGGCCTTTAAATCAGTATAATACCACGCCACAAAGAAACCTGTCAGGATTGAAACTGCAAATGTATTCATTGTTTTCATGTGTTGGTACCGTTAAGCTCTGATTTGAGCATCTGGTTGAGTCTCGGGACAAATCCCTGATATATTTTTTCAAACTCTGATGGTCGCTTATCTTGGCCTGTTGTATTCCAAGGTGTTTTAAAGTTTCAAATATTAGAACCTCGGTGGTTCAGGGGTAAGAACGTGTGCCTTTGAACCGAAGGGTACTGGGTTCGATCCCAGGGTACTCCTTTCACTTTTTCAGTACATACTGTAACATTCATATCAACCGAGGTTCTGGCATTGTATCTGAGCAAGTTGGATGTCTGCACGTTCCGCCCTTCGGAGGGGGCGTAAAGCCGTCGGTCCCGTGTTCATGCTATGTTGGGCACGTTAAAGATCGCTACCCTCCTTACAGAAAGGCAGGGGTTCGGCAAAATTTCCAGGATAGTGAGGTGAAACTGCTCCCTGGCGTCGGTGATTGGCCATAGTCGCGGAAATAGGCCGACGTTAAAGAAACAAAAAACACACGCACACACACACACACACAAAGTTTCAAATACACCCATTGGTGCTACATATTCCTACGTTGCTGTAATGAATCCATGCTGTTCTAACTTTCCATTCCCAACTGTGAGTGTTCGGAATTTGTTCAGCACGAATGTCTTTCCTATGTCAGTGATATACCTTTCGACTACTCTAGTCAGTTCCTGTAGACTCTCAAGGAATGACGCATACAGTTTCAGGTCAACCATATATAGCAGATATGAGAGAATATGATTCACGCTCTCACCCTTGATAAGGAATCTCTTTTGAGAGTACTCAACATATTCAACGCCAGACAGAACAGCAGAGGACTGAGTGAGGCACCTTGGAAAGTGTCCCTGCTTATTTTTATTTAATGTATTATCTTTGATGGTCCAACTTTAGCCCTGTATGATTCTCCTGAGAAATCCTATTATCAGTGTGAATTTTGTCCATGTCCAAGTCATAAGTCTTTTGATAGTCAATGTAGCAAATTGCCAAGTTTCGTGATTCCTTTAACCTGAAGAGCTTTCACACTTCCTCAAAGGGGAACATTCAGTCATTCCAGGCATCTCAGATACCAAGGGGACTGAGCTCAGATGGAGCCCTTTCCAAGTTATCGGGCCCTGAACGACAATGTGACACATACTCATTTCCCAGAAACCTCCGTACGGTGTGGGCAGTTGCAAGTATTACCATCTTTCGCATAACCTTATAAAGGTGCTCTCCCAGACCTATAATCTTAATGTTCCCTCGAAGATTCTTAGGAACCACACCAGTTGACGACATGACTACTGGAATTACTTGGACACTATCTGCCCTTCGCTGTTTATTTGCTTGCATCTCGAGGTCTCTGTACTTAATGATCTTTTAGTTGTACGTTATCTCTAGATTATTAGTATTTGGAATGGCCACATCAATCAGCGTCACTTGCTTTTAAGACTTATCCAATATTATTATATCTTACTTGTTGCCGGCAACATGTATCCTGGGTTCAACAGAACAGGCTCAGGTGTGTATCTATGGTAGGGCATATTACCAAGGTTTAAAAGTCCCAGTTTTAAAGTCAGTTCCTGATGAAGTATTCTCGCAACTGACTTGACATCCTACGGTGACGTGCTGGATAGTCTATGATGACTGACACCCGCCTCTGCATTTGTCATCTTGGACCGAATTATATCCAACTATATAATAAGTACACTTGGAGAACACCCAAATCACCACAACACATATTTCAGAGACCTTACGATCGTTTCGTTGGCCAAGTCAACATCTTCAGAGGAAGAAAAATTCTACAGTAGAATTTTTCTTCCTCTGAAGATGTTGACTTGGTCAACGAAACGATCGTAAGGTCTCTGAAATATGTGTTGTGGTGATTTGGGTGTTCTCCAAGTGTACTTATTAGTGCTCATCACAGGTTCCAGTTTTCACACAGTCCAACTATATACTTCAAGCAGTTTCTTGTTGTGATGACCTGATCTTGTATGGGCAGCAAAACCCCTCTGTTCCGATTAGGCGACATGTGCCTGGGAGGTCTCATTCAGATGTCGCCCATCGAGAGGCTTCTGCATCCAAGATTGTAGCTTCTCCTGATCAGTCCGATGGTGACTTTGTATTTCACTTTCGTTTAATTGTAGCGGTGTTGAATCACCTGCCTCGCATATGGTACGGTGTAGTTCAAAACTAACCGCCCGCTGATGGGAATATGTAGGTAGGTTCAATATCTGCTGGTCTAACTGTTTGCCAATATCCAACAGTCCTCTTCCACCTTGGTGTCTAGATAGAGTCACTCGCTCGATGGTACTACGGGACTGATTCTTTTTGGGTTTCGTTAGGGGATCCGTTGTAGATTTTCGATGTCCGTATTGCTGCAGTTAACAACCCTAAATGAATGGCTAAGTTCAGAAAATGCATATGTATTACGAGCTTTAGTCAAGGCCTTGCTGTTAAGATGTGCTCGCACCACCTGCTTTACTCGTTTGGTAAACTCATTTGTCAGATCGTTCTTCATTATTAAGTGGTTTATTTTCCTCTCTTGCTGTATTCCCAGGTATTTATTGTTAATATTGTTATTGTTATTGTTATTGTTATTATTATTATTATTATTATACATTAGACCTTTCAGAAAGCCTTGAAAACATTGTATTGTAGCATTTGCTATTGTTTCTCGCTTTATATGTCCTCAAGCGTTCTGCGTATACAGACAGCTTCTGTTTTAAGTTGTCCAAACATTCTTGTGGTTAACTGGATCTTGTGCTAAGTGTTGCCAAACTCGCCCTATTATTTCCTCTACTCGTTTCTGCAATTTTCTTGTCTGTACTGTCAGTTATTTAATTTATTATTATTATTATTATGATTATTAAAATTTTAATAAACATTATTATCATAAGTTTAGTAAGAATTAATTGGAATTCTCCATTGCTCATATTTTTTTTACGTTTAAGCTGACTCAAATAATATATGCTTAGGATTACTCTGAGATTTTCTTGATGTTAATATCTTTTCAGACATACTAATTTTTATACCAATAAAATAGAACTTTTCAGTGCGATTTTACAGGAAAATGCAACCAACACAGGACAATTTCAAGTGTATGTAATTAATAGGTGCACATTCACTCATCCCAGGCATCTCAGATACCAAGGCGACTGTGCTCATATGGAGCCCTTTCCAAGTTATCGGGCCCTGAACGACAATGTGACACATACTCATTTCCCAGAAACCTACGTACGGTGTGGGCAGTTGCAAGTATTACCATCTTCCGCATAACCTTATAAAGGTGCTCTCCCAGACCTATAATCTTAATGTTCTCTCGAAGATTCTTAGGAACCACATCAGTTGACGACATGACTACTGGGTTCACTTGGACACTATCTGCCCTTCGCTGTCTCTTTACTTGCATCTCGAGGTCCTTATACTTAATGATCTTTGCGTTGTACGTTATCTCTAGATTATTAGTATTTGGAATGGCCACATCAATTAGCGTCACTTGCTTGTAAGACTTGTCCAATATTATTATATCTGACTTGTTGCCGGCAACATGTATCCTGGGTTCAACAGAACAGGCTCAGGAGTGTATATATGGTAGGGCACCTTACCAAGGTTTAAAAGTCCCAGTTTCAAAGTCAGTTCCTGATGAAGTATTTTCGCAACTGACTTGACATCCCACGGTGACGTGCTGGATAGTCTCCGATGACTGACACCCTGTTCCGATTTATCGACATGTGCCTGGGAGGTCTCATTCAGATGTCGCCCATCGAGAGGCTTCTGCATCCAAGATTGCAGATTCTCCTGATCAGTCTGATGGTGACTTTGTATTTCACTTTCGTTTAATTGTAGCGGTGTTGAATCACCTGCCTCGCATATGGTACGGTGTAGTTCAGAACTAACCTCCCGATGATGGGAATATGTCTAACTGTTTGCCAATATCCAACAGTCCTCTTCCACTTTGCTGTCTAGATAGAGTCACTCGCTCGCTGGTACTACGGGGGTGATTATTTTTGGGTTTCGTTAGGGGTGTTGGCACCTTCGTTGTAGATTTTCGATGTCCGTTTTGCTCCAGTTGACAACCCCAAATGAATGGCTAAGTGCAGAAAATGCATATGTATTACGAGCTTTAGTCAGGTCCTTGCTGTTAAGATGTGCCCGCATCATCTGCTTTACTCGTTTGCTAAACTTATTCTTATTTGTCAGATCGTTCTTTATTACTAAGTGGTTTATTTTTCTTTCTTGCTTTATTCCTAGGTATTTATTATTATTATTATTATTATTATTATACATAAGACCTTTCAGAAAGCTTTGAAAACATTGTATTGTAGCATTTCTTATTCTTTCTCGCTTTATATCTCGTCAAGCGTTCTGCGTATACAGATAGCTTCTGTTTTAAGGTGTCCAAACTTTCTTGTGGTTGACTGGATCTTGTGCTAGGTGTTGTCAAACTCGCCCTATTATTTCCTCTACTCGTTTCTGTACTGTCCCAATGTATTGCGTCGGTTGTTTAATTTATTATTATTACTATTATTATTATTAAAATTATAATAAACATTATTATCATGAGTTTTAATAAGAATTAATTGGAATTCTCCATTGCTCATAATTTGTTTACGTTTAAGCTGACTTAGAGAATATAAGCTTAGAATTACTCTGAGCTTTTCTTGATGTTAATATCTTTTCAGACAGACTAATTTGTATACCAATAAAATGGAACTTTTAAGTACGATCTTACGGGAAAATGCAACCAACACAGGACAATTTCAAGTGTATGTAATTAATAGGTGCACTGAATCATGTGACAAAGATTCTGCTTATCATAGCGAAAAATGGAATAAGAAGTGAAATTGAGATTTACCTGGATGAAAGTCGGTTCGGATTTGGACCCGGTCGACGAACTAGAGATATAGAGAAAAACGGTCAACAACGTGACAAGTAGAAATGTTTACGTACTTTGGGAGTATTATTACGAACGAGGACGGTAAGTCAAGTAATCACTGAGAAAGGAGATCGCGATGGTAAGGAAACGCTTAGTAGACAAAATACTCTTCTGGTTAATAAACATTGTAACTTAGACCTGAGGAAGATATTTATAACGTCATACGTGTTATAATGTCATCGTATTTAAGTGCAATGATGATTATGTTCAACTTCATAAAAGGCAAATGCCCAGATTCACAAAGCTCGATCAAATGTTTAACGGACTTTTAGTAGTTAATGTTTGTTTCAGACGACCAATCACAGATTATGATTTGGGTTTTTGCCATGACAACTAAATATTTGGCTGTGATTGGTTGTGTTAAGCAATGATTAACCAACCGGACAAAAGTGTTCAAGGAGAGGCTTAAACTACTTGTTTGTATAATCGGAAAATTGTGGTAACATTGAGGGCCTACTAGAAATTAATTTTTTTTATTTTAATTTTATTGGCTGCGGCATCTTAGGCCATTAGCACATTCTTTCCCATCATTCTTTTTTTTTTAATTTTCCAGACAGAGTCAACTTGGCTCGCCCGGGAATCGAACCCGGGACCTCTCGCTTAGCAGGCTGGCACCTAGCCACATGCGCCACGAGGGCGTCTACTAGAAATTAAAAAAAGTTATTTATTTTTATGTATTAACTGATAAATAAAACACGTACCTATACGTTTGAAATATTTTATATTTTGAAACAGAAGTTATAACCTTAATTTTGATGGGTTTACATTGACTGTATCAGAACATTTACAAAATATAACAAACATTTAAATAAATTATAGTTTAACTAGATATGACAGTGGTATTTAAGATATATACAGAAGTAAGAGTAACAAAAACAAGTACACAAATACATTGTAATTAAGAAATATTTGATAAAGTCAGTTGCTTATGATTTTGTACAAATTATTCCAACTGTAAGAATAATCAATTTTTAGATGTCCATAATTTGTTAACCCAAAATGTTCTGGTTTCCTTTTCATACTTCTGATGTCGTCGTAAAGTGCTTCATTCTCTGGGTAATCATCCAGCTTGTTGTAAATTTCTTGTCTTGAAGCATATGTATCTTCGTTGTTTCTAAAAGAAAAAAAAAGACTTAATGTCTATTTAAATGACTTCAAAATAATGTAGTTAGCATTTAGACTTATTTGAAGAAATAGAGAAGAAATAAAAGTAATAGGGACTAAATTATAAATACCAGTATAGAATTTATACAGTATACATGGGAATGGAGGCAGTGATGAAAATTGTTTACAAGGAATGTATAACTGTTAACGAATTTTTTTCTATTTTGGTTTGACAAAATCCAAATTGGAAATGTCACTTTGAAAGTTTTGGCAATAATATCTTCGGAATCAATGGCTACCAAAGGTTTTAATGGATATACAAACACCAATTTATAACTTATTTAATACATAATGCAATGTATAATCATATTAATAAATATTACAATATACTCTATATCATTGTAAAATTAAAAGATACATGTAGGTAGTCCATTATTCTGATATTCTTTAATATAGCTGCTATATTCAAGATAATATTTTTACCGCAAAAATTATTCGGTTTATTCGAGACGAAGGCTTATGGCTAAATTAAAATTAATTAGAATTAAAATTGAATAAATACCCAAAATTTAAAGAAAAGTTTGTTTTTGTTGTGGATAGTGGCCCACTTCTTGATATGTAAGGTGTCTCAAAAACACAAATCCTATCTCAGTAGCAAAGATCAAAACAAAAACGAATTTCATCAAGATTTACCACACTTACCTAAACCTTGCGGTTTTTGAAATATTTAGTACTTTTTGTAAATGTAGTACCTAACCGTTTCAAGGTTCAAATCTCAACATGTATTTCAAAGCCTCGGTGGTTCAGTGGTAAGGACTTGTGACTCTGAACCGAAGGGTACTGTGTTCGATCCCAGGGTACTCCTTTCACTTTTTCAGTACATACTGTACAATTAAGATCAACCGAGGTTGTGGCATTGTATTTGAACAAGTTGAATCTCTGCACGTTCCGTCCATCGGAGGGGGTGTAAATCAGTCGGTCCCGTGTCCATGCGACATGGGAACGTTAAAGATCCCTACCCTTCTTACAGAAAGGCAGGGGTTCAGCAAAATTTCCAGGATAATGAGGTGAAACTGCTCCCTGGCGTCGGTGATTGGCAATAGTCGCGGAAATAGGCCGAATGTTAAGACATAAAAAACACACACAACATGTATTTCCTTGTGATAAGTGCGACAGGGTCGCCATCTCGGTGCGGAACCAGGTAGTATGTTGTCAAGATAGCTCCAATTAAAATCAAATGGTATAAATGGAGACTGTGTATAACCAACCAACAATTTTTGTAAATTGTCCGCTCTCGCCTATTTGTTTCCCAATGTAGGGACAATGTATGTAAGGCTAGATGTATTCTCACCATAATTAGAAACAACATCGTGAAAACATACTACCTGGTTCCGCACCGAGATGGCGACCCTGTCGTACATTTCACAATGTTTTGGTAGGCTGGCTGCCTTAGCTGTATTACTTTATAGGTGTGTTCTCGCTGTAATTCGTATAGCGCACTGACGAGTTCTTATTAGATTGAAACCGGTCTGCGTTTCTAATTATGGTGAGAATAACAATAATAATCATAAAAATGATAATGAATTTATTTGCTAATCCGTCCAACAATATTAACACTAACAGTGATCTGCAAAATTGCAAATAAGCATTCACTTCGCTGGAGTCAAGGACTCGTATGCGAGTATACAAAGAGAAACATATAGAAAGATATACAAAAACAAAACACATACAAATATTCATCGTTTTACG